>CM055111.1:38783173-39383173 GCA_029204225.1 Diphasiastrum complanatum | reverse complement strand
AGCGTTATAAATTCTTCATGTACAGCCCCTTGGTCACATGGTAGTGATGAACAACTTACTGAATAGTCAGAGATATGTCATCAAACTGATGAATTGCGAAACATGACAGTGATAAAGAAAGATTCCTATCTGTGAACTGGACTTCATCTACCAGAGTTTCTAAAGCCCAAGGGCATATCAGAGGAGCTTGTCATAGCCACCTGAAAATCTACAACTGATTTCCTTAATAGCCTATGAGCAACGAAGATGCATTTCACATGAGAGCAAATATATGATACACCGTCAAGCCTGTAGCAATATTTCCACTGAACTAGGACTCAATTTTAAGCTGTTTTTATAGTGTGTGCACAAGGTGCCTGAGATGAAGTGATAGTCTCTAACTTATACTTTGTTTAGCATTACTTAGAAGGTTCCAAATGTTAACTCATGTACGGCAACCAGTACTGGTTTAGCAATTACCTAAAAGATTCCAAATGTTAACTCATGTACGATCCCCAATTTAAGGTAATCATTATTCAAAATAGTCTTATCCATAGCAATGGGGACCCCAACTTAATAGAATAAGAATAAAATAGTTGTGAGTCCCAAAAGTGAGCTGGTACTCATTTATAACTGTAGTTCGAGAAGTATGTACTGTACCCGTAATACTCTCTGACTTAAAAACACTGCCCTCAATGTGGTCTTGTTGTTTAACTAATGGAGATACTTTTACACTGCTATTTGTAGTGTTTTCCTTGGGCTATTATTTGTACTAGTGGTGTAAGTCCAAAAGGCGAATCCCCTATAGCCTCAAATGGAGCTCTACTACTTAATGCTCAATGTTTTTGAATCAGGGTGAATCAAGAATAAATATCACATTGATGTTCAAATCAGACCCTTATCAACTATAATATCAGGGCAAGCTGTGACAGTCAAAACAGTAACACACGAATTTTGAAAGGTATCCATGTTTGGCCTGCGAGGAGATAAGATGCTACTAGAAAGTAATGTCTATCTGTTCATTAAGTGGACCCCTATTTGATTGACTATGTTATTTAGGTGCTAGTAGTTGGTGGACCTAGCACTACCATAGTCCTATTACCCATCGAGTTGATGACTATGTGCACATGTGGTTGTAGACTACCTTTGTGCTGCTTCTTGTAGGTAACTGGGTACCTGTGTTTAATATTTAATAAAGTTGTGATATCGGATTTGAGTGCACTAACCTGTTTGCAGATAGCTATGCTAGCCAGTTGCACTTGAAAGTGATATCATACCAAAAAGATCAATTTTTTTTTGGTGATATTGGATTCGAGTGACTAGTATATTTGCAACCCGCTAAGCAAGCATGTCGTGCTTGAAAACAATATTATACTACATCATTCTACCTTTTCTATGCTTTAGTTTCTTTCTAGCCTTTTTTTATGGTTGTGATTTCTATGGTTTAGTGAACTAATTTAGGGTGACGACAAGAGTTCGCTGCTCTTTCAAATTTTTGTTTATTTTGCTACTTTGGTCATATTTTGGGTGATGGCACCTTCAGCCCACACTACTTGACAAGAGCTTTAGACTTCTCGAGGACACTACCCGGTCGTCTTGACCGTGCTATGTCCCCCTATTTCGCACAAGTTGATGATGTATCGACACACATCCCATTTGGTGGTATTGCATTTCCCATTACTCCATCTCCTGGCTTCCATTCATTTCCTCACTACTTCTAGTCCCGAGCCTCATTATGCTCGAGAAGTTCAAGATAGGATCCAGCTTATTATCTATTCTGGTTCCTCTGACAAAAATCCCTTAAAGAACTGGTTTGCTAAGTTGGAGACTAATTTTGTGATGCATCCAAAGTTTGACACTCAGGATATCCAACTTTTGCTGCCTTACACTTGGATAGTTGTGCTACTACTTGGTGTTGGGTTTATTACACTAACGTCGATAAGGAGGGGATGCATCTTTGGGGAGCTTTTTGCCATGATCTATGTCATGCAATGATTAATCCTTAGTGGTTGAGTTGCTAGTGGAAATCTTTTGTAGCTTTCCTTAGACAGATGATTTGATCACTTTATGGAGCCTTATTACCTTTTCTCAAATCCATAGATTGTTGAGCTTATCTCTTGCTATACGGTTGACTTACGTGGTGCTTTACATTATGATGTTGCATCTTTTTGTCTTGCTACACTTGTTGATAATGTTTCACTTGCCATGCCTCAACATAAGTACCCTAAGCCTCGTGTTTCTTCTGATTTATCTAGTTCCACCTTTTTTTTGCCCTAGTGACATTTCCTCGCTTCTTAATGCGGCTTATTGCTTTCACCACTTTTACTTAGACCTATGTTATTCCTTTTACCTCTACAATCATTTCATCCATCTTTGCCCCGTCTTGCTTACATTCATTGTTATTCTCCTACAAAGTTTGTTGAGATTTGAAAGAAGCATCTCTATTTTCGTTGTACAAGCCCTAACCACCTTGCTCTTGATTTTCACCCGCCCCCTATTGCTACCACCTATGTTTATTTTCATGATAGAGCAGATGTTGATGACCCAGACGTTTATATACAACTACTTTTTGATGATATCCTTCTTGCTATTGGCCAGCTTAGCTCGCTTATGCTACCTGGGCTAGGCGGCCTAGTCCTCGCTTTATTCACTTGCATGCGCACATCATTGGTCATGAGTTTATTGGCTCTGTTGATGCTAGCGGTCCTCACTCCTTTTTTAGCAGTCACATTTTGTCTTGGATCACTACTCCTCTTGTTCATGCTACACAAACCTTGTGCATCGAGTTTGGTAGTTCTCATTCTTTTACTAGTACTTAGATGTTCCGGGGGTTGTGGAATATTGCATTGGGGGTTTTACTATTCAGACATATTTGTGTGCTATTCTTATGGAGGGATATGATCTTATTCTTGGTGCAGATTGATTTGTTTCTCTTGGTGTTGTTACATTGGACTTGACTCGACAAACACTTACCTTTTCACACAATGATGTGTCCCATTCTCTTGTTGGTATTGCTTCTCAAGGGAATTAATAGTTAGCTAGTAGGAAGCAATTTATGTGTAGCCTTGCCAAGGCTCATTGTGTCACTCCTCTCTATGTCCAAAGTGCTCCAATTGCTGTTGTGCTT
Source organism: Diphasiastrum complanatum (assembly GCA_029204225.1). NCBI lineage: Eukaryota > Viridiplantae > Streptophyta > Lycopodiopsida > Lycopodiales > Lycopodiaceae > Diphasiastrum > Diphasiastrum complanatum. The sequence goes on along the minus strand of CM055111.1, from coordinate 39,380,067 downwards.
ACTCCAAGATTTCGTTCATGTGTCTGAAGTGATTTTTGACTTATTACATTAGTATTTTCATGTATTTTCAGAACCAACTCCTCCACCAACATTACGTGATGTTAACCACTACATTAACCTGCTTCATGGTCTCACTCCTTGTGCTCCTTATAGGATGTCTAGAGATAAATGCGATGAGGTCCAAGCCTAGGTTTTTGCACTTTTATGCCAAGGTCTTATTAGTCCCAATTATAGTCCTTTTGGTGCCCATGTTTTGCTTGTTGATTAAAAAGATGGATCCAAACACCTCTGTATTGATTACTATGCCCTTAACAAATTGACCATTTGTAATCAATACTTCATTTCTCACATGGACGACCTCTTTGATATGTAGAACAACTGATCAGATAGATCTTGATTCTACTAACAAAGCACACAGTTTACTTGACAAAGGATGAGAAAGAGACGAACGCGAACTCGAAACATTTCTATTCGTGATCAACCTCAAAAGATTCGCAAAATTTGTCTTGTAGTCAACTCGAAAGATTCGCAAAACAGTTTCTTGTAGAAGCTTGCGGCTTTCTTGTTGAAACTCGAAAGATTTGCGAACAGAATCTTGTTGCGAAATATTCTGTTTCTTGTCAAGCCTCAGATGTCGCGAAATTGTCGCGAACAATTCGTGAAACACGAAGCTGAGACGAAGAGACGGACTGTCGCGAATAATTCGCGAACAGAATTTATTCGAGCCTGGAAACAGAACGTTTATTTGAATATCAACCGTCGTAAACGATTAGATATCTACTGTTATAGCATTGAAAGGCCAAAAGACCTGTATATAAAAGGCCAAAAGGCCTGTTCTGTGCAATATAAATACATGTGCACTGCTCGTTGTAACTCACTCACTCAATCAGAGACACATCAGCGAGGTAAGACAACAAGAGATGTATATTCATGAATCAGATTCAAAGTTATAAAAATTCGTTTTCTGATCAATAGTTTCTTATTGTCTAAATAGTCTTAAGTTATCTCTTACTTCCGCATATAATTTCCGCACACATATTCAATCAGAATAAATATTGTTCTACTAGTACATAGATCAGATAAAATCGCGATTGAAGACACTGATATTAGTTTGATTTATTCAAACTTGCATCATGTTCTCTGTGAGCAAGTAGATCTTTGCTCATACATTGACGATACAAACTTTCCTGATCAGATCGTCTAGGCCAACGAATTCTTTAGAAGAAAGAAAGACTTAAAAATACAAAAACAGTTTACATCAGAAAAGCGAAAAAGAAACACCAAGTATCTAAACTAGTCATAGTTCTAATAGTTGTTCTGTAGAGTGAATATATGAACTAATGCAATCTTGGATGGATCTATGATCACATATGCCTTGATGTGTATTACTTCCGACGATTGCTCTAGGAAAGATTAACAAGCCAAAAACAAGATAAAAACTTAGAAAATTTCCAAAAATATAGCACACAGTCCAGACACAATCTTTGTTGAGTGCTAGGAAGATTAAAACCGTAAACATAAAAAAATATTAAAACATAAAAATAGTCCTATCCCTTATACCTAGATCTGAATGCAACTACTATTTAGAAAAAGAGTCGTAAGACCTCAACCCCAAAGATCTATAGCATCTACCGAATCTAGCGTGTTAGAAATTGCAAACCTAGTGCTTACAATAGGGGTCTATCGAAGATAGAGTTACCAAAGTTTAATGGCCAAGTTGACCCTAATAGGTTTCTCTAGATATACATAAAGCTTGCGAAATATGTAGAATGAATGATGACCAGTCAATGAGGAAGTATTTCAATTTATGCCTCACTAATTTTGCCAATGATTGATTCTTCAATCTTGAGACCACTAAAAAGGAATATTAGACCACATTGCAAAGGGCGTCTACTTTGCGCTTCAAGACCACTAGATTTATGAGAGTTCCCCTCTTATAGCTCGGACGAGTGCTCATTAGAGTCGCGAGTCTGTCAGACACGTCATCAAAAGGGTCAAGAAGTTAAAGGGGCAAGGTACCCCCGCTAGTGCACCTGATGCAAATGTGATTTTATAGTTTATGGCTGGACTATCTAAAAGCATCCGACCCAGATGAAACATAGGAGTGTATATGATACTTTTAGTGAAGTATGCGTCGATGCAATACGAGAGGCGGATGAGAGCTCAGAGATCTCAAGAAATGGTTCAAATAGCTCTACCGAACATTCATATTTAGACTGTCTTGTCAAGAAGGAGAGAGATGCTAAAGCCGGGGACCATCTACTCTAGTAAATGACCATCTGCGCTAGTAAATTTGTTAAGTGTGGAATCCAAGGTGGATCACATGAGTGTTGCAAAAATAAGCTATGCATAAGTCAAATAATTATTCGAGAGTGATTGTTGACTGGATAGTTGATAGTAGTAGCGATAGTTAATGTGATAACAAAACCGATTCTTAGTTATCACAAGTACATCTATACTATCATTCAAAAGTGTAGAAAATGAATGACGATTTGGATCGTTTTGCTAGTATTTAAAATTGGAAATTTAGATCATAATAAGAATAACATAATCATTAGAACAAGATAAGTAGCGAAAGTAGTATTGAAGATGATGACATTACAGATGATTGATGCTTCTGCTATCTACTCTAATTGCACTATGATATTAGCACATCTTATTTTGCTCTTACATATGCTGTAATTGCAACAACTTATTACTAATTAGTCTATGCTGATGGCGGAACAGAGAGGAGAAAAAGAATGACGAACTTCTTAACAAGTCGATTCAACTTGAAACTAATTTGATCTATTGATTTATTTATAGTTTTTGATGGAATAGCCCTAATGAAATGAGCCGTTTATCCACGTAACATGTGCCACATGGGGCCATGGGATTGGCTCTAATTGAGTCAGTTTAAACGAGTAGTGTATATGTATTTATATTGCTACAGGACAGGTCTTTTGAATCTGATGCAAAGGCCAACCAAAATGTATTTATGGCAAATGAACACCAACAAGATGTTGATTCTTGGTATCTGGATTTAGGTGCTACTCATCACATGACATTGGTTTCATGAGTACATTCAAGCTACGACTCAGAAGTATGTTTCATTGGGTGACAACAATACTCACAATATTAACGGTGTAGATATTGTCAAATTGCAATTTCGAGATGGTACTATTCTTATTCCAAATGTTCTTCATGTTTCGAATCTTTTCAAAAATTTACTCTCTCTTAATTCTAATACTTGTTCGATATTAGACAAAAACAATAAGGTACTTGCACTCAAAAAGAGACAAGGTAATCTTTACAAGCTTAGTCATTGCAAATGCTTCAAATGTTCAGGCTCTATCTACTTCTACTTTGGGAGATAGAGATTTACTATGGCTTAACATGTGGGTCATGTCAATTTTACTTGTCTTAAAAATATGTCGACTAACAAGATTGTTTGGGATCTCGATTGCAACAATATATCAGACCGTGTCAAAAATGTATTCTAGCCAAGCATGCGAGAAGTCCTTTCAAGTCTGATTTGCAACACACATCCAAAGGTGTGTTAGATATTGTGCACAACGACATATGTGGACTCATGAAGACTCTCTCGATAGGGGGAGAAAAATATTTTTTGACCTTCATTGACGATTATTCGAGGAGGACAATAGTATATTTTTTTTGAAAAATAAACTAGAATCCGTCAAGTATTTTCAACAATTCAAGCAAAAAGCTGAGAATCAGACTTCTAGAAAAATCAAGACAATTCAGACTAAAGGTGGAAAATTCATTTCTACTGAATTCAATCCCATGACATTCTTGGTAGTGGATACAGTTTCACTATTCAATCTAGAATACATATATTTCTATAGACGGTCTCAAGACCTTCGACATTGTCTCGATAATGTGAATAAAACTACAAAATAGTTTCACATTACAAATGATTTCAAGAATGAAATCTAACAATGAACATCACTTTACATAGTCACTCATGCCCAAAAGCAAAATGCACTAGAATCATTCTATAATCTCCTAGGGAAGCTACTAGAGATTCCATTGGTTCATTATACATGGCGGAATATTCTAGCCCTAGGGCCAAAAAGGAGAATTTAAGAAGAATGAATAAGTGGGCGGAAGTAGAACAAGCCATATACTAGCAAGAAAAGTCAAATTAGTGATTGGAGGCTCCTTTCTCACCTAAATTGAAATTTAAATAATAAGGGAGGTAGAAATTGGCCAATAATCATTAAGGCCAAGTGCCCAAAATCCACTATAAATAATGGCATTTTGCATTTCATTTTTTATGTTGAATAGAAAACGTGGAACCTCTACCATTTTGCAAATTGGATGTCCTTGCTTTTCCTCTTCCTCCATCTCTCATGTTTTTATGCTATCTTGATGTTAATTGGATTTGCTAATTCTTGGATTTCAATTTGTGTGTGTGTGTGTGTGTGTGTGTGTGTGAGAGAGAGAGAGAGAGAGAGAGAGAGAGAGAGAGAGAGAGAGAGAGAGAGAGAGAGAGAGAGAGAGAGAGAGAGAGAGAGAGAGAGAGAGAGAGAGAGAGAGAGAGAGAGAGAGAGAGCAAGCTTGATCGTGAATATCAGGGTAAAAAGATGTTAGGGTTAAATATAGAGTCATAGCATATTTGTGATAATGAATCTATGAATTGCTCTCATGGGATCGAACTACCACGTGACATAGAATATTCTTCATATCTTAATTGTTTCTCATATGCTTGGAATTAGGGTTGAAGGTGGACAAGGAAAATCCCTACAATTTTGTTGTCATTGACGGGGAGTAACAACAATATTCTCATTTTTAGCATGTTTATGATGCTTGGATGGATGTTAGCTTGTATTTAGACATTTTGATTTTTGCATAATGGGGTAGATTTGCATTTTTTGAGTTAGATTTTGGTCAGTTTTATAATTTTGAGTGGATTTCTTGCTTGTAATCACTTGAGATTGATATAACAGAAGCATAATACAAAGCCCTATGCTCAACAACATAAGAGGTAGTTTGGAAGATATTGGTATCCTACAAAGTAAGCCTACAATGATCAAGTGTGATACGCGTGATACCAGAGTGCTATTTACTAGCTAAGAATCATGTATTCCATGCACGTACCAAACATATAAAAATCAAGTATCATTTCATTACAGAAAAATTATTATTTAATGCGATTGACATAGTGCATTTAGTAGGACTAAAGACCAACTAGCAGATATACTTACTTATTTCTTAAGTGTTGATAAATTTGAGTTTTTTTCAATTTTGCAGGAAAAAAGTGAGCTAAAAAACTATCATATTTTATTTCTCCCTATCTAGTGGATAAGAACTCTCGCACGATTGGCAACATCTTGAGGACACTATTCCAGCCCTACATAGAAGCATGTGAGAGTTTTCGAACAGATTTCTAGAAAACTCAAAAAAGCCAATAAAATTTAATAAACCCTTGTAAAATCTCAAAAAAATTTCAAAATTGTTGAGTAACCTTCGCCAGACCTCCTGTAGCTAGATCTCATTGAGACAAGCTCACTGACGAGTATGCGAGAATCACTTTGCAGAGAAAGACCTTCTGCGAGAGTTCCCAAGTTTCAAAAGAGCCAAAATGAAGCCAAAACCCTCGTAGACAATATTTTTTGCAGGCATCAGCAAATTCAAAACCTCACCACTTATAATCAACAATAGCAAGCAATGCTCAGCCACCTCCAAAACCAGTTCCAAATAAAGATCTCCAACATGCAAACCGTCATAGACAACCTTACAACCGAAAGGGACGAGGCCATAGAGGATGCACAATCGCACGTTCCGCTATGAAGGAAAAGTTGGAATTGGTGGATTTCAATGATTTTGCACCACCAGCTATTCCCAAGGGAATTCCAATTCCAGTGGTGGCCTATCAAACGTTGGCCCAAAAGTTGAAAGCCACGACGAAGCAACACACTAAACTACAACAATCATACACTGTTTTCGTCGAGGCTCTTAACCAGCACATCGCCACCTTGGAAGAAAGGCTAGAGGTAGTTACTTAGTCAACACCTTTTGTCCATGCAGAGCACGCCCAGTTTCATGACTACGGGCACCACTTTGATGGATCAGATGGTGGAGATGGAGTAGGATTCTAGCAGCCTCCACCTACTGCTCAAGGCTTGTCATTTCAAGGCCAAACCCAAGGGCAAGGAGCTCCAGCACCAACCAATCCACAAGGCTCTGGTGGTACCGGCTCCCAACACTATTTTTTTTCTTTCTCCGCTTCTAATCCCATCGACACCACTAACTTTCTATTCATCCAATGCCAATTTTCTTCCGAATTCCAAAGAATTGCTACAGCTAACCCTTCACCTCCTCTATCCCTTGAATCTGATTCACAAACTGAACATGCCATTGCAGCTGAAGCACCAACCATCCGGCACAGAATCACGTCCACTGAATCGAACAAGGAGTTGTGTGCATCTCAAGAATTCACCAAGAAATATCCAACCACAAAAGAGCGCGACGGCTACATCCTGCCAGATCTGGACCAGTACCAAACCCATAAGAAAGTTGTCAAGCTCCTGGATTCACAACCACTCTGGCACCATCAGCTCTTCCTACAGAGCAAAACATCCATGGCACGGTATCTTGAAGTGCCCTCCTACATGCGCACCAATCCATACTACTATTCGGTAGCACAGCGAGAACCGTTTCCTATCACCAAGATTAAAACATGATCTTTTGGCCCAAGCTCACAGGAGTGGATACCGGCAATCTAGCTAAAGACATGGTCACCAATTGTCGTGTATTCTACTAGAAGCACCATGGCAATCATGATCACGACGTCAGATATTTTGCAGACAATTGCAGCCTGGTGGCATTCTTGGCAAAACTCAAGGGTTTTTGGGATCGAGGGCTATCACCAATAGCCATTGATATCAATAACCACTGCGAATGCAAGACGACCACATCAACGTAGCAAGGCTTTACTATCGCGCAGCCCTCACTTCGGCACTGCACGTTGATATGGTGGAGTTATGGAAAACCCACAACTTTCTATAGGGTATGCTCCATTACTACAAACCTTAACAAATTACGATGGCAAATGATGGAGGGCATCAACAACAAAATTTACCAATTTCGACAACAACAATCTCGCTCCACGAAGCTCAAAAAATCCAGGATGAAAAAGCTTCGATTGGTGTGGGACCACCAATCCATTAAGGAGGGGGATGATGTTAGCAACTATGCAAACATAGAGAAAATATTAAAAAACTCAGTGGCATGTGTTTTGTGAGTCCATGTCAATAAACTTCCATCATGGCATGTATTTTGTAAGTCCATAAGTAGAAGCTTAAAATAATAAAATAACTTAAACTTAGATTTAGAACTTAGACTTAAGAAACTTAAGATTAGAAACTTTTGTCTTAAGTTTTCTTAACTTAGAAACTTTTGAAGTTCTAAGTCCTAAGTTAGAAGTTCTAGAAAGGTAGAAATAAGTTAATCCCATAAGTTAGTGGATACTTATGGAAGACCCTCCTTGCCATAAAAGGAGAGGTATTTGCCATGTAAATGACACTTTTGAGATTGAGCTATCAAGCTCTCTATTTTTGAGACTATCTCTCTATTTCATTTGTGTTCCCTTTGGGAAGGTGCATAGCTTCAGGGAACCTCCTCTTGCCTCCTTCTCATCGGTTTTATTGTGGCATGTATTTATTTAATTGATTATTAGTTAGCCGCAATCTATCATTCCATTTCCCTTGTGGGTGTTATTTAGGATCTAGTTTAGTAACCTTGCTAGTTGGATAAGCCTTAGCAATGATTGGTTACTTATTGTTTTTTCGATAGCTTCATTTCCGTTTTGGGCACTAGTTGGGCAAGCCTTAGTGCATTCATTTTCGTTAACTATTTTTGTTTGAAGCTTTTGGTAGGAACTTAAAAGGTGGACAATTCTCTCTATACTACACCACATCATGAGTAGATCTAGCCAACGCAAACAAGATTTACTTCCAACAATTTTATGAATATCACCAAAAACATTGAAGAGACCACCAAAAATCATGTTTCAACCATATTTGCAATTTTTTGTGGATAAAACCCACACGCAAGGGCAATCAGGCCATATCTATTATAATTAAATTACATGAAAGCACTAAAAGTTTTAATTTCAGTCATTCATGGTTCATATAGCCCATTTCTAGCCCAAAATCACTATATTTTCACAAAAAAATTGCTATCTTTGACATAACCATGGCATGCAATCATTAGAATCAATCATAATGACTGGAAAACAGCAAGTACAATTCTGAAAAACGTTCATGAACAATATATTTGATGAATTTCAAGCCAAAACATGGAATACTAGCTCAAAAACCGCAAAAAAAACCATAAAAAATCCATAAATTTCCATCATTTTCTATGGAAAATTCTCATAATAAAGATCATTAGGTTGAAAGCAAACCAAAATCAGAGAAGCCACTTCCTCGGAGGTCAATTCCACCACCAGGAAGTAAAAAGCAAGACGAAAATACCAAAAAGCTGGGAAAAAACAACTACACCTTTTGATCGATGCAAAGCCTTGCTCTGATACCACTGTAAGGATCGACACATGAAGATCTACCTAGATCCTGTTGCATGCAACCAAAAAGACACCCATGGAGCCAAACCACCCAACCAACAAGAAACAAATGGTCAAATCCCTAATTGCTTCACTGCCCAAGGTGATTGAACGCAAGAGAGGAGAGGATCTTGGCTTCATGAATCAAAAAATTCAATAGGGAGATGGGCGAGTTCCACAAGTATATATAATCGCCATTAGGAAGAGAATATTCTTTCTAGGATCCCATACAACCCAATTATAAGCCGTTGACCTCCAATTCTTGCATAATAGCAGTCAAACACCATGCAAGTGCTCCATAAGTCCAATTATAGGTATATGATGTACTTAACCTAGTCGATGAACATAGACATATGATCAAGTATTGTGTTTTGACAGTTACTTGCGGAGTTAACAAATATCTTCTCATATATCTATTGGTTAACTTAAGAATGATTTGGTTGTGGATCTAAATGTGGTGTTGTACTAGTACAATTAAGAGTTGCACCTGGACATTTAAGATTTCTAAATCATTTGAGTAGTTTGTTTACTCCTTTGGAAGTTAATTGGTAAAATGGACAGTGTGAAGAGAATTCACTAGAAACTGTTTGTTTTTTGTGTATTGCTTGTAAGACACATAATTTATGAGTCGTTTAGATTTATCAAGAAATTGTGTGCATAGAATATATGAAATTCTTGGGTGAGTATTTCTCAGTTGAGGAATAGACTTGATCATTTCAATAAATTGGCTGTCTAAGTTTGCAATTCCTGTAGGTATCAGATGAGCAAACGTAGAACCAAAGTTGGTTTCACATGACCCTAAATCAATGATCAATAAACATGCAGGAAGAATCATGAAATAGAAATTAGTCATTCACCAAGGAGGCAACTGTGGGCTTAATTTCCAACAGTCCCGCTTAAGGTCACGATTGGTGCCTTGGTATCTTTGTCAGGTTCAGCATGCTGAAGAACTTTTGATGCTTGATCCTGGAAAGCGCTTTGGTGAAAATGTCTGCGACCATTTCTGTTGTGGAGCAGTATTGAAGGATCACTTGCCCAGAGAAAACTTTCTCCCGAATGAAATGATACTGGATTTCTATGTGCTTGGATTTGCCATGAAATCTGGGATTCAGTGACAGTGAAATATAGCTCATGTTGTCACACAGAATGGTGGTAGCATTAAACTGAGTGTGATGCAAGTCTTGAAGTAATAACCTGATCCATACAGCTTCTTTTGAAACTTGGCATGCTGCGATGTACTCTGCCTCTGTCGAAGCTGATTTTTGCTTCCTTGAGTTCCATGAAATTGGTCCCCCTGCCAGATAGAAACAGAACCCGAAGGTGGATTTTCTGGTAGAGACTGTTCCTCCCCAATTTGAATCGGCCTCGCAAGATGAGTGGGTTGATAGCATTTCCTTCATAACATAAGATGTGATCTAAACTTTTCTGAATATATTTCATCACTCTCTTCAATGCTTTCCAATGAGAGATCCTAGGATTAGACATGAATTGACTTAATGTGCTAACATTGTATGCTAAATCTGGTCTAGTACACAGCATTGCATACATCAAAGATCCTATTAGTGAATGATAAGGGTACTTCGCTATGTCGAGTACTTTACTATCAGAATCAGCACAAGTAGGTTAAGTCAACAGTATATTTGGATCCATTGGAGTATCAATTGGTTTGCAATCATACATATGAATTTTTTTAAAAATGTCTTTTAGATATGTCTGCTGGCTAAGATAGATCTTCTTCCGAAGTCTATCTCTAGTAATGTGAATTCCTAGCAAAGAATGGATAGCTCCTAAATCAGTCATGTCAAATTCCTTTGACAGATTACTCTTAGTAGTGTGCAGAAGAGGAGTGTCGTTAGACAAAATAAATGCATCATCTACGTAAAGAGCTATGTGAACTGAATTGGTGCCTATATGCTTGGAATAAACATTATCGTCAGCTGAATTGTTTGCAAATCCCAATTGAATGAGATAAGAGTTGATTCTATCGAACCATGCTCTTGCGGCCTGTTTTAGACCGTACATTGTTGTGTGCAGCTTGCACACTTTGTGCTCTTGGCCTTTGACTTCGAATCTTTTCGGTTGGAAGGTATACAACTCCTCTTCGACATTGCCATTGAGAAATGTTGTCTTGACATCCATTTGGTGCATTTTGAGGTCTTCCGCAGCTGCTAACACAATCAGAGTCTTGATTGACTGTATCTTGATGACAAGACTAAAAATTTCTTGATAATCCACTCCTTGGACTTGAGTGAATCCTTTAGCCACCAGCCATGCTTTTCATTTTGCAATGGAACCATCAGAGTTGATCTTCTTCTTGAAGATCCACTTGTTGTCGATAACTCTCTTGTGAGTGGGGAAATCGAGCCAGTGTCCAAGTCTGATTCGTCAAAAGTGAGTTGTACTCGCTTTCCATAGCTTCTTGCCACTTCACAGCATCCTTGGAGTTAATTGCTTCGACTAGGCTCTCTGGTTCTTCTGATGAAGTCTAGAATGATTGAGGTACATACCTCTCAGGAACTGTCCGAGTCCATGAGGATCTGTGGACATTTGGTTGACTAGTTTGTGATGATGCTTATTCTTGAATTTCTCTAAATCTGTTCGAGCTAGCTTGGTTTGGTCTGATGACATGTATTGTTGGTTGTTCGGCTTCTGTAGCTGTAGTTGCAGGTTCTGAAGAAGGAACATCAATATTGGAAGAATCCATGCTACGTAAAATAGAATGAAATGACATAGCATTATTTATCGATGGTTGTTTGAAATCATAGTATGTATGTTCTTGAAATATTACATCCCTAGAGGCAAATACACATTTATTTGTCCTATGATCTAGCTTCTTCCTAAGCTGTTTAGGAATGTGAACAAAACATATGCAACCAAAGATTTTTAAATGGCTGACACTAGGCTTGTGCCCATGCCAAACTTCATGAGGAGTCTTGTTGTTGATGTCTTTGGTGCTGGATTTGTTCTGCACATAACAGGCTGTGGCAGTAGCTTCTGCCCAAAACTTTGCAGGTAGGTGTGCCTGATGTAGCATGGATCTAGCTGAGTTGAGAAGATTCGATTGTAGTCAGAGTTGTATCTTCCTCGAGTATTGTACACTACTCAGATGAGAAAGTAACAGTGTAGCCTTCATCAGTTATCTTAGAGACTGATAACAGGTTCTTTGACAACTGAGGAACATGAAGGACATTAGGAACACAAATGGACAGATCGTTGTTGAAGCTAATCTTCACTGCTCCTTTGCCTTCGACGCGTATGGTGCTAGAATCTCCGAGGTAGATAAATTCGTCTCTGCTGTAAGTTGCATACTCGGTAAACCATTCCTTGCGAGAGGTCTTGTGTTGAGTAGCGTTGTTGTCCAGGTACCAGCTATCACAGTCTTCGCTGCTCCTGTAAGCCATTAACAAATGTGTGTCTTGATTCTTGAATTCGGCCGTGTTGGAGGAGTATGGCTGTTGCTGCTTCTTTGTCTCGTTGTAGATCCGGATATGACACTCCTTGATGTCATGATTAGCTCTCTTGAAATATCTACAGAAGGGCTTCTTGCACGATCCACCATGTTCACTTTGAGTGTGGGGCTTATGTTGTTGTTGCTGCACTTGATTCTTGCCCTTGGAATAGTCTTTCTTCTTGGTGTATAGAGCCATGGATTTGTCTTTGATGGACAGGCTACTAGTCTTTCTCCGCATTTCTTCTTGAAGAAGATGATCGATCACCTTTTGAAGAGTGAGGTCGGGTTGTGTGGAGATCATCACCACAAAGTGTTTATACGACTTTGGAAGAGAAGAAAGCAAGGTCATAACGACATTATCATCTTGAATAGAACATCCTACAGCTGATAACTGATCTAACAGGGACTTGAAGCTTTTGATGTGAGAAGGGATGGCAATAGAATCAAACATGCTAAGAGTAAAGAACTTCCTCCTAAGATGTAATCTCGTGGTTACATCGTGAGTCTCATAGAGACTTGATAACAAGTCCAGTGCTTCCTTAGAGGTTTTGTACTTGGTAACGTGAGATATTTGAAAGTCGGCCAGATTGAGTGTGATACATGCTAAGGCCTTCTGAACTTTGATCCTCCAAGCCTTTGCTTGATCACCATCTTCTGGTTTCAGGTCTGCACCTTCTACTACATCCCAAAGATCTCTATCTATCAACATCATTGTAAAAATCTCCCCACTCAACAGATTTTCAACTTGTTTGATGCTGCCCTGGCCTTTCTGATGCCTCTTGGACTGTGTCTTCGTTCCCCACTGATAATTCTGAGCTCCAAACCTGCAAAATACACCAAAGAAGGATTTCTTCCAACCGTTTTTATCTCTCCAAGCTTTCACCTCCCATGAAGGACTTTCTCACTTCGTTGCGGAGCTTGTGACAAGCTGTATCCACTGATCAGGCACGCAGGACTATTGCTGCTTTGATACCATGTCAAGAATTAGATATGCAACATCAAGCATTCACCATAACCAATCACCACAAGAGGGCGGAAGAAGAACATGCACTGTCACTCTATCACACTAACTCATATAGAATGTAAAATGTACAAATAAACCTTGAACCCCTGATAGAGAGAGAAAACATACGAGTAGACTAATAGAATAGCCTACGGCTAATGACAGTTGGTCACAGCTGTCAACATTAATGTACCTCATAAACAGTAACAATGAAGCTTATCATTGATTTCTAACACTCTCCCTCAATGATAAAATTACATTCTTCTATTCTAATAGAGTACGAAACCTCGCAAATTTACATCTACCTAATGACTTAGTAAAAATATCTGCCATTTGATCTTCAGATTTACAAAAAACAAGATCAATGGCTCCATCAAGAATTTTCTCTCGAACTAAATGGTAGTGTATTTTGATGTGCTTGGTTCGAGCACGTAGAACTAGATTTTTGTGACTAGCTTTTACATAACTGGAAACTACATATATATGTGCAGTGCCCATGGGAGTTTAAACTTAGAACTAAATAACTTAAGCCATTACGGATACCGCAAAAGCCTAAACTTGATGGGCAAGTTCTACATTTAAATCCTATCCTGCTTGTATTTTTAAAGATGTTCCGCAAGATGGCTAGAATATTCCTTGGAATATCAGCCTACATCATCCATCCACAACGTGTGCAGCTTCTTCTTCAAGAATAGCAGAGATGTGTTTGTGGTCTCAAACAATGCCTTCAACGTATCTCGTGCTTCTTTTAATCCTTCTGAATCCGAAATGTAGGGAATAATTGCATCTCTAACTGATAAGTTGATGACATTTTGTGCTTTCTGTTTTCTCCTGTCAAATGTCCTCTGATCTTCTTCAATCACTGGCCTTGTCTCTTCACTTGTCACGATCTCGCATAGCTCTTTTTTCATCAAAATGTTTTTCAGTTTGAATTTCCAAACTACATAGTTGTCGGCTCCTTCCAATTTGCTTTACTCATTGAGGACGCTCTCACTTATAGTTGCCATTACTGGATAGATGAGTCCGGATTGCAAAAAAATGGCTCAGTCTGAGCCCACAACTTGTCTCCAAATTTATCACATCAATGCATAAAAGCATCTATTATGTCTATCTCATCAGATTTAGTGATCTGTGTTCTTGATCATTGATCAATAGCATACTTATTAAAATGATCTATGTGCTATTTACATTTATGCAGATGAGTGTACAAGAGGTGGTGTGGAGTCATTGCGCCGTCAAGAAGAAGATCGTGGTTGCTGTCACTGTCAAGTTGGTTACGCAGTATAGAGGATGAGCGTGAGGAGGTCGATAAGTCAGGCTTCCCCGATATGTCGTCCAGGTTGGGTCTACCCGATAGTTCGTCCAACTCCGATATGTCGGCCATCTTCACTTACTTGTCTTTAGTAGTTGAGCTGTGCAACAATGCAAATAATTATGCAGCAATTATGGAACTAGATTAACATGATATTTAGGTGAGTGGAGGAGATCAATCCAACAGATAATAAAATTTCTCTTCCCTCTCATATTTTTTAGCAAGCCCAGCCAAGTTAGCAGCAAACTTTTCAATGATACCCAAGAGATCGATCTTGCTTTTACTGTATTCCAAGTAAATCTTAACCCAGTGTAATGTATCCAGAAAGTCAGTAATACATAGCACCTTATCTTCAGGTCCAACAGCGTCATAGGTAGCACAATCTGTTCCATTAATAAAACTATGTAACATGACAACTTTTTTCATGCAAATTATCAAAGTTTGAATGAATAGATTAGGGGGGGGAAGGGGCACCTCATGGCCCAGGTTTATAGCGCTCTGAGACCATTCTGAGGACTAAGCATAATAAAAACTTGTGTTAGCTTATGAATCCAAGTAAGGTAAAGGTTTTGATATTATCCCGGCCAAAGGATAGTCAGATTTACACCTCAAGGATGCATAGAGAGAGATTTACAGATCAAAGCTCATCTTGACAGGTCAAGACCAAAACCTTTTAAAATCCTTTATTCATAAACCAACAAGGAAAGACACAGCTGAAAAGCATACAGTACTAGTAAAGCATCGTAAAGCAAAACATACTTCAAGACATCCAACTAGTACCTACCGCCATCTCACCACACAAAACCGTGCAAGTTAGCACAATGAGGAAGACATGTGTCAATGCTGAATGTCAGTTATTATCCATATACAAAATATGTTTAACTAAACTAATCAGCTTACAATGTAAATAAATTTTATAGTCCGATCCGCACTTACTAAAAATTGCAAATAGCATAGGCCAAACCATATCGTTACCGTATCAGGACGTGCTGATCAGTTTGATGGTTTTGGTCCGTATCTTTTAATTATACAAATAAAACATTATGCATTTGAAAATAAGTTGTATAAGATATGTAGCTAATTGCAGACATATAAGTAGCTTGGACTGGTACATGAAGTTTGGGGCAAATCCATGCCATACCAACATTCGTGCTTGTAAATAGGTAATGTACGATTCTCTTAACTTCTTGAGCAAATCCATGTTATACAAGAGTCCACAGGCTATCTTATTGTTATATAAAACTACGATCGTGACTTAGAAAGCAGTAAAACACAATACCTGTATGTAAGAATAAAAATGAAAGAGTTTTTAACCATTCATTCATAGTAGGATCAGGGCAAATCCATTCCATTCCGATCCCTATGAATGTGGAAGCCCTTTGCACAACTCCATGTACTTTAAGGAACTTAATGAGGTTAACAAGCCCTTGATACGCTAGGAATATCATTACGACAAAAGAGGGTTACCATCTTTCCTACGATAAACACTGACTTTGTATGCTACTGCACTATATGATGGAAAAGGAGATGAAGACCGTTAAAAATCATTCTACTCTTATGAAGATAACATCATTAGTAATCTCCTGCGCTGCCAGCATACTCTTTTTGAACTAAACAAAAAGGACTGCGATATATGCAAAGCACCAACTTGAATAGTAGACGCTAGTGACTCTTGTGAGGCGATTATGTTTGCATTTTATTGTACTTGAGAAACGTTTACTTCCGTATCCATTTCTATGTATAGCATTGCATATTCATACGCACGAGAGAAGTGTTATTGTTACAGCCCGTTATCAAAGCTATTACCGTTGTATAGCAGAATAGAGCTTCGCATGGTATAGAGAGGAATGATATTTAAGAGCAGTATACATACCTTTTTCTTGCTGTTTATCAGAACTCAATAATATGATTATAAACTTCGTGCTACTTCACTGCTAAACTATGAGAGATAGAGATAATATCAAATATTATCAAAACACATATGTTTTTAAGAGAGCTCTTCATGGTCAGAGATAAAAAAATAGTAGGTAGCTCTTCATTGGACAGTATGCACTGAAAAGCTTTTGGCATTCCATCGCTGAAAAGCAGCGATGGTGCTCATTAAGCTGTTTTGCATCAATAGCTCATACATTAACCATATTAGAATGTGAAAGCATCGCTGGTATAGTAGTGATGTACTACCTTACATGCATATGCCACAAAAAGTATTACAAAATCTAAGTTTAAAATACTTTATTGAGTAATTGTACTCCAAGACACTTATTAGCCTAAGGCTCAATGCCTGGACTCACACACACAAGATGCCAACTGGTTGTCTGTTTCTAATATTTCCGACTCTCTACTTCATTTATGTATTATTTGGGCTTATTGCATAAGCCTCTTTCCATATTCTAGAATATTCCATGTCATTCCCAGAATCGGACAACATGCTCCTGCTGCCAGTCCCATGGCACTCTGCCTCTGACTAGTCCTTGGAATGATGACGAGTCGCATTGTCAAAATCTGTAGAGAGCATATGTATAAGTTTTCTTTTTGTGTGTGCTCTAGGAAAAGTGTAAATATGAGTTCACTTACATAAAACTTGAGGCTTTATTTGATTATGATCAGCAAGAACATGGACTTGCCAGATTTCCAATAATAACCATATGAGTCTGGTGGCCATTCTTGATAACCACAAATGGGTAGTCAACACCATTTATCAGAGGATCCCATAATAAGGCTGGTTGATATTGATCATGATAGATCGGCGCTACTTATCCCAGTGGCATTGTCGTGGTCTCTTCCAATTCGTAATGTGGATAGGAAGTGCTCGCTTGACTGCTTTGTCTATCTAGGTATTCGTGATATGCTTTAACCTAAAGACTTTCTTCGGTAGTCAATCTTACCAATTAAGGACAAGGCGTAGACATTATAGGCGTTGGTTCTTCTTGTACGATTGGCCTTTTTGGGCTTGAATTCCCTGGATTTGGCCTTTTAAGAATGGATATACCCGGATTTGGCACTATGTTGGTAGTCTGTTGCTTTGTGGAACAATCAGACTTTGATTGAAGCTTGCTTATTGAAGAGCAAACATCAACTTTAGTCTCCCCTTGGTATTGCACTTCCCAATTGAAGGTTGCGTGCTCGCACTTTTCCTTGGACTTTGTGCTTAGTTGCCTTTAAGTTGCTCTGTTGACACAGGCTCCCTTTGTAATTCATCAACAAGATATTGTTGTAATGATTGTGCCAAGAGACTTGGTAAAATCCTCTGGACTTCATCGATTGCCAATTTCTTGACTTCCTTGGCTACCATTGGCTTGATAGAGTCTACCAACTATGTCTTCTGTGATGTTCTTGTCGGTTTGTCCGTGGGAGCATCTGCGTACTTTGGAACTTTTGTCAAATTGACTTCTTCCTCACTTGTTTCATACTTAGGTGGCACTAAGATTTTTGGCTCATAGCACATTAAGTTTGTGTGTGGACTGGACAACACAGGTGCATGTCAATCTTGTTAGATTTCTTATGCTTAACCTTAAACAAATCATTCAATTAATGAGCATCCTGAAAAAGGAGGCCGACTACATGTTTTAGGACCTTCACATCTTTTCTCTTTTTTTGAGATTTTTTTTTACCTTAACCATTTTTAGGCACCTTCGTCTTTTTCGCACGTTAGCAAAAAATGTGACATAGTGGCCAAGTGGCCAAAATGCCTTAGAAACCATTCTTAAGGCACCTTCGGTTTTTTCGTCTTTTTCGGTGCCTTAAATCTAAGGCACCTTCTGTTTTTGTTGTCTTTAGTCTAAGACACCTTCGCCTTCTTCGCTGCCTTTAATCTAAGGCACTTTTTGGCTTTTTCGTTGTCTTAAATCTAAGGCACCTTCTGTTTTTCACTGCCTTTAGTCTAAGGAACCTTCTCCTTCTTCGCTGCCTTTAGTCTAAGGCACTTTTCCGCTTTTTTTTGCCTTTTTCGCCTTCTTCGCTATCTTAAATCTAAGGGCGCTTTCGGGATTTACATACCTTTAGTCTAAGGGCACCTTCAGGGTTTACATACCTTCAGTCTAAGGGCACCTTTGGGTTTTTCGGGTTTTTCGCATTTTTACTACATTGGCAGACCGACGTCGCCAACTTATCAGCAACCTTAAAACAGCTGGACAACCAAATATCCCAAAGGCGGTTAGCAATTACCAACTTTGTACATATACAAAGACTGGCGTAAATAGCATTAAAAGCTTGTAAGATATTTTTTTCTCGACACTTTTCAAATATATATATACTAGCTGAATCAAGCTATGTAAGTGTTAGTTGAAATTCTCTTTCAATCAGAGTTTTCTATAGCCAGTGTTATCACGCTCAGCAAGCTGAAGTTATTACTTCAAGCCATTGTACTCATTGTTGATATTTTATCAAAGTACAATTTTTGTCTCACTACTGCATCATTCATTTACGCAATTTGTATAAATTCTTCTACTTGAATATTTATGCTGCTAACTATTGTGTTTCCGTTCCTACACGCCTACACTCTAAGCATCGAACTTCCACTGCCGCTCATGCCCACGGTTTTACGACATGGTATCAGAGCAGGCATTTTAGTAATCTGCATTTCTACTGCGGATTATCAGTCTTGTTTCTATCAAGAAGTCTTTCTAGCAAACGCACAGCCAACAGTACTCTGACAATCATTGTTTCTACCAACGATCTCATTCAACCAGAATGGATCCATCATCTAGTTCATCTCTCATTGACAAATTCGATGGAGATAACTATCATCTCTGGAAATTCAAGATGAAGGTTATACTTCTAGCCAAATAACTATGGGACATCGTTGATGGCACATAGCTCAAGCCAGAAGGTGATGCAGCCATCATCACCAAGTGGAGACTGAGAGATGACCAAGCATTTGCCATGATCACCCTCAACATCAAGGATACTCAGATCAGCCACATACGTGTTGCTCAGACAACTAAGGATGCATGGGACATCTAGCAACTCTCTACGACATCAGAGACGTTACTTCCAAGCTTCATCTGAGGAAGAAATTCTTCACCCTCAGAATGTCTGATGCAGATAGTATTTCGAGTCGTCTCAACACTATCAAAAATTTTATGGAGCAGATGACTGCAACTAGCTTAGTCATAGAAGATTCCGATGCACTCATGACTCTATTATCGAGTCTACTTGAAGCCTACAAAAATTGGGTAATGGCAATTTCTACCCAGGAGCACCTCACTCTATCAAGAGTAATTTTGCTGCTCCTACAAGAGGAGATTAGAAGATCAGCATCCTCCTCAGGTTCAGGATCGGATCCTCAAGCTCTATATTCAAAAAATCAGAAGTTTAGATCTAAGAGATCTACAAATTCAGGCTATACTGACAAGAAGAGCAACATGCAGTCTGAACCAAATTGCGGTCCAGGATCAAATTCAAGTTCTTCATCATTCCAACCTGTGCAGAAACTTTTCTACAGATACTGTAAGAGGATTGGCCATGAAATCAAGGACTGTTGAACTTTGAGATACAACAACAAAAAGAAGAAGCAGTTCCAACAACAAGCACATAGTGCTACAGCCAGTCACTCAAATCAGCAACAAGAAGAAGAAGATGATAAAGCAGCTTTCATGACCAAAGTCGAAGAACAACATGATATCGACTCCTGGTATCTAGATTTTGGAGCAACTCAACACATGACTCACAATTGCGACTGGTTCAAGACTATAAGTCATTCACCCACTCTCGAGTTATGCAACTTGGAGACAACTCATCACATTCAATCGAAGGTGAAGGAACAGTCAGAGTTGAATTCAAAAGAGGTGAGGTCAAGTTGTTGTCCAACGTTCTCCACGTTCCAAATCTGACCAAGAATCTGCTCTCAATTAGCAAAATCACTGATTCAGGTCGGAGGGTCGAATTCGATATAGAAGGCAGCACAATTCTTGACAAATCCCGGAAGGTTCTAGCATACGGAAGAAGAAGCGGCTATCTTTACAAACTCAGCCAGTGCTATTCTTCTAACAGTCAAGCTCTTCACACATCCACTTCTGAATAGAATGATATGTTGTGGCATTTCAGACTTGGCCATCTTAACTTCAACAGTATTCAACAAATGTCAGCTCAGAGTCTAGTACAAGATCTGCCTTCAGTCAACAAGTCAACTTCTTCATGCGAAAGCTATATCATCAACAAGCATGCTAGAAGTCCCTTCAATTTAGACTCAGTTCATACATCCAAGAGCTTGCTTGACCTTGTACACAGCGACATCTGTGGCACGATTGCAGACTGCTTCCACAGGGGGAGCTCTCTATTTCCTAACCTTCATCGACGACTTCTCTCGAAGGACTGCAACCTACTATATAAAGAACATATCCGAAGCATTCAAGTTCTTCAAGTAGTTCAAGGCGTCTGCAGAAAACCATACCTTGAAGAAAATCAAGGCTCTATGCACAGATGGAGGGGGAGAGTACATCTCCATAGAATTCAAGGAGTTCTTCAAGGCCAACGAGATACATCAACAATATACAACCAGCTACTTACCTCAGTCCAATGGTGTAGCTGAATGGAAGCCTATTTGTAGAATTGATCCATCACCAAAGCCCTGAATGGCAATACACATTATGAGGTCTGGACATGATTGAAACCATCAGTCAAACATATTCGAGTGTTTAGATGCATCGCTTTCGTTCATATCCCCGAGGATCTAAGAAGAAAGCTAGATGATAAGAGCAGGAAAACGATTTTCATCGGCTTCAGACCACAAGGCGTACAAGCTCTACAATTTGGATACCGAGAAGACATTCACTAGTAGAGACGTAAATTTTGTGGAAGACCAGTTCATTGACCACAAAGGAAAAGCTGTTAATAAATCCGACTCTGGGATCGAGCAACCAGTCAATTCCGATCCAGAGATTCAACTACAGAATCTCGACACTGACTCAGATAATAAGTCAGAACCTCAATGAGTCAACCCACATCAGAGGAGCGAAGTTCAACCTAGAAGGTTGAACAGGTCCAAACAGCCTCCATCGAGATTTATGGATTATCCGGCCTGCTACTTTGTGCAAGAACCAAACACCATTTCTGAGGCAATGTCTACTCTTGATGCTGACCAGTGAAAAGCAACGATGGACACCGAATTCTATTATCTATTGGAGAATCAAACGTGGACCCTCACTGAGCTGCCCAAGGACCGAAACCCAATTTCATGCAAATGGATATTCAAGGCGAAGTACGATGTTGAAGGAAGGCTAAATCATTACAAGGCCAGGCTAGTCGCCAAAGGTTTTTTTCATATTCCAAATTTGGATTATTCAGAAACCTTCAGCCCAGTTGTCAAACATATTTCGATCCGCCTACTCCTCTCCTTTGCAGACGCAACAGATCTTGAAGTCCACCAGATGGATGTCCAGACTGCTTTCCTCAATGGAACCATTGAAGAGGAAATCTATACGACGCAGCCAGAGGGATATGAACTCAACGACAAGCAACAACACCTTGTATGCAGAATTCACAAGGCGCTCTACGGGCTGAAACGGTCACCCATAGCCTGGTTCCAGAAGATCAACGCATTTATGATAGAATGGTTTTATTCCAAACTCAGCAGACTCAAATGTCCACTTCAAGTCTATATCAGAATACTCACCGTCATCACTGGAATCGTGGAGAAGCTGCTCCAGCAACTCCTCCTCCTGCTTTGGAGAGACTCATTTCTTTGCTTTGACAATCTTTCTTTGAGCATTTATGACTATCTTAGGATCCCATTCATGAGATTTTAAGTATTTTTACCTTGCATCTTTGCAGACCTGATCATACCATGAATTTTGTGGATGATTTTCATTGAAGTTTTTCTTTTGCCCAAAACATTCACTAGCCACCTTGCTCACTATTTTGACAAAGTCTTCTAGTTCAGTTTTCGGGTTATTTGATCACACATCCACACATGTTAGTTAAACTATGAGATGCACCTTTTCTTATAAAAAGCTGCATACTTTTTAGATATGCCAAATCTTGATTCATACTGTTACATTGATGATCTCATATTCATTGAGACCACTTTGGCTTAGGTGAACACTATGGGCATATGGTTGTTGCTTCATTTGAGATAACATTGTCAATCATGCTTTTCCCAAAGGTGTCGTATGTAAGGCCTCCTAAATTGATTGGCCACTCTTTATTGGCCTCATAGTGGCAGACATTGCGTGATTGACTATCTCATAGGCTCGCCTCTTCTTCTTCTTGGATCAGTATTTTCTCTTTCTATCTAGGAACCCTTACGTCTTGTATTTTGCCATTTCTTTCTTCTTTACCTCATGCACCGCATTATATATTGGACCCCTCATTTGTCCCTCTTTATTGTGAATTAATCATAAGAGAGACAAAATGAAATTAATCATAAAGAGGATTTCCATACCTGAACATTAGGTTGATTTTTAGCAACAGGATAGATTTGGTCAATGTTTTTGTAAATACATACTTTTTGAGATCTATTTGGCCACTCCTCATTTCTTCTTGATGCTAAGATGGTAAGACAAGAGCATATCTGAACAATTCTACAAAGCGAGAAGTATTCTAAAGCATAATCTTTGGTTATGAATAATGCCTTTTGGTGTAGCTTTGCTTGATCTAATGTCAAGTCTATATGAAAAAGTACAAGACAACGATGTTGCCATTGATAGGGAATCAAATTGTATGAAACAGGCCATTTAGAGGACATAGAAATCCTATTTGTCAAGAGAAAGAGTTGTGGGTATTTGCCAATTGAATTCATGATGTCCTATATAACTTTCAATTTTTATTTTTATTTTTTTCTTTGAAAAAAACTATTACCAAGCTTAAATTCAACTTTAAAAATCACATATGGCTTGTGTAAACCAATAATTCTGAAGCATTTGTACGCACTATTGCTTTTTAGAGTAAGCTATCAAACAATCTTCGAATCATGATAGCCATTATAGAACTAGGATAGTTTCGAGCACGTAGTTTCTACCACAATTGCCTTGTGCTCTCCACACATCACCAGACTTGTAGCTTTATACTTTCTGAATTGATTTACTATTTTATTGCGTTCAGATTTATATCAATGTGCATGCTATGCTTTCTTTATTATTATGTCTGATATCCTCTTACAGTTTCGTCTGAATCGTCTACTTTACTTCCGCAACTATATTCGTAAGACTTTATGTTTGCCTACATAATCGATCCTATCGATCCTAATAACTTCAAAGTTAGAATCAAGTAGAATCAGCCGAGTCATTCGAGTCACTATTTTAATTCGAATCCGATAGGTGTAGTGCATACATTGAGGAATCATTCCATACCTTCTCGATTCTCAACATCAACCCACCTATCTACATGTGCGCAATTGTAGAATTTGAATATTTTGTTTTTTGCAAATATGTGATGAATATGTTTTTCCATCAATCTATTCCATGTGGAATGTGAATATGGATATGTAGACTATGATCATGGTCCCTTTCGACTTTGACAGACATCAAAAAAATTTAATTGAGTACTTGCCATGGTATTCTCTCTACAACACAAGGCCTAAAGGATTAGATTGAAGCCAAGGATTGATGTGTAGGATTGCATGTCATGGAAGTTTTGACATGACGTCTTTGATAAAGTTGACATAATATGTTGTTTTGCCTCTAAATTTAGTTTCTCCCAGTCTTTGAGATAAAGTTATTGAAGCAAACATACAATACACATTTTTGATTATTCAATTTGAAGTGTGAGTGGCGTGACTTTGTTCAACATTCCTACAATGTGGACCACTACTAGAACACTTAGAATAGCTTGGTGTCCACTTTTCAGATTGCCATGTCTTTGACGAATTTATGCCAATCATTGTTGATGTTCAAGAAGATTTTTTGATCTTCAAATGCATTCAAATTGGGCTTTGATGTGCAAAACACCCGTCAAATTTTGACACTTTTATAAACATGCTTAATTCAAGTAATTCCAAGATATTTATCCAAAAGACAAAACCAGGGCAAGCTTTTGTACTAGATTCTTAAGGACGTTATTGTTGACATGGTTTCTCATTTATGTTAGGAGTTGACGTGATCTCCATCATGAAGGGCATTGGGCCTATGTAGCCCATGTGCTCCTAGTTGTAAAAGGTATACTCCCATAAAGCCCAAAAACTCAGTGCGAACCAATTCACACATGACACACATAGCCAAAATAATTGAATGATGAATTTGTGTGAGATTTTGGCACAGAGTAAAGTCTTAGAAAAGAACTATATGGGTTTTTGGACCTCTTGGCCTCAAGCGTGGATCATGCACACCCACAAAGTTCCTAGAGCATGACTTTATTCTATGCAAAATAGACAACTTGTGTTGTCACATGAATAGCCACTCTCATACACATTAAGTAGTACTCTCACTCTCACAAACTTATTTTTCTCATTTCTTGTGCCATGCATGCTCAAGTTCTTGCTATTAGGTGATATTGGGTCTAGAGGTGGAAGGAGGGACTCAAGAACTGTGGTCAACTCATGGGGATTGAACCACTTGAACCATCTTAGTCTTCTATAGTATCCATCTATTGCAACATCTTAGATGATGATATGATATTTTGATGATGGCCTAAATTGAGATGATGATGTACTCTTGTCGTTGACATGGACCTTGGTTGCTCAAGTAGCCAAATTGGCTGTGGAGGTATATCACGAGTCACAAAACTAATGTCTTTCCTTGGACCTTGAACTCATAAACATCATTGCCTCTCGATGAAAAAGGCAAATGCTTTGAATGCTAAGTGCTCATCCAATGATGCAACTTAATTTAGAGAGCGTCAGTGACGCTCTCTCACTTAACTTGGACCTTCAGATGGGCACCTGACATTCAAAGTGTGTGCATAGTCTAGTGAAATGCGTCATCAACAATACTATAAGGTTAGAACTTAGGGTTTAGGTTTTTGGGAAGGCAAGAAAGAGTGCAAGCCACACACACCCCCAAAAAAAAAACAAAAAAAACAAATGCTTAATGAAATACATAATCATGGTTTTATTTCTTCTTCTTCTTCCTCTCTGTTCTTTTTTGCTTCGACATCTTATGCTGAGCAGCCCCGTTTGATCGGGGGCGCAGGAGCAGCGATAGCGATCCTCTAGCAGATCTGGCTGCTCCTTTCTCTTTGCTGGCTCGAGCCTTCATTTTGCATGTCTGAAAGCATTGTATTCCATCATTGATCAATTCACTCTTTGCACTGCATTCATTACAGTCATCCTTTTATTAGAGTTATTTTGATATCTAAATTGGCAAACTCTCGGAATCAGAAAAACGACCTGCTGTAATGATATAAAGCTCACCGAGCAGAACATCAAATCTCGTTCGATCATAAGAGCTTGATATTTTTCATGTTTGATCATAAGAGCTTAATGTTTCTCATCTGTGTATGAGACAATAAGATCAAGACATTGCTGAGAGTGTTGTCTTTTGTGTTTGTAGATTGCTCCATTTCGTCCGAGCTATATGAGAGTGCCAAACGGAATGACATTTCCCTGTATTTGTTAGATTCTTGCGATTGAAATCTCGTTAGTGCGCCGTTTTCTGGCAACACACGCAAGTCATTTTAATTTTTTTTTCCTTCTGTCTTTCTTTGTTGGAAACATGGGAGGCAATATAAGCTATGCAGCGGCACCTCCTCCACCCCCTGTCCCTGCAAGCCCTGGCCTTCGTCATGCTTTGGGTCCGCCTCCTTCCACTCCTGATCATCCTGAAAAGGACACTGCTAAGAAGGTTGAGGATAAGGTGGACTGGCTCAACCTTCCATGTCCGGTGAAATACGAGGAGATTCAAAGAGAAGCCCTCAGTAAGTGAGCCTCGTCCAGTTAAATTATTGTGAATGACAGGCGCACTTATGTGCTGCTATGCTAAACTATATGCCAAAATTCTGTTGACGCTAGGGTTTCCAGATTCGGTTTGGTTTGTGTTTTCTCTGTGTACTCATCCAAATGATTTTACTTGTTTCAGCTTTTATGAAGCCGCGAAAACTTTCTGCACTACAAATTATATTTGGCTAATAGAGAATTATCTCAGTTTTAGAAGGAGAATTTATGATAGGCAATACCTAGATTTGCTTCATATCCATTCAAATAAACAGTAGGTACTCTTTTGAAATGCCTTGAGTTCTTCCTTGATAATCCAGTTTGTTGTCTACTGGCATGGACTTCTACATGTCATAAAAAGTAATTGAATTGGATTTGAGAAGTAAGCTAGGTTGATAGTTCTGAATAGATAATGCAAGATGAAAATGATAGGTTCGATACCCAGGAAACACCAAGGATCTGATTAGTAGTTATCATTTGCTTAATGTATGTTTGGCAGTGTCTCTCAAGCCAGAGTTGTTTGAAGGGCTTCGATTTGATTTCACAAAGCCTTTAAATCAAAAGTTTTCTCTAAGCCACAGGTACACATTGATAGCAATTTTATCTCATGTTCAAATGATTCTGTCTTGGTTGCTTGACCATCCAAATAGTGGAGATAGTATTTGATGGTTTTATAATATTGTCAAGGATCTTTCATCATGAAAGCTGTTTATTGCATAGAGGGAACTTGATGTGGCTATTTGAAGTTGAGAGGGGTTCAAAGATTATGTTTCTAATTTAGCCTATCTTGACATTACAAAGTGTTCAAACTCTGTCAAGAAAGGATATAGCATGTCTTGTGCACTCGTGAAGGGTTAGTTGTTCACTTGGGTCTTCGATTATATCTACATTTGCTATTTGGTTTCTACCTTTGTTGTGTTCATTCCAAGATGATAATGTGCTCACAATCTACAGACATAGTCGGAGTACATCTCATCATTATGCTTCATCATTGTTGTTTGTGTTCTCTTTCATGTGTATGACTATTGTCTAACGACAATAGGAAACTTGTCTTGGATAACTTGTATGAGCAAGTTGGTTTTCTAACAATTGGTCCGTTAAAGGAGTAGCTACCTAGGAATAGTTTTTAACGAATTGCTGGTAGAGCTTGTGAAAATATCAGCTCCAAAACATATTTAGATCATAAAGAACCTTTAGCCAAGTTTGATCACACATCTAGTTTCATCAACAACATAGAAATCACTACTTTATGCATGCTAGAATTTAGAAATGCATCAAGATCTAATCATAACCACTTAGATCTGACTTAGTACTGTCCCTGTCCGTACGACAACAGTACAGTACTTCACACGCGTGAAAGCTAGATCAACAAGAAAATCAATATTCTACACATAGAAACTCAAGATATTATGAGAAATTCACAAGAGTTGGACATAGAATCAACAAAGATGAATTCTCCACATCATAAGAGAATACAATGATCTGTTTTCCACGTAGGTACAACTACCTATAGCAGCCACAATGTCATTTGGCGACTTTCCCTAAGTATGCCCTAAAATGGCAACTCCTAGGTACTTAACCAAAAACCTAGAAATTCTAGTCTAGATGCAATGTACCAAAATTAGCCAATTAGAATGGGTCCAAACTCAAGCTCATCCACTTATCTACTTGCCAAAAATAGTACAAATACTATTTAGGTCCTTATTGACAAATATGAAATTATCTCTAAGTTGAGATTTTTCATCTCCATCTTGCCATAAGATATGATCAACCCCAAATATAATGAGCATCCTTTAGCTTCATTTCCATCAGCAAAACCAGCCAAGAATGCTAGTACAACTCCATCATCAAGATGATGCAAAACAATGTAGCTAGTTTTACCATATATTGACAATTTGCCCACATTCACATGAAATTGCTCAAACATCAGATAGAACAAGTAAAGTAAATTTGAACAACACTTCCTTGCTGCTCCCTTGACCTTACTTGAGTCTTCAATGACCTGCAGAAACAGATCCAAAGTATCTTTGCCACTTGACTTCCCTTTGACGCTCTTGACTAGCTCCAAATTGCCACCTTTCCTTTTGTGTAGTTGAAACCCTTTGAGATGAACCCCTTGATCTTCCACTTGACCATCAAAGCCATTGAACAAAACTTTTTTCCAGATCCATTAGTTGCATCCAATCCATGAAAACCATCATCTACTTGCATAGCATCATCTACACAAAAAGATTCTCCAAAAGAGGTTAGGAAAGCATAGTTTATATCACCAACAACTTGCTTACCTTTTTTATCATAAGTGAGCCTCAAAGGTTGTTGCCTTTGCCTTGATGTCCTCCTTGGCTTTTGATTTGAAGTAGGCCTTTCAACATCAACATCCAAAGTATAATGTCCACACCACCACTTGAAGAAACTTTTGGAAAGTTTCCTTCATAATAAATGACATCTCTTCCAATCACCACTTTCCTTGTTGAAGGAATGTAAACTTTGTAAGCCTTGCTTACCTCACTATAGCCAACAAACACACCTTTCTTTGAAGATGGATTCTCCTTGGTTCTATAATCAAGAGTGATGTTGATACAGCAAATGCATCCAAAAGTTTTGAAAAAGTTGACACGCGGCCTTCTACCAAACAATAATTCAAAAGGGGTTTTTCCATCCAATACCACACTCGGCCATCTATTGCATATATTATTAGCACACAACAAAGCTTGATCCCAAAAAGATTTAGGAAGATTTGCACCTATCCTCATGGCTTTGGCACTTTCACGTAAAGTTCTATTCTTCCTCTCGGCCACTCCATTTTGTTGTGGTGTCCTTAGGCTTGTGGACTTCCTCTTGACATCACAAAATGCCTTGAACTTGAAAGAAATATACTCACCACCATTCTCACTCCTCAAGCACTTGATCTTTGTAGAAAATTGGACCTCCTTCTTCGGAGCTAAGTATATAGCAACATTGCCAGGGCTTTGTGGTCATCCCAAAACCAGACCATGTCTTGCATTCTTCAGGATTAAAGAGAGATATGCCATAACAATTGAATTAGACTTTTAAGTGCGTTCTCATCAGGCTTAAGTGCAACAGTTTTGACATGAGAATTAATGTCACCTTGTGACTTATGAGAGCAGGTTCAGTCTTGTCATATCCTGCTAGTCTTGATAACATGATTATGATTCCCTCAATAACTACTTTAATGTAAGTTCTGAATTCTTTCATTTTGTACATGCATTTGATTTAGTCTTCAGCATAAAAACAAGACTACTATTGAGATTAGTAGATCCCCACTGATCTATGGCTAGTAGACTTCATGGAGAGCTATTTGAGCTCGAACTCCGAATATGGAATCATCAAACCGTTTTTGCTTATCCTCTAATAACATAGCTAAACCGATATATGCATCAACAAAAAATAGGGTGAATTGAGGCTCATAACGCAACTCTGGCTAGCTTGTCCAACACTCTTCTTCTTTACGACCACCCATGTGCAAAAAAATTCCAAAAGGATTCACATGAAAGAAATAGCAGTAAAGGGTCAAATCAGAAACCTGCTCCAACTTCCATTCAGTTATGTCACTTAAAATTTTGCTTTGCCTTGGGGATTCAAGATTTGTGTTCATGTATATTATGTAGAAAAAGGACCACTAGGCCAACCATAAGTGCTCCAGCAAAGCCCACTCCAAGGTACCTGCTAACAGATCAAACAATGGAATTGCGTTCCACCAATCTCTCTCCCATGATGCGTATCTGTCTTATAGGATTAAAGATGCTCATTGGTATCCAAATTCTAAATAGAAGATCAAATATATGACTAGGAATAAATCACTTATACTTTTTCGCTCCCTATTCGCAAGAATAAGATCCAAAATGCACTCTCCCTAACATGATCATTGTTAGAAATAATAAATGATAATGTTAGTTTCCCATAGGTTGCTTTGGCCCAAAAGGTCGAGACTTGTGTAACCATGGGTTAGGTTTATTATTTAGACCATGTTAAGTTAGTTTTAGCTAATAACTCGCAGGTCCAAGTAAAGTCTAATTATGTTGAGGGGCCCTATCTTGACTTTTGGGGGTGCCCTATAATTAGCAGGTTCTAGAACTTAGGGTTTGGAAGAGTCTAGGCCCTTGGAAGGCCTATTTATATGTACTCATTGTTCATTTGTAATTCATTCCCTTTCAAGCATTGCTACTACTTTCTCTCTCCTTGAGGGCGCCTAACCTCCTCCTCCTCCTCCTCCTTCTTCTTCCCCCTCTTCTTCTTGTATATGGAGATTGAATGTTAGAAGGATCTTGGCACTTTGATTTCCTACATGGTATCAGAGCCATGGATCTTCTATGCTTGATTTAGGGCGCCCTACCAAAAGAGATCATCTTCACTTAGGGATCACAAAAATTCAGCACCTTTGCTGATTTTTTGGAGTGAAGATCCGTTCAATTTTGACTCTTTTTTGTTTTGCAGGAGGGCACCACACATCAAAGGAGATAATGGGATTTTGGGCGCCCAAAAATCAGTTGGTTGTTTGTTGATTTTTCAGGTTGCAGGAAGGCGCCATTAATTATCTTCTTTGGGGCTACTTTTAGGTCGCCCACATCCGTGTAAGTTTATCCTACTTCCGTTGGTCGGCTGCTGCCCTATTTTTCAGATTTGGTCCTTTGCAGGAGGGCGCCTGTATAAGTCTTAACACCACAGTAGGGCAAACACTAACTGAACCACCCAACTTGCCTACTCCCTGATATGGAGCAAGCCCCTCCTAGCCCAGTGTGAGGCCTGGTAGCATGCATATTGCCAAGTGTCGGCCATGTGGCTCTGTCGTGGCCGACTGCATGTCGGGACCCAACGTGGGGCCCTATCCTGCTGACAAGGTCCCTAGGCTGTGTTAGGCCCGCCATAGCTATGGACCGTGCCGGGCACACTACTCACACTGTCTTGCCTTGTTGGTCGTGTACGTTGGACACGACCCTGACTGTGGTATCTGACCTCCTGTGTTCTCTAGGGTTCGGCACTGGTTACGTGCTCGTAACACTCCCTCCCCCTTAAGAACCGTCTTGGTCCTCTAAGACAAAGTCTGGAAAAATCTTGTAAGGATGCTGCCTCTTTCCCAAGTGGCATTCTCAACAGGCTGATCATTCCACTTGACGAGGTATTCTTTGTATAGGGTATGATAAGTTTGCGTCCCTCTACTGTCAAGAATCTCCTCTGGTTCATGTGGAGGTTGCTGAGAATCCAATGGGAGAACTAGAACACTGTCCTCTACCAGATTTTCTGATCTGGCTAAGGCTTTTTGTAACTGACTTACATGAAAGACTGGAAAAACCTTACTACTGTGTGGGAGTTCTAGTTCGTAGGTGACCTCGCCTAGTCTCCTACTAATGGTAAAGGGACCACAATACCTAGGAGACAACTTAGCACACACTCTTGATTTGAGGGTTTTAGAGTCAACTGGGACTCTCAAGTAGACTTTTTCACCAGCGGAGAGCTGCACATTTCGTCTGTGTGGATCTGCATAATGCCTGGCTCAATCCTGGGACTGCCTAATGCTACGCTTAGCATGTTCTATTATCTGGTTTAGGTCCTCTAAAAAGTTTCTGGCTGCTTCAACTTTTTCTTGTTTAAACCCTACAACTGTGGGTGAGCGTGGTTGAAAACCATACATCAACATGAATGGGCTGTATCCCGTAGCTGAATGTTTGGTACTGTTATAAGCAAACTCTAATATCGAGAGATACTCCTCCCAATTAGTCTGCCTCTTGCTGACTATAAAATCCATGGAGATACTCTCCCATTTACCAGTTGGTATATCTAAGGGCTGTAACAACCCTCTTGTCTTTAAACGCTCTGCTTTATTTACTTGACATTTCTGGCAACTGGTTACATATTGCCGGACGTCCTTTTTCATATTGGGCCAGAAAAATTGCCTACAAAGAAGCTCATAGGTCTTCTGAATGCCTGGGTGTCCCGCACTAGGACTGTCATGACACTCATATAGGACCTGTTGCCTATAATCCTCTGAATTGGGGACACATACTCTATCTCTATAGAGCAAGTAGTCATCCTGAATGGAATACTGTTTCCATTTGAATCCTTGAGTCAACTGACCCTCAACCACTGGGGTTTGCTTGGGTATTACAGGCTCAGAATCCTCAATGTCATCTGATGTATACTCGGATTTATCATCATCCTCAACGGAAGCTGCCGTATTTTTGGATGAACTGGCACCAGCCCCAGGAACTGGTTCTGGAGTCTGTGATTGTCTGCTCTGGACTGAATTTCAGATAGTAGAGAAGAATGCATCATGCTGGCACTTCCCTCTCAAGGACTCAAGTAACTCATTACGAATATGAGTAAAACTCAGCTCGTTTATCATAGGCATTCTACTAAGGGCATCTGCTACTGTATTGAATTTCCCTCGTCTATATTTGATAGACATATCAAACTCTTGCATCAACTCTGCCCAACGAGCTTTCCGACCTCTTAGCTCAGGTTGATTGCAAAGGTATCTGAGACTTTCATGGTCTGTCAGGACCTCAAAGTTGGCACCATACAAATAATGCCTCCAAGTCTTAAGGGCATGAACTATAGAAAAGAGTTCCTTTTCATAGGCACTGTACCTAGTGGCTCGAGTTTGGTCGTCCACTCTGAGTTAGTACAACACGAACTGCAAAGTCGCTAGCATCTGTTTCGACCACAAATGGCTGATTGGGGTCGACGACTTTTAAAACTGGTGCTGTAGCTAAAGCTGTTGTGAGAGCATCAAAGCTCTCCTGCTGTGCGGACTCCCAAATGAACTCCTTTCCCTTCCCCTTAAGAAGATTTGTCATGGGAACTACTATCTGAGCATATTTCTTGACACATCGTCTGTAATATCCCGCCAAACCAAGAAAGATCTGAAGCTCTAAAATGTTCTGAAGTCTCAGCCAACCGAGTATGGCTTGAACCTTATTGGGGTCCATCTTAATCCATTAGCTGAGATAATGTGACCCAAATAAGCTACTTCTTCAACGAAGAATTCACACTTGGATTCTTTAGCATAAAGCTTATGCTTTCTAAGCAGTCGAAACACCTTTCTGAGGTGTTTAAGATGCTCCTTCCTCGTTTTACTGTAGACAAGGATGTCATCTAAAAATACGACTACAAACTTACCCAAGTATGGTCTGAGGACATTGTTCATCAAGGTCATAAAGGTAGCTAGAGCATTTGTGAGCCCAAAAGGCATCACCTTAAACTCATAATGACCATGACGAGTCCTAAAAGCTGTTTTCGGGACATCTTCCATTTTTATACGGACTTGATGATATCCTGATCTAAGGTCAATTTTGCTGAAAAACTTAGCCTCGTCGAGTTGATCAAACAACTCGTCTACCTGAGGCATTGAGTATTTATTCTTAATTGTGACTTTATTGAGGGCTCTGTAATCTATGCAAAGACGCATAGACCCCTCTTTCTTTTTCACCAAAAGGACTGGTGAGGCCCATGGTGAACTACTGGTCTGAATTTGGCCTTTCCCAAGATAATCTGTTAGCTGCCTAGTTATTTCTTCATCCTCTATTCGGTTGACCCGATACGGAGGTTTAGAAACAGGTGTTGTACCTAGTACTAGGTTTATTACATGATCTACCTCTCTGCTAGGTGGTAAACCATGTGGCAAATTTTCAGGAAAAACATCTTTAAATTTAGACAATAAAGTTTCTAATTTACTGATTTTTTGCTGTAAAGAACTGGAAATAGAAACTTCAGGAATAAACTGAAAGTCACATAAGAATACCTGATGGTCGTCGTCTCCAATTAGGTGACAGAGCTCTGAACTGCAGACCATAGGGCTGTTGGGAACATCATGCTCCCCATGCAACTGGATCTCTCGGCCTTTATGCTGAAAGCTGAGGGTGTTCTACTGATAATTTTTGTGGAGGGAAGGTCCTAAACTGTAGAGCCAATAACAGCGCCCATCTACAAGCAATTTTTATCTTCTGATTTGGCTGAAAAATCAGCACCCTTGTTGATTTTACAAAGTGAAGATCCGTTTCTTTTTGCTTGTTTCCAGGTGTGGAAGAAGGCGCTAATTTTTTGTGATGATCCAATCACATTCCGAGGCTGAAAATTGGACATCATATTACCATTTGTAGGGTGTTTGCAACAGCCCTATCCGTGTGTGTATTCTTCACACTTTTTGGCAAGAAAGAAGGGTTTTGGAAAAAGCTTTGTTGGAGGCTAACCTAATTCTTTGCTTGCTGGTTTTTGAGTTTGTAATGCAATTTCAGGCTGAAATTTTCAGTACACAAGGCTTGTAGGAGGGTGAGTTCTTACATCCATCTAATGTGTGGTTTTGACACATTCCGGTGCTGATTTTCCAGATTTGATACTTGCTGGTTTTTGTGTCTTTTAGGGCATTTAGGGTTTGAAAAAGTTTATCTTCTTGGCTGGTTCCTATGGCAAGAGATTTGGGAGCAATTCGTACTTGTTCGGGCGAAGATATGTTGGATGGCACCAATGTTTCTTGTGGTAAGAAGACTTACGGAATCATTTGGGAACTATTGATGGATTGCAAATCCATATTTCGGCTTGTGGCTGGTTTTTTGGTTACCTACTTTGGATGGAGCATGCTTGTTTTCACTCTTCGACTTGATGCTACCGCACTTCGTATTCTACATCTCTTCTACATCGGGCATGATTGGGGCTGAGATTTCGGCTACTTCGACTACTTCGAGTTGGAGTTTTTTTTTTGGCTACATGAAGTTTTGGGCAGCAAGCAACATTTTGCATTTTGTTGCAATTTTTTCCATTCTACTTCATGTCATGTTATGTTTTTTACAGTATCATTTAAGGAGGGTGTTAGAAATAATAAATGATAATGTTAGTTTCCCATAGGTTACTTTGACCCAAAAGGTCGAGACTTGTGTAACCATGGGTTAGGTTTATTATGTAGACCATGTTAAGTTAGTTTAGCTAAGTTGGACCCAATTTTGGTCTAGTAAAAAACTCGTGAATCCAAGTAAAGTCTAATTATGTTAAGGGGCCCTATCTTGACTTTTGGGGGTGCCCTATAATTAGTAGGTTCTAGAACTTAGGGTTTGGAAGAGTCTAGGCCCTTGGAAGGCCTATTTATATGTACTCATTGTTCATTTGTAATTCATTCCCTTTCGAGCATTGCTACTACTTTCTCTCCCCTTGAGGGCGCCTAACCTTCTCCCTCTTCTTCTTCTTCTTCTTCTTCTACCCCCTCTTTTTCTTGTATATGGAGATTGAATGTTAGAAGGATCTTGGCACTTTGATTTCCTACAATTATCATATCAAAATAGAGATTTAACACTTGGCAAAAAGGCCAACATTATTGATGCACAATTCTCTATGTAAAGATGATCATAGAACCGAGCCAACTCTATAAAAGAGAAAATAGATTCCAACGTGATGAATTCTTAAAAATGTAACTTGAAAATGGTAGGAAACTTCTCATTCTTCAAGAAAATAGATTCTAAGGTGTAGACAACCATAATTCATGCTGAAAACACAAATTTTAGATCTGTCCCTCTTTTAGAAATCACCCAAAAAGTTACACAAGATCCAATAGGAATCCAATTCATCACTTAAATTTGCACCCATAAATGTTTGCATTTGCAAACAAGTATGGACAACAAATACACATGAATCAATCATAAACAACTTATGAAGGAAGAAGAATTGGAAAGAGCAGATTATTAAGTATGCTAAAGATTCAAATTGCACCCTATTCACTCAAAGAAGTTTGTAGAAGAGAATAGCATCCAAGCTTTTGAAGAAAATCCAACATCCCACTAATCTCTAGCGTTGAAAAAATGGAAACCTTCTCACAGAGGCAGCTAAATACACCTATTGTGCCACAAATTTTCTCTACTGGCTGGCTGGAAAATGAACCACAGGTCTAAGAAAAAACAGCGATAAAAAGAGTGACCTGCCAGCAGAAAACCAGTGACTAACACTGTCAAAAAAACCGTCCAAATAGGTGAAAAATGCTCTTATAGTGAAGGAGATTTGCGCCCAATCTGCCTAGAAATATGAGCCTCCTTGCTGCTTGGAAATTGTGCCAATAAATCTGCATCAAACCTGCTCACTGAGACATTGTAAAGTGGGCCGAATTTGCTTAAAATGCACCCTCCAGAGACTCCATTGGCTGGAACAAAATCGGCCATCTGCCTACCTTTTAATGTGCATAATAATCTATAGGATGTAGAGGCTATGAGTGTTAATCATGCAGCCTTTGGACCCGCTCTGATACCATGTCGGGATTCAATGTGAACTAGAAGCGGAAACATTCACAATGAATTAAGTGATTAACGTTCTATGAACAATCACAAATTATGCATACAAGTGGAAGCAAAGTAGGATATCAATGGAGACAAATCTCTATACAAAGAATGTATGTACATAAGCATTGCCACTCTCTCTAGTGTTTCCAGCCTCTTCGGGCTCTTTCTTCTCTTTAGCAGAAAGAGGGCGCCTATTTATACTAGTAGAGATAGAGAAATCCAAAGGCCAATGGTTCCCAATGTGGAATATCCAAAAGCTAAGAGCCAAGAGCCATGTGTTTTATAGGAGTTACCCTCTCTCCCGCTGGCCCCGCTCTCGCTCAACATGTCTCTCTCTCTCTCTCTCTCTCTCTCTCTCTCTCTCTCTCTCTCTCTCTCTCGTGCGCGCGCACTCCCCATTAGTTCGTCCAACACTCCACACTAGATCTTGGGTAT
Source organism: Diphasiastrum complanatum (assembly GCA_029204225.1). Classification (NCBI taxonomy): domain Eukaryota; kingdom Viridiplantae; phylum Streptophyta; class Lycopodiopsida; order Lycopodiales; family Lycopodiaceae; genus Diphasiastrum; species Diphasiastrum complanatum. The sequence goes on along the minus strand of CM055111.1, from coordinate 39,343,223 downwards.
GGAACTCTCAACTTCTTTTGTGAGGTTTTAGGGTCTCTTGAATCTGTAACATTAGCCATGTTTTGGGTCTTCATTGTCCTAACTTATGTAGCTATAGTTAAAAAGAGCATATTGGAAACTAGGGTATAGCATTTTCCAATCGTTAAGAGTCGAATTATTGTAGTTTGACTTTCCACACCTTATTGAGTCTCTAATTCAATAGTTCTTAATGCTATAAGTACTAGAGGCATGGATGTAACTTTCATGAAGTTTTCTCTTGGGTTGTGGAGTGCTCTCTCCTTCTGTTGTTGGATTCATCTGATGCTTTGCTTGCAAATTAGCTAACCATAACTGCTAGATAGATCTGGGACATGGTATCAGAGCCCTGGTGTGGAGCAGTCAGAGGTTAGCTTGGAGCCGAATTCTTGGAGAGTTCGAAGAACCGTCTTTCTGTTGATTGAGCAATCAAACATTTGTGGATACTGATTCGGGCATACAGATTGCCGAATTGGTTTGGTAGCAAATACCGATTCATAGTATTAGAGGTCACTTGAATTGGATGAGATTAGAGGGTTTCAAAGCCATGGATCTTCTTTGAAACACCAAGAAAAATGAGATAGCTTTCAAGAAAGCGTCATAACTCAATCGATTGGATGCCGTTTTGGGAGCCGTAAAGCCTGAAATCATCCTGAGGCAAGTCGCTGGAAGGCCATTGATGATTTTTACAAGTTTTTGGCTAGAGCTAGGTTGTTATCGGAAGAGAGGGTAAACTCTTTGAAGAGAGAGAAAAATCAGTTTTTTCATGAAGCCTGAAAATAGTCGTTTCTCCACCAAAAAGGGTGATCAAAGGGTCTAACTGAGCAACATCAATAGGGCGACCAGGGCCGTGGTCTCAAGTCGCACCAAAAGTCATCAAGAAATGTGCTTGATCCAGCTGAAAATAGGTGGAGGGCGGCCAACAAAGGGAAAAGGGAAATGAGATGCATACCTGAGAAAGGACACGCAGTGCAAGACGCTGTATGGAGGGATAGGTGCTACCGAACATGGTCCACCAGGTAATGGGGAGCTGCCTCCTCTCTGGATCCTGAGCAGCTGGGTGACCGAACGTGCCCATGCCAAAACGAAATGCAGCTAGCTCCTCCATGAGTCTGATACGATCCAAGCCAATGTGTGGACCCACCCTGTAGATGTACTCAAGCCAATCCTCCTCGAGCTCCCTGTCTGATATCTGTGTCGAAAAGAGGAAGGGGGGATGCAAGATGTGTGCAACGCTGTGGGTACTCCTGTGAAAGTAGTCCCACCGTGTCTCCAAGATGAACCTCAGCTCCGTCACCTGCACGAAGACGAAGCAAATTTTCAAAAAAACTTAACATCGACATAAAAACAAACTAGCAAACACTGAAAAGATAAAGAACAATTTCGCTTACCTCTCTGGCTGCAAGATGGGCAGCTGCAGGAATTGTCCGATTCGGTCCATGAGCTCATACAGCAGTCCAAGTGTGGACCCCTCGCTGTCAGCCATGCGGAGCACAATGTAGAGTGGTTGAAGCAGTCCTGACAATGTCTGTGCATCCCTCCAGAACTGGTCTCCCCTTACCGTGGAAGAAAAGTGCTCCCCATCCTCCGTGTGCTGAAACGTACTGGCACGCCAAAGATCACTGGCAACCATCTGTAGAAGCTGTGCCCTGCACCTGATCAGACGGTCGATGACCACCAGGTCGAATGCAAAGCGTGTGGGGGCTGGCTTACGGAGGTCCAAATGGCTGAACACCCGGAACATGGCAAGAACACGCCTCTTCCGGGTGACAAAAGTCACCAGGAAGAGGGCCTCGCGGACGATGGCTCTAACCCGGGGAAGTGCACCTATGTCCCCCATCAAAAGGTCTATGTCGTGCGCTGCACAGGGGGTATGGACGATGTGAGGGAACTCTCTCTCTAGCAGGACACCCATCTGAACGCAGTTGGTGGCATTGTCCGTCACCACCGTAACGACATGCTGTGGGCCTATGGACAAGATGGAAGACCTAATGACGTCGTACATGAAATCTGCAGATATGACTCTCCCCCCTCTACTGCAATCCACGACTCTCAAAAACTGTGTACCCATGCAGCTGGAGACCAAGATGTTGAGGATCAGCCTCCTCCTAACATCAGTCCAGCCATCGGACATGATGCTGCATCCATATGTGGCCCAGTGGCGGCGTAGAGGCTCCATCTCTCTGGACAAGGACTCGACCCTATCTCTCAACATGTGTGTACGAACAACCTCTGAACCAGGGACTCTCCAGCTAGGGCTGACAGACTGTGCAAGGCGGAATTCCCTTCTGAAGGGCTCAGAATCGGTGATGGCAAAAGGTAGGTTCAGCTCGTAAATCAAACTAGCCACGGCCTGTGTGGCCTCTCTGTCCATGTGCGGCTGATGCGCGCCGCGAATGGTCTGCTGCACAAGGGCTTTACCTGGTGGGCGACGGGTGGTGGACCTCCAGCACGGTGCACCAAATTCGTGATAGGAATGGACGATGACGCGACAGGCTGGGCACTAGTGGATGCATCGGCTGTAGACGTGGAATGCGGAGAGTGGGATGCACTGGCAAGGATGGGTGCAGTAGCATAAGTGGGGTGCACTTGTGGAGGGGCAAGATCTGGCATGGGATACGAAAACTGCTGGCTAGGGAGATCATCCGGATGGGAAGGGAAAGAAGAAGGGATCTCATCCACATCCTCGAAGGCCTCGTCAGTAGCATCCTAGGCCTGCTCGGGTGGCGGAGAATCCATGAGAAAATTGTAAACTGGGGGCATGCGAGCAACAGGACGTGGTGGTGGAACCGCAGTGGCAATTGGCAGACGTGATGGGACGGGATCCAATGGAATGGGTGCAGATGGGGATGCGTGTGGTGGAACTGTCTGAGGGGGATGAGGGGCAATGGGACGGGACGAGGATGCACTCCCTCTCCTCGTGCGAGCCAAGCAGGCAGCAACTCTGGGTCAGCCACATAAGGAGCGGTGCAAAACCGGAGAACGCCCTCCGAAATGGTGCCCCCGCCACAAGACATGGCCCGTAGGTGTCCAATAGTCGCTGCCTGTCGGGGACGGACATGCTGCCACAAGGGGCAGCATTTAAGGTGCCACCATTTTTGGCGCGTGCACCGAGCAGGTGGCCTTTAAGGCGAGTGAGGGACGCAGCAAATTCAACGAGGCAGTATCGACAACGTACGATCTTCTGACCGGTCTTGTTGGACTTGTCGGCAACCCGCCTGACAATGTCTACCTCGTCCCACAGACCGGAAAGGTCGGAATGCACCATTGCGATGGAGAAAACTAGGGAAAAAATGCAGATGAAGCTGGAGCTGGAAGGATGGATTGCTGGAAAAAAAACAGCAGGGTTCATTGTTGGAGAGACGCTAAAAATGGGCGAAGGCAGGGCGAAGCAAATCAGATGCAAGGCAGGGCGTTGCGTGGGCGAAGGGCGACGCAAGGGATCGAAGGCAGATAGGCAAAACAGCAGCGATGGCAGGGCGGAGGAGGGCGCAAAAAAATTTCAGAGAAGATGCGAGGGGGGCGGGTAGACTTAGGTCAAAAAATAATCAAAAAAGTATTAAATATTAGAAATATTATTATATTCTGGTACCGCGGTACCATCATGGTACCGCGGTACCAGTAAGGTCCTGTGGTACCGGGATCTGCGGTACTCAGTACCGCGGGACCTATGACATAAAGTACCCCTAGATAGATATCTTTTGTTCCTGATTTTTTTTTGGGTTTTTGGCGCTACACAAAATCCTATGACCACTAGGGAACGCATTCCCAACCATGTATTTATGTTTTGGGAATGTGTTTCATGGTCATGTTCCCAACATCATGTTCCTGTCCACATTCCTAATCAGGACCTGTCCTGGAACACGTTGCATGTCCAAAAAGTCACGTTCTCACATTCTCTGTCACTATATAAGCTGTACAAAATGTTTGCAAGGAGATCTTGTGAGGAAATTCATTGTAAGCATCTGGTTGCTCAAGCATACTAATCTGTTTTGAAGGATTTACATGACTTTCACTTCTGTGATGCCAGGTCCACGGCTCCATAATTGCTATTGAATTCCTAGTAGAGGCATCTTCTTCTGATCAAAATAAAAAGTATTGGAAATTTTACTTAGCGATCTCTAAGTGAAAAGAATGAGCTACTAACTAACTTTGTGGGCCTTTTTTGCACCCTTTGTTAGTTAATGCACAACAATACTGGCACATTTGGAATGTATAAATGCGATGCTTGTCACATTGGTCTTAAATATTGGAACATATCCTAGATGTAGAGTAGATGTTTAGACGCTAACCTTCCTGGACTCCCATTCTAACGTATTAGTGCATCCTATGCAATGGGGCTACAAAAGGTTGTATCTACAAAGTCAGGAGGACAATGATCAAGGAATTAAGCAACTTTACTTGTCCTAGTGGCGGAAGGAACATGCATGATTTTGATTAGTGCAGGTCAAAATTTGATTTGACCACTAAATGTGTGGACTTATATCTTTTCTATGCGTTTGATTTGGAAGTGATGAACAATAAGAAAAGATGTGATTGTTAGAGGGTTGATTGCATGAACTAAGATTATCATTGGATCCCGCTAATAGTCATGTAACAGGTAGATCAAATGTCCTCAACATAAGATCTTTCAAAAATACTATTACATTATGCAAGTGAGGGTTCTTAAGAGTTTGCAGAGACGTGGATGCTTGTCGTCGCATTGGCAGACCATTAGATTATTTAAGATGGTTTTGGATAGGGTCAAGTCATGGCACACATTCTTCTTGATAAAAAAAAACCTGTTGATTTGGAAAAGCTACTCAAGATACTGATTGGCAGGAAGGTCAAAAAGATGAAATGGAAACACTGATGCCGTACAAGAAAGCAAAATAGACATAACTTCATATTGAGCACACATTTGAGTCATGAATAATGCGACATCACTTTCTTTTCTTGCATAGTGGGTCATTTTTGACATAATTATGAAAATATTGTGCTGTGCATTTGTGTTTTAATTTTGGTTTGCTGCTCTTTAGCAGTTGTCTTTCAGAAAGCCTTATGTGCTTTCCATGTGTGTGGCTGTGAAGTGTTTGCAAGGGTGCTGTTACATTGGACTATCTAGAGGGTCGGCAGGATGAGGATGGTGATGCTGATATTTCACGTTGAATTACATTCTATGTGACTGCTTTTACTTCTTTGGTGTCACAAGCTTGATGTGATTGTTTGCCTCAAGCAGTGTCTTCATGGGGTCTGTAGAGGTGCCATCGCAGTCGGCACAAATTATCAAAGTCCCTTCTGCACATTATGAGTTTGGTGCAAATTTGCTAGACCAAAGGGTAAAGATCTAAAGCTATGATTCTGTGATGCTAGTAACATCTTCTTTAGCATAGTGTTATTTGATTCATTGAGGATGCTCAGCGGGACATATTTGGTATTTTGACACAGTTGATGCTGATCGGCCGTATTTTAACTGATGGAAGAATGAGTGCAAGAGTGAAATGTGATTTGACAGAGAATCTATCTTTCAAGGTCAATGCACAGGTATGGATTGGCTCATGCTAACTTTTAGATGCCCTTCTTTTGCTATTTGTCAAATGATTCCTTCTTTAATGCGAACCAGTTAAGATTGCACATTGAGTTCTTTGCTGGATATTCTGATTTGTTATTGGTTCCTCTCTGGTTTTGACAGTTAACCAATGAGCCTCATTTTTCACAAGGCATGTTTCAGTTTGACTACAAGGTAGTTTTTGCTCCCTTGCAGAATGAAACACTATTATCTTTCAGTTGAATGAGAGGCTTTTTAATGGTTTGCTGTATCAACTGAACAATATTCAGTGGTAGCAACCACATGGCTGTTGTAATTTCAACTAATGGGTCTAATGGCCTTTAATTTTCTTATTCTAGGACTAGAACACTATTGTTTTTATTTGCAATATTTTAAAGGTTCTGATGCGATTCTTAATATTTAATAGATGTAAAATGAATACAGTTATTCCAAGATTGTTTGGTGGTGTATGTTGTATTCCTGTATCTAGCTGAACTACAATCTGATAAGGCGTTGAGATATTTAGCTCATATTTAGTCAGTGAAATACATTTTTACTGATTGAGAAATTTTCTTTAGCCTTTCTGAACCCCAGAACTAAAATGATAATCTGGGTGGGTGAATTGATTTTACATGTCTTGTTCAAATTCTGCAGTGAAATTTAAAGCGTGACGATCTTATTTTTTCAACGGACTAGGGTGGAAGTTGTCTTGTTTAAACTAGTTCAAGCAATTAAAGTTAGGTGACTTTTTGTTTTTTGACTTCTTTGCTTATCCACCTATAATCGTCTAGTTTGCTCCCACCTTGCCACATTTGAGATTTTCCAGAGACAATTGTTGGCTGTTATGAAGATGCCGTTACCATATTATGGTGACATTTTTGTCCAAATACTTACAAAGGTGTTGAATACAACTGTGGTTGCTCAAAATACTCAAAAATACATTGGAGCTGATTATTTCCCTTTTGTCGGCATGTAGGGGAGTGACTATCAGACACAAGTTCAGTTTGGTAACAATGCCTTTTATGGTGCAAATTACATTCAGGTCGGTTCATCTTCCTCTGTCTGTTATGCATTGTTTCTTAGTGCCCAAATTGAAACTTGAAAGAAAGCAGGCTTATTTTTATGGGCAGCAAGGAAGCTTCTTAGGGCTAATAGTGCATGGGAAGGTTGATGTTAATAGAACATAGAATGTAGTTTCTATCTTCCCACTGAAATATCATATTTGTAAAGTTGACTTTTAGTGGTCGCTCAATTTTTGTCACTCCAATGTTTCAAGTCTCCCTTCTTATTCTATGGGTATACATAATGACAGTAAGATGTCTTTAATAGTAACCTGTGGGGATAAGTCCAACTTTAGACAAATTATCGTATTAAACCTGTGTTGCGAGCAGTATTATCCTAGACATAACATAGATTTATTGTACTCAAGCCAATCATGGGAGAAACTCTTTACTAAGTGCACTTTATGTGGAAAAGTAAGTATATGTACAAAGAATCTATCACAACACAAAAAAAATCACATATAGCTGATTTTGGGGAGCAAGATGGGAAATTTCCCCTCCTAAAAAAGGAAAAAGAAAAGAAAAGAAAGGATGAATATCAGTTGGAGATTTGAGACTTAGCTGATCATTAGTATAGATGTGATCGATTGCTAGATGGTCAAATTGCCTTGGATCGTTTGATGGTCCATAGTAAGGTAGGAACTTCACTTATGACCAATGATATTGTAATTTATGGGTGCAAAAAAGGACTTGTTGTAGTAGTACAAACCAAAAATTTGGGTGGAGAGAGAGAAAGAGAGAAAGAAAGAAAGCTTTATTAATGTCTTTTCCATGCCAAAAGGCATATAAGACTAGTAAATATACATGTCAAGTATTTGCTATCAGTGGGAGCGTATGAAAACATCTCCAAAACAGTAGCGAAAGAAAACAACATAACTAAATACTATGAACTGAAATGAGTGAGATATCTAGGAGTATAAACTTTGCTGGATGTACAAGTAAGGTATAGCACTATCATCCTTTCCTGCTGCTAAAGAAGGATGTAATGCGAGCCGCAACATGACATAACTCTGGTATCCGCAGACCTCGCCTAGGAAGATGAGAAATGTGTCTCCTCTTGATAGGACGGATACCTCTAGTTGCAATATGACTATGAGTGGTGCGCTGTCTCTGGTCTCTGTGAATAGGTGCATTGTTGTCCACACATCATCTACAACATCATCTTCAGAATCTGGGTCCCAACGTGGTCTCCTCCTGGAGAAGAAAGAGGTAATTTGAGATTGTGAACTAGTGTGATTCAACTGAGCTGTTTGGCATATATCATGTCTCAACAGGAACATCTCTCGTATCATTAGTGCAAAACACAGCGGGAATCCTCATATAATATGAGCGATCGAAGTGTGGTCGGCATGTCAGGAAACAGGCAGTGGTATCTCTCTCTAATCTCATAGTATATAGGGCATCTGAAGATAAGATGCTCTCAGAGTCCAACTCACTCAAAGAGCATAACTGGTAGATCCACTCCTCTCTCGGGATACCATAGAGAGAGAGAGAGAGAGAGAGAGAGAGAGAGAGAGAGAGAGAGAGAGAGAGAAAGAAAGAAAGGAAGAAAGAAAGAAAGAAAGAAAGGAAGAAAGAAAGAAAGAAAGCTTTATTAATGTCTTTTCCATGCCAAAAGGCATATAAGACCAAAAGGAGTACATGTCAAGTATGTGAAAACCATGGGAGCGTATATAAACGTCTCCAAGAAAAACTATGCATAAAAGAGAAATGAGTAATATAACTGTAAACTACAAACTGCCAACTGTCCTGAAGCAAAATCTCTCTAGCTAGACCAAGGACGCATGTCTCATACTGAAAATAGGACCACTGAAGAGCACCCCCAGGTAGGTATACGATGAAACCACCTCTAGAGGTTGATCCTCAAAAGGTAAGCTCCTGACTGAGCATGAAGGATCTAGAAGTGTTGAAGACCATAACTTTGGTCTTTGAGATGTTCACATGTAATCCCCATCTAGCACAAAATGTATGTAGACTGTCCAAGTGTCTCTGTAGTCCCTCCCTGGTTATAGAGCTACATCATCCAGATATAAAAGTATGGCGATAAATAAGCAATGCATATTTATGTTCCTTTTGATAATTTTGTTTTTGTGAATGATAGAAATCATACACATTTTTATTGTAACCAAATTATGGGTATGCATTATCAGTTATGTTTCTAAAGGATAGCTTTATTTTTATGCTACAATTAGGTATTGACCAATGCCATGGGACTCTTTAGCATTGGCGTAAAATACCAAATGGGCCGTGTAAGCCTGGGGCAAGATGGCCCTGGTGGGCTTTGGTTAGCTCCTTAAGTATTGGTATAAGATTTTACTAGCCAAAGAATAAAGACCGAGTTTAACTTTGACTGTTGTACAAATAAAGGCAAGAGCATGGACAGTCAAACATCTTGGTTTAACATTGGGCTGGAATAGTATGGTAGCCAACTGAGTGGAAGATGACGAGTTCCATGTCATGGGTCTGAACTCAAGTCTTTTATAGGTCACCAGTCATCTTGAAGTTGGAAGACGGGGTTGCTTGAGCCTTCAAAGTAGTTTGCAGCTAGGGGCAGAAAGAAAAAGGTGTTAGAAAAGGTGTGGAACGAATTGGAGTTTTTCTCTCTCTTCTGGCTAGAGTCCTTGATCTTCACGATCTCTCAGATGGACAACTTGGGAGTCTCCACTAGCTCAGTATGCTCCCCTCTGGCCTTAGATGCTTGAAGTCACTGCTGCCTACACAAAATAATGGACCCTTCACCGACTAGGGACACAAAGTCAGCTGAAAAGATCCTAGCCACAGGCACAGTTCCCTACATTGCTGCCAAAATGACTGAGATTAAAATTTAGTCTAGCTATGATCAGAGAGGAGCAGAACAGGGTAAAAATCCTTAAAGCAATACCCTTTCAGGATGTTGCTGGCTTGAATTAAGAAGGAATTAACTCAGTTTCTGTGTGCAATCATTGAAGACAAGGCCGTCATAGCTATGAAGTACTGCAGGAACTTCATGCAAAGGCAAAAATCCTTGAGCAATAGCTTTCCAGGATGTTGGAGTGAATTAAGAAGGGAATTAAGTCAGTTTCTGTCTGCAATCATTGAAGACAAGGCCGTCATAGCCATGGAGCACTGAAGGAATTGGGGCTTCACGCAAAGGCCAAGTAACTTACTTCACCACACGTTATGAAATGGAGACGTGCAGAAACAAATTTATTCACATTTGCAAGTTATGGTACCACATTCCATGCTGGTACATTGCAATCTCAGGCTGGATTTTCAGCAATGAGGGCACTTTGTCAGGAGCTTTAGAATGGATTTTTAATATCTGATAATAAACCTCACCGAGGCATGGCTTACATAGTTGTTGGAGCATGAGAGTAAGTTTTGTGTGATGGGGTTGCATTAAATTATTATCACCTCCATCTTAATAAATTATTACGATTGAGCTGAAATTAGCTCAAAACCTTCTTTATTTATATATGTTCTGATTATGATGTACATCGAAATTCATGTAAAATATTAGCTTAGTAGTGCTAATTTCGCATCATATCACCTGTTACTTTCTCATCCATGGGTCCTTCATTTGTAAAGGTTCACTGTCAATTGTGGGTATACCAAAACATAGCTTGTTGCAACTTTTGGATTTTCTCACTACTAATTTTCATTTCACTTTTGGGATGATCCAACCATAAAATTTGAAGTTTATTGTTCTCATAAAAACACTTATGTAATGAAGTGCTGGGTGGACTTCTCAGTCCTTTCTTTGAAATGTTTCAAAGGTGACTTCAACAAAAATGTTCAAGAAACATGGTAGATGTACTTCTGATTTCTGGCTTGGATCAGTTCTTGGCTGAAGTAGTTGCTAATTAGGTGTTTTCTCTTCACTGTGTTCATTATTAGCAGCCAGTTTGGTTCTTCCATCATCTGAAGTCTGTGATAAGGTCATAGAGCATTAAGTTTGAGCTGCCATGTTTTTTGTATTTTGAAAAACCAGTCCCAAGGGAATGATAAGGTCTAGTCTGAATGTAGCACACTCAGTTCTGTGACTAGGTGTTTTTTAAGGACAACAGTTCCTCTCTACTTTTTGTTCTATGAATGATAATTCCAGTTTTTCCCAGTGTCATGTATGAGAGTCTGTAACTCATTATTCCTGATGCATCATTGTCTTGCCATTATCTGGTGCAGAGTGTTACCCCTACTCTTGCTCTTGGAGGAGAAATTTTTTGGCTTGGCCATCAGCGGAAATCTGGACTTGGGTTTGCTGCACGCTATAACACTGATAAAGTGGTATGCTGTTTTGATCTTTGCTGGCTTATTTAAAACCATTTAAGACCTATTATGTTGTTTGTACTGAGTAATTTTGAGAAAATTGACCACTAGTTGGCTAACCTAATATACTATGTAGTCACTTTTGCATTTTTCATCTTGGGACGTGCTTTGGAAATTGTATAGCTATCTAGTTGCTTCAATGGACAAGGGTGGAAAATTCATATTTGTGATTTATCTCCACAACAGGTAGATAGAGATAAGATGGGTGGAGGAAGGTGATCCCATGAGGTAATCCACGGCGCTGTGACCACCACCATGAGGGTGACATGTGAAGGCTCCAGAGTCAGGCCAATAAGCTAGGCCATTATAGGTGACTAGCTCATGTGCTTCTTCAAGCTGTAACAAGTAATCCCTGCAAGAACTGGGAGGACCCAATACATTTGGGGAAATCCTGGTGACTCCTAACTTGTATCAAGGGCATGGATGCGTAGTTGATCAACATTTGAATGAAACGTGACCTGGCGAGAAGCGCTCCTAGCATTAAACTCACTTTTGAGAAAAATGTATGCCATCTCCGAGTTTCGAGTAACATATGTTGATAGATCACTATACATAAAGAGAGAGAGCTTTATTATGTCTTCTCCATGCCAAAAGGCATATAACACAAAAAAGTACATGTCAAGTATGTGGTATTGACGGGAGCGTATGAAACGTCTCCAAAACAATAAAAAATACATATAGATCTGAATGCTAAGGTCTAAGTGAAATTCAATGCAAAATATGTCCATCTACAAAGCAGTGACAAAATGATTTGATAGTTTAAAGTGCTATCATCATGTCCTGCTGCTGTTGAAGAAAGGATGTAATGAAGTTGTCGTTGGAGGTATGTTTGGGATGCATTGCTGACGTCGTTAGAGAGGTTGTCTATGAAATGTGTCTCCTCACGGTAGGACATGTAACTCTGACAGCAACATGATGCTGAATGATACGCCGTCTCTATTCAGTATGTGCAAAAGTGTCGTTGTCATCGTCACCATCGTCTAAGTCTGGATCTATTCGTGGTCTTGTACTAGAGAAGAAGGATGTAAGGTGGATCTATGTATTTGAGTGACTTTGCTGATTTGTTTGACATAGATTGTGTCGTAGTAAGAACATCTCGCATACCTTAAACACAACCTGGGTCCTCATATGCTATTAGAGATCGCAGTGTAACAGGTGTATTTTGGAATAGATAATAGTAATAACATAGTAACCTGTAGACACAAGATACTAGCCCAATATGAGGTGAGACTTGTACACCATGCCTCTGCTACATATAAGACTGTGGGGGTAACAATGGTCTAAAAAAGTCGACACTAACTTGGGGCATCCCAAATGAACTTCTGAAAGTAGAACTTATCCAATTGGAGAAGGGACGGATGTCTCTTCCCAAGCCTAGTAGCTACCTATTTCATACCAAATATAGGGCCGGTAAAAAGCACCTCTAAGTAAGTGTAAAATGACATAATCTCCAGTGGCTGTCCATCAAAGATAAGCTTTTGTCGTTACATGAAGGCCCTGGATGTATTGAAGATCATGACCTTGGTCTTTGCAACGTGGAATAGGTCAATGGCTTTCTTGAAGTCAGCAAAATATCAATAAGCCTGTTCTCTCTTGTGCCTAGCCTTCTCAATGAGGTCCCGAAGAGTGAAGACATGGTTTGTAGTGGAATAGTGAGCCCGAAAACCTTCTTGGCCTAATGCCTGGAGTGTCCTCGTCTCAGTCCTAGAACTTACCGCCAACTGGAGAATAGTACCATATGAGTTCACAATAACATGTTTGATCGTGATAGTATGGCAGTTGCCTGGATTCATGGGGTCAAACAGGGTATAGATCCACAGAAGTGCTGAAAAACAGGTGCTAGAGCCTCAAACAAGACACTGAAACTTCACTGAAGTGCTGAAACAGAGTGCAAATCTATCATAGCTGGGTGCTACAGGGTGCAGACAGATCCTCCACTTGAGTGCTGAAACAAGGCACTGAACCTGCAAACAAAGTGCAGAAAACTGGGCGTTGAAGCTTCAGAAGTTGGGTACATAAACACCTAAAATCAGGCATTGGAGTAGAAGAAAGAAATTGAGAGCTGATTCAATGTAGATGAGCGCTGAATCTGGATTCTCATCTTCTTTGAAAACTTGGTTCTGAAAATCAGAATCATAGTCCGATCTCTTATGCTGAAAGAAAGTGCAGAAGGGACGGCTGAAACACCAAAGGTGAGTGCTCAAACAGAATGTAGAAAGAGGGTGCTGATCTACCACAGCTGGGTGCTCAAAAACAGAATTATGTTCCTCCAAACCCCCTAGCGCTGATATTACAAAACCCTGATGCTGAAAAATGATGCCTTGTGTTGATTCACCATAACCCTGATGACAGAGCTGGCCTTCAGCGCAGACCCAAGATCTCTCCACACACAGATTTCAGCCAGAGAAACCCTCACTCTGATCAGTCAGGTTGGGCGCTGGCTCCTAGTTCTGATACCAAATGCTGAAAGTAGCAGAAAGCAAAGAAAGATCTGAAATTACAAAGGATAGCATAATACATAGGTATGAGCCCCAATCTACATGGGCTTGATCTGTGTCACCATTAGAAAAAGGCCCTAAATGTACAAACTCGAGACAAGTCCCCGAGTACAGCAAGTACCGTAGAAATTACACTACATTAACTTCCTACAACTGGCTACCCAGCTAGTCCAACTAACTAGTTACGGGACACAACGTCGATAGGGATGCCATGGTATATAGCTGTGCTTCACATTGATGGCTTAGGTATTTCTGGGTGGGCTTCATAGATTCAAAGATGGCTCATTTTTTGTGCTACGTTTGGGTCATCCCGATTTTCATAGTGATATGGCTGTGTAGTGCTGTGTGGGATACAAGTTAGGATTCCCTGTGCATGTGGGAAACTGTTTATTCATTTAGAAGGTGTACTTTGTGCAATTGACTATGCTGAAGCGTATAGAGGATGTGGATAACAGCTTCTGTGCTTATGGGATGTATTCTTTCCATAGAAGTAAAATGAAAATGTGTTACTTGTCTCAAGGGATGTGAATTAGTGTATTTTTTCTCTAGATAGATGTATGCCCTTGGCATGGCTGTGGGAGATTTTTCTGCTACTTTTCAGACAGTTTCATTATATTTATCCTAAAAAATTTCAGTTCAAAGTCAACTTTTGTCAGCCTTAACTTTTTTACTCTGGGAGAATGTAAACCAGCTGGTAAACCATGCAGATAGCTAGCGGTCAAGTGGCAAGTACTGGAATAATTTCTTTGACCTATGTTCAGAGGGTTTCTGAAAAGGTACACTCTACCTGCAAAGGCTAGGTAACAGTGATTTCTATATGCGGTCTTGTTACTGGGCCTTTAATGTTTTATCTTTGTTTTTCCTATTGTTCTGGGTTTTCTGACAAGTATTGACAATCTTTTAGAATGTTTTAGTCACTTTATTTGAGCTTAAGTGAGTACCGTTATCGTGGCATGTACAGGTTTCTTTAGCATCGGACTTTTTGTACAATGCGATGACAAAAGAAGCAACAACTACTGTTGGTTACGACTATTTGTTGCGACAGGTACTTGCCAAATATTCAAGTGCCGCCAAGTTTCTATAACCTGGTTATCTTTAGTGCTAACAATCTTAATGCTGCTTTTTCGTGGTTTCCTTGTATGAAATGCTTGCGGTAATGTTTCTGGTGAAAGAAAAGGATTTTACTGCATTTTGCTGTAGCTAGTTTTCTGTTGCTATATGTAGAGCTCTGAACTTTGGAATAATGGGCAAAGCTCATCATGGGACTCATGCTACAAAAAGTTCTTAAGAGGCCTGCTATTGTCATGGTGTTTGTTTAAACGTTAAGCTGATTTATCATTCGTCTTAAAATCTGAAAAACGGAATCCATTAGGTAGATCTACAACCATACTTGTATAGCATTTCTGGAACATAGGCTCAGCACGTAATTTCATGGCCCGCAGCTGTATTTATAATTCATTGTAGGAGTCTTTCTCCTTAAAATCCTGGGGCCTTCTGAAAAAGCTACTCGTCTGTTTTTTTTCATGGACGTTACTTTGTTTTTTTTCATGGATGTTACTTTCTCCATTGTACATATGCACTCTCAACTACACTGAAGGTTTTGTTCTTTTTGCATGTTCCTTTTGTTATTTTCCCTTTCGCACATTTGCTTCTATATTTGGTTCTTTTTCAGCAGTAATATGCTGTTGCCCTCATTATTGTACCAAGATTTTTGTTAATTGATAGTTTTTCCGACTGGTAAATTGGCATTTGAAGATATTATGATGTTCTACACTGCTACTTGACCATACCCCTTTTGTGTTTATGGGAAAATTTTCATGCTTGGTCTTTATTCTATAGCATGACTTGGCTCCTTTTGCTGCTCTCTGCAGTGCCGTTTGAGGGGACGCATAGATACCAATGGTTGTGTGGCTGCATTTTTGGAAGAAAGACTTAACGTTGGGGTGAACTTTCTTCTCTCCGCAGAGGTATGTGCTTTCTTATTTGTGTTCTACCCACTGGTTTGACTTTGAGCTTTACGAGGCTCTAATCATGTTGGAGTTTCATAGTTACTGTAACAAATAAGTCCATATTTTAGCTGGAGCTAATGTGCGTGACTTCTGTCACGTTATTGTTTTCTTGACGATGCCATTTATTTCCTCCCTGCTGTTGGAATGCCACACCTCGTAATTAGTTGTGTCGCACTGTTGTATTCAGTCCTTTTCAATTTTTCCTTTTGGGATGTTTTAAAATTCCATAAATTCAGCATCCAATTAAAATTTGTCTCACAGGTTCCATGTTAATAGTTTTCTTGCTACTTGATGTCCATTTGAAAGGTTTATCTTATTTCAGAGTTTAAAATTCTTGCAGATTGATCACTGGAAGAAAGACTATAAGTTTGGCTTTGGCATGACTGTTGGTGAATAATCTCCTATACACATGCTGCAAAGATTTTACTCCTGCAACATTTGCAGATTGATGAGATAATTAGTTTTTTCACCAGGTTGTGATTATTTTTAAAGTGGTCATCTTTTTTTGTCTATGGCAAGCCTTACTGGGCATTCCGCTCTCTGAAATAGCTGAGCTACATGGCCAATGTATTTTCTTCAGTGCTATGGACCAGCTATCAAATGATACTGGATTAAAGATTTTGTTTTATGCGGAAGCATTCAAATTTTTCTTTGAGATCTTTTTGTCACATAGTTTAAGATTATGATCTTATAGCCTGGGATAATCTTGCAGATCCAATTGAACTTGTAGTCGATTGCCATTTGGATATAGCAAGGTAGTCTTGTTGAAGAGGTTCACTCTAAGTAGCGTTTCATAAACGCTAACAAGTTTTTGCAGTCCGTGGACAGATCATTGTTTGGCCCCTATTAATTTGAGTTCTGAAAGTTCACTTCAAGGGAGTTGAAGTGCTCGATGTTGATGTTCTTATTTACATATTGAATCAATGGAGGATACTTTACTCGATGGTTGTTGAATCGAGTTACAGAGCATAAGTTCTACTGCAATCTAAGTAAGTGGCTTGCTTTCTTAGTGCCCTGCTCACACATGTTGACCACTACTTTGAGTAGAATGAAGACTTTTTAATAACCGTGATTGCACTTTTGGTTTCAGCATTTTTGATAACAAGAACTTACATAACGGATAGAAACTATCTTCATCTTCACAAATGCAAACTGTCACATGATGTTTTTAAGCTGGACTTGATGGAATAATAAATGCTCTATTGTGCTTGATGTGGTTATGCATCACTTACGTTATCCAACTAGTGATCCTTAACCCCAAAGCCTATTGTATAATGATTGAAATCATTGAGCAAGCAGATGTAATGAAATGGCGTAGATGAGGTCTCAAAAAATGGAACAGAAATAGATTGAATTACATCAAGAGGGGCCTTCCACAAATTTTGGAAATAGATTGTCATGTTGAACTTCTTATTCCACTGAAAAAAGCATAATGTCACATAGTTGCAGCGAATCGCGATTCAGAACCCAGAATCGTGGAATTTTTTGTTTTGGAAAAATAGCTTATGTTTGAAATTATTTTAGCCAACGTTTTGCCTCTTAGAAGTGCAGTAGATAGGGCACAAACAGATCTTATTTTCAGTAGCTATTTGGTTGTTAAATGCTTTGGTTCTCAGTAAATGTTAATGCTACACTTTGGGCTATCAACTCTATGGATGATGATTTTGCAATCATTTCACTGGAGATGTGAGTGCAATGTGCATATAGTTGGGGGGCCGGGGCATAAATATTGGGGGGGGGGTCCAGGGGGGGCATTGTCTATGTCCCACTAGAAGCATCTGTGATCGTAATGAATAGGCTAGAGGTTAGTTTTGAATTTTTATCCTTGATAGAACCCAACATGGATTAATGCACCTAAACTGGACCATCCTGCACCCGAAACAGTTGGCAAACTATGCAGTAATAATGCTCTTAATTAGAGCTTTCATCTGATACCCATATTGCCCAAAGACATTTTCAAAAAAAAAAAAAACGATTCTAAACGATTTTGACAGCGATTCTGAATTGCGATTCAGAATCGTAGTGCAACTATGATTGTATATTTATTACCTTTGTAAGCAGTGCAAAATCATATCCCCTAATTGTAACCCCTCAAATATGTACACATCTTGGACGAAAGCAATGTGCTGATACGAATGAACGTAATGATTGTAAATTATTCTCATGTCTTACCTTATACGAATTGTAGTGTATTGATCCTCTATGCCTTTTTCTGCAAGAAAGCCTTCTATATTCACTCAAATCTTTAAGGGATCTAATTGTTTCGCTGTTTATATAACTAAAGCTTTAAATTCTTTAAATCTTTCAAGTGGTTGGATCTTTGAGTAAACATATATGTCTGAAGGTCAGAAAACATGTAGCTTTGCCAAGTGACGGAGTTTCATTAGTGTCAATGTTTACTAAATATGTTATGACCCTAGTTATGGAGCTAACCAGACTCTGTCATGGGTTGGGGGGCCCTGATAATGGTAGAGCAACTCCATGTGGTTCGTACATCAGTTTCAGTAATTGGTATTGGTTATGCTTGACTTATTGGACCCTATGGGGCCACCAGATTAGACTCGGACACTTCATGTAGCTTTGCAATGGTGGAGCGGTTGCATGAACACTTACGGGATGAGAGATCATGAACAATGGGCATTCTACAAGAAGGGGAAACCCCTATTCCTGGCTCATTCTTGCTCGAGCGTTCTAGGTTCTTTCTTGGCTTTTCTTTTGGTGGTAGCTGCTACATTGCAGGGAGGCAATGATAGATTGCATTTGGATGGGAGCATCATCTCATTTTAGCTATCTGAGGTGTTTTGCAAGTTATAAATATTTCATATCTTGATATTTTCATGTTTCATCTTGGGAGTTCTTACAGGGCTACGAAAGGATCTTACACAGTTTGCAAGGTGATAATTGTAGAAATAACTGTGTAGCAGTGAAGAGGTATTTTTTCCTGTCCTTCAGAGCAATTTTGTTGTGATTTCTGTGATGCTTTGTTCTAGCATGGATGAGATGTTTCATCGAGGCTTTGGAACTTTCATCTGTAGTCACTTGTAGCCTGTAAATCAGGTTCTGTCATAGCTTTCAACTTGAATTAATTTTTATGCTATTTTGAGAGGCTTTCTTCACTTGGAATAACGCCTTCATCATAACTTACTGAGCGTTTCTTGTTTCTTCAAGAGGTTTTAGCCACGGTTTCTTGACTATAATTTGCTCTTGATCCACGTGATGGTGAGTTTGTCTTTTCAATTTGATTTATTATGCTCCTCACCAGCATATTTAAACTTCGAGTTCTTTCACTATATTCTGAAGTGAATGTTTTTAATGAAAATGTCTCTTTCAACTCACACTATGAAGAATAAGGGCCCATGATGCATGCCATTGATTTGCACTTTAGATACAATGATCTTCACTATTGATGGCAATCATTCCACGATCCTATGGTCAGGGCTTGTTTGGCTCGATTTCAAAGAATACACTTTAAGACGCCAAGAACCGATGTCCTTACCGTGCAAATAGGGTGCAACGCCCTCTCTCTCTCTATGTGATGGCCACCTAGTCAGGATTTAGATGCATTTTCTTTTTCTATTTTTCGTCTGCAATTAGGTCACCCTAGCTCCACTAAGCTTATTGACTCTTCAAGCACTGTGAAGATATAAGCCTTTTAAGACCCTCCAAAAATTTTCACTCTCTCTTTACAGAGACTGAAGCAATTTGCAGCATCAAATTTGGTCAAACTTGTTGAAAGATATCCAAGACCCAAGAAGATTTAGTATTTATGATTTGGCATGTTTGCAAAGTTTGCATGCGTTTTTCGAAGCCAAATCAACCTATGATTCTTGCTGCATTGTTCTTGTATGCTCAATTATTTCAGGCATGCCATAGCTTGAATGAATCACCATTTGAGGGCGCTTCTTTGGATCAGAGATTTTGTGAGAATTTTTTTGTGCATGTATAGAACCAAGCTCTTGAAGTCTGCATGCATATTTATTTTGGCAGTAATCTGCATGTAGCTTCCTGGCTGTCGAGCCAAACCCTGAGAATTTTTAGCAGTACCACTTGGTCAAGTGGGGGACCAAGTCTGTGAAATTTGGTTAGTTTTCATGCAATGTGCCTCTAGAATGATCAATTCAAACTTTGCACGTCCGATTAGTCAATTGGAAGCAGTAATTCAGTGAGTTTTGAAAATCCTGTGATGTTTTAGCACTCTTTGGGATCATATATCTAGTTTTGTTAACTACTCTTGGCTAAATATTGTCTGTTTGGTATACTTCTGTACAGTAATGTTTGGTATGAGTAATTATTGCTTCAGTTGGTAAAGTACTTAAAATGCATGCATGGCACAATAAAAAAACTTGTGTTATTTTTGGAAGCGTCACATTTTGCATGCACGAATTTTGTTTTTCCCAGTTTGGGCGAGCAATATTGCATGAATGTCATTAAGAAATAACTTGGTATTGTCAATGAACTACAAATGTTGGTTCAATGAATGGTTTAATGTTTTGTAGTTTTGGTTAAACTATTGCATATTTCATTCAGGGCTAATTCAGATTTTTATTGATTGTTTTTAATTTTTAATTTTTTTAAATGACTGGACTTCATGTATACTCTGTGATTTTTGGTAAATTAGAAGTGAGTGCATGTGGTAACTTGTGGTAAATACTTACAACCTTTTAAAATTTTTACACAATATTCAATTTTGGTTAAATCAGACTGATTGCTCCATCTCATTATGTTTTATTGGATTTCGAATATAAGGATTAAAGTTTTTATTAAACTAATAAGTTAATATCTTTTGTTGGTAATTAAATTTATCCATTTAGTTAGCTGAATCCGTTAATAGTTATGAAGCCGTGTAAGAATTTACAAAATAAAATATCTGAAAAGTGAGTTACGGAGTATAAACTTGAAACCAGTATGGGTAGTGAATGGTTTGTAAGCTTATGAAACTATAATATAACTAAA
Organism: Diphasiastrum complanatum; assembly: GCA_029204225.1. Classification (NCBI taxonomy): domain Eukaryota; kingdom Viridiplantae; phylum Streptophyta; class Lycopodiopsida; order Lycopodiales; family Lycopodiaceae; genus Diphasiastrum; species Diphasiastrum complanatum. The sequence goes on along the minus strand of CM055111.1, from coordinate 39,322,855 downwards.
ATTTACTGGAATTTCAAGTTCTCATGCATTCTGCAAGATAGTGGAAGCCATAAATATTTGGAAATACCATGTTTATAGAGGTTTATGTAACTTTGTGATTGAACTATATTATCTCATAGTCATTGTTTTAGCTCTACTCAAAGTTACAAAATTATAAGATTAACAATGTATAATTAGTGCTTGAAAGTCAACAATTACATAAGTACGACTAAAGTAGACAATTACATCCAAACTAGCTTTAAAGTAGAGTTAAAAACTATTTGCCATTTTTCTTTTCAGAATGCTTATCGGAACACCATCCTTTATCCTAAGTAACCCGACAAATATTTATTGCATTGTCAATTTCAAATTGTCAGGCATTACCGTCCACAAATAAGTATATACAGACTTTAATAGACAAGTCTGATCCAAGTCATATAACTAAATCCATCATACCATTTATATTAGAAATAGTTGAAATGTAATCAAAAGTTTAAACAAAAAAAAAATACATTTAAAAGGAAACCTCCTTAATGAAAGTTAAACATCAACGAGTATTAAATTCATGATCATTTCATGGCACTTCAAGTCTTCATACCCGTTAGTAGTGACAACCATATTGAGGGGATTAGAAGACTTCGCATGAATTTTTTCATTGTTAATATTAAGAGTGTTGTATAAAGTCTGATCAAAAGAACTCAAGACAGTTCGTTCATTGTGATCATAGTGACCGAAACAAGCAAGTAAATCATGAGAGCATTTCATAATTAGATGTGTGTGTGTGTGTGTGTGTGTGTGTGTGTGTGTGTGTGTGTGTGTGTGTGTGTGTATGTGTGTGTAGGAATTTCAACAAAAGATTCCACTAAACATAGCATGAAACCACAAACAAACTCACAAAAACATGTAACGTTAAAACTGAGAATCCTATTACTCAATTAGACGATTCAAATACTATTTCTCTTTGAATAAATAACATAACACCCAAGATTACCATATTCACTTACATGTCAACATGTTTAAACATCAAACTCTTAATCGTACTTCAGACTAATTTTCACAGGTGTGAACAACTCACTAAGTGTTTTAATCAAATATTGATTGTTCTTGCTTGTTTAGATCAAATTAATTGCCATTCTAGATCAAGATTTGAGTGCTAGTTTTGCAATAGATTGATTAACCAAGTACTCAATCACTCTTGAGGATCTTTTGTAGATCCACTTAGGGTCCTAAACACTGTGCTTTCAACATGGTATCAGAGCCAAGTACAAGAGTTTAATTGTTGATTAAAACCCAGTTTGATGCTAAAAATCTAGTTTTGAGAGGGCAAGCCTACACTAAGTGATTGCTTCAAAATTTGAGATCTATATTTGGTAGTGGGCTGTAGGTGTACTTTTCACGCATGTGGGGAGCTATTGTACCTACATTTTAATGTTCCATTATTGATAGGATCCTCATTATTTTTCTACACATCATCTTGATGAGATTTTTGATGCAAATCAAAGAGAAAGCATCAAGAGATTTGACTTTGTGTCACATGATTCAATTAAGGAGAGCTTAGAACAAGTCCTAAAAAGTGTTTTTTCAGGTCTTGTTGGATCATCAAGGAGTGTAAGAGAGTCGTTGTTTTGCCAAAATCACTTTTGATTTGATTTGATTAGGATTTGAAGTGAACTCATCATTCTTCCATTCAGTCTTAGTGAGAGGGTGAGAAGGCCAAGACTAGAAGTCTTTTGGGAATACTAGATGTCAGAAATGGTGAACTCCTACAACTTTGTCGCAGCACGAACAAGACACGAAGCTCGAACGAGAACAATTCGCAACAGTCAACGTGTCTTTGACTCGAAGCACGAACGATTCGCGAATCAATCGCGAACCGCAAACACACCTCCAAGACCGCAAACCGCAAAAGGGACGCGAAACGAAAACTATGAAAAGAAATGAAAAGAACGAAAGCAAACGGGAGATAACGAATCAGACGAAGAAAAATCTTTTGCGCTGCCAACTGCCAGCTCAACGGGCTTCACGCCCAACTGAAACAAGTAGCAACGACGGAGACTAACTAACTAGTTGATTAGCGTTAACTAGTCATGTGATTCGACGTCTAGCTATCTTGTAAACTCCACATAGTGGAGGTATAAACGATCCTCTCTGGATTATAACAAGAAGGTGTGAATACAGATATCTGTAAGAGACATAGAGAGACGTAGCGAATAGAGTAAGAAAGTAAAGACATGGGATGTGACACCTAACCAAAATATTTGGCTCATGCAATCAATAGATTGATGCCATGTGTCATATATCTAGAAAACTAGTTTTTGGCCTTTTTAGCCACTAGAACTTGAATTAAATCATATGTACAACCTATATGATTATGGTACATGACAAGTACACTATTTTCACACATGGGAACAGGCTCCACACATGTGTAATTATCCTATATACATGATTTTTGGCCTCTACCAAGCTTATTTTTGCATTTTTCACACTCCTCAAAAATCTAGCTTGGTGAATCTAGCTTGATGGAAAACATGATGATCTTGAACTTGCCTCCATGGGCTGAATTAGTCTTTGTTGGTTCAAAAGTTGTGAAGATCAGCCAATGAGCTTGATGTTGATATGAAATCACCATATCCATGATAGTGCTTCTTTGATGTTGACATTTTTGATGAGCTTGAGAGCTTTGCACCATCCTAGCATCTTCAAAATTGATTCCTTCCAAATTTCATGTAGATGCTTGACTTTGAGGCTTGCTCCTTCTTCATGTGCATGCTCCTCCATGAGAAAATAAAGATTTCTTCTTGACTTCTTAGGATCACAAAGATCTAACATCATGTTACCATGATCTAGAGAATTAGACTTATCCAAATTGGCAAGACTATGCATGCTATAATAACAAAGTGTTTGCATCATATCTTCATGCTTGTTTACCATGCTAATCTCAGATCCAATGAGGCTAAATACTTCATTATGGAGTAAGTGTCTTTAGAAGATGATTCACTTACTCTCATAAAGAGTTTACAATTTGCCTCAATACAAATGTTCAAACTATGAGTGAACAAATCATTTTTGCTCTTACATGACCCAAGAGCATACATTTGATGAAATAACCATTTGTTTTTTAATTGATTTGAAATCAATTTCAACCTTTTAAGAACATCATCTATGTTCTCAAGAGAGGCTTCATACTCAACTAGTATGGCTTTACTCCAATTTTGAGATGCAATGATCTCACTAAAGCAAATTGATTTATCAAATGACATAAGAGAAGTAAGTATGAGATGTATACCACATGAGATATGCTCCTCTTTCCCTTGAAATGTGAGCCACATGGAATCAACCATATTTCTTGAGTTTCTTTTTGGAATCACAACTTGAGAAGGTCTGTCCTCCTCAATCCTTGGCACACTTGAACCTTGAGATGATTCTTTAAGATCCTCTTCATGGTGCTCCTTTTTGATAGAAATTCGAGACTTCCATTTCTCATAATGATCACAACAAGTATGATCATTCACTATGCACTTCCTATGATTATCAAGAGTACTTATGCTAGAACCATAAGTCCAAAAATCACCACAACTTGGCATGATTTTTCCAATATTGAAATCAAAAGGTATTTCCATCTCAATAAGGCTAACTACTTGCTTATGGATGTAAGTGTCCACTTTGGATGCTTCAGTTATTCTCGTAAGAAGTTTACAGCTTGCCTTTAGGATTGAAAACATACAATTTTCATCTTTATGAATGAACACATCATTCATGATCTTATTGAAACCAAAAGATCCTACATTATGAAGATATTTCCATTTCCTTGACTTCATAACTAATGTAAGCTTACAAGGAAAACATATTTTGCTATCTTTTAAGGCATCACACTCAACTAGTATTGCCTTAATCCACCTTTGAGATACAAAAATCTCTTCAAAGCAAAATGATTCTTCATAAGTTGACATGATAGCATAAATGAAACTATTTTTATGTTGTGATTGCTGCTTCTTGATTGATTTCTCTTGGATCATAACAATAAGTTTGAACTTATCTAAAGTTCCAAGAAAAATACTTTCCAAGGACATAGAATAAATCCAAGTTACTTTCATGAAAGTGACATCTATCTTTGCATCTTGAACCAAACAATGCACTTCCAAATGAAAAATTTCATAATATTTGACATGTGTTGTGATGGACTCTTGAAGACAAATCTTGCAAGTACTTGTGAGACTCCAAGCCTCATTCACCTTTCCACGAAGGAAACACCTTTCCTTGGACTTGTCCTTCTTGTATTTGCATTTCAAACTTGAAGCTCCATCCTTCACCTCGGCCCCCTTGCTTTGGTTCTCCTTGGATGGATTGGTCTTCTTTTTGTAGCATCTTGAGAAAATATATCCTCCCTTGCCACAAAGGTTGCACTTAGGATCCTTTCTTTCCTTCAATAGGATGCCACCTATTAATCTCACTCTTGAGATTTAGAATGAATTCGATCTGATTTGAAAACAAACTATACCACCAATTTTTCACAAAGCTTAAAAATTTGGACAACTAGAGATTTACAAAGATCTCAACCATGCATGAATACTCAAATATGGACTCCTCCTCATTCTAGACATCCAATGGGATCACAAATTGACCCTCACACTCTCACAAAGAAAGTTGAATAGAACTAATTTGAGTTTCATACATACTATGTCAATTTTTGCTCAACAAATTGAATTCAATCACTCCTATTGGATTCCACCAATTACTCTACTTTTTAAGACTTGGAATGAAATTCAAAATCAAAAGTTGTGATTTTTCTCACTAAGATATTGTGCTTCAAAGAGCTAATACCACTTAGAAAGATTTGATCACCTAGGAGAAGACAAATTCTTCACCTATAGAAGAGCCAACAACATACCAAGAAGCCATCCAAAGTCCAGAGGGAGAATTCTGGAAACAGGTGATGTCAGAAGAGATCGAGTCAATGAGGCGAAATGAGGCATGGACATTAGAGCCACTGCCAGAAAACAAAAAAGTAGTCGACTGCAAGTGGGTGTATCAATCCTACTCAACCAGACTGTAATGTCTACATCAAAAGAGTAGGAAAGGGTTTTGTGATACTGACCATTTTCGTGGATGATAGGAAATTCCTTAATGACGCGAAGAGTCAAATTTCTAAAAACTACGAAATCACAGATCTTAGAGAAGCAACAAAATGCCTAGGGCTAGAGATCAGAAGAGATCAAATAAATGGTGAAATGCACTTGATTCAGTCAGAATATGCCAGAAAAGTGCTGAAGCAGTACCACATGATGGACTGTGAAGAGAAAGCCATACCAATGATAGCTGGAGCCAAGCTCACGAAACAAGATTTTCCAAAAACAAAAGAGGAAGAACAGAAGATGGCAGGTATATCCTAACAGAACTTAATCGGTAGTCTGATGTACTTAACAATTTGTACTAGACCCGATCTGGCCTTCTCTGTCTACGCATTGAGCCAATTCTGTTCCAATCCTGGTCTAGCACATTGGAAAATGGCCAAACGAATCCTACAGTATTTGAAGGGTATCCAGAGTGTTGGATTAACCTACAGAGCTAGAAACGAAGAGAAAGGATTTGAGCTACATCACTACAGTGATGCAAGCTGGGCGAGTTGCAAAGATGACAACAAGTCCATTACTGGAGGAGGTATGATAGCGTGTGGAGCTGCAATCAGCTAGATATGCAAAAAGCAAATCTTGGTAGCTCAATCCTCTTGCAAAGCTGAGTATGTCGCAGCCTTGAAAGTGGTGAATGAGGTAGTGTGGCTGCAAATGATGGTGGAGGCAATCGAGATACCACAAGAGGGCCAAGCACAATGATGATGGACTCTCAGAGTGCCATCTATCTGTCCCAGGATCCTGTCTTCCATTCAAAGACAAAGCACATTCCTCTAAAGTACCATCATATTCCAGATTTGATCTCAAAAGGAGAGCTCCAGGTCTAGTTCATAAAATCAGAAAATATGATTGCAGATCTCCTCACGAAACTGCTTGACAAGCCACTCTTTACCAAGCAAAGAGATGCAATTGGATTAAACGACAAAGCTGCAAGGTTCAAGAGGGAGTGTCAGAAATGGTGAACTCTTGCAACTTTGTCGCAGCACGAACAAGACACAAAGGTTGAACGAGAACAATTCGTGATAGTCAACGTGTCTTTGACTCGAAGCACGAACAATTCGTGAATCAATCGCGAATCGCAAACACACCTCCAGGACCGCAAACCGCAAAAGGGACGCGAAACAAAAACTACAAAAAGAACGAAAGCAAATGGGAGATAACGAATCAAACGAAGAAAAATCTTTCACACTGCCAGCTGGCAGCTCAACGGGCTTCACGCCCAGCTGAAATGAGTAGCAACGATGGAGACTAACTAACTAGTTGATTAGCGTTATCTAGTCATGTGATTCGACGTTTAGCTATTTTGTAAACTCCACATAGTGGAGGTATAAACGATCCTCTCTGGATCATAACAAGAAGGTGTGAATACATATATCTGTAAGAGACAGAGAGAGATGTAGCGAATAGAGTAAGAAAGTAAAGACATCATAGCTATGCATGAAAGCTGCCAATGAGTAGAACATAGCAAAAGAGTAGAATGTCATTTCGCCAACGAGCGAGACACTAACGAATTCACTCTAAACTAAAACCGATAAAACAGTCACTCTATTTTCGTACATCTCGTCTTGTGTTGTGTATTATGATTGCTAGAATAAAATATGTTCTGTGATGCGTAGTCGAGTGTCTGGGATCCTGTAAGGGCTTTCGCACAAAAGAAAATTTGAAGACAGAAAATTGTTTGCGATAAAGAAGACAAAGAGGACGAACACAAATCAGTCCCACACACGCGCTTTCGTGACACTAGAAGTCTATTTTGAGTCATTCAAATCAAGTGAAGTCTTTGTAAACTTCTAGAATCAAACTATTTCCATCAAGTGTGAGTCTTTGTGGGCTTCTAGAATCAAACTATTTCCACCAAGCCGAGTCAAGTGCAAGGAAAAGGTAAAGAGCCGAGAACTCCAAGAAGACTTCCAAAGTCCAAGATGGAGATATCAAGGATCCAATTCATTGGCAAAGGAAGGAAATGTGAGGAGGGTGACATCTCTCATGCATTCATCAATCCATTTGGTGTCACTTAATGTGTACAAAGTTTTTTGAAGGCAAAGGATTGGCATAATCATGGAGAGATCATCAAGATCATGAAGGTAGTACCAAGATCTTGGCATACTCAACTCAAGATCTTCCTCTATTCTCTTAAATCAATTTTAAGAGATGCTAGTTCATTCCTTAGAAGTTTTCACATGGATCTATGCATGCATGAATACACGTTTATGGAACATCTTGTAAGGGATACTTTAAGAGATGGTGAATGATCCTTCATGGACATCATTCTCTATAGGAGTCTCATAGGTTCCTTGTTTGTAGCTGGAATTATTCTAAAAGTATTCATTCATCAAGCTAAGATCAGCTCTTGGAGTTGTAGATAGATGTACCATATTTTTATCAACCTAAACTTGAGGAGTGTGAAAATTAGCAAATATTAGCTTGATAAACATATAGTTTATTGTACATTTTGTAATTCACATGTGTGTGAGCATGTTCATGTGTAAGGATAGGCTAAGTCCTAATCTTAGAAGCTAGATAGGAAGTTTGGTCAAGTTTCCTAAAATTTAGGAGCTACCTCCAAAAATCAAGGAAGCTGGTGTTGATCTAACTACCATAGATGGTAAACCTATGGTTAGGTCAAATTGACTTGAGTAGGTCAACCCAATGATTTTTTGGTACCTAAACACGTGCCGTACCTACTCAGCCAGCCAAGGATAGGATCCTCTTTGTACTTGCAAATCATTCATTCCATGTGAGAGAGATCATGATTTTGAAACAATTGACAATTGACTGAGCTCGGATTGTTCAGATTGAAGGATCCTGTTTTCTTGCTTGTATTATGGAAGTATTTGTCTTGTAAGGTAGAGAAGCTGAGATTTTTCAAAAGGCGTTCAATCTTGTGGATGTTCTCGTCATTGCCAAGGTGTGATAGAAGCTTAGCAATAGGGTTATTGGATAGTTCAATGGCAACATCAATCATGTGTTTTCTAATAAAAGGAAAGTCAAGGTGGGCTTTAACGACATATCAACATTAAGTTGGTTCTGTAGAGAGGCACCAAGGAAGAATTTGGCAAGGTTATTCATCATAAACCAAATAATGTGATCAAACTATATAATAGAAGAATTGTTTTTGCATTTGTCACCACATTTGCACTTAAAGAAAGGTCTTTTTCAGTTTCAGATTCTAGCTTGATGCAGGCTCACCCTATTAAAACCGGTTTCAAAGTGGCCCCTAGTTCTAGCCCAGATCTGCTCAGAAGGACATCTCGAAGGCTCAAATCTACTCATTTCTATGACGGTATCAAAGGCAATAGGAGTGTCAAAAGCACGATTCTTATGCAAAGAGGCTAGCTTGTAGGCTTGGACTTTTGCATCAGTAAGATGGGTGAGGGCAATCCAAAGTTCGATAGAGATGGGTGCCAAAAAGTTCATAGAAGGAGGGCTCCGTAGCTTGTAGGCAGTCTTGGCGGATTTAAACTCAATAGTACGACCAGATACCAAAGGTACTTGGAAACTCTTGGCATGACAAAACTCAAAGGCAAACTGATCGTCGGCTTCACAAATTTTCTGAAAGAAGGATTCTAGTTGGGAGACACTATCTTCATCAAGGTCTTCCGTAAAGATCAATGGGTGAGGCGAGAGGGGGGGTTCAATGTGGGTGGGTATGTCAGTAGTTAAGGCACCATTTTCTTTTTTCAGACAAATAAAAATCTTCTAAATATGTGAATTGCAATATCTTTCTTCAGCAACAAGACATTCAACATAATTAGGGAGGTCAATAAAGAACTACCTTGCTGCTAAAAATCAATCTAATGTTCAGGTATGGGAATCCTCTTTATGATTAATTTCACTTTGTCTCTCTTATGATTAATTCACGATAAAAAGGGACAAATGAGGGGTCCAATATATAATGCTGTTGGATTTCTATCCTCTCCATCCTTATTTTATGCTAATCTAGATTCATTTATTAGCTGTTGTAAATATTGGCACAGTCGCGACATCTGCAGAAATACAAGCAAAGTTGATGACAGTCTACATCAACATGTCCGAAGTCATCAACTTATCCGAAGTCATTGACATCCTCGACATTTGGGTCCTTGACGTCCACGTCCTCGACTTGTCCGAAGTCATCGACATCTTCGACGTCTCCAACCTGTCCGACGTCTTGCAGCTTGTCCACGATCTTTGACTTGTACAAAGTCATTGACATGTCCAACATCTCTAAGTAAATCAGATGTCGATTGAAAGCGACGTGCAACAACAAGTAGTGCCTTAATCCTAATTTGTAAAGTTAACCATTCTTTTAATCGATTAGCCATGTGTACATATTCATCTAAGATCGATAAATCGGAATCAAGATCGATAACTTCATTCAGAGCGCATTGTATCATTCTTCTTCTCTGTTATCATAGAGTATTGTATCAAGAAGAACGTGCCTGATCTGTTCTGCAATCACATTGTATCTCTACACGACTAATCCATCATTGTTCCAGCAATTTAGTTTGTGTAAGGTGATTACATGATTCGAACTGATTTATACTTGCAAATTCATTGTTTTGTAGATTTTATCATTTTATATGACTGATAGCACTGTTTGATTTTCTTGCTCTAATCGCTGCATTTTGATACAACACTTTGGCAAAGCCAAATCTCTGTAATCAAGGTAATTTGTGCATGGCTAGGGAATAGACTTAGTCGATCCAGCAACTTCGTAGCTGTAATCAGTAGGACAGACTTCGAAGACTTCTAAGTCAATCTGATTGCTAAATCGATAGCCTTAGTTTTATACACTGAGGATTCCCTATTGTTGCTTCATTCTGTTGCAACAAAAATTGAAGGGTTGATCCACCTGTCGAATCCCAGCATGGTATTAGATCTTTGTTAAAAATTTCTTATTCTAAGGAGTTTTTGAATCTACCCAAGACTAGCCCGTTAAGCTTGACATCACAGTTCAACGTTAAATTATAGTGGTAGTCATGGTTAAACTGAATTCTTTTGTATATACCTTATCAATTTTTTCGACTTCAACATTTTAGTATTTTTGCTTTAGGGGCTTCGTCTCCCTTTTGCAGCAACTTTGACTTGCTTGGCATAGATGACATCTCACATCTAGAACTTGAGCAATTCATTCTCTCTCAACAATCTGTCATTCTCAACAATTAAATTAACGTACTCCACATGGGAATTGACTCCTGCGCATTGTATATGTATTGTTTGTGTAGCAGAATGAGTGTCGACTCCTTTTGCTTCTTGAGGTCATCAGTTCCACCATCAACGATTTGATATTCTTCAGGACTTGATTGTATTCATGGAAACAAAATTCGGACATGGCGTAGTTATCGATTCTATCAAAAATTCTTTAATGCCGAGTAGCTCTTCAAGAATTATGTCCTTCTCTTCATACAGTGGGTCAAGCATTTTCTTTTGAAATGCCTCCTACAATGTGCGGCTTGCACTCTTAGGTTCTTCATGCCAACACTAATCGGTGATCGACGTTGATAACCATACATAAGCATGAAAGGGCTGAATCCAGTCATTGAGAGTTTTGCACTATTATATGCAAATTCCACCAATGGTAGGTACTTTTTCCAATCATACTGTCGATGGCCCACATATGCTTGCATCATGTCCTCCATTGTCTGATTGGTCCTATCTGTTTGACCATCTAATTCAAAATGATCTGTAGAACTCATACTTAAAGTTGTTTCCAACTTTTCAAACATTTCTTGCCAAAAATTCCCAGTGAATTTTGGGTCACGATCACTAACAATATCGCAAGGAAGCTCGTATAGTCAAAAAAGCTTCTCAAAAAGTTGAGCTAGTTCTGAAGCTTTAATCGTAGTTTTAGTTGGGATAAATTGAACAAACTTCGTAAGTCTATCAATAATGACCCAGACAGAATCATGGCCCTTCCCTGTGTTGGAATTTGATGCTCAGCCTCAAATCCATTTATTAATGAGCATTATGAAAACTTTACAAAAACCAGAAAATAGAAGGCTCGAGTTTTTCAGAAGATCAAAAAATCCAATATCGGATTTTTCCGACCCAATGTCAAGCCTAATGAGTAGAGATTTTCTAACTCTAGATCAGACTAGATCGGGTCTAATTTCTCTGACTCTGAAAAATCCGACACTGACTATATTTTTTGACCCAGTGTATAAAATCAATCCTTTGTATATTTTTTTGATACTATGTAATTTTTGATACTGTCGGTCAGAAATCGGCCAAAAATCCGACCCAACGATTTTGCGTTGACAGTCCGTCCATTTTGTACATGTATTTACAATTACAAAGCAGTTGTAATTAATATAGAAGATAACATTCAATGTGAGTTAGTTGTAGATATTTTTAGTATATCTAATTCTAGAATCTTCATCAAAAAACTTCTTTTGATATTGTGATATCCAAAAACATATGATAATTGTTTCTATTAATTCAATCAGATAGTTCCGTTGCATGTGTTATCACACACAATGATCAGAGTTCTCATTCTATAATAAGCTAAAATTATAACTTCATGCAACTGTACTCATTGTGGATATTAATTAGAGTACATTTTTGTCTTCACTCAGTTGTTGCTCCATTGCGCATTTTTTTATTCTTTCATTTTGAACGTTATGTTGTTAATTTTGGCGCTTTTGATCCTACTGCCCACTCGCTCAAGCTTATGTTCACAAACCCAACTGATTTCTGACATGATATCAGAGTGGGCAGTTCAGTAATCTACACATTGTCTATGGATTATCAAGACTTGTCTCTACCAAGTCGTTGTTCTAGCAAGCGCACAGCCAACAATATTCTGAAATCGTTGTATCTACTAATGATCTCACTCAACCAGAATGGATCTACCTTCTTCTATCATCGAGAGACTTGATGGAAGTAACTACCATCTCTGGAAGTTCAAAATGAAGACCATACTATTAGCCAAGGAACTGTGAGACATTGTTGATGGCATAGCCAGAGGATGATGCAACCACTATCACCAAATGGAGACTAAAAAATGGCAAGACATTTTTCTACATCACTCTCGACATCAGAGATACTCAAATCATTCACATAAGTGATGCTCAGACTGCCAAGAATGCATGGAACATCCTCGCAACCCTGCATAGTATCAGAGATACCACATCCACATTACTTTTGAGGAAGAAATTCTTCAACATAAAGATGTCTAAAGCAGAAAGTGTCTCGAGACATCTCATCACTTTCAAAACCCTTCTGGAGAAAATGGCTGCAATTGGCTCAGTCATTAAAGATTCTGATGCTGCTATGACTCTACTATCAAGTCTTCTTGAAGCCTATGAAAATTGGGTCCTGGAAATTTTGACCCAAGAGCACCTCACTCTTTCAAGAGTAATTTTGATGCTTCTACAAGAGGAAGTCAGAAAATCTGCAACCTCCTTAGGCTCATGGTTGGATCCTCAACTTCTATATTCCAAAAATCAAAAGTTTAGATCAAACAGATCTACACAATCGGATTATCTTGACAAAAGGACCAACATGCAGTCTAGGTTGGATTTTCACCCTGAGTCGAATTTTTTCTCAGGAGTCCAATTCTAGTCCAGGGTCAAATTTTGAGTCTTTATCATTCCAACCAAAGTAGAGCCTATTCGCCAAATATTGTAAGAGAATTAGCCATCTTATCAGGGACTGTGAAACTTTAAAATTCAACAATGAGAAGAAGAAGCAGTTCCAACAACAAACAAATTTTGCTTTAGCCAATTTTTCGATCCAACAACAAAATAAAGATAAAGCAGATTCAAAAGCTATCAATCATACACCTACTCTCAATTTGTACAACTTGGTGACAACTCAAAACATACTATTGAGGGTTAAGGAACAGTCAGGGTCGAATTTCAGAGTGGTGAAGTCAAGTTGCTGACCAATGTTTTCCACATTCCAAATCTGACCAAAAATCTGCTCTCAGTTAGCAGAATTACAGATTTGGGTTGGAAGGTCGAATTAAGATTGCACAATTTTTGACAAATCCCGAAAAGTTCTAGCTTTTGGGAGAAGAAGTGACAACCTTTATAAAATCAGCCACTACAATTTTTTTTTTGTCAAGCTCTCTACACTTCCACTTCTGAATCAGTTGATATGCCTTTGCATTTTAGATTAGGTCATCACAATTGTAAAAGTATTCAACAAATGTCCAAACAGAACTTAGTACAAGATCTGCCTTCAACTAGCAAATCCGATACTCCATGCAAAAGCTGTATAATTAACAAGCATGCTAGTAGTCCTATAATTTCCAATACAGTCCATACTTCTAGAAATTTGCTAGATCTTGTACATATAAACATGGCCCTATGCATAATATTTTCACAAGGGGAGCTGTCTACTTATTGACTTTTATTGATGATTTCTCTCGGAGGACTACAACTTATTTCATGAAGAAAAAATTCGATACCTTCAAATTATTCAAACAACTAAAAGCATCAGCAGAAAATTCGATCCAAAGAAGAATCAAAGCTCTATGCCCTGATGGAGGGGGAGTATTTCTCTCCACCGAGTTCAAAGTCTATTGCAAGGCCAACAGAATACAACTAAAACATACAACCAACTACTCACCTCAGTCCAACGGTGTAGCTCAAGGGAAACCAAGAGCATGCTGGCCCATGCCTCTCTTCCAAAGAAATTCTGGGCAGAAGCTATTACTATAGCAGGCTATCTAAAAAACCGATCTATTACAATGGCCCTGAATGGCAAGACACCTTATCAGGTGTGGATAGGATTGAAGCCATCACTCACAAATATTAGAGTGTTTGGATGCAAAGCTTTCAATCAGGTCTCTATTGATTTACCCCAGGATCGACCAGTCAAAATTCAATTCAGCAAATAAATTTTTATTGGCTACTCTCCAGATTAGAATGCATATAAGCTCTACAACTTGGACAATCAACAAACATTCATGAGCAGAAATGTCATTTTTCTGAAAGACCAATTTTTTGACCACAAAGAAAAAGCTACAGCAAAATTCGACCCAAGGGTCGAACAGACAAAATCCGACCCAAGCGTCGAAAATAAAAAAATCAATACTGACTCATAAAATGAGTCAGAATCTTAACAAATTAAATCACATCAGAGGGTCGAATTTGAACCAAGAAGGACAAATTGACCCAAACAACGTCCATCCCAGTTTATGGATAATCCAGGTTGTTACTTTGTGCAAGAATCAAATACAAAATTTGAGGCAAAGTCAACTACTAATGCTAAGTAGCAAAAGACAACAAATTTGCATTATTAAATGAGAATGGTTTCTATCCAAACTCGGCAGACTCGAATTTCTATTTCAAGTATGTATCGGATTTCTTCATCAACTCCACTCTTTATGTAGATGATACTCTACTATTCAGTATCAATCTGAATTTGATGAAGGATCTAAAATGCAAGTTAGCACTTGAGTCCAAAAGGCCTGATAAAGTTTCAGCCAACTGCTATCACGGAGTACAAAAATCGACTCAGTAAAACAAATTTGATGGCAGCAGATTACTTCACAACGACTATGGCAAAAGAGCACCAACTCAGATTCAACGACAAGTTAAATCCGAAGATCAAAGTTTTTCAAGATCCACATTAAGGGGGAGTGTTGGAATTTGATGCTCAATCTCAAATCCATTTATTAATGGGCCTCTTGAAAACTTTACAAAAACCAGAAAACAGAAGGCTCGAGTTTTTTAGAAGATCAAAAAATCCAGTATCAGATTTTTTTGACTCAATGTCAAGCCTACCAAACAGAGATTGTCCAACCCTGGATCAAATTAGATTAGGTCTAATTTTTTCGACTTTGGAAAATCTGACACTGACTATGTTTTTTGACCCAGTGTATAAAATCGATCATTTGTATATTTTTTTGATACTATGTAATTTTTGATACTGTTGGCCAAAGATCCGATCCAACAACTTTGCATTGACAGTCCACCTATTTTGTACATGTATTTACAATTACAAGACAATTGTAATTAATATAGAAGATAACATTCAATGTGAGTTATTTGTAGATATTTTCAGTATATCTAATCCTATAATCTTCATCAAAAAATTTCTTCTGATCTTCTGATATTAAAAAACATCTGATAATTATTTCTATCAATCCAATTAGATAGTTCCGTTGCATGTGTTATCACACTCAACGATCAAAGTTCTCATTCTGTAACAGAAGTTATAACTTCATGCAATTGTACTCAATGTGGATATTAATCAAAGTACATTTTTTTCTTCACTCAGTTGTTGTTCCATTGCGTATTTTTTTAGTCCTTCATTTTGAACATTTTGCTGCTAACTGTGGCCCTTTTGATTCTACTGCCCACTCGCTCAAGCTTCTGCTCACAAACCCAACTGATTTTCGACACCCTGAACGTGGAATCCCAACCACAAAATCCATAAAAATACTTTTCCACTTTCCAATAGGCCACTAGTCATGTGCTGCATGTAATTAGCCCATGAGCTTACTAATGAATTGCCAAATATGGCCATGGAGCTAAAGTAGACTAGAGTTAGTCATTAGGATAGTTAATAAGGTGGCTTGAACAACCTCGCTATATTTGTGAATAGCGGACTTGTAATAATGGTTGTAAGACCCAAATTAGCCAAATAAGGCCTCAAAATATAGTAGAGGCACAAATGACCACTATAAATAGCTGAGGTCATGCTAAATTTGGAGGCTATTGTTCATTTTGTAATTTTGAGTTTTAAGAGATCTTGACGCTTCTCTTTGAGAGCTTTCTTGATAGAGAAGGCAGTTCATGTGTCTAAAATCACATGAGAGCTATGATCATGCTCTAGAATCAGGCCCTATCTTGTGAATGATCAATAATCATGAATAATGATACCTTACTTTGCCTAATTTGGTGAAGTTTTGCTACTTTTAGCTATCTTCTTGATTTTTGACTAGTTTTCTTGATTTCTTGCAATTCCATTGTAATTTGATGTTTATGAATGGATTAGATGTTTGAATGCTAAGGTTGGCACATGAAAATTTTGGTATCAGAGCATTAGATCCTTTTCCCATCAGATTTGGTGGTTTTTGTTAAGTTTGGTAGAGTTTCTTGTTCTAGTTTTCTTGTTTTTTCCAATTTTCAGCAAGCTTTGATTTATTTTTTTACCATTTAATCTTCATTTTTTGTGTAATTTCTTATTCTAGATCAGTAGATCATTTTTTTAGCTTTTTGGAGGTATTGAAAATTTCTAATTTGGAGCTATAATGACAAAGTTATGGCCATTTTAGTGTTTTCATTTCAATTATAGCTAGTTATAGTTTCTTGCAGTCTGTTTTTCTCCATTTTTGGCTGAACGTTTGGCCGAATTTTGTGATTATAATTCTATAGGATTGTAGATCTCTGTCTTAGCTTGAATTTGAGCCAATTTGGTTGAAAATTGAGGGATATATGACATTTCTTGTGAAGGAGGTCAATTTTTAGCTTTGGTAGGAAATTTGGGAGAGAAGCACTTCAACGTTTCATTACTGAAGTTTTGCTTCTTTGTAAATTTTTTTCAATTCCTTCATTGTGAAGCTTCGTAAAAAATCCTTAAAAATAAAATAAAATAAATAAAAAACAATTTCTGACCTAACCTAGCCTAAACATACTCTAACCCTAAGGTCCTAACCTAGACCCACTCTAGTCTCTACGCTACCTCTGCGCTCTCTCTCTTTCTCTCTCTCTCTCTCTCTCTCTCTCTCTCTCTACATTCGGTGACTTCCCTTGGATCTCCACCATTCTATCATCTACTAGAGCACATAAAGGAAGTTCATCAATATGCAGAACACGTACAGTAGTAGATGAATGCACCCCGTCTTCTTTTTGTTGTTTAAGCTTTATATCATCGACTCTTGATGATAAAGAAGGTTTCACATCCCTTGGTTAGCAAGCTTTGGGGTATCAGCTAATAGAGCAGCAGCATTCTAGAAAGCACTTCAGATTTTTGAGCAAACTTTTTAGCAGTTGGCTGATCTTCGTGACTGAAACTCATAATTGGTTATTGCTTGTGGCTGGACTGTGCAATCTCAAGAATGCAGGCATCTATTCAAATGGCTATGATGATCCAGTTGTAATACATTTGCTTGTTGTGCAAGCGGTGGAGGTTAACATCAGCAACATAGGTCCGATTCAAGCGTATCAGATGCTTGCTACATTGGGTTAACTGAGGCTGGGCGTTGCTCAAAATCTTTCTTCACAAATTTCACCTCAGAGTAAAACGAACCTGGTATTCGAAACCCAAACGCTGGATCAATCTTGGTGGAATTAGTGATCAAAGCTTGTTGTATATATAGTTGAATAGATTTAGAAGATGAGACGAATACGAGGAAGCGAACGGGAAAGCGAGCAAATGAACCTGCCATAGCACAAGAATGATTAAAAGATCAAAAAGCGAAGAACACAAGCCATATGCAGAAAAATATAAATCAATCCATATAAATATTGTAGACGAAAGCGTTGCCTATCTGCAATGCTAATCTTTCATGGCTCTCTCTCTCTAAATTATTTGCTTTCCAATGGTTCTGAGTAACATGGGTACATCTGTCCAATGAGGCATCAAGCCTTCAACAAAGGAAAGAATAGTTTGTGTCAGAAATTAACACCTCCATCGCCGTTACATCATTGCATCATTACCCCCGCGCTCCTCTCTGTCTACTGTAGCCTTCCTAGCCCCCTCAATGCCACATTTGGGAATATTCTTCGTGAGAATATTTTACTAATATTCTCTGTCTTCTCCCTCTCTTTCCTATGCTCATGGAAAATATTATCTCCTGAGTTTTTTTTTTATTTACATTTTATTTTTGTACGATTTCCTCTATTTTACACGAGCATTCGAGTGATCCGTCCAAACAACCGAGAAACAAAATTTGCTGCAAAAATTTCAAGTTCCAACGGTTCTTTTCTTTTCTTGAGAGCAAATGATTCATGGATCTCAAAAAGAATTATCAAACTCAAAGTGGGAATCCTATAAGGCCTTCTTTTTCTGAGTTCTATAGTTTTATTTTTCTAACCTCCATATCTTTCCCGTCTCAAATTGAATTTTTGTACAGTCAAAAGCAAAAGTGATCAGATATCGGAGTCTAACGCTTTGACCATACCTCACCCGTTTGAGCTCAGATTTCACTGCCGTAAAAAGCAAACTTCATCAGCTCAACAAGATTGACAACGTAGAAGTCTTATTTGTACCAAAATTTAACCTTTGCAAAAGTTCTTTGTAATTGTCTTAATTGAGAACTCATGCCTATTGTCACTGTTTAACTACACCTTGCTGAATCTGGTTTCCATACCATTTCAAAGTTCGTCCCAAGATTATAATCCACAGTTACAAATTCAGTTATTCCACGTCGAATTCAATGGATTGGGATTATGAACAAGAGGATGACAATCAGTCATACTGTGATGATAGTTATGACAATGATGTGGACGGATATTGGGATCAAGGTGACGGTTACAACGAAGATTATGACCAATGTGACAACATCGCTGATAACAATCAGTATCAAGAGTAGAACGATGATTTTGCTAATGATGATCAGTATGATGACTACAACGACACTTCTGAACTTGACCATTATTCTGAAGATTTCAACAATGATCAGCAAAACGAAGACACCACGAACCAGTCATTGAGAATTGCTCTACAGATGAAGCTGCTGAACCATTCGATGGTCAGGATGAAATAGAGTTCAATGATGGTGATTATCAAGATCAAGATCAATTCCAATTTACTACTGAAGATCAATTTGAAGCGACAAGTGTGGATGAGCAACAATGAGTGCAAGGTGGAACAGAAGATCACTACGAGCCCATAGATCAATTCTAAGATCTTGAAGAAATCAAAAGACGACATCACCAAGAAACAGAACAACATTTCAATCATAATGAAGATGACAATGTTGATTATGAGGCCTATGAAGATACCTATGACAGTGAAGGAATCGACGAAAGTGAAGGATGTTCTCTCTATGCAGCTACATGTATGATTGGTCCTTCTCTGATGGGTACATCATTTGTTGACACAAATGATTTTAAGGAGGGAAGGAATATTACTACGGCAAGTGGAGTGACAATTTCCAGTCCCTATGTCAATTTTGTGGGAAGTCTAAAGCCATCAACTCAACAACAGCGGGTTAGCACTCATGCAATGTCAAGTAATAATGTAAACCCTACTATCAGTAAAGTGCCCAATGGAACAAAAGAAATATTAGGCACACTTTTAACTACCATACAAGATAGTACCGAACAAACAAAACAAACATGACAACAGTTACAAGAAAGGTTAGAGCAAAGATGAGAAGAAATGTACCAGAAGATGGTCGTTCGTTTGAACTCTATTTTGCAATCGGCTGGTATTCCACAACAGCCAATCGATATTCAAACTACTCATCCTAAATGGTGTACCACTGTTGATGTTTATTAAACAACATTCCCTCTAGTCCAAGGGCAAGCTTCCAAGCCAAAGGCAGATATCAATCGAGATGTTTTGAGCAAACAAGATTCATGAATCTTCTGATGAAGCTGATGATTTCAAGAAAGAAAGCAAAATTTGAAATATTGATCTATCTTCCATGGAGACAAATCAATATCAGCAAAGCACCAATGGACAAGTGGATGATGACCAACTTGAGAATCTGGATCAAGTCTTGTCCAACAGCTGTAATGATCAGGACCAAGGTCAAAATAAGGAGGTATACTATGAGCAGAACAAACTTCTACAACTATAGTTAAATGATGGAGTACAATTCGATTGCTGAGAATTATGCTCTACCCCGCAAATCAATGGTTACGACCATATTATTGATAATGATCTATATAGAATTATTCCTGAACATGGATCAAGCAAGCGATATGACATTGATGCAAAATTCAAATACCAATACAGCAATGAGCTTTTTGATGATGAAATTGGTATCAACATTGCTTCAATGAAGTCAATAATAAGAGATCCATCCAAAGATCTGAAGCAAAGTTGCACCGAGCTACCAATCAATGAATTTAATGTGATATTAATGGAAGGAGTTAGTGCAAAATCCTTGAATATTCTAGCATTAGGGGATGTCATCAATCCTATCAACAAGGAAAACATGTTAACTTGGAAACTAAATTCAAAATCGTCAAATTCCTTGTGTACACATGACCAAAAAGATCCCTACACTACATGGGATTTGATGAATCCGAATGTGGGATGCATGGCTCTAATAACTGCCCTGGAGCTAGAAATGGATACCACTTCCAATCAAGGAAGATACTGAGGAAGAAGACTTTCGAATGTTTGTTGCTTGGATCCTATCAACCCATGCAAAACTAATGCAACTTGAGGCTTTCTTGTGTTTCATCAATCTCTTCTTCAGTGATCTTATCAAATCTATGGGATCAGTTGTAGATCAAGGGTTCTTTATGAAGAATTCTCGTTGCAACCTTGTTCTACGCTAAAAAGTTGAGGCAACAAAATCTGATGGTAGATGGCTACTGACAAGAATAATACAAGAAAAGATGTTTCTTACTCAAGCTGGCCAAATATCTTCGACTACCACCAAAGGATTCATGAAGCATGGCACTCAACAAAAGAGCTACATGGTCTTCATTTTTGAGGGAAAAAATGCTTTAAGTAGGGGAAGTGTCACGTGCTGCATGTAATTAGCCCATGAGCTTACTAATGAATTGCCAAATATGGCCGTGGAGCTAAAGTAGACTAGAGTTAGTCATTAGGACAATTAATAAGGTGGCTCGAACAACCTCGCTATATTTGTGAATAATGGACTTGTGATAATGGTTGAAAGGCCCAAATTAGCCAAAAAAGGCCCCAAACTTATAGTAGAGGCACAAATGACCACTATAAATAGCTGAGGTCATGCTAAATTTGGAGGCTATTGTTCATTTTATAATTTTGAATTTTAAGAGATCTTGAAGCTTCTCTTTGAGAGCTTTCTTGATGGAGAAAGTGGTTCATGTGCCCAAACTCACATGAGAGCTATGATCATGCTCTAGAATCAAGCCCTATCTTGTGAATGATCAATAATCATGAATAATGATACCTTACTTTGCCTAGTTTGGCGAAGTTTTGCTACTTCTAGATATCTTCTTGATTTTTGACTAGTTTTCTTGATTTCTTGCAATTCCATTGTAATTTGATGTTTATGAATGGATTAGATGTTTGAATGCTAAGGTTGGCACATGATAGAAACTTTTAGCCCGGTTGTCAAGCACACTTCCATTCGACTGCTACTATCATATTTTGTTGTAGCAGATCTTGAGATACATCAGATGGATGTACAAACAACATTTCTCAAAGAAGAAATCGAGGAGGACATTTACATGATCAACTAGATGGCTACATCCTCAATGGTCGAGAAGATCTAGTATGCAAAGACACCAAGTAACATAATGCCACCAAGGTAACCATCAAACACTACTACAAGCAAACATCACCCAAACCCTAACTATTTGCAACTCTCTATCATTCCTCAACCAAGAAGTATGCATGCTAGTGAGTCAACTCTCAACCAAGAATCACCACTCCAAAAACAAATGACATTGCTCATTATGCAACTCATACCATCAAAGCAACTCGTAATCGAAAAGCAAAACTCAAGCACTCACAAACAAGTCATATGAAGCTCTCCACTCACATTAAACAATACAACAAGAATCCAAAATCCACAACTCTCCGAAAATACTCAACTATCAAAATACAAAGAGTGGGATCTCTCTTATAGCCAACCCCAATGGTTTCCCTTTAAGATGGGGTCTTGAGAAATTTCATGCCCTTCAAGCCTTCTTTGCCAATTGTCAACACCCTATTGGAAAGCACACCAAGTGGCCTCCATGAGAGAGTGGGGGAGTGGTGCATTCAAAGCCCTCCTCTTGGGTACACCCAAAACTAGCATAGATGGTCACTTTTGTCAAAAGCTAGTGGGTGTACCCTTCAAGTTTTCTAGCCTCCAAGGACTTTTGTCATTTATTATCCAAATTTGGGTGATGCCCATTGTCAACTCCTATTTTTGTAGGTGGCCTTCATTTTTCTTGGCACTCCATTTGGTTTTCCCTTAATTTTTTTTGATAGCATGTACGAGTTGGCCCGTTTGTTGGGCTTTTGCCCTACTGAATTACCGACTTGGTTCACACATTCTGTTCATTTCCCAGAGCTTGCCCATTTTTTGTTGTTAGGGTTTCTATGATTTTTTGATATTGCACCACAGTTCACAGTTTCGTTTTTGCATGAAATTTTTTTCCTTCGACGGCTCTTTTCCTGAAATTGATTTTTTTGGCATTCATGACTAGGGCTCTCACAACAAACCAGTCATGAAAAATACACTGAGTAATCATATATTAATAAAAGTTGACTCAGTACATGGTGAAATTTTAGCACGATCATGTCGACTATTTTTTATAACCGGCCAATTTTAAAAGTCGTAAAATATTTTTATAGGCCATTTCTAAGGCCACAAAATTTTCTCTAGGCACTTTTAGGGCGGGTGGGACCTCAATCTTTTACTACTATCCGGGTTTGACATGCCGGTTTTACAGTTTTGCAAAAATAAGCCTTAATTTCAGCTCGATTTTTCGTGCGAAAATATCGGCTAACATATACCGAAGTCGAAAAAGAAAAGTTTAAAAAATGATGGCTCTTTGATTGAGAATAGTGAATTGTCTTCTTATTCTGATTCAAGTTTTGATTCTACTTCTTCAAGTTCAGACTCCTCAAAGATGCATGAATCATGAAGAGCCTCTGTACTTCTGGTATTCTATTGTAGGAAATCAACTTCAGGTATTCAGAAGTGACTCTCATTCATGCATTAATCCCAGAAGGCAATGCTTGAAAAAATCCAGAAATCAAACTGGAAGAAGATTAGCAACTATAGCAAGGTTCTATTGCATGCATCACTTAACCCAAGTCTTCCAATCTATGTTTTAGTTTTCAGTTTGCATGAAATACAAGGGGAATAGTCTAAAAAAACATAAATCCTCACATGCAATCCATAAATTCAAGTTTCCAGCAACACTCAGTTTATTTATTTTATTCATTCAGGATAAATTGATTCCTCATCAATCTATCAACAAACATCTGCTACTAATCTGAATCTAAACTGTCTAAACATTATGGATTTATGCAAATTGTTCAATCCAAAAAACAGATTTAGACAAAAAAGTGGATCTACTCATGCAGAGTATTCTACTTCAAATGGAACCTTTCTCAAGACATAAAAAAGAATAAGAATGAATTTCACACTAATCCATAACATCTCCAATAAATTCAAACAAGGAGAAGAGCACTCTACCACCAAGTTTGAGGAGCATGCCTCACACAAGAATTAGTGAATCCAAACCAATTTCCCTTGAAAAAACAACAACACTCCAATCGGGATGTGACTCCAAGTGCGTTCCAATTCCGATTTGATGAAGAACTTGTCTCCATCTCATCCATGACCACATCTTAGCCGGGCCTTGATACCAATGTCAATGTAAAGACCACTAGGGAAAACCCCTAAGATGAGGATAAGAAAACACAAGAGAGACTATGGAGCAAAACCACCAAGCCAAACCTAGATCCCTCTTGGAGAATCACTCCTGGATCTAGCCCCCAAGCGATGCCATGTGATAGCAAGAGGAGAAGAGCTCAATTGACCTAGACCAAAGTTGTCGACGGGAAAATCACTACCTCAATATATAAAGAGTAGGATCCTGTGCATGAGACCATGCAATCCCCATGCAGGTCAACTATAAATAGATCACAGCTCTTCATGCATACCTCCTACCTATATCAGTCACATGTACATGCACTACTCCATATGTCTCAATAAGAGTGTCTGGGTCCTCTCAAGGTCATTAGTCACCAACAGGCCTCGACGTGGAATAAAATCTAGGCGTGACCAATAATCTCGAACACTGGAGGGCCGGTCTACCATATTAGGACTATTCCATGTCCTTTGCTGACCGTAACACTTCCCATGTCGGATCTCCACTTCTGTCACGAAACTGTTTGTTTTTCATTTTCGTTGTCGCGAACGATTTTGTGTCTTTGAATTTTCTTTTGTGCGGAAGCTTAGGAACCTAGACACACGACTGCACATCACAGAACACATTATATTCTAGCAATAAAGACAGATGGCACAAGGCAAGGAGATGCACAAAAATAGAGCAACTTTTATTATTATTTTGATTTGGGAACGAAAACGTCAGTGTCTCGCTCGTTGGCGGCCTGACGCTCTACTCTTTTTTTGCCGTGTTCTGCTCGTTGGCAGACTTTCATGCACAGCTCTTTCGTTTCTAGTATTTTTCTTTTCTGCTCTACTCGCTACGTCTCTCTCTGTGTCTCAATATTACAGAATTTTGATATTCAGATTCTACGTTATGATTCAGGAGAATAGTCTATATATCTCCACTGCGTGGAGTTTACAAGACAGCTAAAACAGAGAATTACAAGACTAGTTAATGCTAATCAACTAATCAGTTACTCTCCGTCATTGCTACTCGTTTCAGTTTGGCGTGAAGTCTAAGACTCCAAGCCCGTTGAGCTGTCAACTGGCAGCGTAAAAGATTTTCCTTCGTTTCTTTCGTTTGCTTTCGTTTCTTTCGTTTATTCTGTAATCTTTCGTTTTGCGTCCCTTTGCGGTTGTTGCGGTCCTGGAGGTATGTTTATGATTCACGAATGATTCGCGAATCGTTCGTCCTTCGAGTCAAGGCACGTTGACTTTCGCGAATTGTTCTCCGTTCGACCTTCGCTTTGTGTTCATGTTGCGGCAAAGTTGCAGGAGTTCACCATTTCTGACACTCCCTCTTGAACCTTGTAGCTTTGCACGTTTAATCCAATTGCCTTTCTTTACTTGGCAAAGAGTGGCTTGTCGAGCGGCTTCGTGAGTAGATCTGCAGTATGTGTTTTGTCTTTGAATGGAAGACAAGATCCTAGGACAGATAAATGGCACTTTGAGAGTCCATCATCATCATGCATAGCCTGCCAAGATTGGAAGAGAATTAGCTTAAGGCGTAAACAGAGAAAGCTAGATCGGGTCTGGTACAAATTGTCAGGTACATTAGACTACCGATTAAGTTTTGGTAGCATATACCTACCATCTTCTGTTCTTCCTCCATTTTTGGACAATCCTGCTTCGTGAGCTTAGCTCCAAAAAAGACATTGCTTTGGAGGTAAAAGATTTATTTAATGAAGAAATACATGAAGTAAAATCTAAGAAGAAAGTTATTTTCAAAGAGGATGACAATATCAAACCTTCTAAATTATTGCAAGCTAATGTCAATTCCAAGCCAAAAAGTTCGAAGACAAACTACAATATTGTCGATGATATCAGAGCTTTACAACCAAATATTACTTTTGAGTAACTATTATCTGACATTAACTATTATCAAAAGCAACTCCGAACTTTGATACAACCAAAATGAATGTGAAAGCGGAAGTTGCCAGAGATCAATTTATTGCAAGTTAATATGGGAGATCTTGGAGCTCCTAAAATTGATATAACTATGGAAGGCTATATAATTGAAAAACTACTGGTGGATCCGGGTTCAAGTGTGAACATTATGACAGAAGACACAATGCACACACTATTTGGATACAATCAAGTATCTATTCGACCAGTTGAAGACCAGTCAAAGATGACATTTACAACCGACAAGGGAACCTATGCCTATCGACAAATGCCTTTTGGCTTGTGCAATGTACCAACTACCTTCCAACGAATGATGGTGGCTATTTTTCAAGACTATTTACGAGTGTTCTTGGAAGTCTTCATTGATGATTTCTACGTGTACAATAAAGCCACAAATCATGTGTCAAGACTTCGACTAACTCTATAGAGATGCTGAGATACTTCTTTATGCTTACATCCAGAAAAATGTTATTTTGGTATGAAATAAGGTATTCTTTTGTGTTATCGAATATCCGAAAGAAGAATCGAAGTCAACAATGATAAAGTCGAGATTATAAAGAATTTGAAAGAACCCACTAACTTGAGATAACTTCAAGATTTCCTCGAGCATGTTGATTATTATCTAAGATTTATAAAAGACTATGCATTTCTAGCTTTATCGTTAACACAATTATTGAAGACGAATGCATAATATTTATGGACATCTGAGAGATAGTACGCTTTTGAAAGATTAAAGTAGAAACTAATGGAAGCAACTGTCTTACGCCCCCCAAACTAGGTAAGACCATTTCACGTTTATGTTGATGTGTCTGCATTTGCAATTGGAGTAAGAAAGATGACTTGAAGGAGGATTATCTTGTGTATTATGTAGGGTGTCAGTTATTTAGTTCATAAAAAATGAATTATTCAGTGACAGAAAGGAAAGCATTGAAATTGATCTACTCAGTGAAAAAGTTCTAACATTATTTGCTCAGATATTTATTTATATTCTATGTGGACCATTTCACATTGAGGCACTTGGTAAATAAAGCAGACTTATCTGGACGAATTGATAGATGAGTGCTACTATTGCAAGACTTTACATTTGAAGTTGTCAGAAATGTGACTCGAAGGACGAACGATTCACGAATCATTCGTGAATCGTAAACATACCTCCAGGACCGCAACAACTGCAAAGGGATGCAAAACGAAAGTTTACGGAAGAAATGAAAGAAACGAAAGCAAACGAAAGAAACGAAAGAGAATCTTTTGCACTACCAGCTGGCAGCTCAACGGGCTTGGAGTCTTAGACTTCACGCCCAACTGAAACGAGTAGCAACGACGGAGAGTAACTGATTAGTTAATTAGCATTAACTAGTCTTGTAATTCTCTGTTTTAGCTATCTTGTAAACTCCACGCAGTGGAGATATATAAACTATTCTCCTGAATCATAACGTAGAATTTGAATATCAGAATTCTGTAATATTGAGACAGAGAGAGAGACGTAGCGAGTAGAGCAGAAAAGAAAAATACTAGAAACGAAAGAGTTGTGCATGAAAGTCTACCAACGAGCAGATCATAGCGAAAAAAGAGCAGAGCGTCAGGTCGCCAACAAGCAAGACACTGACGATCTCGCTCCCAAATCAAACTGATAATAAAAGTTGCTCTATTTTCATGCATCTCCTTGCCTTGTGCCATCTATCTTGATTGCTAGAATAAAATGTGTTCTGTGATGTGCGGTCGCGTGTCTAGGTTCCTGTGAAGCTTTCGTGCAAAAGAAAATTCAAAGACACAAAATCGTTCGCGATAACGAAAACGAAAAACAAATAGTTTTGCGACATGGTATCAGAGCTGACAGGTTATCACTACTGATATCTAAGCAGTGATTCTCTAGAAAACACAATATGGCTATAACAATCCAGACAAGAGTAGCAATCAATCTTGATGGCACAAATTACAGAATCTGGAAATTCAAAATCAAAACACTTTTGAAGGGCGAAGGCATATGGTCGGTGACCAAACTCTCAGACATGCAACCTCCAGAGGGAGACCCGAGGAGAGCTGAATGGATCAGAAAAGATGAGCATGCAATGGCGATCATCGTTTTGTCCATAAATGAAGATCTAATCATGCATACTGAAGACTGTGAAAGCAGTCATGCAACGTGGAAAAGATTAAAGCAAAAGTATGAAGTGAGGATTGCAGCTTCAGTCATGCACCTTCACAATCAAAAGCAATCCATACGATGGGTTGGGAACCAGTTGGATCAGCATGTTGAGAAGATCAAAACGATCTTCGCTCAGTTCGTTGCATCAAGACAGAAGCACCAAGTCCCAACACCACAACAGCTGATGTACTTCATGAAATTTCTACCGACGTCCTATCAACCGTTGAGAATGCTCATACTAAGTCTACTACACATGACATTCAACAAAGCGGTCAGTCTTGTGGCTGATGAGAGATTGATGAGAGACGAAGGAGAGGGAAGTAGTGATCAAGAGAAGGCCCTCTTCATGAAAGAAAAGAAGAAAAACAAGAACAAACCAAGATTCGAGAAGATGAAGTCCTCGAATCAGCAATCTTCTTTCTATGATCATTTTACAAACCAGGCCATGCAGCCAACAAATGCTGGTTCAATCTAGCAATACCTTGCATATATTGCAAGAAGAAGGGGCACTCTACATATGATTGCAGATTCAACCCAAAAAGAAAGAACAAAGTTGAAAAAGCTAGTGTTGTAGAGTCATCGTGACAAAGCCTTCATGGTACTCGACGAAGCTTCAACGAGCTACACTGAACACGACTACGATGTATTCATTGATTTAGGAGCAACATCACACATCACCTGCAACAAGAAGATCTTGATCGACTTCAGAGAGTTCAAAAATAACAGAGCAGTAATTCTAGGTGATGGGAGCAGACACATGTCAAAGGCATCAGCACTCTACAGCTGCGAATACTGTCAGGCCAAGCAGAGTTGCCAGGAGCACTCTATGTGCCCTCACTCAGAAATGATTTGCTATTTGTCTCCAAGATGGCAGATCTTGGCATTCGAGTTTTGTTCGACAACAACACATGCCGCACGATCAAGAAAACGACAAACAAATTGCTGACGGTTGGATGCAGAGAGGGAAACCTCTACCAGGCAACTATGATAGCATATTAAATGTATCAAAAAATGAAGATCAACTCTGGCATAGGAGAATGTATCATCTGAACATGCGGAGCTTGCACGACATGTGCAAGAAAGACATAGTCACAGGTCTCAAGATTTCAAGCCCCAAAACTGAGTTTTGCGAAGCCTGTCAGAAAGTCAAGCAACATCGAAATCCATTCACGCATGAGGGAAGAAGAGCCAAGGAAGTTCTTGAGCTCATCCACTCTGATGTCTGTGGATCGATGAAGATGGATTCGCTCTCAAGTTCGAGGTATTTTCTGACGTTAATAGATGATTACAGTCGAATGACCACGATCTACTACCTAAAGAAAAAATTCAAAATGTTTGATTCCTTCAAGAAATGCGTGGCATTTGCAGAGCGACACACCTCTAAAAGGATACTCCTTAGATCTGACAATGGAGGTGAATACAAAAGCAAAGAATTTTCAAAATACTGCCAAGAACAGGAGAATGAACACCAGTTCACTCCTGCATACACACCAGAATACAATGGTGTCGCAGAAGGAAAAAACAGAATGCTAGTCGAAGGAGCTAGATGCATGATGGCACAGACTCGATTGCCAAGTCAATTTTGGACTGAGGCAATAGCTGCAGCAGTACACCTGTAGAACAGATCCACCACGACAGCGTTGGAAGATAAGATGCCGTACAAAATGTGGACAGGAATAAAGTCTGATCTATCATACGTATGGGTGTTCGGATGTGCAGCATACAAGCACATTCCAAAAGAAAAAAGAAACAAGCTCGATGATAAATCAGAGCAAACCATCATGATCGGATACTTGAACGGATCACAAGTGTACAGACTCTAGATCCAATCACAAAAAGGGTTGTTTCGAGCAGAGATGTGAAGTTCGATGAGTCCACATTCCTTGGACTAAAAGATGAAAGAGGCCATGAGGTCTTCACGTTGCTGCCAATTCAAGAGGGAGATCAAGGACAGACTAACCATGTGTGTCACCATGTCAATTTGCTAAATGCCACGGAACTGCCAATGCTGCAAGGAAGAAGATTAGAACCCACTGTTCAAGAGGCCGAGATGTTGATTGTCATTGAAGATGAAACTCCGGATAAGCTTGACATTGTCCCAACGATGATAAAGCCTAATAAGACAAAAGACATGGCAATTGACAATTCATTTGACTACACCGATAGAACAAGCAATTAGCAAGATGACATTGATCAGAGACCCCTGCACCGAATGAATCAAGAGATGTAGAGGAGCAGATGCAGCAGCACGATATATCTCATTCTCAATCTGTTGAAGACAATGGAATGGATTTGGATGATAAGAAAGGTTATGTATTTGATGTTACAAATTTTCATCTATGATTAATGCTGATAAATATTTTCTGGGGTTCATTCAACAATGAGCTTTGTATTTACAAGAGAAAAAAAAAAACATTAGAGGAGTTTTCGATTCTAAAAGGGCCGTATAAGAAATCGTGGCTTAGTAAGAGAATGTTAGAGAGATAATGATAAAATGATCGGAATTTTTTTTCGTTTTCTTAGTTTTCGGTGCTGCCCGCCATCTAAGTTGTGTGGCTGGTTCATTTTTTGAAGTATATTAATAGCGCGCATGAAACAAAGCATGCTGCCAAGAAACAAAGCAGACGCCACAAGCGGGAGAAAACTCCCTCCAAAATTTCATGTGTAAAGGATCGAAGTTTTACATACATAGAACCTCTAGCCTTTTAGATTTCTCCAGTCATGTTGTCACACTAATTTGCATGTCAGCTTGTCGAATACTTGTGAGTCATCCTGAGAATGACTTTGAGGAGCTTTGTAAGGAAGTTTTAGCAATGTGGGCTCCTTTTGCAACTTTTTATTGATGCTATATGTCTTGTTCTTGTAGGTGCTGTGATTGCTTTTCGCAATGTTTAGGTTTATTGTTATTTTGCTCTCCCTTAGATTAATAGTTAATATTGTTGTAGATAATGTATTGATGTTTCCAGCTTCTTGGTTGAGTAAGATGTTCCCTCTGTTATTAGATTAACCACTCCTTTGTGTAGGATTAAGGGTTTGGAAGACAAGGCTTAAAATTGTAGAGGTTCAAATCCTCTTCCCTTAAACTATTGAAATAAGGGAGAACTTGAAGGTGGGTTTGAATTTTGCTTTTATGTTTTTTCAAATTTGAAAATGCAAATTAAAAAGAGGTCAATTATGAAATGAAAATGCAAGCTCTTAGTTTTTATAGAATCATAATCAAGATACAAACATTCCATCATATTCTATGCAAAGTATAAGTCAATTTTGCTTTTGGCCTCATCTCTATCAGAGTTCAAATAAGAAAGTTATGGTAGATCAAAGATTTATAGTACAAGATAAGCTTTTGATGACGCGACACTTGATTATGTGGAATATCTCCACCACACGAGGATCTACATTCTGGTAAGAAAATCTTGTCCATTCTCACGTCATGGCGATATGCCACATCATCATATCCTATGCAGAGAGTAGATCAATTTTGCTTTTGACCTCATCTCTATCAGAGTTCAGATAAGAAAGTAATGGTAGATCAAAGATTTATAGTACCAGATAAGCATTTGATGATGTGGCATTTATATTATTTGATGATGTGGAATATCTCCACCACGTGAGGATCTGCATTCTGGTAAAAAAACTTGTCTATTTTCGTGTCATGGCGATATGCCACAGCATCAGAATCTTTGATCAACCATAACTTTCTTATTTGAATTCGGATCGAGATGAAGTAAAAAAGCAAAAATGATCTACTCTTCATGTAAAATCCATTGGAATATCTCCACCACGCGAGAATCTGCATTGTGGTAAAGAAAACTGGTCTATTATCGAGTCATGGCGATATGTCACATCATTAAAATCTTTGATTAGCCATAACTTTCATATTTGAACTCGGATGGATACGAGGCAAAAAGCAAAAATGATCTACTATTCATGTAAAATACATTAGAATAATCACATCTTGATTATGATTCTATAAAAATATCAAAAATTTCTAAAAATCTATTGTTGTTCTACTCATCTGTAGTTTAATGGCTGATGTTGTTGTAGATGATGTTTTGCAGCTTCTTGTAGGTTGGCCCTCTTTAAAACATGTAATTTCGTTTAACTGTGCTTTTCTCAAAATATATTACTACTAACCATAAGTTTTAAGAGTCGGGCAGTTAGGAGTCTTGCGGGCAGCAAGTATTGTCAAATCACAACTCCAGACCCTGCCCAGCGGGAGTTTAAAAATGTTCAAAATATTACCAAAAAATTCCAAATTTTTTTAGACCGACAAACAACGTTACGTTCTTTCACAGGTGTAAAAACTTTATTGGGCCACATGTACATTGAATAGTTGAATAGTCAATAAAAGCATCTTGACAAACAGCCCTTTTGGTGCTTGGAACTCCTCTAATGTTTGAGCTTCTGGAAGATAAGTATGCTAAGCTAATAAAAGAAATATCAAGTTACGGTCTAAGTATGACACTCTGATGTCAATTCATAAGAAGGCTGAAACAAAGGTCAAAATTAATTTTTTGACAATGAAAGTTGAATTGGACAAAGTAGATTAAAAGATAAAATTTTTTGAAGCTAGGTTAATAAGGTCACCAATAAGGTGGAGCAATATAAAGCATAGGCTGTAAATATTTGAACTCAGCTCAATATCGAGAAACACCTTCGTCCAAAGTTAGCCATCATATAAGGGTCATGGGGAACTAGTAGGAGAGCGCACCTACTAGGGTCCCTTGATGCCCCAAAGAACCCAAGAAGTCATAACCAAGAACCATAAGTTATGGAAGGTGTCTTTTGACATTCCACTAACTTGTGAGCCTCTTGACCTTTCATTTGCCTCCTCTTTTCTCATTGGCTTGTGTGGACATTCCATAATGCTTTGGAGTGAGTCATTGGCCATCTATAAGAGAGGGAGAGGGCACCAAAATGAAGGGAGATTTCTTGTGTTGTGACTTGCTTCTACTCTTTAGTGGATTGCTAGTATGTAGAGAGCATAGATTTGGCTTGTTTGTTGTGGGACTTAGATGGGGGTAGGATCTTGTTGTGGGGCTATTTGTTGTGGGGGTAGGATCTTGTTGTGAGGCCTCAACCCAAGATCCAAGCACACAAGCATCAAGGAGACGAGATTAGATGTCACGCGGAGGTTCGATCCCATGAGAGTGATAGCATAGATCAATTTCCAGCATGCATTGATGATCCACAATTAACACTAAGATCCATTAACACTAAGCATTAACCCTACATTCATTAGCACTAAATCCACAAAGAAAAATTGGACCAAACTCTAAAAAGTAAATTCTAAGTTTAAAATTGACTTTGGGCCTTAAGTTTTATTTTAATTACAAAGGCCCAAGTCTATTTTATTTTATTTACACTTTGGCTTGCGTGCTCATTGGGCCATGGGCTTATATGCGCAGGATGTCATGCCCTCGCAACACATTTTATTGGACGATTTTATTTATCTACACTTTGTTGGGAATACCCCCAACAGGAAATTGCAAATTAGTAAAATCGATTTTTATCGAATCTTCGGTGAATTAATTTTGATAGGAAGCATTTCTATTGTCGTTGAGTCAAATTGTTAGACTTTTGTTGTGTATGTGGAGTCTGATATATCATTGAGAGTTATTTCGGAACTCAGTGCTATGTTAATGGTTTGGATTCTATACTCGATATTTTAAGGTAGTACCGGCTGCATGTTGTTTGAAAATCTGTCGATAACTAGAATCTTATTATTCAAAACCATACAAAGTCTAATAATCTCCAATATTTATTCATTTACCGTATCTGTGAGAGCGATAAGCCTTTAACTTGAAAAAATCTAAAAAAATTTAAGATTTTAAAATGAAAAAATAGAAAATTTAAAAAAAATAATAATAACCTAAAAAAACAAAACAAAAAATCAAAAAAATCATAGATATTATATATACTAAAAAATCATAAAGTTTAAGTATTAAAAAAACCTCAAAAAATATGTATAAATAAATAAATAATAAAATTTTAAAAAATTAAAATTTAAAGAACTGAAAAATAAATTTAAAATTAAAAAAAATTAGAAATGTAAATTTTTCTATTTTAAAATTAAAATAAAAATCTAAAAGATATAATAAAAAATAAAACCATAAGAGCAATTTGATAATTCACAAATAATGTAGAGCGTGAAGCAAATAATTTTTTTATAGATTGAAAAAATGTGATATGTGGGTTCAAGAGGTAATAGACAATCGTAAAAGCTACAAAAATAAAGTGGTGTAGTGATTTGAAAAAAATTCAAATTAGAAATTTTGTTGCACTTCTAGCCTCACAAAATAGCTTTTTTGGATCAGGTGTTGGCTCCAACAATTACAAATGTAGTTATTCAAGATTGGTGGTGGCTCCAACAGCTACAAAGGTTGGAAGATCTACTAGTTTGATTGAAATGATTTGGTTGAAATTTTTTTAATTGCATTGTAAAAATATTTATCAATGTAAATAAACATTTTTATCTCTTTTAGAAGATCATTATTTTAAAAAATAAATGTCTTTTGAAAATGATTTTTAATTTTTTTTTACTATTTAAGTTTATTGATTATTCATATTAGTTAGATAAATAGATATTTTTAAATTTGACATTTGTAACATTTTTCAAGTATTAAAAAATTAATATTAAATTGTATACAAGCTTTTAATATTATATCAAATTTTTTTAACATTATATTTTTAAAATAATAAAAAATTAAAGCTTAAAATTTTGAATTTATCTAATTTAACAATTATTATTCATAACAACAAATTGCACACGGTGGTTTGAATGTAAAGGTTTTGAATTACCGTGCGTCACTCAGTCCAAATTTGAAATATTTGCAAAATATAACATCTTATAATTAATTAACTAATTTCTAAACTTAAAATTCAAAATTTATGTAAATTATCAAAAAACTTGTAAGGGCTTAAAAAAAAATTAGTCATCCATCATTTCTCATTTCAAAAGGTTTTGTGTTTATTGTAATTATGTCCCACTATATACATGCATCTATACTATGTTAAATAGCCAATTATTCATTAATTAAAATCTTAAACCCTATTTCTCAACCTAGAGTAAACAAGGCCCAAATCCTATTTTGAAAGTCTAACAAGATATATGTCTACCATCGATCCATTGGGAGAAATATATTTTCTCACTTTTACATTGGATTGAGTTGTCACTATTTGGCACACGAGGTAGTAGAGAGGGATCTTTGTAATGCAAGTCAAGATTCTTATTTATGTTTAGCATAAGTTCATCATAAGTTGGTAGTTTAACATTTGACAAAGTCATGCTTAACATAAGTGTACTTCTATTTTTCATAGAGTTCTGAAGATAAAAAGAGTGGGCAACTTTTTGAACAGTTTAGAACCCACCTTCAAAAAGCCAAGGCTGAAAAAAACAAAGAGAATCTCAATAGACTGGAGACTCAAGCGTTGATGATGATCCCAAAGGAACGTTTATTCCCAAGTCTGTAGAGGATCCTCCTTGTTTTTATATAGTACAATAAGATGATGGCAGAGAGATCTCCAAGTTTGTAAAAAGAAGACCTTACACACTCTGTATCGTTGATATTCCATACGGGTTTAAACTTGTGGGCTCATTGACTGATGATCGCTCGTTTAAGTACACAGAAGTGAAACATGTTGTTGATGGTTTCTTGGAAATCACTACAGCTCTGCTTTGGAGGATAGTCATATTTCACTCCAATTGACAACAAGTAGGTGTTCACAAGGTCCTATTGAAAATTTGCAATGTAGGGATAGAGAATGCAATTTTGTAAATACTTTTTGTAATTAAACATATATATTTACAAGTCTTTTTAATATTTTAAACATGTTATGTTATTTTATTTTTTGACTATTTGCTTTCAATGTTTGTAGGTACAAGCCAAATGTGCACAATTCTGGTGGTGCATGTCTGTATAATAAGATCAAATATCCCAGCATCAGTTACTTCTCTATTGATGAGATTCATGTTGCACGACAACACTGTAGGGAACACGGAATTTGGAAATCATTTTAATTTTTCTGCAATGATAAAAAAACTAAAAAATTTGATGACTAGTTCTGTGGCTTGTCCATATCAAAAGTCACAACTTGTAAATAAATTAATTAAAATGTTTTCTCATCCTACAAAATAGATTTATTTAATGGTAGTGGCACTACAAGTGCATGTGTTGTCCAAAAGGACAGACATGTTGCGGTCATAGAATTGGATGCGAATTTAACAAGTTTTGTTAAAATGAAATTAGTTGGTATTTCAGTTTTGTCTGATGAGTTTCAAGAGGTTGGGTCCCTCTGAAGACAATATTGTTCCATTTGTTAACAACCGTCTACCAGTGGTGTCATTGGTGATGAAGGAGAACTAACCGAGGTGGTTGAGCAAAGATATAATATAATTGAAAAAAAATGTTATTCAGGACGGAACAACACCTCCAACATACACAGGGGTTGGAAGGATTGTTTCTCCAGATCCAAATGATCTGATTGAAAATTTTTTACTCTTTGAAAATTTGAGAGTATGTAATTGAAAACATTCGATAAAATTATTTTTTTACTCTTTTATTCAAAAGATTATTGTATTTATGTAAAAAATATTTCTTAGATGTTCTTAATTATTTTTTTGGAATAATTTTATTGTTAAATAATATTTGTTAGAAATTAAACATATCTTTTGAATTTTTAGATTTGTTTAATCTACTTGATTGTTAAAATACAAATAGCAAATTATAAACAGGTTATCAAATTCATGTTAAAGTGTTTTCTATTGATTTTTTATTAAAAAATAATAATTTTTAAAATTTTAGAATCATTTACTTAATTTGACAACTATTTTCATAATAAAAAATTGTACACAAATGATATTTTTATTTTTTGAGTCATTTTAGTGTAAAATTTTTAAAATATTTTGTAATACTTAGTCCAAATTTTAAATATTTGTAAAGTATACAATCTTGCAAAATAATTGATTCATTTTTTAAGTTAGGATTCAAAATTTACTTGAGTTTAAAAAAATTGTAAGTTCACTAAAAAAAATTGAGTCTTGTGTCATTTCTCGTTTCATATGATTTTTTGTTTAATAAAGACATCGAATACACTTGAGTTTAATTCTTCTTTTTCAGATTTGTCATGACACAGTAAATTATCTAAAATATGATATGGCTTGCCTTCACGAGTTTAAGTACTAGACTACTTTTGTTGTTATTGTTATGGGTTTTAGATTGCAAATGTTTTTTTTTTTTTTTATGACTATAAGGTCGGCTAATAGATGTTTTAAAGTTTTTTCGGAAAAAATTCCATTTCATCAATTAAAAAAATGAAAAATAAACTACAAGCAAACCATCGTCTCTCTCTCTCTCTCTCTCTCTCTCTCTCTCTCTCTCTCTCTCTCTCTCTCTCTCTCATGGACTATACTATACTTATATTACACTTCAGTTGGTTTTCGAAACGACAGAAAAGACTTTTACCTTATGATGCTTTGCCAACTAAAAATGTCGTACCTTGATTAACTTAGAAATATGGCCTCAAATAAGAAAAGTTTTTTTTAAAAAAAACTACTAAGTCTTTTGATGACAAACTTGGTTTTCAACGAACGGCGATGATCAATGCACATGATAAGGACTCAATCTAACGGTGAGCATCTTCTAACACCTGGTGCACCAAAGGGTGCTGGGTTTTCTATAAAAGAGGAGTAATACAACCCTAAGTTTGACTCTTCTTGCTCTCACCTAGTCTCTCTTGCCTTTGCTCTCTTGGTTGGCTTTTCTATTACTGCCATCCTTGCTTGGAGAGGAGGAAACCTGTGTAACCTTTGCAGAAGAGTATTCCGGTGGAGTTTATTGTAATCAACAAGTAAGAATACTATGGTTCTTTTAATTAAATGATCGTTTGCAAGGGGAAAGCATTATTAGTTTCATTTGCTGGAATGTGAATGAACTCACAATGGTTTGATCATCATAGATATTGCGTTCTTACTTCCGAGATACATGCTTGGAAGCAAATATTTGCGAATGATTGCTCAAAAGCGATAGTACACGCTACTTCAGGTATGAGACTTATCACCTTGCTGTTGCTACCAAGAGATGGTGTAGCAACTATGCACATAAACTTGAATGCATTTTGTAAGTTTGATGGGCTGCTGGATAGCGGACTCTGTCCCGCTAACAGCCGCTTCAACTGATGCAGATTTGCTCACACAAGTTGACAATACCACTTCACGTGGATACCCGCTTCACCTTCTGCAGATTTACATACGCTGCTAGTGCGATTACTTCACGCTGAGCATGATTATTTCACACTAATTGCTCCATTTGGAGAGCGATGGATATTTTGGTTTCCATTATAGTTCTAATTGGGCCATCGCTGCCCACAAATTTGTATAATAACCACTATGCTTCTCTATGAAGGCACTTCTTAGGAGGCCGCCCTCAATGAGTTTGCTCATACTCTTGCATAATGATCGTGATTATAAGTGTATCTGCTAACATATATGAAAGAGGAGCACAATTTTTGCTGGTGTATGAATACTTGCTTATATCTAAAATATGAATGGCTGTTTTTGTTGATAACTACAATGATTTGAAGAAAAGAGAAATGCATATACCGTACCGTTTTCTACATTCAAGCAGAAGTCAGTTTTGAAGCTTATTGTTATATCATCTTTTAACATACATACGCTGGCTGACGATTCTAATTTACTTAAGTTTGAGCTAAGCACTGCTGCAAGATGACGTTGTCATATTATAAAGGCTGCACTACCATTAATTCGTCACTCTTGGTGTTGGTTCAATAGCACAAAAACATGGTTTTGCTTAAAATTTTGGAAGATGGGTAGCTCACAAGAGATCACCTCATCTCGCATTCAGGTATGGAGTTCAATAATTCTGTTTGAAAAGGTAGTATTGCTCCATACTACCATGCAGTTCTTTACGACGTTTGGAATCACACTTTTTATGTGAAAAGTTTTTTATCAGCCGAAAAAGTAATTACTTTCCATATTGAAAATCTTTATAATTACGTTTCTCATCCTTGAAAAGGTTGTTTTGGTTAAATAGTGAAAGTGCTGCCTATATAAGTAAGTCATGGATGTTTTCAGAGGTGGATTTTGATGGGCGTGAACGGCATGGATTTTCCAAGCCTGCAAGTGTCCGCATTCCCTAACAAGTTACATGGGAAGTCCGTGGGGCTAGCATGGCACAGATTTGCCCTAGTACCCGACATTGTGTTCAAAATCATGTCTCTTTGTATGCGTGCATGGATTAATAACTTTCTTACGTGTTTTCACTACTTTATGAGTTCAATACATTCTCTTTGCTCTTGCAATGATCAGTATGGCATTTGCCCTGATACGGTTTCAATTCAAGGGCAGAATGTATTGCTATTTATAAGATGTGTGGTTGGGAAGACATTTAAGCTGATAAAGTAGTGAATCTTGTTTCGGACATGGATAACAACTGATGCTCAGCTATGACACCTGTCTTTCTCACTTAACTAACTCGTGCGATTTTGTTTTGTGGGATGGTGGCAGGTAACAGCTGGGTGTTCTAAAACTTGCTTCACTTTTTGGTACTTTGTATTGTAAGACTTTATGCGGCTTTATTTTAACCTGTGATGCTATAAATTGAAGGGTTTAAAGGGTTTGGTCTTGACTTGTCAAGAGAGACTATGTGATGTTCTCTCTCTCTCTCTCTCTCTCTCTCTCTCTCTCTCTCTCTCTCTCTCTCTCTCTCTCTCTCTCTCTCTCTCTCTCTCTCTCTCTATTATCATCATTTCTCATTTTTGAAACCCTCATCTTAACGAAATCCTAGATTTTCATGTCTTTCATAGAGCTGAGTTTTGATCAATTATGTCACTGGATCCTGGCTAAAAAAGAGAGTTTGTGTGGTTGTTGCAAAGAATGTGTTTGTGGATCATCGTTTTTGAAAGAAGAGGGATCGTTGTAGGGAGAATCTCTATAGGATCGAAAGAATGAGAGAATGGAGTGCCGAGAAGATTTGTTGCTGATGTAGACTAAAAGAGCCATATTCAGAGTCAAAGAGCATTTGGGGTTGTTCCTATAACCCCAAACCCTAAACCAAAATGAAAAAAGTAAACGAAATTTGCAAGAGGTGGAAACACAGATGGAACATTATCGCTCTGGGATGAGAAGCAAATACAAGAATACCCCAAAAGGCAAGCAATCCCAAATGCATTGCCGAGCAAAAGGCAGCAGCACAAGGCATGGAAAGATGTGCACATATCTAATGGTATGCACATATTACCAAGGAAGAAACACCATCATGAGTCCCCAAAAATAGTGGAAGAAAAATGACATAGGACAAGTTTGGGATCACAGAAAACAAGAGAAACTGATGGCGATCACAGAATCCATCCTTGTGTGTCGAAAAGTCAAGAGAACAACGAAAAATGAGATGTCGAGGCTACGATTCTCTCTCTCTCTCTCTCTCTCTATCTCTCTCTCTCTCTCTCTCTCTCTCTCTCTCTCTCTCTCTCTCTCTCTCACACACACACACACACACACACACACACACACACACACACACACACACATAGAGGTGGCTGATATTTTCATTCATTTCAAGTTATCTATTGTCCTTTTAAGAGGTTGTTTTTCCTGTATAGTCTATTGTATGATATCTCCCTAGCACAATTAACAGAATTGCTTATAAATTTTATTTGGTTTTCTAGCAAAAGTAGGGGAATTGCTTATGCATTTTGTTATGTTTTTTTGCATTTGCCTCCACTACCCACACTGCTCTCTATGTTGTAGAGATTAGAGACATGTATAATCCATTGCTTATGCAGTTGCCAACCACACAACAAGTCACAAAGTACAGATTAAAGTAGGAGCTCAAATTTGACATTC
The DNA here is from genome assembly GCA_029204225.1 of Diphasiastrum complanatum. Lineage (NCBI taxonomy): Eukaryota > Viridiplantae > Streptophyta > Lycopodiopsida > Lycopodiales > Lycopodiaceae > Diphasiastrum > Diphasiastrum complanatum. The sequence goes on along the minus strand of CM055111.1, from coordinate 39,282,395 downwards.
TTTCTGTTAGAAAGGTCACATAGGCAACACTTTACTTATAGCCATTTATATCATGCGAAAGGAAATGAATCGAGATGTATCTTGAGTCTTAGAGTCTCAAGCTTTCTCCTTATTCTATACACATAGACAAAGCACATAGGCACCCACACTTTGCACATCACAACAAAAACATAATAAAAAGATTAAGCCACTTGACCGTTGTATGATATGAACATGTTGTACAGTTTTAGAAAAAGGGAGTTTAGGATAATGAGATTTGTGGAGGAGGTCTCAAAGGGTAATGAACAGGAGTCTCTTCATCCATAAACAATCTAAGCATCTCCTCTTCACTTAAAATTTCCATCTCAGTTCCACAAAATCAAGTCCAAAGCCTACAATAGCATCTCACATTTCGATATGGAGCACTATGATGGAGCAGATCATAATAGCTCCAAAAGGTTTCAGCTGCTATAGCTGAAAATAAAGATTATAGAAACTAAAACACGCGAAGGCGGCTGACTTACTCTATAAGAACATCTTTCACATGCTAACAAGTTCAAGTGCTGCTGAGGATCAAGAGTGGGATCAGTCAAAATTCAGTAAAAAAATGGTCAGAACTTCAGACAGGAGGTGTCCATAGGTTTGTGGGCTCGACACGAACCCACAGGACCATTTGTAGCTCAATTCCGATGCCATTTGTCCGGAAATGCCCTTTCTGCTGGGGGAGAGAGAGAGAGAGAGAGAGAGAGAGAGAGAGAGAGAGAGAGAGAGAGAGAGAGAGAGAGAGAGAGAGAGAGAGAGAGAGAGAGAGAGAGAGAGAGAGAGAGAGAGAGAGAGAGAGAGAGAGAGAGAGAGAAATGCATCCGAAAACGTACTTTTTGTCGAGGGAGTGAAAAACAATTAGATTCTCGGATGGAAGGTGTCCACATGTTCATGGGCTGGACACAAATCCACAGGACCATTTGCAGCTCAATTCCGATGTCGTTTGTCCATAAACGCCCTTTCTGTCAGGGGGAATGCCACTAAATGGACTACTTTCCAACATTCTCAAGATTTGATCCGGTGTCCAACAAACCCACAGGATCATTTGCAGCTCAATTTCGATGTCGTTTGTCCATAAACGGCCCTTCTATCGGGGGGAATGCCACTAAATGGACTACTTTCCAACATTCCCAAGAATTGGTCCAGTGTCGCCGAACGGAGTCCAATTTTTAGAACGTCTATTTTGTCATGTGCTGCACACCGAGATGAACCCACAGCACTAAACTGGACTCCAAACGGTTCAGTATTCACAGCAAAATGTGCGTCCAAAAATGTAGTCTTGGGATTCTAGGCCTGTCGAGCCAGAAATTGGTCGGATTTAGTAAAAAATGATTAGAACTTTAGACGAGAGGTGTCCATAGGTTCATGGGCTTGACACAAACCCACATGAACATTTGTATCTCAATTCTAATGTTGTTTGTCCATAAACGCCCTTTCTGTCGAGGGGAATGCTACTAAATGGACTACTTTTCAACATCTCCGAGAATCGGTGCAGTGTCGCCGAACGGAGTCATATTACAGAAGATAATCAGAGATAATGCTATTACAATTACTCCACTAACATGATTATTAAAAAAGACTATAGAATATCACTGGTCAAGTGAACATCAAAAAGCTTTTGAAAAATTAAACAGTCCTTAGCTAAAGCAACTAGAGTAAGACTTTCAGACTGGACAAAGCAGTTCCACGACTATGTAGATATTCCGCCATTTGTGATAGGTGTAGTGCTTAGTCAGAAAGATAGCCAAAATAAAGATTATCCTATCTATTATGCTAGTAGACAATTAGTAGCTTCAGAAAAGAATTATTCCGCTACAGAGCGGGAAGCCTTAAGAATGATCTATTCTGTTAAGAAATTTAGGCATTATATTTTAGGATACTTCTTTATTTTTCATGTAGATCATTATGCACTTAAGCACTTGGTAAACAAACCTAATGCGCCACACATTCATTTGTTGGCCATTGTGTTAATAATTGCAGGTTGGGAGGAGGTAGATGCTTGAGATGGTGGATAAAGGTTAGTATGTGGCACCACGGTAGATAGGAGGGATGAGCATTGGAAACCGCATACTTTCACCTCGAGAAGTGCACAAGCAAAGTTACACAACAGGGGGCCTGCTGCGATTCGCTCACGGTTGTTGGGTTTGATGGAGTTTGTTAGTTCTCAAATAAGGAAGCTATGCCAATCGTATGGCACAACGAAGGGGTTAGAAAATTCCAAAAAGGATTCCACTATCTGACTCAGCAGCGTAGACTGAATTCTGTCCTTGCGAAATGTTGAAATAACCAGAAAATTATTCAATAGATGCGCAACTGCTTGAATGACGGGTTCCGTGATAGCTTCTATCAGGTAACCATTGTTAGTCTGGATGGGGATTTCTGGTGTGGTTTGGGTGACGAATGGTTTGATCAGAGCTTTGGCATAGCGATGGGAGATGGGTTGACAATCACCGGACATAATGTCAACGGTGACCATCGAGTCAACGTTAATCCTGACCTTGTACGTGGTACCTTGGTACCGGAAGTGGAAACGAGCCTTGTCCTCATCTCGGGTGGCATAAGCGTGAAGGGCGAGGCCCATGTTAATCTCAGAATGGAAGAGCGTCGGGTAAAAACCCATTGCCGCTAGAAGTGGGCTGGCTATCTATAGCCATGGCTGGATCAGAGTGTCAGAGGGTAGAGGCCAAATCTGTGTGGCCTAGGGGATGTCACGCTGGATCACCTGTTTGGTGCCAGAGTCTTCAGAGGATGAGGAGGCCATGATAGCAGTGATGATTAGAGGTCATAAAAGTAAGGAAAACAGTGGAGAATGGAAAAAGATGTGGAAACGTTAGAAAACTGAGAATAACAAGTGTCGGAAGACAAAGAGTGTAGTTCAGAGTGCAGATCGGTATTCAATAATATCAGATGATAGCTGGTAGGAAGTTTGGTTGCAAACGGAGAACTTGGTAATTTCAGAGTAAATTTCGGCAGAGCTTTGCTAGAAAAGGTGAAAAATGACTTGAATTCAGCCCTTATATAGAGGAATTTAGAGCGCATATTAGGTGAAATTCACTTTCCATTGTTCAATTCCACCCAATTTTTGGTAGGCACCTTCTTCACAAAATTCTAAGACCTCAGGGAAGTCTGCGAGAGTTCAGAAGGTGATTTGACTGCTATGTGATGTCTCTGTGAGGGTTCAAACTGTCTACGAGGGTTCAACTCTCGCAGGAAGTGATCTCTCGCACAACTTGTTTCTGTGATTGGATTTTCAAGATTAGACCATGTAGGCAGGCTAATTTCACTACTTTGATTCCATTTGGGGACCTTGCGAGGGTTGGTAAGATGATCTTGATGCTCTGCGAGGGTTCTAAAAATTCAGCTTCTGGGAACTCTCGCGTCCATCAAAAGAGATTTTCATGGATGCATCTAGGTCAGATCTGGTGACTGTCCCATTTTTAAGAGCTATCTCCCAGGGGATCTCAAAAAATCATGAAAAAAGTGCTCTTTCAGAGTGTTTTTTGACGAGATCTCGAGATTTTCTGATTTTTAACTTTTGTAAACTGGTAATTAGCTTCATCCAGGCTTAATCTGACTATTGGTAGTTCTTTGAAAGTTCTGATGGATTCTTGATAGTAGATCCATCAGTCAATCTGATGATTAGCTTCCTTTTTTATCCTATCAAGATCTGGATCCTCTTTGGATTCTGTTGGATTTTCTCGATCTTGCCAGATCTGGCTGAATCTTGATGGATTTAGCTTGATTTGGCTTGATATCCTTAGATCTAGTGGTGATGGCTGAGTAGATTAGCTTTTTGTAATGTGCCACCTCCAATCTGGATCTGTCTCATTGTGGTGGCCAGTACTTGTGCAACTGGCTACCGTTGATGGGTGTGTCGAATGGCGTACCATCTAGCTTTTCTAAGTTCATGGCTCCATGATTAAGAATTTTCTTGATCCTATAAGGACCTTCGCCAGTGAATTTTAACTTCCCCTTGATCGCCTTGGTTTTATACATCAGGACCAGATCTCCTGAACGAAGATCCTTCTTTTGTAATCTGCAATCATGCCAAGCTTTGTGTCTCTTCTTTTCAGCTGCCAGTGCATGCATAGCTAGTAAGCGTGTTTCACAGAGTTTATGCAGAGCTTCGTGGCGTAGCTATAGAGATTTTGTGAAAGTACTGTACTTTAGGACCGTAAATGGATCTACAAAAGATCCACAAGAGTGATTGGATGCTTGCTTAACAATCTATCAAAAAACTAGACACAAAAAAGTTGATCTAGATTGGCAATTTGACAAACAACAAGCATTAACAATCAAAAGCATTGATAAACATTGAAATCCGAGCCCACACGTGTGTACTACAGGCTGTAGTACGGCCTTCAACCTGAGAAACAAGTAGAAATTGATTTGGTTTCATTTGGATCACAAAAACTCAATGTACATAGTGAACTAGCTTGAGATTGCCAATGAGCTCCAAAAATTTTCTATCTTCTCACTATGGAGAGAGGGAATACATAGCAAATTCGACTTCCTTCTTGAAGTTAGGTGGATTTACAGCATGTAATAAGGAAGTTAACTCACCCTTCTTGCCCTAAAATGAAACCCTAGCCTAGATCCTAGAGTTATGCTTGGTAGGTAGCTAGTTGGTCAAATTTTCACCTTAAACTTAGGTATAGGTCCTATAAAGTAGGGATGACCACCAAATAGACATGATTAACTCTCTTGACTTGACCTAACCTACATTAGGATGGGTTTCCCATGTGGCATCATGGCCTCACATGTGTGAGACCCACTTGTGTACACAATTTACACTATTCTACATGGTTTTTGATCAAGCTAGATTTGCCAATTTTTGGCAATTCTTCACACTCCTCCTCAAATTTAGCTTGATCTATTTACAACTCTCTTGATAGATGAATGAAAGCTTTTAGAAGTGTCTAAAAAATCCAGCTACAAACAAGGAACTTTTGAGACTCCAATAGAGAATGATGTCCATGAAGGATCTTTCACCACCTCTTAGAGGATCCCTTACAAGATGTTCCATAAATGTGTCTATATACATGTAGCACACTTCAAAACTAAACATCATGCCAAGCCATGGATTCCAAGACATTTTGTGCACTTGAAGATACATCAATTAAAATATTAAGTGCATAAATAATGTTTCCAAAGACAACTTGTCTTGCTTGATCCATATGATTGAGCCTAGATGGCTCCATCTTGATACTCAAGGTTCTCCTTGGAGTCCTCGGGTCTTGAGCTTGATCCTCCACTTGACTTGACTCCAAAACATCAATGGATTGAATAATGTGTTGATCCAAAGGTGATTCTTCAAGTTTACAAATCTTCCACTCTTGAAAGATCACATTTCCACCATTGACAAATTCTTTGGTTGAAAACAAGTAGATTCTACAATCTCTACTTGAAGAGCAAAACACTACCATTATTCCTATCATTGAAATAGGATAATCTTTGGTCCTTACATTGTAATGATCATGCACAAAGCATGTGGACACAAAGATTTCCAAAGAAAATGATGTTTCATCTTTTATGACTCTATTCAAACTATTACAAAAATAGTTATCCAATGAAATTGCTTTATCAACAACAAATGTAGATTTCAAAGCATCCCATTTCATTGTCTTGTCATACAAAGTAATAAACACCATGGATCTTAAAGGTAAGAAACAAGTCACCTCATGTCTACTAATACTTTCCAAAAAGTATTCAAAGATAGTAGACTCTCCAATGCTCACCACCCTTGCAAGATGCACACTTGAATGGACAATTTGCATGCAATTTGATGACTCGGCCATTGTCATTGAGGACTCCCTTGGAACTCTCATGCTTTGAGGCTGATCCTCAAGATCTTCCTCCTTTTGATGCTCCTCCTCAATGCAAGCAAGATCACACTTTGCCAAGATCTCCTCTTGAGTGATCTCCTCCTTCGCCAAGCTCATTCTTTCAAAAGCAACACTAGCTTCCAACTTAAACAATCTTCCATGTTTAAATCCCTTTGCAATGCAAACATCATTCTTCAAGATGAAGCAAAACCATGCTTAAAGTGGACATCCAAACCACTCACTAAGAGTAGACCAACACTAAGCATATTCTTGGTGATTGATGGTACGTAAAGGACATTTTCTAGATCCATGCATTTTGAGGATTCTAGATACAAAGAGATGGTGCCAACACCATCTATCCTACACTCTTCATCATTTGCAATAAAGACAAACTTTTTAGCATCATTGAATGAGTGTAAGGTTGAGAAAAAGTCCTTTTCACAAGACATGTGGAAGCTAGCCCCACCGTCGATCCACCAATTGTCTCTTGAATTGCTATTGCTTGTTGGTGAGGATGTAGATGCCATCAAGAATACATCTACTTCATCCTCCTCCTCCTCCTTTGCAAGGTTTCCTTGTTTGTCCTCCTCCACTTGTGCTCTTAGCCTCTTGTAGCATTCAGATGCATAATGCCCCTTCTTTCCACAAAAGAAGCATTTTTGCTTTGACTTGTCCTTTGAACTTGATGCATCATCCTCTTCTTTGGCCTCCTTTGGATGCTTCTTCTTTCCATTGGTCTTCTTTTTGCCCTTGAATGAGAAATTGGCTTTCTCATCACCATCCTACAAAGACAAGGAACTCATCCTAGATTTTGCATGGAGCATCCTACACTCTTCAGCCACTAATACACTATGAAGTTTTTCTATAGTTGGCAAAGTGTCTTGGATGGCAAAACTTTGGATCAAATTTGCAAAGTCATCTCCTAGACCATTAAGGACAATTTGTACAAGCTCTCCATCATGAATCTTCTCTCCAATGGAAGCCAACTCCCTATTTAGAGACTTGATTCTGAGTACATAATCTTGTGCACTCTCCTCACTTCTCCTCATGCTTTGCAAAATTTGATTTCTAAGCATAAGAACTCTAGAAGTGTTGCTAGACTCATAGATTGATTTTAAAGACTCCCAAGCCTCTTTAGCATTAGTACAAGCTGATACTTCTCTCAACAAATCATTGCTCACATTCATCTTCACACAATGAAGTGCAAGCCTAGATCTCTTCTTGTATCTAGCTAACTCCTGTGCACCTAGAGGTTCATCTTCATCTTCAATCAAGAACTCATAAAGGTCTTGGAGCACTAAGAGTGACTCCATTCTAACCTTCCAAATAGCATAATTTGTAAAATTCAACCTCTCACTAGCTTCTAGAAGGTATGCTCCAGCAGATCCCATCTTACTAGTGACTTCTACAAACAAGAAATAGATTTGATTGACTTGAAACTCACAAAGGTCTCACACTTGCAGTGTTTCACTCAAATTTGATTTCTAGTCCAACAAATGGACTTATAATCACAGTTCTATCACTCCCTCACAAAGCTGGAATGAAAATAAGATGAAGTGAAAACTACTTTCAAACAAATCTTGCCGAGAAATGGATTTTCTCTAGAAACTCACTAAGGTTTCTTTCTTATAGTGTTTCACTCAAATTAGATTTCTAATCCAACAAATGGACTTATAATCTCAGTTCTAGCACTCCCTCACAAGGTTGGAATGAAGATAAGATGATGTGAAATCTACTTACAATAAATCTTGCCAATTTTGGCTATTTTTGGACAAAACAATGACTTAATCTCTTTCACACTTTTTGATGTACTTTCAAGACCTATTTTTAACCTTAATAGGACTTGAACTCAGCCTAGATTAATTAGATTCCATGAAACAAATTCAAATCTAATCAATGGCAAATGATCTTGGTAGATTATCCTAGGATCTCCACCAAAAATTACACCAATAGCTCACAAATTGAATTTTTTTGGATCAAATGAATACCATGCATTAAATTCAGGTTCAAAGGTGCCCACACATGTGGACAGTACGGATTTGGACCCCCTACCAAGTTTGGGATCAAATCTCCTCACCAAAATCAAGATTCTAGCTTGCCCTCTCAATACTAGCTTTTAGCACCAAAACTTGCTAAAAGTGGATTTGCATTAGATCAATGGCTTATGCTCTTGTACTTGGCTCTGATACCATGTGAAAGTACTATACTTTAGGACCATAAATGGATCTACAAAAGATCCACAAGAGTGATTGGATGCTTGCTTAACAATCTATCAAAAAATTAGACACAAAAAAGTTGATACTAGATTGGCAATTTGACAAACAACAAGCATTAACAATCAAAAGCATTGATAAACATTGAAATCCGAGCCCACACGTGTGTAATATAGGCTGTAGTATGGCCTTCAAACTGAGAAACAAGTAGAAATTGATTTGGTTTCATTTGGATCACAAAAACTCAATGTACATAGTGAACTAGCTTGAGATTGCCAATGAGCTCAAAATTTTTTCTATCTTCTCACTATGGAGAGAGGGAATACATAGCAAATTCGACTTCCTTCTTGAAGTTAGGTGGATTTACAGCATGTAATAAGGAAGTTAACTCACCCTTCTTGCCCTAAAATGAAATCCTAGCCTAGATCCTAGAGTGATGCTTGGTAGGTAGCTAGTTGGTCAAATTTTCACCTTAAACTTAGGTATAGGTCCTATAAAGTAGGGATGACCATAAAATAGACATGATCAACTCTCTTGACTTGACCTAACCTACATTAGGATGGGTTTCCCATGTGGCATCATGGCCTCACATGTGTGGGACCCACTTGTGTACACAATTTACACTATTCTTCATGGTTTTTGATCAAGCTAGATTTGCCAATTTTTGGCAATTCTTCACAATTTGGACTCATTAAGACGTTGCCCGGTGACAGTCCTTAATAAAGGAACTAAAAACTCTACTGGCATCACAACATCCTGACCATATACCAATTGGAAGGGTGTTTGATCAGTGCTTTCTTTATATGCTATCCTGAATGTCCACAATGCAGCATGCAACTTGTGTTCCCAATCTGATCTGCTAGCTTCAACTGTTTTCGTGAGCACGCTACACAGGATCTTATTGGATGATTCTGTTTGCCCATTACCCCGAGGATAATAAGGGGTCCTGGTTTTCTGGATCACGAAGAATTCCTCCAACAGGACCTTGATGGTCTCATTGATGAATTGGCTTCCGTGATCACTGACTAATTCCACCGGGTCTCCGAAGTGCACAATGATATTTTCATAAAGGAACCTGGCAGTGGTCCTAGCATCAGCTACTCTTACTGCCTTGGCTTCGACCCATTTGGTGAGGTAGTCTGTGGCTACGATTATGTATTGAGCCCGGGAACTCCTTGATGCAAGGTGAATTGGACCAATACAACCAATTCTCATTTTTCGAACGGTGCTTGGGCTAAGACTGGGTGTAGTAGATCATAGTTCAATCTCATTGGTCTCCTTGCCCTTTGGCACACATCGCACTTTTTCAAGTATTCCTCCGTATCTTTATGAATCGTTGGCCACCAACATCCTGATTGCAAGATCTTGCGAACTGTAATGTCAGATGCAAAATGACCCCTACCCATGCCTTCATGTGAAAGCGAAATGATCTGGGGTGGTCTCATGAGGAGGAATACACCGCCAAAGAATTCCATCTTGACCTCTTCGATACAATTGGCCGGCAATCAGCTGATAAGGTCTAGCCTTCAAGGTCAATTTTTGCTGTTCCGCCTTTGGTAGTGATTTGTCTGGTTGGCCACACATTAGATATTCAACAATGTCGGCAGCCCATTCTGGTACTGTGTCCACGTAAAATAAGGCATCATCTGCTAACTCATCGTCAAGTTGAGTGGCAATCTCCTTTCCCTTGATTCGTGACACATGATCTGCCATGTAGTGTTGTTTTCCCTTGCAAACTACTATCCGAAAATCAAACTCCAACAACAAAAGTAGCCATCTGGTGATTCTTCCAATGTTGCAAGTTTTATTAACAAGATAGAGCAAGGGTTGATGGTCCGTATAAAAAGCAAAATGTGTGGCCATCAAGTAATGTCAAAATTTCTTAACCGCATAGATCATTGCCAGTGCTTCCCACTCTGTGGTTGAATAGTGCATTTCGGTATCACTAAGTTGTCGGCTTGCAAACCGAATTGGAAAATCCTTTTTGTGTTCACCTGGCTGGGTTAAGACTGCTCCAACTGGATACTTCGATGCGTCCATATGCACATGAAACTCAATGGACCAATTGGGTGGCCGTAAGATTGGTGCTGAAACCAATGCATCCTTAAGCTTTTGGAAAGATTTTAGGGCTTTCTCATTCCAATGTGGATCCATTGTGAGTTTGTAGATTGGTCTGGTTAACTCCACAAAATCAAGAATGAAGATCCTATAATAGTTAGCATGACCCATGAAAATGTAGACCTCGCGGATCGTCCCCGATGGTGGTAGATCAATAATGATCCTAATCTTTGATAGATCTGTGGCGATCCCGTGTCTTGACACTATATGGCTGAGTATCAAGCCATGTGTCATCCAGAATTGACATTTTTCTAGATTCAGGGAGATCTGGTAGTCGCAGCATTTTTGTAACACCTTCTCCAAATTGGACAAGTGTTCTGAATCTGGTCCATGCATGCACAGATCGTCCAAGAAAATTTCCAAAAATTTTTGCAGATAATCTTTGAATGTCGCCTGCATGACTCGTTGGAAAGTGCTTGGGGCATTGCAAAGTCCGAATGGCATCACTTTATAGGCATAGGTTCCCCATTCCGTGGCAAATGCTGCCTTGTGCTGCTCCTGGGGGGCTACTTTCACTTGGTTGTAGCCACTAAAGCCATCCAAAAAACTGTAGGCTTCGGCACCAGCTACCCTGTCGAGGACACTTTCCGTAAATGGTAAAAAAAAATGGTCCTTTTTAATGACTGCATTTAGCGCCTTCAGATTCACACAGATCCGCATTTTGCCATTCTTCTTGGGTACTATAACTATCGGCGATACCCATTTCGTGTGCTCAATCTCAAAAATCTGCGTCCATCAGCTTTTGCAACTCCTGCTTGATCAGTTCTATATAGTTCGGGTTGCAGCGGTAGTAACGGCTCACCTCGAGGACTGCTCCGTCCACCAAGGGTATGGTATGTTGGACTACTGTTGGCGGAATGCCCTTTAGATCCCTATAGCTCCAAGCAAAACAGTCTTTATATTCCACCAACAAGAATCGTAGTCTCTTGAACTGCGTGGGTGTTCACTGCTCTCCCACATGCACTATCCTTTCTTCTTCTCCTGGTATTGGCTATGTTCACGCAAGTCTCTCGAAGACTTGTTCCGCTGGTGCCTGACTTTGATCAGGTTCTCATTGAGCTTGCGGCATCATGATTACCATGTCGTCCAATGTATAATTCTTGAAAGTATCAGGCATCTCGTGAACTGGAGCTTGTTGAGATTCCTCTTTCAACATATTGATCTCGGCCCAACTGGTCATTTTTTTATTTTCTGTCACCTGTGTAGAAGATGACGCTGTATCCGAGTCCAAATTGATTGACTTCAATAAATCCAACACCTTCCTTTTGCCCTTTTCTGTCATTTTGGTGGGTTCATCCTTGTTGTCCTTCTTCGGGACTGCTGTGACATTCACCTCATGGTTGCGAATATCATCATCTATTGTAGCTATTGCCTCACCTGGTTATAGTGTTGCTTCAACTGATTCTTCTTATTCGCAGGTGCCTTGGATGGATCGATCTTTGAGACTTTCACCATAGCAGACCTTTGTGGTGGTTGAGCTGGTACCTTCTTGGTTCCATAACGATCTGGGTCCATGTGATGTAGGACCTGTTCATCAGTCAGCTCAATTTCCTTATTATAAGTTAGAGCATATTGCCAAGGGACTAGATCATCGTCCATTGGGTTCTCAATCGGCTCCACTGACAGCCATGCTATATTTATCATATTCACCCCAAATGTAATTGATGTGTCCATAGTGTAACATTTGGGTGAAGATGTACTCGGTTATGGATCTGATTCAAATTGACATGTCTGGCAGTCAATAGTTGCTAATGCATCTGTCCATCTCATGACATCTGTCTCTAAATGATAGTGACCTCCCTTGGCTGGCCTTGGGTGATCAATCATATGATCTGTCGTGGATGATTCATCATCAGCCTTGGGTGCAATAGGTTTCACCGCCCATGTGGTTGGATCAACCTTTACAGCCTGTTCTTTGTTCTCGAAGGTGAGTTTTCATGTAACCCAATTGTGTACTACTTGTGCTATTCTCCACCATGGTCTTCCCAGTAAGACTCGGTATGCAGATGGAGATTCAGGTATATCCATGACTACAAAGGTAATCACAAACTGCATGCCTGCTATCTTGACGGGGATATCGACAACTACACCTTTTGGTTTTACACAAGATTGATCTGCTAGCTTGATGGCGAATATTGCTGGCTTCAATCCTTGTAGACCCCATTTTCATATAAAGTAGTGGAGATCAGATTGACACCCAATCCTCCATCTACCACTGCCACCTCGTCCTCGTATCTCTTGTGTTTGATTGGCAAAGTGATGTTGTGTTCCTCACTTTCCCATGCTGCTCCCATGTGGAGGACGTTATTTGTTTCATCATAGCCTGCACAATATATGGGCTCAGGCGCTACTGGCTTTTCATCCGCTTTGGCCCATTCAGCTAGAAGGCTTTTTGCTTGTGGTGCAATCTGCAGTAGTTCTTCGAGTGGTAAACTAATATGGCTTGACAATAAAAGTGTGAGCCTTTCAATGTGTGGTTCCTTGGGCTCCACCATGTGAAAAGGTGGTTCATGTTGGTGCAACCGATCATTCTGATCAGTGCACAGTGGTGAGCCCATTTGCGATTCCCGTTCGACGCCGACTGGAGGTTCCATGGGATGGTCTCTTTCTTGCTCTTTTTCCTCCGCTTGTGCTTTTTTTTACCTAGGGTCTTATTTTCTGGTACTGTCTTCTCTCTTCCCTCACATTTGGATATGGCACTGAAGTTGAGGGTTGGTCGTCAGTGACCGATGGTGGTGGTGAGGGAGCCACTTCCTTCCTTTTCTGTGCTAACATAACAACTAACACAGGATCGTGGAATTGTCGACCTTCCGATGGCATCCCCGCTGAAACTGCTGGTTGTTGTATGGCAATGAGATTAAGAGGTGCATTGGTTCCAGGTTTAAATCGACAATTCTTGTAATAGTGTCCATAACCGCATTCTCGGCAGGAGATTGTGTATTGTCCCTTGTAGGGCATTCTGCTATTCTGTGTCCTTCGTCGCATGCGTAGTAGCCATAATTTCTTCCGCCTTGGCGCTGAGTTTGAGCTACATAGGTTGAAACATATTCATTTATGGCAGGATCCATAAATGGTTCATTTGGTCCGTACCATTGCTGTTGCTCAGGTTGAGGTGGCATTTGCATCTCTGGTTCTACTGTTGTCAGGTTTACATGGGCCACTTGTTGATTGGCTGGCCCTGGTGGAGCAGGTAAGGCCATACGCTGTAATTGATTTGGTGCGTCGTACCTTGGTGCCACGTTGGGTGCCCCTTGATGATAATGATAGGAAGTCGGATAAGGACTTCTCCTCTGTTGAACAATCCGGGAGTTAAACGGACAAAATGTCGTATCGTGCGATGTTGCATTGCACAGATGGCAGAATCTATGTGTCAGTCTTAGATTTTGCTTTAAGACTGGACACTCGTTCGTTGTATGGTTTTGCATGCATATTGAACACCATACATTCTCCCGTCAAGGATACTGCAGCTGGTTTGGTTCCGGTTGATGTGGAGTTACTGCTATAGTTCCTTCTAAGGCTTTCAGTTTTTGGTCAAACTTCGCCGTAAGTTGCTCCATCTGTTGTTTGTGTAATTTTGTCATTTGCTCCAACAGCAGTTCTGAGGATAGAGTGGATGTGTTTGATGATGATGATGGGATTGAGGGAGTAGGAGTGTGGGTGGTAGGATATTCGTTGTCAGATCCCTCATCCTCTTCCCTGATGGCATCTTCCATAGCTTTTTGTAGAGGAGCGTACTACTCACGTCGCTTCAGTTCTCTTCTGATGCTTCGTGGTAATCCGGCTAGGAACCACATGATCACCACATGATCAGGAGTCAGGGCTGCACTGCACTCGAATCGTAGACGTTTGACCCATTCAATATAGTCCCGAACCCTTTCTCGTTTTCCCATCTTGACTTTGCTCAGCAGGAGAAATGGGTCTTCCATGGTTTAAAGCATGTAATGAGAGCCGTTTTAATCGCTTCCCAGGTGGATTTCTCTTTCTTTGACAGGTTGAAAAACCAATCCCGAGCCACTGCTGGTAAGGACATAGGGAAGAGCATCAGTTTCTCCGCAGGTGTCCGTTCGCCGTAGATTTCACAAGCTTGCTCGTAGATCTAGAAGAATCGGATGGGATCTGATGATCCGTCGTATTTTGATATCTCCCTCCGTGGTGCTCTTCGGACTGCTTGCAAGGGAGCGACAGGTATGGGTTGGCCCATTGATCCATTGGTGATGGTTCCGGTTTTGCCTCTTGTTGCACAACTGCTAATCTAGGAAGGTGTGGTGTCTGATTTGCTATCCTTCGCGCTATTGATCGTCCCGATCTCAGATTCATCCGATGGTGGGTTCCAAAGTGACTGGATCTTGCTTATACAGTAGGATGCGGTCTAGATCTTCAAGGATCTGATCGATCTGATTGGCCGGAAGTGCATTTTAGGCCTTTTACGGTGGTTTTTCCTTGATAACTTTTTGCTCCTTGCATCGATTGACCTGCGATTTTGATAGTAACTGGATCTAATGCAGATCTTTCCACTGATCTTGTCTGCAAGGGTTATCTTGTGCGAGGGTTGGCTGTGCGATGGGTTTTTAGCTATTTTTGTAGGTAAAGAACTTGATATCTTTTAGATATCTAGGAAGTAACTCTCGCAAGGTTCACAGTAGCTGGATCTGGGTCAGATCCCACTATAGAATTCTTTGCGAGAGTTAACTCTCGCAAGAAGTGGAAATTTCATTGTCTGCGAGGGTTCAAAACCACTTTTTTGGCTTGATCTTCACCAGATCTTCACACTAACTCTCGCAGCCTTCGTCACTAATGTAAATTGCCATTCTGAATCGATTGAGAGGGTCTGCGAGAGTTCTTACTAGAAGGATTTGCTGGATCTTCACTTTTTAGTGATTTTTTAGCACTTAAATCCAATTTTTTGCTGACTGAAATCAGACTAACTCTCGCAAGCTCTTCTATGTCCTGGTCTCACTAAGATGGAACTTCAAGATCCTCTACGAGAGTTCTTGACCACTGGAACTGAAAATTTTGGGTTCACTAGTACTTTCCCATCTTTTTTTCACTAGGAACTCTCGCACAGACACTTAGATATCAAACTAACTCTCGCAAGCTTCTATGTGTCCTAGTCTCACTGAGATGGAACTTCAGAGGGCTCTGCGAGAGTTCTTATGAAGATTTGAATTTTTTTGAATTTTTTCAAGGGTTATTTGAATTTTTATGATTTATGTCTTATTTTTACAATCTACTTGAAACTAACTCTCGTAGGCTTCTATGTAGGTCAAGGATAGTACCCTGGAGCTGCTGCCAGTCATGCAACGGTTAATTCTCACTGATTCTGGAGATATAAAAATCTGATGAGATTTTAAGCTCTTTTTCCCTCCAAAATGTAGATTGGTGTGTTTTTTGGGTTCTTCGGCTGGTTGGTTTGGGTTTCAAGCCCTTAGAGGCTATTCAGGGCCTCCTCTACCCTCTCACACCTCCTCCGCTAGCTGTGAACAATCCAAACACACAAAAATCTACCTAAACTACTCTAAAAAACAAGAAAATAGCTAAAATGCAACTAAACTAGTTAGTGGAAATCTATCCCCGGCAACGATGCCACTGTTCTGTCGTCGGTGTAGCATAGGGGTTCATCGCTGGGAGCGGCAACCTCGCCTTCACCTACATAGCAAGAATAGAGAGGGAGATGAGAGAGAGGAGAAAGAGAGTGGAGAGAGGGAGAGAGAGAATGCCTAGGCTGAGAAAGGCTTTGGGGGCTCGAGCGCCTACCCAAGGCTATTCTATCCCAACGTAGGGAGAGAGAGAGAGAGAGAGAGAGAGAGAGAGAGAGAGAGAGAGAGAGAGAGAGAGAGAGAGAGAGAGAGAGAGAGAGATGGAGATGGAGAAACCAAGAGAGTTTTAATAAGAAGAGAATGGAAGATGATACAATACAAAGAAAATGGCTTCTCTTATAGATTTTAGAGGTGAGCCTCCTTCACTCTCATTGGCCACTTCATTGGGACAAGGATTATATTCCAAGCCTTTAAAAAAAAAAACAACTTAAATCTATTGGTGCTAAGAAAGCACAAGGGCACTCACATAATTCATGTGAGTTTTAAGTTGGGCCCTTTTAGCTTTTTTATTTGCAACTTGACTTAGGGCCTCTAATGTCATTTTAGAGTTTTAAGCCCCTAGTCTCTTATTGCTACTTGTGCTCATTGGTGGCTGGGCTTATACACACAGGATGCTAGTGCCTTGCATTTATTATTCTACCGTACTGTGGCGAGGCCCACTAGGCAAGGCTTGGCCAACATTATTTTAAGTAGTGGGACCCACTTATTTATTTGTATACATGAAATACCCACAACAGCGTCCACGGCCCAAAGTAGTGCCGGTCCCTCGGCACTAGGCTGCAATTGTCGTGAAGGGTGTTGTTGTCGGTTCTTTTATTGTTGGGACATGGTGCTTTAGTAAAAGCGTGGATAGAATTCGCTTATGTAAAACCTGAGGCTTTATTAGATAATGGCGATCAGCAAGAACTTGGACTTGCCAGATTTTCAATAATACCCATAAGGGTCTGGTGGCCATTCCGGATAACCTTGTTCATCAACAATTGGGTAGTTGAGGCATTCCATCAGAGTATCCCAAGATAAAATTGGATCCTCATAGATTGGCGCAACTGGTCCCAATGTCATGGACTCCCTCAAATCATAATGTGGATATGACATGCTTGCTTGACTCTCTTGTCTGTCCAGGTATTCGTGGTATGCCATAACCTGACGACTTTCCTCAATAGTCAATATTAAAGATTTAGGACAAGGCTTTGTCATTGTAGGCACTGGTGCTTGCTGTGCTTGCTTCCCCAGCAACGGCACCACTATAGGGTCAAAGATCTCGCGTAGTATAGCCCTCCCGTCTGTCAACAAGGGTTAGATCATTGGATAGGTACCTAACTATGCATAGATGCTACTTTTAGTTAATTTTCTACTTTCTCCCTTAACTCTACTCACCATTAACACTACTCTCCTTTAACTCTACTCCTCTACACTAACATTCATCATGATTTGGGTGAAGGAAAGGGATAGAAAAGACGAGGTTGAGAAGAGAAGAGAGAAAGAGAGTGAGGGTGGAGATTAGCTCAAGTGCTCCTTCTACTTGCTAATGGAAAAGCATTCATCATGACAAACAATAAACATGAAAATAGAAAGCAATGGAAAACACAATCAAGAGCATTAGCAAGTAGTGAATAGCAAATGAGGATGCTTCTCTTCCAAATATGGTAGAGTTTCCTCCTTCTCATTAAGCATGAAAATAGTGTACAAATGGTGCCTTTTTATAAAATGGAGAAGGCCCTTGCCCCTCAATTCTATTGGCTAATATTCACAATGATCCTATCCATTCATCTTGGACCCAACTTGATCTAAGGGTCCACAAAAAGTACATTAGAAATCACAAGATTCATGTGAGTCCCAATTTGGACCCAACTCTAAAAAGTGATCTCTAAGTTTAAAAATGACATTGGGCCTCTAGTTTTATTTTAATTCCAAGGCCCAAGTCATGTTTATTTTATTTACAACTTTATTTGCGTGCTCATTGGGCCATGGGCTTATACACGCAGGATGCCATGCCCTCGCAACACATTTTATTGGATGATTTTATTTATTTACACTCTGTTGGGAATACCCCCAACAACAATATTATGAGTAATTCAATTTTTGAAGCAAAACGAACAAGTTAAGTTTTGTGAGGAATGCAAAGAACATCCACCTACCCCGAAACAAAATTTTTGTGACTACGAAAACCTAAAAATACTAAAAGCATTTTGTAAATAATGTGACATTTGTTGGAATTTTGTGCTTTTCACACATTGCTAGCATTTTCAGTTTTCGCAAAATGTGACACTTTGTGCTATGTGTTGTTTTCGCCAACACGTAAAATCTGGGAAATGCGACACTTGTCACAAATGTGATATTCAAACTCTTTCTATGCATTTTATTTTTGTGAAAATTCAACGCTTTTTATTCCTTGCTATTTTTGCACATTTCTTCCATTTTGCTTTTCCGAAGAATGCGACATATATGCCGATATGGATTATTTTCGCAATTTGTGATTTGCAACATCATCGGACATCGTGTTTTCCCGCACATCTATGCGATTTTAAATTTTCCGAAAAAGCCGAAACATGTTCCAATAGTCATTATTTTCATAATGCTGTTATTTCAACTTTTTGAAAAAAAAAATTGCGACACTTTCCAAAATGGAATAGTCGAACATTTCTGACACTTTAACTTTGCGAAAAACCCAACATAAATGCACAAAATTGATAAATACGACTGTTTTCTCATAGATCCTGTAAAATTTTATTTTTGTAGTCCATTACTCAAAATTTCTGAGTTCAAATTTTGCGAATTGTGCGAAATACTTGTTGTATTTTGTTTTTTTTTTTTTTTTATTAAATTCTGTTATTTTGATAACTATTTAAAGGACTGACGATTACTCCCAATCAATACTTCATGTCTACTCAACCGTCACACACCATTAATACCTCGATTTACACTTTCACTTTCACTTTATCACGTATGTTTATATTTTCCGTTTCCTTTTCTACTCTTCCCCTTGCTATGATCAAACACTCTTCGATACGATTTCATATCTTTTGATGTGTTCCTCGAACTGCTCGTTTCCACCTCTTTATCTACAAACATGCTGCTGTTGTCCGAGATGATGATCATAGGAATGTTCGTCACTCCCAGAGATACTTGGTTCCTTGATGCACCTTCCATCTGATTCGTATGTCTCTTGTTCATTGAAGATTGTATCAGAAACTTCTTTCTTATTGGATCATAAAGTTTGTATCCCATGACCCCTTCTGAATATCCTACAAATACACATTTCAATCCCTTTGCATCCAACTTTTTCTTCTTTTCTTTTGGGATGTGGACGTAAGCCACACACCCAAAGACTTTCAAGTACCCTACACTGGGCCTTTTCTTGAACCAGAGTTCAAAAGGAGTCTTTCCTCTTACAACTTTGGTGGGGCATCGATTGAGCACATGGCATGCCATGTTAATTGTTCCCCCCACAGATTTCTCGGAAGATCCTTCTCGTGGAGCATGCACCTCACCATCTTAACTAAGGTGCCATTCTTCCGCTCTACCACCCCATTCTGCTCTGGGGTGTACTGCAATGTGAACTCCCTTTTGATGCCATGCATTCTGCAGAAGGCGTCGAATTCCTTGCTTTGGTACTCTCCCCCATTGTGCATCTGAGAACCTTTACCCTCTTGCCTGTCTGGTTTCCTGCTACAGCCACGAATGATTTGAAGTTGTCTAACGTTTGACTCCTGTTCTTTATTAGACACAACATGATGGCTCTTGAATGGTCGTCTATGAAAGATACAAAATATTTTGACCCTCCTATCGACTCGACGTCCACGGGTCCACACAGGTCTGAATGCACCAATTCTAGCAGGTCAAATGCTCGATCTGACGGGTTTCTTGATAGCAAAATTTTGTGTTGTTTGCCATAAACGCATGCCTCGCACCTGTCAATGCATTCACCGAAGTTGTAGTCGAAGTCCTCCATCATGAATTCCTTAGCCAACCTCTGCAGATTCCTCCCTCCTAGATGTCCCGTCCTCTTGTGCCAAAGGTTATTCTTTGTCTTGAATTCTAGACTTATGTAGGCCGCTGATCTTTTAACCGTTCCTCCTTGAAGTTGATAGAGGCCGCTCGAGCCCATCCTGAATCCTATGGCTATGACGTCTTCTTCTTCATCAGATATCACACAGTCTTGTCTCTTGAATGACACCTCCAATCCTTTGTCTGTGAGGCATCCTACAGAGATCAGATTTTTGGCTAAGTTTAGCACGTGGAGCACCTCCTGGATTATCAGCTCCCTTCCTCTGCCTAGCCATACTCCAACCGATCCAATGCCAACCACGTCCACTCTGCCTCTATCCCCTACGTGATCTCTCTCTTTCTTGTGACCAATTCATATGAGATGAATCCTTCTCTTTTGAATGTCATGTGGAATGTCGCCCCCGAATCCACGTACCAGCAGGTGTCCACCGTTTCTTTCGGCTCCTTCTCAACATCAAACCACACCACACTTTCATTGCTACATTCTGATGAGGCGCTTGATTGACTTTATGGATCTTTGATCATGACCATGAGGCAATAACCTTTAGGAGTCTATTCATCTTCCTCGACCAGATTCGCTTCAGAACTCTCGCTTCGCCTCAGGTCATCCTTCTTTTTGAGACAATCTCGAATGAAGTGACCAACCTGATCACAATAGAAACACTTCTTTTCTGATTTCTTTGTCTTCCCATCAATCCATCCTTGCCCTCCTCCTTGTTTGTCGTTGAACTGCTTTCCTTCCTTGATCTGGTTCCTCTTGAATCTTGATAGCAGCACCATTTCGTCAAGAGGTGGGTTCACCTTGCGCCGTGACTCTTTTTGCAGCAACCTTCAAGTCACAAATTCGAGATCGGGCCTCTCTTCGAAGCCATCCAGGGTCATCACTAATGGATTCTAGCTCGCAGACAGACTGGTTATCAGAGTATACACCAGCTGCCTCTTGTCTAGCACGGCCCCCGCTGTTTCCATTTGTCTCCAAATGGATTTCACCTTGTCGATGTGAGCCCCCATCGGATCTCCTTCTATCATCTTGATTGTGGTTAGTTGTCGATGCAGAGTCAAAATACTGGAGAAGCCAACTGTTTCATACACCCTCTTGAGCATTCCCCATACTTCCTTGGCCGTTTCAGTGTCCCGCACTTGGGCAATAGCCGCATCCCCTAGTGCCATGCACAGTGTCGTATACGCTTTAGCCTCCTTCGCATTGACGATCTCTGTCTGTGCTGCATTTTTCGGGCGCCCTTCCTTGTCCATCTCAATGACCTCGGTCCCATCTATCACCCCCCAGAGGCCTCTCTCCCTTAAGAGGATTTTCAGCTTCCAGCTCCAAGATGAGTAATTGGAACCATCCAGAAGTTCAATCATTTGAAAATCAGCCCCGCTGTCACTCGCCATCCCTGATAGACGAATCTCGACTCACTCAATCTCACTTTTTGCTTTGTTGGCGTGACCATTGTCTCGTGCCACAGATCTTGATCGAAAGCTGATATCCTCAGCAGTACAAGCTTCACACAACTCACATGATCTCAGATCATTCGTGATAGTGGGCCCATAACCTTTGTTAGGTCAATAATATCTGAAAAATGATTAAGCTACTGACAAATGTGCAAGCAAACAATCGTAAGCATAATGATCAGAAAACGAGAGAGAAATGACAACCAAAAAGTTGCTTCGAGTGCATGTTCTTTCCAAAAACAGTCATCTGTACAAATAGCACTATTTAGGTGCATATCAAGAAACTACCATTTTGCACCTTCTCATTCACATGACAAGAAGACCACGTTAACTAACTAAACCGTTAACTATGTACTTGACTTAGACTATATCACATTATGTCCATTAACTGTGTACATGACCTATTCTGAATTGCATCAGGTCTAGCCTATATTCACATTGACCCAACACAAATAGCATAGTTTGTGTTGTGTCTATGTAGCAGGCTGAGTAGTGGAGTGCACAATTTTCTGATAATTTGAAGTCATAGACGTGTCAGCTTCAACCCCTATATCAGTATCTGCATTATCTACATCAATTGGAACAAATGCAGATGCTTCGATCAATGGAACATCTTCAACAGACTCATCATTTGGGATTTCAGCAGATATATAAAAGACAAAAGCCATTCCTTTGATTAGAAGGCGACACATTTCTTTTGTGGATACCACAATATATATTTCTTGAAATGGTCATGCAGGTTAGAGTACTTTCTATTGTGTTTATGCTTAGAGGATGGTTGGGAATGCACAAGGTCCTAAAAATGAACAAAATAAAATCTATCTATATTTTGAACAGGAGTAATCAAGAAGAGAAATGAAATTATAATGATTCTCATAATATCGAAGGGAGCCAAAAAAAATACTCAAAAAATATTCTAATTTCTCAGATGGAATGTCATTGGCATTCAAAAAATCTAGAAGTTTGTTATCTGAGGACATGGAGGAACTAGCTATGTCGAACCTGATATTGGTTCAACGCGACTAAATAATTTCGGTCGAGGACTGAACAACAGTGTGCACGTTGATCCGATATTATTTTGACGAGACTAAAATTTTTCACGAGCACACATCAAAAGAGGCTGATATCGCTCCAGCGCTGGAATGAATCTGACCGTGCACTGTATATCAAGGCGCGCGTCGATTTGATATCACGAGAAAGAAAGAAAACAAAATGACGAGGGAGTTCAGAATAAAAGATCATGGAATTGAAATATGGAAAGTGGTGCCCATATTTATAGCCTATTCTTGTTGATCACAGCCATACATTTGTCAAATAATGAATTGATGAATGCAGCCTATATATATCCACCTACGTTGGAATACATTTAATAGTCTATCACTAGATTCTTCAAATCATCATTAGTCCTGACTCTAAAATTTGTGCATGCGCCGAAATACATTTAATAGTCTATCACTAGCCTCACTGAATCATCATTAAACAAATAATAAACAAATATTAAATGGACATTATTGAAAAATGTGTACGAGAGCAATTATTACAATCATTTAAACACCGTAAAAACGAAATTTTTTTTTTTGAGACAATGTTCATTCTAAACATTTTCATAAAACGGAGCATTTTAATAGAGCCAATATCGATTCCACGCGAGAAGACAAGTGCTTCACAGGAATAGATCAAATAGGCGCGCATTGATTAAATACTCCGATATGGCAAATCGGATATCGGATCAGCACGTCTGTCTCAAAAAGAAAGAGTTTTCAACTTGGACTATGCGCGTTGATTCGCTATTGGAATTATGAGTTTAAGCGAATGTTCAGGTATCTATATAATGAATCTAATCTGTTTAAGGGTTTAATGTTTGAGTATATTTAACTAGCGCGTCGATTCGCTATTGTAGAATTTTTTTTTTTTTTGAATATTGTCGAAATTATTGGATTGCATTTCGAATGATCAGAACTTGCTTGGGTAGATTCTTCATACAGTTAAAGGCCAAATAGGATGTATCCAGGCAGCTCTGATCATTCATAGTGTCCTCCAATGTCGGTTCAACACGCAAGAATAATATCTCTAGTTTACACATGCATTATAAGCGCGTTGATTCGGTATTGGATGAAATATTGGTGGTTGGAATTTTTTGAAATTATTATAACTGGTTATAGAAAAAGGTTAGAGATTTATAGCATAACCTTGTCAATTTCAGCAATAAATTGTAGATGTGATCATACTTTTGTAGAATTAATTGTAGATGTGACCATACTTTTGTAGAAATTATTGTGCTCGTCATTAGCCATATCGACTAATCATTTTGATATTTAATTGGATTTGATTGACAAGCCTCTGAATACCTCAACGTAATTATCAGCGTAATCCAAACCACCACGTATGCAATCATTTCGAATTTGCACTATTTATACAGATGGACGACACTTAAATTTTTTTGCTTAAAGTTCTTATTGTTCTCTACTTCTATGCGGTATTGATTCAGCGCGTTCAAAGCAACCTACCTACATTTCGCTTTCACTCGCGCGCGCCCATCCACTCTTAGGAATCGGTTTGGTCTAAGTTCAGGTATCGGTTCGATGCGCTTGACCTGACTTCTGATCTTGAGTTCTCCTTCTTCGCGCGCTGATCCGATATTGGATAGTAATGGTGCGGACTAAGCAAACAACACGACTCCACCCTAGTGGAATCCCAATCACAAGAGGGGATCATAAAAATGCACCACCACCGCCTCGTCCACCACCACCTCCTCCTAGACCAAGGGACAAACGAAGAGACCCTCCCTGGTTGAAGGATATTCAGAAGCTACAGAAGACCAATAATCTTCTGATTCCAAAAGCTCACATACAAAGATCCATCAAACAGGTTACAAGAAGTCTATCTGCAGATGTGAGATGGACTGTAATGGCAATTGAGACGCTGCACACTACATATGACAATTTCCAAGTGAAATTTTCTTCAGATACTGTTGTTGCAGCTGTCCATGCCAAGAGGGTGACCATCATGCCCAAGGATTTCAACATTGTATTCAGGCTACGGGACACATATGACAAGTTTGCAGAGTACCTTAGACCAGCTCCTTCCTCTCTCCCAAAACAAAATACAGAGAAAAGAAAACAAAAACAATCTCAACCATCCCGACTCATTTTTCGAGTACAGAACGGGAGTGTTTCAAGGAAGAGGCGGTCTCGTGACCCTCCTAATAAAGCGAGGGATTTTTCAAAGCCATCTGCTCTGCATGAAATTCTATCTACTAGACAATCTCCTCCTAAGTCTCCTCCTTCTTCTTCTAAATCGGAATTTTTTATATGAATTTTGATTTCATATTGATTCTTGTAAATTTATTGTTTTCTAATTGTAGTGATCATTGGAGCTTATATGTGTTGTCCTTATATGTCAATGATGAGGGTGTGTGTAATCTAGTTTGTTTAAAGATGAATTCTATTATACACACACACAAAATTGCCAACAGCCATATCCAGAAAATATTGGAACTCTTTCCAATATCATGTGCAACAACATATAGAAGCTGAAAATGGTTGATACGAGGTAAAAATTAATCAATATCGATTCGACATGCCCTTGTAGTTATTGTTTGGTTTCTTTTCATATCGTATGTGCTAATCCAATATTCAAACAATATTTTTTGGATATCGGTTCGACGCGCGCTTGTTTCCATTGTAGATTTTATTATCATCTCGTGTGCGTTGATCCGATATTTCATAATGTTAAAATTTTGTTACTGACTTTCGTTTATATTGGATACTGCAGTCCTTCCAGCAGGTTGATTCTGTCAAGTGTGGTTGATATACGGTACGCAATGCCAAACACTTTTTCAATTGGCTTGCACTACAAGATGAACTTCCTAATCTAGAAGAGGTAATCTTCGATTAATAACATTTAATTGTGGTTTTTTTTTTTTCCAAATCACAATTCGAATAATCATTCCAAATAATCACATTCCTAATAACTAATCTTTGATTAATAACATTTAACTGTGTTTTTATTTTTTCAGTTTAAATGTCCGAAGGTCTCCCCAATGGAGATAATGCACTTCAGGCAGGAGACCATAAAGCTTGTGATCGAAAATTCATATTTAGTTGCAGTGGAAGAGTGTTCTCCACCCAAGCTACTTCCAACTAGAGAAATGGATCTAGAGATCATACATAGTTGATACTAATAAAAAGTTGGTCTCCCTTGATGTGGATGAGACACACATACAAATTTTTTTTATTGAAATATATTTACAGTTTTCTATGGTTGTTTTTACATGTTTGTTTTCCTATTATTAATTCAGGTTATTTTTCATTCATCTTCAATTTTTATAGTTTTCCTATATATATTTTTTTCATAGCCTTGGTCTACCTTGTCTTTCTCTTCTTTGAACCGTTTTTCATTGAAAATCATCAAGAAATCAGATGCTCACATTTTCTTGAAACATTCATGACAACCCAAAAGCTCACAAAACTCCACAAGCATTGAATCTGAGCTCCACTTTATAAATGTCATAACACAGTCTAAACGAGAAGACACTAGTTCTCCGTTATCAGATTGTTTGTGCATATGGTATGCAGGAAAACATCCCAGACATCAATGCTCAAGTAGATGTAGCACACTACAAATCCATAGATGTTTATGTTCTGTAGTTGAAGGGTAATATAAACTACTGCCACAGCTGAACTCATTTCCTTCACCTCCATCTTCACACCTCATCTGATTCGTGTACCCACACCATAACATTGCTTCTTGACTGCACGACATCCTAGGCTCCATGCATTCCTTCGCTCTCATTTGGACCAAATAAACTAGCATGAATGACACCACTGCACACACAATCTGAACCACACCGTTCATCTCCAGACTTACATCATCCTCCTGACCAGAGCACTCCACACCACCTTCCTACTTCAGACCTTCAAAACAAATCCCTGCACACATCATCCATTCCCTTCACATGCTCTCCACGATCTCTAGACCCTACCACACACACCTCCTGCAACCAAAGCATTTCTTTCATCCCTCACGCTCCTGCACTTCCATACAAGCCACCTCGACCGAGGTCTCCATTTTTGAAATCTCAACCGGAGCCATTTTTAAAATCTCAAACGAAGCATTTTTTGAAATCTCAACCGGAGCCATTTTTGAAATCTCAATCGGAGCCATTTTTAAAATCTCAATCGAAGCCTTTTTTGAAATCGCGACCGGAGAGTTCTACTCAGATCTCAATCGGAGCATTCACGTCAGATCTCAACTGGAGCATTGCAGTCAACTGGAGCGTTCGCGTCAGATCTCAACCGGATAGTCAGATCTCAACTGGAGCATTCCAATCAGATCTCAACCAAAGCTTTCGCGTCAGATCTTGACTGGAGCTTTTGAGTCAGATCTCGACAGAAGCTTTCACGTCAGATCTTGACCGAAGCTTTTGAGTCAAATCTCAACCAGAGCATTCAAGTCAGATCTCAACCGGAGCGTTCTAGTCAGATCTCAACCGGAGCATTTCCTAGATCTCGACCGAGGCAATTAGGTCAACTCTCGACTGGATCAATTTAACTCCCATCTTGTCCAGACCGGATCAAGACCAAAACACATAACTTTCAAACGAGACCAAAAAAATCTCAAAAAATAAAATGCATACAAATAGAAAGCTCTTTTCATACTGAGTCCCCCCCTTGACTTCTTTACAAACCCAAAAAAAAATTCAAAAACACCAAAAATCCTAAAAAATCCATAAACAACAAAAACCTTAAAAAATCCAAAAACACCAGAAACTAATGCCTAACACAAAAAAGACACAACATTACCCAATGGACCCGCATACAAATCCTAAAATACCAGAAGGTTATCCATACGAGGTAAGGTCCCAACTCTACGAGCCATCCACAGACCTCACAGAACAAGAGCCTGATAGAGCCGAGTCTTCACGATCACGAGCCCAGTTTTATGGTACTGAACCCTCACTGGTCAAAACCCACCTTAATGGTGTTTCTACTACCCACAGTGCTCATCATGAGAGACGTACACCCAAGTTAGGTCTATCCAAGTTTGACGGTAGTTCGGACCCTCAAAGATTCTTGCAAATCTTTGAGAATGCGTATGATGTTTACGGTGAAACATCTCTTGATGCTATGGTTCAACTATTTTTGATGACCATGATCGCTAAAGTACGTGATTGGTTTTTCAACCTTGATCTTGAAGATACGACAGACTGGTCAATTTTGAAAGAGTCCTTTACCAACCGTTTTAAGCCCTTTCGCTTGATCGAGAGTCCTTTTGTCAAATTGAGTAACATCAAGATGGCAAAAGATGAACATGTATGAGACTATATCGAGGGTTTCAAACGCCTCAAAAGTCAAGTACAAAAACAGCCCTCTGAACAAATGTTCATCGTCTGGTTTTTAGTCAGCCTTCCAAGATGGATTAGACGTGAGCTTAAATCCAATGATGAATATATTACCCTAAAGTTAGCTATGTCTAATGCCATCAAAGAAGAAGATGAGGGATCAGATGTTGATGAATCCAAAGAAAGGAGAGCACCATGTACTCCTGTCCATGAGTTGAAGCCGATCAAGGATACCCAAGGTTAGCTTTGGAAATCCCAGTTGGAGTTGCTTAATAAGCAACATCAACTACAATGGAGAAACTCACCAATGAGTTTCAAGCTACCCTGAAGTCTCTCCAAAGCAGTATGCCTGGTCAGCCAAACCTTGCATAGGTACTTTATAGAGAAAAATCAATTTGGTGCCCACATTGTCGGGCTACGCATCCTACTGATGCTTGTCTTTCATATCAGCCTATCCACGCACATACAGTCCAACCATATAAAAAACAATCACAGTCTGGACATTCCTTGACTTATCATGAATATCCATCTGAAAGTCCTGAACCATTAGCCATACAAGATGGCTATGTCGTTATACAAGATCCATTGAACAACAGATGTTTCATATGTGGTGAAACTAGCCACTTAATGGTTGATTGTCCAGTCAAGACTAAGTACCCCGCTAAATGTTCCGACTGTGTTAGAAAACACAGTCTCAAAGAATGTCCAAAACAACCCAACAAGATCCTACCTGTCCGACACGTTAGTTATGACTCCCGATAGGATCCTCACGATAACACAACACAAGCACCATATCACCCAACCGCTCAACTTGTTGCTCACTTGAGAAGTTTCTTGCAAATTTCTACATTACCACGCAATTCACCAGCTCCATAATGCAAAAAGACACTAATATGACATGAGTCCTTGAAGGAGGAAAGTGAAACCAATATTCTGCCATTTGCTACAATGTCCAACCAAGACCAACCTCCACAAAGAATTGACAGTTTTTCTCCCCTCAAATCTATTTGTCTTTCCACATGCTGATAAGATTTCCAATGTGCCAACACACACTAAATCTAGGAATTTGAAATCCAGATAGAGATTTAGTTCTGAATCTCTTGCTCAGAGAGGTCCTCAAGACATAGTACCTCAACCATAACTGCATATCAAGCTATATCTTACAACATCTACTATCAACAATGGTAGATTCAGTGTTACTATTCCTCTTGTTATTGATCTTTCATTACTCTAAAAAGATCAATAGAAATCTGAAATTATCCCGGTGAATTATACATGTTGATGAATGACTTTTGTTTGACAAGTGCTCTACACTTTCACTCTCTAAAACATTGGTATCTTCCTTGTTTATTTTTTTTCATTTTTTGATTTGGTGATTTCTTCTAATTGCATATGTTTTTCTAGATTTGTTTTAGTTCATCAAGGATAGCCATTGAACAGGAGACATCATGTAGTGTATCTCAAAAAAAAAAAACTTGTCATCCCTCTATCAGCCTTCAAATCACCTTATTCAAAGTATCAGATTTTTAAGCATATTCCAAATCTGCAAAGTACAGATCACGTCAGAGTTAATTCTTGCATCTCATTGCTATATTAATATTCAAATCAACTACAACAAGATCGAAACAAATTTAGTTAAAATTTGTTCAATCTTTAGTCCAGTCACATGTTCAACGTGTTTTCACCTATGTGTTCCACACATTGATCCAATCTTGAGCATGAACAATTACCAACAACAACATCCCCGTCAACAGATTTTTTTTGGGGGGGGAAGAGAGTGGATTTGCTTGGATCCACTGGAGCAGTTATGCTGCCACCAACAACATCAGCAAGATCGATAGCCAAGGTCACAAACCCAAAGTCGACAATGACAAGGCTAAGAAGACAAATGGGCAATCCAAAGCGACTCAATTAGAAGAAGTATCCCAGTTACGACGAAGATAACACAAACATTGGAAAATCAGTCCCCTTCTTCAACCGGCCTCTTGCCATACTTTTGCGCCCATTCTCATGCCTATCGTTCACACCATCTACCGATGTCACCACCTCCACCTTACCTCCCATCTATTTGTTTATCATCAGCTCACTGTTCTTCTAAGAAATCCCCAGTTTTTTATAGTCTTACCAAAGCAGTTGATAGATCATTGCAAATGTCCTACGAAGACTAACTACCACCTACAATGGTTGATCAGCCAAATGAAGATCTAAGAATCAGGCAAAGCAACTAGAAGATATAAGAAATTAAGCAAAGAAGCTGAGGAGAAAAGGACAAAACGTAAGCAATAGTTGAGTCAGATCGATCTTGATCAAAAGAGACTCTCTGGAACAATGGCAGTTGAATCCCCTCTTATGAAGTCCAAAGAGATCCAAAAGTAATGGATCAAAAGAAAGAGCTGCAAAAAAAGAAAGATGAAGACAACCGTGAACCTGCAAAATAAAGTGAGTTTCTCACCTAGCAAGTGGTGGTCAAAGCTCGGCATTGCAAGGGTCCAAGGCTACAATTGTAGAACTATCAGTTCCTTCACTCTTCCACCAAGCCTTCATCATGTTTCCTTACCATTACCAAATCATCCACCCAAATCTGTTCCTACCACCATTTTTGTGATGATGAGTCCATCCCCTTGAGACTGATAATCGAAGTTTGTGCAACTTGCAAATCAAAGCTTTTCCTAGAGACTGGGACTTCGACTGAGCGAAAAATTGTGGAAACACCCAAAAGCAAAACAGAGGATACAGTCCTCCCAGAAGTTAGTACCTGCAAAGAAACCAAGGATGAAATCGTCAATGGCAGATACAAGTGATAAAAAGGACATGAGGAAAGCACTCAGATATGTAGAGTTCTGAAGCTGCTGGGAGCTCTCCAAATTTTGAGAATGTCAATCACTTGCAACAATAAGACATTCTAGTTACATTGCGGCAGATTGTAGAAAGCAGTTCTTGATAAAGAATGACAATAATAAGCACTTGGTTTTATGCAAGTGCATGAGGATCTATGATTTTCCAAGTGACGATCGAAGACGCCAATGCGGAAGCAAAACGACATCGTCCAATATGAGTTGTAGTGGGTCCTGCAACACATTAGGGGTGGCATGATGTTGGCTGATTCTAACGAATCCCCAAGATACTCGGACAAGGCAACTCAAGAGCACCTCTCATCTTAGACTGATGAGGTCTCTGAGAAGACGAGACTAACGAAGACTGAGAGCCAAGTATGAGAGTCGAGAAATGCTAGTTAGGAATAACAAGCAAGAACTGTGCAAGCCTCATGGTGAATCTCGGAAGATGGAATGACCATGTAGGAACTAGTATTTCTAGGCTAAAGTAATAAATGCAAGTAGACCCCTCTTAAAGAAAGTAGAGTGAGGCACCTTTTGATGGTGACCTCTAGTGGAGAGCATTATTCCACTTGTAATTTGTGTGATGTGGAAATGCCACTAGGATGTCACCTAAGGAGCTCTCTTGCTTACTTAAGAGACTCCCTCTTTGTGAAGGGGAGATATTGTATCTACTCCATGCTTAATAAGAAGATTTTCCATGAGTTTGATGCTACACTAAGCTCCTTGATCATGATGATTTTCTTGAGTGATGCTCCTATGATCATGCCCTTTCATTCATATTGTGTGTGGTTGTGGACTTTAGAGTGGATTAGTTTTTTTGCTTTCCTAGTTGTGGATTAGTTTTCATTTCTTGTTTGTGGATTAATGTAGGAATCAGCATTCAGGTAAACTAAAAGGCTAGAAATGTGGTATAAATCTTGCATACCCTCCAACATTCTAGTTCTTGATATTCTTGGGATGTCCAAGAATCAAAAGACTAGTTGGTTTCTTGATTCTTGGACTTCTATAATGTTGTTTAGTTTGGTTTCTTATTTCTTGACTATGTTTTTCAATCATATTTAGAGTAGTTTTTGGTTTTGCAAGTAGATTAGCTTCCTTAAATTTGGTTACAGCCCTTAGGATCTTGAAAATCGAGCAACTGTGCTGCATTGCAAATCTGACTTTGTTCACCATGGCTTGCCTTGTAACGGAGTTAATTGTTCCATTGACAAGTGCTCATTCATAAATAACAAAGTGTTCGAAGCCTTGAAGTCGTCCTCTAACAGGCAGGGTGAATATACTACAATGAGCAACTGCAAAACTGGCCATCGTAATCCTATGTGCAGAATAGAATTGTAGGAAAGGCCAGTTTACGTTCTTCTCAGGCTCAGAGGTTAGGCTGCTTGGCAGAGCATCTGGGACTAGGAAGAACCTTGCAACATCAGCTTGAACCATTTTTGGGGGAGAAGAAAGAGAAAAAGCCTGAGGTTATGACTGGTTATTCAAGTGCACCAGTTATTTTAATCTACACGATATTCATGAAGATAAAAGGGCTAAGGACCAAGGGCTAAGGGTCGAGGGATAAGAGCTAAAGGCCAAGGGTCAAGGGTCAAGGGCTAAGTGCCAAGGATTAAAGGACAAGGGTTAAGGGCCAAGGGCTAAGGAATATGAGCTAAGAGCCACGAGCCAAGGGTTAAGGACCGAGGGCTAAGGGCTAAGGGATAAGAGCTAAGGTCCAAGGGTCAAGGATCAAGAGCTAAGAGCCAATAATTAAATGACAAGGACTAAGGAACAAGGGATAAGGACCAATGGCCAACACGAAGGGCCAACGGCTAAGGGCTAAGAGCAAAGGGTCAAGGATTGAGAGTTTCTCAGATACAGATGGCTCCGGATATTTCAATAATCGATCTCCATGACTGTGGTGGCCTAGTCGTTATAGATTTTCACAAAATTGATGAATTACATAGTATAAAAGGTTTGATCGTTCCCCAAGAGAGAGAGAATAATCTCATCTTTTGCATGGTAACTGTATGTATGATGGTAAACGGACTAGAATATATAAAATTCACAATGAATTTTACAACTTCATATCTAGTTATCCAAAGATATTTTGGTAAATTGGCATCCAAGAACACCAATGGTGAAATGATTTGGTCAAGGTCTGCAATTGTAAAGATTACTTTATCTTTCAGGCTCTTCAGACATCAGGTAAACAGTCAGAACAAACAGCAACTAGCAAATAGATTCATCAAGCAGAATCACATTGGCTAAAGATTCTTCTTAATCAAACACATAGTATTAGTTCTTATCGCAGGAAGCAAACAAAACAAAACATCAAATCATTATCTGAACACATAGCTCATTCAGAATTGAAGGAGGTTCTGCTAAAAGTTATGCTTAACAGCTTCGGCTAATTCCCTACACCCATTAATCAGAATTGTTACTTGCTGGTGTTGTCTGAAAATCCATGTTAGAGTAACTGAAATTCAGTAAGACGTGAGAAATTTGTGTGACGCAAACAGAACAATATCACAATCAATCACAGATCATACAGAGTGTATTCGCACAAATGATAAGAAGTAATTCTGTGAAAGATAGCAGAGGGAAAGAATGCTCAAGATACAGAAACTTGCTCTTCACTCTCTATTGATACGTAGTATAGTAGTGTCTGTCTACACTCTGGAGGACTGTAGGAATGATGCAGTTGGCAGTGACTAGCATTCATATCTGAACTCCATCCGTTTTTCGTGCGTTTCGCATTCGCGAACCTGAAGACAATTTTATTTTCAATCTTTCGCATCAGTGGTATCAAAGCCTACATAGTTTGTCACATAGCCAAAGGCTATCAGATCCAGGAGGCCAAGCATTCAAATGATTAACTATCAACAAGTGAACAAACTTCAGAAGCAATGGCTTCAATCAGCAGCATACAGAGCAAAATCTATACAGTTCTAGATTCTTCAAGATCTAACTTTCTACTTGGAAAGTTAAGCCATCTTTGATACTCAAGGGTGAAGGTCTATTCCCCTGGGTGGATGGCACAGAAGAGATGCCTACGACATCAGGCAAAGAGCTACGCGAGTGGAGGGAGAAAAATGACAAGGCAATAGTCTTGCTATCTTCATCCATCGAAGATAGTCTGACGCTTGATCTGGCTACACACTCCAAAGCTAAGGAGATGTGGGATGCACTACTCATGAGATTTCAGACGAAATCAAGAAGTCAAATAATGATACTAGAAGATCAACTGAGGAATCTACAGTGGGATGGGAAGGACCTCACTTCTTTTGTAAGGAAGATGAAGGATATGTTTCTGTCACTATACAACTCTGGAGCAGAAAATGTAGTGTCAGTTGAGAAGCAGCTCACCTACCTGTTGAGAGCCTTACCTAGATCTTTCTAGACAACCAGAACCCTGCTCGCGAAAGATCCTACCATGACCCTCGAAAAGGCGATTGTCGAGATTCGAGAGGAAGTTGAGACGAGAGAAAGTCGAGACGAGAGAACACTTTGATCACAAGGATGGTTCTGACCAGGCCCTCTACGACAACAAAGAAAAGCCAAGAAACAATTCAAGCCTAAGAGGGAGTCGAATCAAAGGCAGAATCGTGATCAACAAGCAGAGGGGACCAGTAAAGGTAACTGGAAGAGCAAAGGGAGGTCAAAACAACAAGGTGGAGAAAAGAAGACTTGCGTGAGATGCAGAACTAACGAAGCATGCAACATGATTGATGCCTATACTAGTACCCTGATCACTCAAGGTAGAAGAAAATGTAATCTATATCACCTGAGGGTATGCCTACCTGCAGATCAGATGCATCAGACTCATGATGAGTCGCCAGACACTCTGTGGCACAAGAGACTATGCCACATGAACTCAATGGAACTTTACCAAGCAAGCCATCATGGAGCAATAACAGTGGCCATCATCTCAAATGCAACCAGTTCGACCACCTATGATGCATGTCTGAAGGGCAAGATGTCATGCGCTCCTTTTGTCAAAGACTCCTATAGAACAACCAGGATTCTAGAGTTAGCGCATTCTGGCATCTGTGGGCCTTTCAACGTGATCTCAGTAGGAGGTTCAAAATATTACATAACCTCATTGATGACTATAGCAAATTTGCCAGAGTGTACTTCATTCAAAATAAAACTGAGGCACTTGATAAACTCACAGAATGTGTGAATTGGGCTGAGAGATGCACATGCAACAAAGTGAAGTAGATTAGGATAGATCAAGGTGGCGAATACATCTCGAATTGCTTCACTGACTTCTGCAATGGTCTTGGCATCATTCACAAAAGGACTGCAGCCTACACACCACAGCACAACGGACTTACAGAAAGGAAGAATAGGACCCTGATGGAGATTGCCAGATGCATGATGGCCTACTCGAAAGCTCCAAGGGTACTGTGGGCTGAAGTAATAGCTACAACCGCATATGTCCAGAATAGGACAGGGAAGTCCGGTGTCCCTCATATGATACCACATGAGTTATGGTGGGGCAGAAAGCCCAACCTGTCTCACATCAAAATCTTTGGATGTGCAGCTTATGCACATATTCCTGATAATCAAAAGAAGCTTGATGAGAAAGCCGAACAGGGATTTCTGGTAGGATATGACAACAATTCGTCATACTATAGAATCTACATGCCAGACACAAACACTATGAAAACAATGAGAGATGTCAGATTCGACGAGAACAGGACAATGGCCAATGATGACCTTGTCAGCTATGAGATTCTGGAGAGACAATTTTATGATTTGCCACCAACAATAGAGGGAGCAGAAGACGAACACAAAAACGAAGATTTTTGAGTCGCTTTGATGAAAGATTTGAGAGGCAACCTATTGCTACAGTACCTATAAACCAAGATGGTTTCGGACCTAGCAGAGCAGACAAAGACAAAGGCATTGTTGTCCCAGGAGGATCTTCTAGAAGGTCGACAATACCACTAAGAGCGCCAGCAAGATACGTGCCAGGTAGCTTAGCTTTCACATCAGAAGAGTTCTGTGGATTCAGTGGCGAACCACAAACTTTCGAGGAGGCGATTGAATGTCCAGAGAAGGACAAATGGATCCAGGCCATGAATTAAGAGATGGAATCCATGAGGAAGAACCAGGTATGGACATTGCAGCCATTACCACATAAGCGCAAGGCTGTCAAATGCAAATGGGTTTTCAAGCTCAAGTACGGACTGGATGGGAATGTTTCGAAATACAAGGCAAGATTGGTAGCAAAGGGATTTTCTCAGAGATATGGTATTGACTACTCTGAAACCTTCTCTCATGTCGTCAAACATTCATCCCTATGATTGCTATTTGCATATGCAGCCGCTTATGACCTCAAGATCCACATTGTGACGAGAAGACAGCCTTCTTGCATGGCGAGCTAGACGAAGAAGTCTATATGGATCAACCTCCAGGTTATGTCTCAAATTCACTTCTTGATTATGCATGCAGAATGCATAGAAGTATTTACGGTCTAAAACAGTCAGGTCGACAATGGTACAAGAGAAGGACCAAGCCCTGAAATCATTAGGATTTAGAAGAGAGAGAACAAATGCAGTTCACACCTTACAGGAAGCTGATAGGTTCGCTGATGTACCTTGTAGATAACACACGTCCTGACATTGCTTATGCAGTGTTCAGGATGAGCCAATTCTACACGAATCCAAGCTCGACACATTGGAAGATTGCAACATGAATTTTGCAATATCTTCAATTGATGAGAGATTATGGCTTGTGTTATTGTCGTGATGCAAGTTTCAGGATGCTTTCCTACAATGATGCTAGCTGGTCATCTCTCAAGGATGATTGTAATAGTGTCTCAAGAGGATGCACCCTCGTGTCAGGAGCGGCAGTTCTCTAGGTCATCAAGAAGTAGATTGTTGTGGCTCAGTCATCCTACGAAGTAGAATACGTTGCATCAGCAAAGATGGCCAATGAAATGATTTGGCTCAGGCAGTTCTTGGAAGAATTGGACAAAACAAGAAATGAGCCTCTAGTTTTGCAAATGGATAACACATCTACAATACATCTCACGAAAGATCCTGTGTTCCACTCAAGAACGAAACACATCGCGATCAAGTGCCACTTGATCAGGGATCTGATTGAGAAGAAGATGTTGTAGACCACCTTCATCAGAACAAAAGACATGGTTGTTGAAATCTTCACCAAGGCCCTAGACAGAGGAGCAGTCTTGGGGGCATCAAGCTATCATGCTTTGAGAGGGGGCTGAAGAAACAATATGTTTCTATTACCAAAGCTTTGCTAGCTTTTAGCCCTCTACCTGACAAAAAGTTCGCAAACGCGGAAGTCAAAGGATATGAAGGATACGAAGGACATGAAGCGAACATGTTCGCGAACACCCACAAGAAGACAGAAGCACAAAATATTCACGAAAGGAAATCTTTCGCGACATAGCAGGAGAAAGTCAGACGACAAGAAAGTCAAACGACTGAGAAATTATCGCGACACTCTTCTCTATCCTCACGCTCCAAGAAGGATCATCAAGTATCCAGAAGTACAAATATCTGATCTGATAGCATGACGTCAGCAGATACACTTTAGGTCGTGGCTAATACGCCACTCTTGCAATTTCGTGATTAGTTGTAGATGATTAATTACTCTAATCTAGAAAGTTGCAAGAGGCGATTATATACTTACTGGATGATACTTGATCTATACAGACAGAGATATACATGAAGTAGTCTGAAGCTAGTAAGCAAGAAGACGAAAAGACAGAATAGAAGTCCGCTAGTAAGCGTGACTATCACTTGTGAGAGAACTGTATTTCTCTCACGCCAACGCACTGCGTGAATCTGCATGTAGTGCTTGAAGAATCAGAGAAAGATCAATAGATGTTTTTCTTATCTTGTGTGATCTCAAATGAAAATTAGTCTGTTGTCATTCTCGTATCTGATTTACTTGTTCATTTTAATTTCGCCCCTTGGTTTGAATTTCGTTGAATGCTGCATTAATTTGTTAACGTAGTACAGTAGTGTCTGTCTACACTCTGGAGGACTGTAGGAATGATGCAGCTGGCAGTGACCAGCAGTCATATATGACCTCCATCCGTTTTTCGTGCATTTCGCGTTCGCGAGACTGAACACAATTTTATTTTCAGTCTTTCACATCATTTTCTGGAATTAATTACAATTTCTGATATATTGTCTATTTATGAGTAAAATCGATAATTAATTTTTGGTTCTTTGCATTTGGCAATATTTGGCTTTCATAACAGCTCCATAATAGTAGAAATGTTAGTTGTTACTTTGTGTTCAAAGGCGTTTTTTACTGGATTTCGTTAAAAGCTCATTTGATTAAGTTACGAGCATTTTAGTGAAAATTATGGACCTATGGAGGTGGGATGCCACCCCGATGTCGGCCAAAATAAAGTAATCATCGTTTTTCGGTTCGAGTCAATTCAGAGTTTGGAATACCATGGTAAAAAAACAGATTTTTGGTTATAGTCAGTTTTTGCCCACTAAAGCCGAGTTTTGATACCAAGCTAGCGAAGAAACGCTCGAGGCCCTAGTATGAGAAATTGATTATGTGTGGTCACTCAGATTGGTGCACGGTTCGATGGTTGAATGGGCACTTTGAATATTGAAGTACTTTTTACTCTCATTGACAAATTAAACGATGCTTTAAGTTTCTTCTTTTCATAAAGTCGGTCTTTTAATAAATTAACGTCTTAATTACTCTTAGTCTAAGGTTTTAAGACAAAGTATATGGAGATGTTAAACACTTTCTGAAACTGAAGTGATGAGTCTTGGGTATATGTTGAGGATTTCATAATTGTCTCCATAGAATAAAATTAATTTTTAAATATGACCCATTCGCCGCGGGGTCCTAGGGGCCCCATATTAAAAAAAAAATTTAAAACTATATATATATATTTGAATTCTTTTTATGGGGGATTCATCCGCCGAGGCGGATGGGGGGTCCCAGGGGCTCCATATAAAAAAAAAATTGAATTTTTTTTTATGGGGGGGCATCCGCTGCGGCGGATGGGGGGTCCCGGGGGTCTTAAGAAAATTATTATTATTATTATTATTTTAATGGGGGGAGGGCATCCGTTGCGGCAGATGGGCCTTCCATACAAAAAAAAAAAAAAAAAGTGGGCATTTTCAACTATTTTTGGACATTCTCAAGTCCATTTACAAAAGTGAATTTTAGGAAAGTCCAAAATTAATTGAGACTGTGTTGAAAATTTCATAATTGGAAATATGGAATCGATTTCAATGTTGTCTTATGAGTCGGTTCTTTAAATTTTGTCCAATAGTAACATTGGTCTAAATTTTTATATTAACCCACGCACAATTTTTTGTCTCTCGTAACTTTTGCCCTAAGTTCTATAAACTAATTAAGGACATGGTCTCTTGTTTAATTTTACATAGACCATAATGTCAGCCTAAAATTTTAAGATAACCCTAAATTCAAAAGTCTCTGGGCCCTGACTTTTGCCTGAAATCTTTATCTAACTACTTAAAGATGTGGTTGCCAGTCTAGAACATTTCGTGCTTAGGTCTTCAAATGTTCTTGTTTGCTCTATTGTTTTCTAGATATCATAATCAATTCAAACAAGCATACCTACATTTTTTTAAACCCATGCTAAACATAGCTTTATATGCTTAGCATAGAATTAAGTCTTTAATTTTTTTTTTTTGTTAATTTATTTAACCATGTGCCGAGACTAAAAACAAAATTGTATTTGTTTTAAATTTTCTCTTTGTAGTATTTCCTTATAGTTTAGCAATGAAAAGCTCATCTTCTTTAGTTTCTCCTACTGTAACTTATTACGATGGAATTTCTACGAGTTTATCATCCAACATCAGGATTACAACTATGTACCATGAGGTGTGACTCCAGGTTCGACACAAGCTATTGAATTTTGTACGACTTCGTCCTCGTCATTGTGTCTCATAAATTCTAGAGCAGTGTATTGCTCTCCTTCACTAGAGATTCATAATGGTTCAAAATCAAGTAAGCACTCCATTACTGATTCTAGTCAGTCCACCATCCCACGACGTGGAAGTCTTTCTTTGAAGAAATCAAGACAAGCATGAAGGCACGTTCCGTCCAATGTTGTGAAGTCTAAAAGATCTATATTTTCGAATGTAACAGAGATTTCTGAAAGCTCAAAGCCTTCTACTAAAAACCAAGATAATGAAGTGGCAGTGAATCAAACCTACACCTTTAACAGGTATGGATTCATTACCAACACCTTTAGGTGCCAATGTCCCAAGTTCTTCATACAAAGCAGGATCCAAAAGTGAAGAGAAATTTCGAAGAGATTTACAATCAAGTCAATAAATGACCTCACGTAAAAAACAATTGCTGGAACTAGTGAAATCTGAAGAGTCAAAAACTTAGTTTGTTGTATTTCTTCCTCTTTGCAAAAATTAACCTCTGCCAAAATTAAACAAATTCGCTCGAGCTTTTTTTCAAAGACAGAAAATGATCAAAATTATTATCTTTGTTCATCTGTAAGGCTTGATAGGAAAGGTTTCACTTACTTTTTAGAAACAACTGAAGTTTGTCGCAAGACTTTCACGGCTGTCCATGCAATTGGAAATTCGAGACTTGCTCATATTCACATGAGAATTAAAAAGGATCCTAGTCTTTAAGGTTTTGTTCAAGGTCAGACTGTTTCTCTGGACTCCTTAACTGAAAAAGCATGGTTGACGTATTTTATAGACGTGCATGTTGATAAACTTCCAAATTCTCCATATTTTCACCTTCTAGACAAGTTCTCGAAATTGGAAATATTCATGATGTACAAAGGTTTTGCAATGTTGAAGAATGTTCAGCATCTAAGTTATTCTTATTTCGTGAAACTATGGAAGAGAGATTTTGGTCTAGT
This sequence comes from Diphasiastrum complanatum, assembly GCA_029204225.1. Lineage (NCBI taxonomy): Eukaryota > Viridiplantae > Streptophyta > Lycopodiopsida > Lycopodiales > Lycopodiaceae > Diphasiastrum > Diphasiastrum complanatum. The sequence goes on along the minus strand of CM055111.1, from coordinate 39,242,128 downwards.
AAAAATCTCAAAAATATCCAGAATGTCTGTCTATACCATCTGCGAGAAATTGAAAGTGCTCAAAGACCAAGCAAAAATTCCTCAAGAAAAAGATATTTGACATATACTAAATTTTGTCATTTTTTTAACCACCCAGTTTGAATTTCTTTTACTCTCACTTACTAAATTATTTTTGTGTGTGATTTTTTAGACAACATTACAAAGTCATTTCAAATTCATAGAGAGCAACAAACGAAAGAAAGACAAAGCTTGCCAAACACATGAAAAAGTATTTGAAGTTTTCTCAAAAGTATTTGGGTCTCGTAATCAATGGGATGGACCAAATGAAAATACTACTTCCACATTTTGTAAGGGTGCCAAAGAATCTAAACGAAGTGGGGTTGGAGCTCTTATATTCAATGGCACCTTGCAGTCTAAAGAGTATTTCAATTATCCCAATGTTCGAAATGATCCAAACTTGACCATTAGCATAATCCACAAAATAATAGTTGAATTTGGCAATAGTCTTCAATAAAAATCAAATAGTACTGGCATATTTGTCCATGTTGGTTGTTTTAAAATTTAAAAAAAAAATCAAAATAGGATTTTTATTGGTGGGTCATACTCATGATCAAATTGACCAAATGGTTAGTTGCTTTTCTAAAATGCTGAGACGCAACAAAGCTTTTTCTTTGTCAGTACTAAAGAGTATTATCAAGGAGTCATACACCCCTAGACCAAATGTGTTTTTACCACGACGTACATTTAATTTTAGAGATTACATCAAAACGTCGGAGGAACATTGCATTGCACCAATAAATGATATTAGTTTTCAACATTAGTTCAGGGAAAACAATTTTAAAACTCTACGGCATGGTTATTATCTAAAGAAGTTCGTTTCTTGCAAAGCGTGCCATCTTCTCAAATTAAGCTTGCAGCTTTGTGTCATCTAACTTTTATCATGGAAGAGCAAAAGGCTCAAAGAGAATGTCATCCAGTTAATCCATTTGCGGCTTTTAAAATTTTTGAAAATGACCAATCAAGCAGCATACCAATTTTTTGATGAGTTTGATCGACATTCGAGGGTGTATTTTTTTGAGGAGCAAAAGTTAAGTTTGCTTAACTTGGGAGATGCAAACTCGTCTAAGAAGTTTCATTGGTCGTTGTTGGAGGGTTTGCGGATCCCAAGGCAACCCTAACCCTAGTTAATAAGTGAGAGGGATTTGGCACCCTGCGTGTGTAAGTCCAACTCGATGATCACATAGTTATTTGATTGATTAGTTAAAAGTCAATATAAGGACTTTAGGCCTTTTTGCGGGACTTTTAATGTCGCAAGGCCTAAATGTCAAGTTAGTGAATAAAGTTGAGTTTCCCTCCAATATTGATGGTTCTCACACTTTTTTAAATTTGAATAAAAAGAGAGGCAAGACTGGACCAATAGGATTCAGAGGCCAGGGTCCTCCTCTCTACTATAAAAAGGGACCAACTCGAGTTCCTACACATGTTCATTTTCTCATTTCAATAAAGCAAATTGGTTCTCTTCAGAAATGGATTGATGAATGTCCTTGATCTTCTTCTTTCCTTCTCCATCTCTCATGCTTTCTTTGGATTTTGCTAATTATTAGATCTGAATCTTATTGGGATTGAGTATTATTATACTTTTTATGAGAGAGAAAGAGTAAGCTATCTTTGTTGTGGATCATAGTGTTAATGGATCTTAGTGTTAATTAGTAGGGTTAATGGATGTAGAGTTACATTTAGATCTTCCATTCATGCTAAAATCTGAACTAAACTATCGCTCTCATGGGAACGAACCTACGCGTGATAACTAACTCTGTCTCTATTATGATAGATTGACTAGATCTTGTATTTAGGTTAGGCAAGAAAAGAAACCCACTATAATTTTGGCACCGTTGCCAAGGAGCTACGCCAATTTTTCAGTTTGCAGCATGATTGTTGGATGGTTAGCTTGCATTAGGCATCTTGTCGCATGAATAGTGTTAGATCTACATTTTAGGATTAGTTTGGGATTGATTTTGCTTGATTTGAGTGGATTTGCTTGTTTGAAATCTAATTTGATTATTAAAAAAGAGAGAGCTATTCAGATCCCCAATCTTAAGATCCATTTGGATCTGAGATATCAGAGAAAATAACAAAAATCGATCAAATCTACTAGATGTGATAAAAAAGAGACAAAAAGCGTCATCAGAGCTTAGAACTTTTTACTCTCTTTTAGAAAGCCTTCGCCGAGTTGCAGACACCTTCGGTTTTCTTCACAGAATCTTCAGTTTGAAGAACGAAGATTAATTCCTAGCAGATTTTCAGAAACATCAAAAAAATCGTCAAAAAATATCAAAAAATCATGAAAATCCTAAAAATACAAAAGAAGAACCTTCACCCGATTCACTGTGCACAAGTGTGATTTGATCTATCTATTGCCAGGTCGGCAAAGAATAATACCAAAAATAAAAAGGGTTTTAGAAGATCAGTTGTCATATTGCCATATTTTTGTCAAATAAGTCACTTTTTTGCAAAATTACCAATATTACTCTTGATCCTTTGTCAGAACCTTCGCCAAGTTTTCAGAACATCCTATTTATAATAAAATACTATTTTTGAGTTTGACAAATATTCTTCTTGATCAGATCATAGCAAATCTTGAATTTTACCCCCGCCAACCATCAAAAATTATATTTTCTTGTGTCATAAACCTTCGTCCGTTTTTCCATAATTGTATCTGTGTCAGATCTTTCATCTGAGAGGTCGGTGAAGGTTATTTCCCAAGAAATCATCAAAAAAAATGTTCAGAGAGTTTTTTGTCCAAAATAGCACTATTGAACTTTCGGCGAGCCAATCTTTGCCTAGTGAACCTTCGCCATACCTATTTTAAGTTTTTGATTTTCCAGATTAAGTTTTCGTCAAAGTTTGGATCAAATCTGATATACTTTGAATTGGATTCGGAGATATTTATCATTTTTAAGAAGTATCTATTGATCGAATCTCGAAAAAAAAATTCATGATATAGAATCAAATTTTTGAAAAATGGAATGGATCTAGCAGATCTGATCTGAGATAGTTGTGATTAAAAAATCTAGATCCAATCTCATTGTCTGCTTAATCTAAATTTGTAAAGATGGCTACCCCTGGAGCTGCTCCTAGAGGTGCTCCATAGGAAGTCAATCCAATTATTGTTAGAAGAGCACCCCGTTTGGATCTACCCAAATATAATGGATTAACAAATCCAGTTAGATTTCTTCAAATCTATGCTGAATCTTGTGAAGTCTATGGTGAGATTTATCCTCAAGATAAACTTAAGCTGTTTCCTATGGCCTTAACAAGCGCAGCACAAGATTGGTACTATGACCAAGACGAAACTGAGTGTACCAATTGGGAGGTTGTTAAGTGAGCCCTTATCACATGGTTCAACCTGCAAAAGTTTATGGAAGACCCTTTCCTACTTTTAAGTAAAATTAAAATGGGAAAGCGGGAAATGGTTCGAGATTACATTGAACGGGTGAAACGTCTTAGATCTGAATGCGAACCTGAGCTGATTAACGAAAATGCCATGATTATGTGGTTTTTGTCAGGTCTACCTAAACGGATCAGACGTGGGTTGAAACGTCATAATGAGTATGCACTCTTGCAAAATGCTATGGACGATTCAATTCAGGAGGAGGATGAAGATTCAGATGAGGAGCCAAATAGTAGTATATTGCCTTATACAACAGGGCAGACTACTACGACATCCACCACTATTGCATCAACGAATGCCAATGCTACTGCAGAAATGATGCTCAATGAGTTCGAGAAACTTGGGAAGAACCAGCAGAAACAGATGGAAAAGTTGCAGTTGCAATTTGATGAGAAGATCAAAGCATTGGAAAATTTCCACGGGGAAGCAAACAAGGAACCTGAAAAGCATGCAAAGACTTTTCCTACCAGGGAAAATATTTGGTGTTCTATTTGTATAGGAAATCACACAGTGAACGAGTGTCGTTAATTAAAAAACGAATGGAACTCAGTGTTTGCCATCTGTGTAATTCACCTAATCATGAGACTGCCTTTTGCAACTTCAACCCTCGGATAATTCAACAATGGTATGTCTAGATGGGGTATCGAGAACCACAGTATGGAGGTAATCCAGTATGACCGTGACAATCTGCTCTTGGATACTCGGAACGTTTAGCTTTACCTGCCCCACCAAAGCACTCCGCTCCTCCTGCCAATTTGATGAAACCATAACCTTATGAAAGTGCTGAGCAATGGAACTATGGTAATGATCAGAAAGGTGGATCCTCATAACAGTATGCCATTTATGTTGCGGCGCTCAACAACAAGCTTCTAGAAATCGGACCAGAGCACCACTTGGATGCTTTGCATGTGGAGAAAATCACAAAGTTGCAAAATGTCCAAATAAAAAAAAAATTGTACCATTCTGTCGTGACTATGGTTATGGGCATTGCTATAAAGACTGTCGAGCAAGACCAAAGCCACCACCAGCTACAGCACCTGTAAATTTGATAACAATCAAGCAAAGACCAGTAGCTCAGAATAAACCAAGTGCACCCTTGATGGTGGTCACCAGAACACAGAAGCAAAAAAAACTAGTAGTGGGTCCAGTACCTGCTGATTCTATACCATTGACACCAACAGCATCGGGAGTCTATCCAAATCTTAATGCTAAAAACGAAGATATCAGAATATGAGGCAGTGGATTAAACATCTGCAAGAAGAACAGGAGCTTGAAGCTACTAAATCAACAACTGAAGTCTGGTCTTCACCATTGCAGCCTTCAAGAAATTTACGTACGGATATGAATGATCTGTTACATAATCTTGAAGAACCCTTCAAGACGACTGAACCAGAAGCACCGCAAACAGAACTACTTATGAACATTTTGTCTAGTAAGATCAATATTTCATTGGGAGAGTTCCTGAAGTTGGTGCCAAAAGCAAAAGAAGTCTTAGTGCAAAAGTTAGCTCAAGAAGAACCAGAAGTCCATCAGGAGCTGCTTTGTTGTGCTGGATTTGAAGAATCTAATGAAGTACTCCATGTTGGAGCCGCTTGGAAAAGTGAACAAAAGATATTCACTCTACCGACACACCATAGACAATTTCCTAAAAAAGTAGCTGTGATAGATGGTGGTTCATGAGTTAACCTGATCTCTACAAAGCTATGTGCAAAATGGGGCCTTACAAAGATCAAACCTGCTACTTTTGCTATTAAGCTAGCTGATCAAATGATAGTTTGTCCACGAAGAATGGTGGAAGATATACCTGTCAGGATTGCAGGAGTACAGTTTGTCATTACTTTCGTAGTGATGGACTTACCAGAAGCACTTATGTTTAACAAGTTCTATTGGTATGTCCATGGTTACGAGTTGCGCAAGTAATTCATAACTGGGGTATCAGAACAATCACTTTTGAAAGTCGTGAATGTGCAGTTAAAATTGATCCTACAACTTGGACTATCAAACTAGTGGTTCAAAAAGAGGATGAGAATTTGTCAACAACGGATCACACTTGTGACCGACCATAGAAAAATTTGGAAGTTCATTACTATTCTCAAACAAATACGGTCAATTGGAATGAAACTCTTGCAATGATTGACTGTACGACAGGATATATGTGTCAACAAGATAATCAATCAACTTTGGATACACCAATCACGTTTCTACTAAATGTGCTGAATGTAGCCTGGATACCAACAAAACCTATGCCAGATCCGTTTGAGGATGAACTCATTCCTGTGAGTCATGCCTTGACTTATGATGGCAATGTAGAACTTACGGATGAGCAGATTCTAAATCATATGGATTTGACCAGATTTGGAGTGCGTAATGTTTATTCTGATTACAACTCTGTTTGTTCTACGTTCAGACTTGTGTCAATATTGCAATGCTTTCTACATTTTGTCTGACTTTCTTATTGCTTAATTTGGTAGTCTGCTCTTCGCGAATTATTACTAGTCTAGCTGTTCACGACAAATTATTTTTTTGAAATTTTTGATGCGTAATGTTTGGCTATATAATCAGATCAAATGTGACTTCAATCACTAATGTTCTGTTCAAGTCTAATAGGTGTAGTCATGCTTAAGGAAAGAGTAAGATAGCTTATCGTTTCTTTTCGAGCTATCCTCTTTTCTCACACCCCTCTTTCTCGACAGGTACTCTCAGTAAATGGAGTTAAATTGTGGTTTTCAGTTTTCTCTTTTTCAAATCGGTGGAACACCGATCAGTTGGTTATTGTGGTTTTGATGATTTTGGTCATTAAAATTGAACAAACCAAAGCTTTTGAGATACTTGTCCAAAAATTAATGGTGAAAAATGTTAAAATTAAAAAACAATCCATATTGATTTCTTGGCTTGCTACAAATGTTGTATCATGCAAGTATGTAGCTCATTAATGCAAAATGCCAAGTTTGGCCTACATAGAACTCGAGCTACATGGTTATGCATTATCTAGTTTGATAAATGCAACTTGCATATAGTTTGTAGACATAGAATTAGCATGATTATGCTTGTAGAAACTCGTGGCAGCTCACATGCATTAATTGTAAGTGATCCATAGTGACATGCAAGGCATGCACAAAGTTTAATGGACACATGCATGATGATTTGGACATTTCTAGTTAGAACTAGTATACTTGTAAAAAGTTGGTAGAATTTCATGCATGACAAGTGACAAATGTCACATAGACTCTAGATGTCATTTTGGAATGGATAGATATGGTTCTACCTCGAGCTACCTCAATCTCCATAAATATGTGTAGCTCTCCACACAATCAATGATGAAGAACCAAAGTTTTGTAGCTATCTCATGTCATTTTGGATCTAAACAAATATTGCTTGTTATCTCTCTAGCTCTCTCTCTCTCTAACTCGTGTTGAGACTAATGCTCATACATTGAAATCTTGTATTTTTTCATTCTTTGATCATTGCTATTATATTCTGTTGATTAGCATGCTAGATTGTGGATTAGCCATTTCTTCTGAACTAGATTTTGTTAATCAATCTAGAATCAGGTTATAGTGCCAATCACAAAGCTTAATTAAGATCAGTCACTCTTGTGGACATTCCCCACACGTGTGAATTCTGGAAATTTTGTCATGGTATCAGAGCCACATTAAGCTTTGCATGCTAACAACTCTGATTGTACAAAAAATTGTTGCTTGATAATGGCTGTGATGTAAAGTTCAACTCCAATACATGTTTTATCAAGAGAAAAGATGAGATCCTTGTTGATGGAATTAGATGTGGTGGAATTTTTAAGTTGAATTCTTATGAGAATGCAAACCTTTGTGAAGTTATTTTGTTATCTAAGGAGGAGTTGTGGCATAGAAGGCTGGGACATCCTAACTTTACATCTATGTCTTCTATGGTTAAGAAGGAGAAGGCTATTGGTCTTCCAAAATCTCTTTCTAAAGATTTCAAGCCTTGTGAGGCTTGTGCCATTGCAAAGTCACACAGAAAGCCATATCAGAAGTCTTTTATAAAGACTACTTATCCATTGGAACTCATACATTCAGATGTACATTTTTCTTCTTCTAAAAGTATTGGTGGTGCAACATGTTTTGTCACCTTTATTGATGACTTTACCAGATACACTTGGTTGTATCTACTTTCTTCAAAGGCTATGGTTTTTTATCACTTCCTTATCTTCAAAGCTTATGTAGAAAAACAGTTTTCTTGCAAAGTTAAAGCTTTAAGATGTGATGGAGGAGGCGAATATATCTCCAACAAGTTTCATAATTATTGTGAAGGTGAATGAATAAAGAGAGAATTTTCTTGTGCCTATTCTCCATCCCAAAATGGAGTAGATGAGAGAAAAAACAGATCTTTATGTGAATGTGCTAAAGCAATTCGAGTAGCAGCTTCTTTGCCTATTGAATATTGGGGTGAAGCTATAAATTGTGCAAAGTATTTGTGCAATAGATTACCTCACAATGCTCTTGCTGGAAAAACACCTTTTGAAGTCTTGTTTCAGAAAAAACCTAAGGTAGATCACCTTAGAGTTTTTGGTTGTACTTGCTTTGTTAATATGCCCTTGGAAACAAGGAAAAGAGATGATTCTAATTCTGTTAAAGGGATCATGGTTGGATATGCATCCAACAAGAAAGCTTACAGGATCTATGTTCCCTCTACCTCAACTACAATTGAGAGTAGAGATGTGATATTCCATGAAGATCAAAAATACATTCTTGAGAAGGCCGAGTTCAAAGATTCTCATAAAGATACTCCAATCATCACCATTGAAGATCATCATGGAGAGATGGGGCCGAGATTTGAGGAGGAGTCACCTCGAATTTTTTCACCAAGGAGATCTCAAAGAGAAAGATCCGAGCCTAGAAGGCTTACCTATGGAGATAGAGGAAAGCAAGTGAAAATCAACTCCACTAATTGTGTCTATTTTATTTCTCATGAGGAGCCAAAGGATGTATATGATGCTATCAACTCAAAAGAATGGTACCTTGCCATGAAGGAAGAATATGATGCTTTGATGGCAAATAATACATGAGAGCTTGTGGATCTTCCATCCAACAAGCATACCATTGGTTGCAAATGGGTTTTTCGAGTCAAGTATAATCAAGATGGCACAATCAACAAGTACAAGGCTAGGCTTTGTGCTAAAGGCTTTGCTCAAGTATATGGACTTGATTATGAGGAGACCTTTGCCCCAGTTGCAAACATGGTGTCAATTAGAATCATAATTTCTCTTGCTTGTTTTTTCAATTGGCAAATTCTTCAACTAGATGTTTCTAATGCATTTCTAAATGGCTATCTAGAAGAAGAGATCTATATGGATCAACCTATTGGGTTCATCCATAATGAGGAAAAAGTTTGCTTGCTCTTCAAAAGTTTATATGGATTAAAACAAGCCCCAAGGTCATGGTATTCTTGACTTGACACCTTTCTTGAGTCACTAGGATTTAATCTTAGTAACTATGATCCTTCCTTATATGTCAAGTTTTTTGATAAAGATATTGTCATCTTTCTTATTTATGTTGATGATATCATTCTGACAGGAAGTTGTATCAACTTAGTTGAGGAAACCAAGATTGCACTTGGAAAAGAGTTCAAGATGCAAGACCTTGAAAAAATTCACTATATTCTAGGACTAGAGATTGACTTTCGTGAAGATAAACCTTTCATATGTCAATCTAAGTATGCTCTTTCAATGTTAAAAAAGTTCAATGTGTGGAATTTTAAGAGTATAGAAACAGCTATGGAGCAAAATGTAAAGGACTCTAACAAAGGTGATGAAAGATCCTTTGAGGACATCACACTTTTTAGAAGTCTTATAGACTCCTTAATTTGGCTCACAATAACTAGACCTGACATAAGCTTTAGTGTTCATAAGTTGAGCCAGGCTGTGCAAAATCCTTCAATTTATCATTGGAAAAAGGCCAAGAGAGTGCTTAGATATATATCTTCAACTTTTGATTTTGGTTTATTATATAAAAGTGAAGATATTTCTATTATTGGTTATTTTGACTCGGATTTTGCAAGTGATAGAGCAGATCGGAAATCTACAAGTGCTTATGTCATATATCTTGGAGGAAACTTGATATCTTGGCTTTCCAAAAAGCAAGATACTGTATCACTCTCATCATGTGAAGCTGAGTACAAGGCGCTCACTACAACAACAAAGGAAGTGCTTTGGATCAAGAGGTTACTAGTGGAGCTAAAGATAATTATGGAAGAAAATATACCCATGATCATGTGTGACAACATTTCAGCACAAGCCCTTGCCAACAACCCAATATTCCATGCAAGGAGCAAACATATCGAAGTTGCACATCACTTCGTGAGAGAGAAGCTCATTGGAGGTGAAATCAAATTGGAGCACATCGACACATCATCTTGCATTGCAGATATGCTCACCAAACCTTTGAGCAAAAGTTCCTTCAACAAGCATAGAGCCAACCTTGGAGTTATACCAAGATCCATGTTCAAATCAATATAGATCATTTTTAGGAGGAGTGTTAAAATTGAAAAACAATCCATATTGATTTCTTGGCTTGCTACAAATGTTGTACCATGCAAGTATGTAGCTCATTAATGCAAAATGCCAAGTTTGGCCTACATAGAACTCGAGCTACATGGTTATGTATTATCTAGTTTGATAAATGCAACTTGCATATAGTTTGTAGACATAGAATTAGCATGATTATGCTTGTAGAAACTCGTGGCAACTCACATGCATTAATTGTAAGTGATCCATAGTGACATGCAAGGCATGCACAAAGTTTAATGGACACATGCACGATGATTTGGACATTTCTAGTTAGAACTAGTACACTTGTAAAAAGTTGGTAGAATTTCATGCATGACAAGTGACAAATGTCACATAGACTCTAGATGTCACTTTAGATGTCATTTTGGAATGGATAGATATGGTTCTACCTCGAGCTACCTCAATCTCCATAAATATGTGTAGCTCTCCACACAATCAATGATGAAGAACCAAAGTTTTGTAGCTATCTCATGTCATTTTGCATCTAAACAAATATTGCTTGTTATCTCTCTAGCTCTCTCTCTCTCTCTAACTCGTGTTGAGGCTAATGCTCAACATTGAAATCTTGTATTTTTTCATTCTTTGATCATTGCTATTATATTCTGTTGATTAGCATATTAGCCATTTCTTCTAAACTAGATTTTGTTAATCAATCTAGAATCAGGTTATAGTGCCAATCACAAAGCTTAATTAAGATCTGTCATTCTTGTGGACATTCCCCACGTGTGTGAATTTTGGAAATTTTGTCAAAAAATTCATAGTATTTGGAGGTAGTTCTTTATTCAACAATATTATTTGGGGTGAATACAATGTAGAGAGTACCCGAATCCAAATCTTATTTTCCCATTAATTATAGATAATTTTAACGAAGTAATTCTTAAGCCAGTAAGTGAAAAGAGCGAACAATCCAATTTTATTGAAAACAATGTAATAATAGGCAGCACATAACTGATTTCATTTCTAGTAAAATCCTATGGCGAATTATATTCAAAAGATCAGACTAGTACTGTTTCACATACTAGTAGATGATTTTTGATGTATCAGTTATTCAGCCCAAGTATAGGATAGAAATGAAATTGTTTTAGAATTTTTCCCATAGTAATTAATTTTTAAACATTTACTAATGTCATTACGTCTTCTTGATACCTTAGCTGAAGGATTTTCAGGAAACTGAAAATTCTAAGGAGGGAAGAAGAGTGGACATCAGCGGTAGTAAGTGTGATCGGGAAATGTATTTTGCAGTTAGGATTTTAGGTAAATCTCAGTAAATAATTGCTTAATACCGGTTATTTATCTCCTGGATAGAATTCTTGGAGTTGAATTCATAACTTATATCTTTGTAACCGTAACCATTGTGGTATCCGCAGTTTTGAATCAATTGTGATGTTAGAAGTAGAATTTGATATATGGATTACATTGGATCTGTTAATTGATAGAAGCTTGTCCCTAGAGTTAATGCTCTTGGATCCATGAGGATTCGAAGCTTATCATTAGCATGTAAGGATCAGAATGTAATATTGAACCATGTTAATTCTTGTCTAAATCACAGAATCAGGTGTGGATTTGTAGTATCCATCTGATGGGCATGCTAGTCATCCAAATAAATTGGATTCTCCAGTGTTTGGGAACAAGAGATGATATCCTATAGTGATTATAGGACAACTAGTCAGTGGATTTCTAGAATATCAGATAAGGTGGTTAATGATTTTCTGGAAGGAAAAATTGATGGTATGGGACAACAATAATTTTGAAAAGAGAATTCTAAGACTGTAAAATTCTGAAGATCAATGGTGTGTTTTAGTACTTAGTCGTGATATGGGAAAAATAAAACCATTTGATCAAATGTGAGGTATTTTGAAAAATTTTGAGGTTTAATCTAGATCCCAATGTGGTATCTCATTATTTACAAAATCAGAGGCCCTCAAATCTATTTTGCTTTCTTAATTAATCCTCAGACTGGTTTATATGATTCTTTCCATCATGAAGTTATTTTTCTGAAAGACTGTTATGTCATATAGATTACTACTTATGTGAATAGACTTGGAATTCAGATAAATTCTAAGGCCAAAGTGTTTCAATGTTTTAAACCTTGCATATATCTGTTGCATAAATGGATTTCAGAGAAATGATAGTTCTGTCACTCAGGTTGGAAATATTTGAAGGAAAAGTTACGTTTGTGATAGAGTAAATCCTTTAATGGAATGCACTTATTACTGACTTTTTTTGGATTTGGATATTTTCACATATCATCTTTCCAGTTAACTTTTATTGAAATTTATAATTTCTTTAAAAGGAGGGGTGAAGTGATGGGATAAAATTCTATTTGAGAATCTGTGGTTGCATAGTTTTCGGAAGAGAACAAGCTAGGATATAGAAATGAGATTGGATCTGAAATGAATTTCGGATAGATTCAGAGTAAGATACCTAATTGGAACTTTTCGAATAAGAGGAATTCTCTAGGGATTGTGTCGACAATTTGGAACTAGAATAGGTTTGATATTTTAATCAGTATCTATAAGTAGTACAGTAAAAGGTCAAAGGCTACTAATTCCATTTTGATTGGAATAGAAGTAAGTTTGATCAGGATTTAAGTCTGAGAGATATTGGGTCAATCTAAATTTTATTTAAGTACTAAGATCAGAGAGGGGTTGATTTAGTGAGAGAAATTATGTAATTAGAGGTAAGTGGGATTGGAAAACTATTGAGTGAATGTTATTCGTCTTAGGGATTTTTTGGATATGTTATTTACTCATGAAAAATAGAAAAAAATTTGTAGCTGAGTTACAAGATCTCAGTGAGATATGTGAGTAACATATGTGGGTTTTGGAGGAATCTACCAGATAAAAATGTGTTTATGTATTGGGTCATAGTGAGATTATTCACATATGTGCACGATTAATCTTGTATGAATCTACTATGTATTCTTGGTTACTAGGGTTATTTGGTGCACTTAACCTAGTCAGTGAACATAGACATATGATCAAGTATTGTTTGACAAATACTTGTTGAGTTAACAAAATCTTTGTGTGGAAGATTTATGGATTAACTTATAAATAATTTGGGCAAGGATCTAAATGTGGTGACATACTAGTTTAATTGAATTCTTCACCTAGACATTTGAGATTTCTGAATCATTGGCAATTAACTTGAGTAGTTGATTACTCCAAGATGAAGTTAATTGGTAAAATGATCAGTGTGATGTGGATTCACCAGAAACTGATGGTTTTGCTATATTGCTTGTAAGACGCATGATTAGTGAATCATTTGGATTCATCAGTTAAAATTATGTGCATTGGATCTACAGTATTCTTGGGATAGAGTATTCTTTAGTTAAGAAATAGACTCAACTCATTAGTGATTGTATCCCAGAGCGCTCAATTGGATAACAAATCATAATGAATCCAAGAATAATATCTGAATTGATATTTAGCAAGACTTTGGATATCTAGATTTGATTCTAGATTGTAATCTAAAATCTTTGTAGTTGAAGATGATTGTTATTTTGGTATGCGTTCAGTTTTTAATTACCAGTGGTTTATAGACCTTGAATCTTGCACTTCAGTTAAAGAATCATGTTTGAAGAATATTCTTAAATTTTGGAATGATTCTTACTTTTTCTGAGTTATGTGGAACATATACTCCAGTATCTTGTGAATGATTAAGTACGATTTTAGATTCCAGAAAATTATGATTGACGAATCATACGAATCTAAATATTTATGGTTGAATGATCATAAATAGTTACTTAATTATTGTCAGTGGATTAAAAGAAATTGTGATAATTCTTAGGTGTGACGATTAAGTCTTGGTCTATTAATTGAGTAAAAATTCAGACCAGTGTTTTGAATCTTTTTACTCCAGTATTTTAATTGAGAACCTATGGATCTCACAGATATTATTTATCTAGTGGATGTTGTTCTGCTACAGTTTATGGTTTGCAGATACTTGAGTACAGTTCTTCATTTGAATTGGATCTCTAGTTATCATAGGAGACAGACAAGTCTAATAAGTTAAATGAATGTTATTTTCTTGTATTTGGTGCTAGAAATAGGAGCATTTAACTTAAAAGAGTATATGGGATACTCAGAGTTGAGTTTTAATCATTCTATATCTTCATGATTCTCCTAGAGATTCTAATTGAATGAATTATCATATCTTAGAAGTGGATTCTAAGGATAGTTGTACTTGGAAGTTTTCTTATGAATTGTCTGCCAGAGTTTGTGGATAATTTCAGACTATAATTATCAAATTTTCTTTAACTTTAATCTCCTAAGTTAGGGAATATTTCACTCAATGGATCATGTAAGTGTTTTACATGAAGGTGATGTTACTAACTTGTGTTGAGTGTAACCCTGTTGAGAAAATATATCTCTTAGTTTGTACTCCAGAACAGAGATTAACGATTGGAAATAGGTTTATCTCTGAGTACTTGTTTGATATGTAAGTCAGACTAAGGATAATAATTTTTCTCGGTTAATATTGAAAGTTAAAGGAACTGTTCATGTCATTCTTTCCTGTTTTGAGAAACTTCTAAGAATAGAAGCAATTTAAGGAGGGAAGAATGTTATGGCCATATTCGGTTAAGGACTTGAAATAGTCCTAATATGGTACATCAGCCCTCCAGTATTCGAGATTCTTGGTCACGTCATGATTTAATTCCATGTCAAGGCCAATTTGTGACTAATAACCTTGAAAGGACCTAGACACTCTAATTGAGACTTATGGAGTATTGCATGTCTGTGTGACGGATATAGGCAGGAGGACTGCATGAAGGGATGTGATCTATTTATAGTTGATCTGCATGGGGGTTGCATGGTTTCATTCACAGGAATCTACTCTTTATATAATGAGGTGGGGATTCTCCCGTCGACATATTGGGTTTAGGTTACTAGTTTTATCTCTTCTCCTCTTGCTTCACATGGCATGGCTTGGGGGCTAGATCCAGTTTTGATCTAGGATTGGTTGGGCGGTTTGGCTCCATAGTCTCTCTTATTGTGTTCTCCTATCCTCTTCTTAGGGGCAATCCTTTAGGGTCTTTACACACATTACAAAATTTTCTCTCAACATTGGAAGCCGATTCGGATGAGAATTTGTGAGTAAACTCTAGTGAGGAAGATGGGACCTCAACTTCTTCAGCTGAAAAAGAAAGTCTTGATAATATTTCAAGCACTGAGTTGAGAGGACTTAGTGAGAATTCTTTGGAATTTGAATGTAATATATATATATATATATATATATATATATATATATATATATATATATATATATATATATATATATATACACTAGTACAGAGTGCCTGTCGTTGACGGGCAATGGAGGCCGATCTAGGTGGCGGCCGATGATTTGGATCATGGCCGATCTCGCACATCTTGCATCTCGAATATCTAACATTTGAGTCTTTGAAAAAATTCGAGTTTTTGGAAAAATTCGAGTCCTTGGAAAAATTCAAGCCTTTAAAAACATTCGAGTCTTCGAAAAAATTCTAGTCTTCTAAAAAATTCGAGTCTTTGGGAAAAAAAAATCGAGTCTTTTGATAAAATTGAGTCTTTCGAAAAATTCTAGTCTTTTGAAAAATTTGACTTGACAGTACAAAGGGTCCTTCAATCCTTCGGAAAAATTCGAGTCGTTGGAAAAATTTGACTATTTGAAAAAATTCAATCCTTAACTCCTCGGACATGTGCTAATGCACCACTCAGAGGCAACCATACTTGGTGTTTCGCAAAATGTTGACGGATCATCACTACTAGCTCTTCTCTTTTCAGATCAGCATCATAGAAGATCCTCTTTCCATCATCCACTAAAACCTGAGACATGAACACCAGGAGATGTGAGTTGAAATGAAATCTGAACAGGTACTGTGCAAATGTTACAAAGAACCTCATAAGCATTATGTAAGCATTTGAAAGCTTCCTCTGCTTGAGCATTGCCTCTATTATTGTCAGGGTAGACCAGCATAGCCTGCACAGAATAAAAGAGATCTCCAATATGATCTTCATAAACAAAAAAGTCTATGACCTTAGAGTTGTAAATCACTAAAAATAATCCATTATAACAAAATGTTTACTGAACCTTTTGTGGTGTATCGAGCTAATCCAAAAGCAGCGTAGTGATCTTGCAAGCTCTCGAGTTGGATACCCCCATCTCTGGAGATTTTGAGTTAATATCACTGACACCATGTGAGAAAGCTTTCCGGTGAACCTGTTGGTAATCATTCCTCCTAAAAGCATCAAATGGCACCTCTTTAGAATCTGTAGCAGCTTCTTGAGCAAACTCAGAGCTAGAGTTGTGGTAAGTTTCACCATTGAACTGGGTCTTCTTATCATCACTAACCTATATTTCAACCATTTTGACAGATATGAACGTGATCTCAACACCAAATAAACAATGATATGAAACTGATCACTTTTCTCAAAGCACGGCACTATGAAAGAATTGCTTTATAGAATTTCGTTCTAGTTTGAAAGATGACATATCAGAAACTTGTCTATGGGTTTCAATTTCTGAGTAAGGGTTTTGTTTCTACTGTTGCTACAACAAAGAAAGGTTTCAGATTAAATGATCTAGTGACAAACAACTTGTTGGTTTTCAGATAAAGCTTTTACATAAACAGGAAAAAAACTGAGCTTTCAGTTGACAATCAAATAGAGAGAGAAGAAAGGAGAGTAAGGACTTACGCAATCCATGCAGCAACAGTCTATGTCTTTCCATTCAGCCAGTTGAACATGTCCTCACAATGACGGCTTGTCGCAGCATGGCGTGCTTCCGCCACTCTCATCGGATGACTGATATTATCCCCCCACTCTATGACACGCATAGCATTCAGTTCATCACTCACGGTAGTAGGCGATATTTCTTTTGTACTTTTGGAGGGCGCAACGGATCTATAGCTCAGGGATCTATAACCCAACCATGTGAGCTTAGAACTCCCTCTCTAATCATCTTCAAGTATATATTTGCAACAAATTCAAAGTTGAGGCCAGGCGCATGATCTACAAAGGCTTGAGGGTAGATTGGAAACTCGGAGCATCCCAATCTATTTTGGCCAGAAAGTGAACACAGCGGTAACGCATTTCAACACGATGGTTTTCCTGGACTGAACAGACATCGATTCATCTCTCATCAACCAACAGACATCGATTCATCTCTCATCAACCTGACGAACAGAGTCTGCCAAGACAACCCAAATGATCGTGTCTCCCCCCACGATTGCACTGCCCAATCTGTGCCCAATCTGCTGAGCTTGACGTTACCATGTTCAAATTCATCCTTACAAATAGCCTTCGCATCCACTACTTCAAAATAGCAAGACTGCGCTAAATGTTACACATATTAAATAGTAACCTCAGCCTATTCGTACACTGGAATCTCAATCTCATTGCTAGAGGTAGTCTGCTTCTGCTGCTACTGATACTTTTGTTGGGCGTCTGCATCCTCCAGAAGAGGCAAGATTGCATCCGGCCTTGCTCAACGCATCAGCAAGATTGACAATGAGTAATTGCACACTGGGCCCAGTTCTCTGGCTTGGCCACTATCTTATTGCGCCCTCAGCCTGGTAAAACAAACAAACCATCGATAGATTTACACTCTTGCTATCGTGTCGTTTGGCTCCAAACAAACTGCTACAGCAAATTGTATCTGCGAAAAGATCCACTAAAGGTGCTCGCCCGCAAAATTTCCCTGGTTTTCACCTTTTCGACTTTGGAAAGCGAAAAAGTTTTTCATCTCTTCGAGCTTTTCTTCCATCCCTGCCATCATCTACACCGTGACACGCCAAATGCATAATTCCGACATAAGATAACTGGGATCTTGGCATAGCTACTACATGAAGAATCGTGAGAGATAGACGATGATGAGAAAAGGGGGGGAAGAAAAAATTCAAAATAGTGAGAGGCCAAGAGGGACGACATGCGAAGAGAGAGGGTATGTGTGTGCATAAGTATATGTATGATTAGCCAAATAGTAGGCTCTAGGTGTGACATAGGGTTCTAGACTTAGTTAACACCACCCTTACACTCTCTCTCTTAAATATCTTTATATATATAGATATATATATATATATTCAGTGTTTTTAAAATTTGTGGATTTACTGTAACTGGCTTCAAATGTATTCTACGAGTTATTTTCATAAAAGTCGATTTAGACTATCAAAACACCATAAATGTCTGTGTAGTTTGCTTATTTTGGACATTATTAATTTTTAAGGTTTTATTAGAAATTCTTTTTTTTTTTGACATTTTACAAGGTTTTTTTTTTTTTTTTGCTAAAGAGCATATTGTTGGCAAAAATAAATTTGTGGTTTTCAGAAAAAAAAAATTCATGAAAAAACATATTTTTGGCAAAAATAAAAAAATAAAAAAACAGTCACCCGTTTTTAGGATATTGTTCCATTTCAAAGATTTCGTTATATTAGTGACGTGATGGTTGAAAACCTTGTACGATTGCAATGGGGCATGGGCATATAGAAAGACATATACCTTGCTTTGAAAGTCTAGTTGGGAATGGGTATTGGCATTTGGAAAAAGCTCTAGTCCTCCTTTAAGGTAATTTCATACTTGGGTGACATCATGTGCATTATTACTTTTAATAATTTGGGAGACTCAGTGTTCCTCCCCTTTCACACTTGAATTGAGTTGACACGATGTGGGACATGAGATAGTAGGGACCTTTCCAATGCAAGCCAAGTGAAGGTGATTTTATGTGCCCAAGGGCCTACCTCTGCATGTTGAGTTGCTAGGGCCAAGTTAAAGAAATCCAACTAATGGCACAAAAGGAATTCAACCGTACAAATCCGGTTGCAACAATTTATTCAACTCTTAGCACTCTTGTTTGAAAGAGTGATGGTCCTTAAAATCTCACCAGCATCTCATTTTCCTAAAGCTTAAAAATGGGTGGCAAAAAGATTGCCCTATTGGTCTAAAGTCAACCTTAGTCACCAAGGGACCTCGCCATGTTGTCCAAGACAAAAACCTTGAATCCTTGTTAAGCTCTAAAGGTAGCTTCATCAAACACACACAAAATCACCCATGAGACAAATTGGGTACCTTCTTGAAGGAACTTAGCCGCTTATCACAACTCAAGCTAACCCACATGGCATAGTTTCATTGGGTAGAAACAGGCACTAACTTAATCTACAAATGATGTGGAAATTTTTTGAAAACATTCAAAATAAAAGCACAACCACAAATAATCATGGAGGCATAGATAAAGATTGTCTATATTGTCTCTTTGTAAACAAAGGGAAGGATAATATGGAGAAAATCGCTATCCAAAAGGCGCCTTTATCGGTGGATAAGGAATTTATACACCTAAAAAAAAATAAAAAATAAATTGTTGGATTTTAGACATGATATTAAAATTTTTATTTTTTATGTCCTTTAATTTCCATTTTACACGTTTTTTTTGAGAAAAAATTATTTTTCTTTTTTTATTTAATTTTCTTTATTTATTTATTTTTCTTATTTTATGGCATATAGTCTGGGTAACTGTCCCCCCCCCTACGCTAGCATTTTAGGGTAGCCACCGTTGGATGTTGTCAGGGGCATTAGATTCTGCCACGTGCTACGTATCGAGCGTCTTAAGCGTTGGATTAACACGTGGCTGGCATCCAAGGGGTGGAGCGTGAATCCAAGCGTCATCTGTATGGGTGGCCAGGAAAGCACGGACAACAAATCTGAACAAATCTGGTCCGTAGGCTCGTACTTTAGTAGCACCGGGAGAGTTTAGCATCTCCACCGTTGGATCTTATCTTTAGCGTTCAGATTCTGCCACGTATTTAAAATCAACGATCACAATTTTCTGTACTGACAAGTGAGCACGTGGCTAGTATCCAATTGTGCGAGCGGAAACCCTGTATTTTAGTGCCACGGAGCAATTCAAACCTCGTAGCCGTTGGATCTGACCCTGAGCGTTCAGATTTTGCCACGTTTTTAAATTTTAGACCGTTAAAAGGTGTCCAAGTGGCAGTTCACCACGTGGACGAGATCCACCTGGTGGGGAGTCAAATGGTAGAGTGTCAATAAGGTACGGTGATCCTGGGCTGATCCTGGAGATGGAGGATCGCAAGGAGGAGAAGCAAATCTCTGTTTTTGCGATGCAAAATTGCGTTTTTCTGTGTTTTTTGGGTGCATTTTGCATGGAAATTGATGGGTTTTTGTGAACAGTTGCGAAGCAGAAGGATTGCGCAATGCCCACCTGAATTCTCAGAACCAAACCCACCTTCAGGAATCATCAAAACATGCCTCCATAGAAGAGCTTGGACCATGGTTTGCTTGCAATGATGCTCTTCCGGGGGGCAGACCTGTCTCATCTCTCAAAATTGCCACCCTCTTTTGCGTTTTCTGTATCCCAGGCATGTCGTTCTGGTCGAAATCTCGTCCTCTTTTGCATTCGCTGTATCCCGGCATGTAGTTTTGGTCCAAGTCTGATCCTCTTTTGCGTTTTCTGTATCCCAGACATGTGATTTTGGTCGAAATCTGGTCCCGTTTCGCGTTTTCTGTGCCCTTGACACGTCGCTTTGGTCGAAATCTAATTCGTTTTTGCGTTTTCTCTACTGCAGGGGTGTCATATGGATCGGAATTTGATCCTGTTTTGCGTTTTTTGTATCCCAGAGATGTCGTTTTGATTGAAATCTAATCCTGTTTAGCGTCTTTTGTATCCCAGAGATGTCGTTTTGATTGAAATCTAATCCTGTTTAGCATTTTTTGTGTCCCAGGGATGCCGTTTTGGTTGGACTATGATCCTCCTTTGTGAGTGATACATCATAAGAAGCCACTGTTGCTGTCACACAGGCCATGCAGCAATGGCAGTGAAAAGGTTATCTGAAACTCTCTCCAGGAACTTGCTAGATGACATTTATAGATGCAGCTTCAAGAAGCAGACGGGGGTGAGCCTCAAGTACATGATGGACTTCGGCCAATCTCCCACGGAAAAGAATTTGATTGTCTCTGCTCAGTTTCTTCACAATGAGCTTCCAGTGAGACTTGCACATCGAGTTACGGAGCTGGAAAATCTGCCCTATGGCCTGTCCTCAAAAGCCCCTGTTCTTACAGTATATCCTCTTTGGCTTTGCACCTCATCTTCTTTCTGCACAATCTGTGTGACTCTTCCTTTCAATGCGAGTTTGTTGAACTATTTCTGCTCAACTCTGTGCAGGTTCGAGATTGGTATGTTGACTCTTTCAGAGATCTGCGGCATTTCCCAGACATACAAGATGCAGCTGACGAGCTCAAGTTCACTGAGCTGATCCACGAGATTAAGATGCGTCACAACAATGTGATGCCAACGATGGCAATGGGAATTCAGCAACTAAAGGCAGATCTGGGCCGCAAGGTGGGGTTAATTGAGCTCCCCGAGATTCATCAGTTCCTTGATCGGTTTTATTTGTCCCGTATTGGAATCCGCATGCTGATTGGTTAGTGTCAATCCTCTGCAGTTTCTTATATTCAATTTTGATATAGGAGAAGAAGAATCCAGCTTGTTTTTAGTCATATGATTTCTTGTAACTTGATCAGATCAGTAGTATCAAAGTGAATACTTTGCTGCTGGTATATGAAGGAGTGAGATAAAAATGCTATGGAGTTGTCAATTCATGAAACGTGGGTGAACACAATTGCATGTATGTTAAGATGGAAGGGGACAAAGTTACACTTCCTTCTACTGTTTTGGTGAAATATAGGTCAGCATGTTGCTCTGCATCATTCGGATCCTCCTCCTGGGTATATAGGCCTAATTTGCACTCGTGTATCACCAATGGAGGTTGCTCAAAATGCCATAGATGATGCAAGGTCTTCTTGCATGCGTACTTATGGCAGTGCTCCAGATGTCCAAGTATACGGGGACCCCAGTTTCGTATTTGCGTAAGTATTTGCTGGTGATGTATATAATTCCAGCAGTTACTCAAGCTTCATGTGTGGTTTTTTATGCAGTGAGATTTTGGTCTTGACAAACTGCAAAATTGTTCTTCATTTCTCTGACTGAAGGTAAAATAAGGAATTAGACCATTCTCAGTTTGTGGATGCCAGATTTAATTGGTCAGATTCCATCAAGCAAGCTCTTGATCGCAATCATCTGAAGCTGTCAACGTAGCTTGTGATTTGATGTCCTTGGAACCCAGGATCTGGCTTCTGGACTGCCTAGATTTAAGTGTCACCCTGGCTTTAATGGCAGAGATAAAAAAAAAAAATTATTACATCCAGCAACTGCTTTGCCTCAAAGGGCTTACATTATGCGCACTGAGAAACAGCCACTTCTGACGCTGCAAACTTTATGTGATTGCTTTACTTTGATTCATATCAAACTTGAATTCTGTTATCAGCTCAACCCTACAAGCAATGATAACGGGCTACAAGGAGATATTTATTCTTGAATATGGACCTTATGTGACACTATCAAATTCTGTTAATGCCTCAGAAAATTGCTAGTGGGACTTACAGAGCATTTGAGCATTTCCAAGAATGAAATCTCTGAGAATGTATACTTGCAGATCTGCTATGGAGAATAATGTGGATATTCAATGCCAAGTAATTTTACTTTGTTGTGAAGAATCCAGTCCTGATTGATATGATGTTTATAGCGAAACTGAAACCTTTCCTCTATTTTAATTGGCCAGTTTGTGTCGTTGTACTTTTAAGGAGCAGTACCATTTTCTGAGTTGATCAAGTTTAATTTTGAGAAACAAGGAACTGCCAAGTCATCTGACAGGGTAAAAACTACCTATGAAATAGCATTCGAAAGAGTGAAATATTGAAGGAGCAAGATTACCATGAGAGAGAGAAGCTGTTGTTTGAGCTGAAAAAGTCATGAAATAACCCCAAGGTGACCAATTTTGCAACGATTGACAGCTATTGTTCTACAAAAAAATACTCCACATCCTTTCCCATAACCTCTCCCAGGATCATGTCATCGTGTGTCTTCCTGCCTCGGAAACAGGTTCTCCACAAAAACCCTGAGAAAAGGGCATCAGCATCACCAACACTATGGTTTAGGGTTTCAACTTTCATAGCCGAAGCTAGCTCCACGTTCAAACTGTCAGCAGCATATGATTCGAATCAAATCTTACAGCATTGACTCTAGTGCAGAACCTGAGGACCTGTTATTTAACCTGCCATCACTTCATCCCCTGGAGAAACTATACAACTTTACCCATCAAAAGCTATTGTTCTCTAGACTGCAAATTCACCATTATCGTTTGATAGACAATGCTTCACATATTCTTACCTTGATCCTTACTTATGACAAGATAACGCGTTCTGCAGAACAGAAGAGCAAGGTTATGATCCTGGGTGTCTTACATTTATTTGTACGCCATCTCTTTTACTCTGTCAAACTCTTTATCAAGCATTTCGAGAATCTACAAGCCTTAGCATTTTGAGAATCTACAAGCCTGTATCGGTTGACGATTGACCAGAGAAGTGTCTTTGCAACACTAGTTTATCTACGCTTTCAGTGCAGTCATGGGTAACTCAGGTACATCGGCCTGCTGCAATCTCTGATAAAGTCCCTTGAATTCTATATCTTATAATTTAACAGGGGAGAGCTTTGAAATGTATCATTGTTGGAAAAATTAATGCTGTTTCACTTTTGTGATCAGTTCAATGTTTTCAAGCATTGATCTTAATCTGGATGTGAAGTTTGTAGTGCTATTTTAGTTCAAAATTTGGGCACAGAAAAAAGAAGCATCAATTTTTTTCTCCATTTCATGGCTGTTTTGGTTTTATTTCCTGAGCCCATCACTAAAAGCTCGCTTATTTTTCAATCTGTGCTTTCCCCCGTTTTGTGCCCAGGACCATAATCTAGAATGCCAATGCTTGCCTTCCATCATTCTAGTATTTGACGAGCATTGCTGGAAATTGACAAGATTTTAAGCTCTATGGCATTGTTTCTGTTCTGCAGATTGTGTGTGTGTGTGTGTGTGTGTGTGAGAGAGAGAGAGAGAGAGAGAGAGAGAGAGAGAGAGAGGAGTTTTGAATGAGTTGATGATTTTTTATGTTTACTGTGCTTTAGGTATGTACCAACTCATCTACATCAGATGGTCTTTGAACTAGTAAAAAATTCACTCAGAGCAGTCCAAGAGCGTTATGGGGATTCTGAAGATGAATGCCCTCCAATAAGGGTGGTGGTTGCTGATGGCCTGGAGGATGTCACCATCAAGGTAAGTATGTGCATGCTTTTAATTGAGCTTTCACTCTCTGTTAACCATTGCAATAACAGCACCATTACCTGGATACGGAAATCCTAGACTGGTGAAGAGAATTTTGATAGTGTTAGTACAAAGGAATGGATTCAAACAAATTGGGAAGACCATAGGTGGCACATATATGCACGTTCTGATCAAAAGTACTGTTTAAGGTAACATTTTAGCTTTGATCCAGATTTCTGATGAAGGTGGCGGTATTCCGAGAAGTGGCTTGTCAAAGATCTGGACTTACATGTACAGTACTGCCAAGTCTCCAATGGCAGGATATGGGCATATAGAACATACACCTAGTATTATGGCAGGCTACGGCTATGGCCTTCCAATAAGTAGATTATATGCAAGGTATTTTGGAGGTGATCTGCAAGTCATTTCTATGGAAGGATATGGTGAGATTTCTTTGAAACTGGAAGTTTTTTATTTCCAGCAAAACACAAACTTGGACCTTTACCTCCATAGAACATACAGATGTATTTAAATTTGCAAAACTAACCTGGAGCTGACATAAAAGCTTTGTTTATTGGATGTATTCTGGCAGGCACGGATGCATACCTTCACCTCAACAGGCTGGGTAATGTACAAGAACCATTGCCATAAAAGTGAACCTTTTCATCGATATCACAAGTTGCTATTATATTGAAAATGACTCGTTTGTAAACAAATATGTAGTTTTTGTGCCTTCATTGTTGAAGGGTTTGTATGGTCAAGCTTTGACTTGCAGCTGGCTGCTGAAATTCTTCATTCATACAGAAAGGAATCGGGCATCTTTACAGGAAAACTTTTGGTTGTTTGAGTACCTCCTCCAAGCTGCAATTCAGCAAATTAAGCTTCTTGTAGCCTCTGTATTTCTAGTAGAGTATGAGCTCGAGCTTATGAGATGTGTAATTAGCAAGGTTCATTTTTGTAGTTTCTTTTACTAGAGGTTTGCTCCTAGTCCCCTACTTACCACATTCAAATCAGATTAGAGTCCAACATTTTTCACCATGATTCATATTCATGCAGTTGAGGGTGATCCAAGCTAGATGTGGTGCTGCATCTTGCACACCCTTGAGCACACCCCAAAGATTGTTGGATTCCAACACATTGCCACCATATGTCCAATACAACTATTTTAAAATAAGCTAGATTTCTTTTCTCCCAAACATATAGTGTTTACAAACACTAATTGCTAATAATTTAGTTACTATGGCATTAAAGTATAATAGGAAATAGAGTCTCTCAAGTGAATTTTACTTTTTCGAAGTTGTGAAGTTATGCCCACCCCATAAATCTCTACACCTTATCTACAAGCAACCATCAAATGTTGGTTCAACCTCTTCCAAGGTATGTATTGCCTTGTCAAAACTAGCACATAATGCTCATATTGTAACTCAATTTTCTGGTTCTTTGCATCGATTCATATGCACGAAGTGAGAGAGTGTGAACATATATAGATGCACAAAGTGACATAGTTAACATATTCAAACAGATATATACTAAAAGCCTCAATTCCTTCCATCCAAGAGTGGAAAAGTGAAGTTACATGCTATTTGTTGTTGTAGGATGGTGGAGTTGAGTCTAATGAGGAGCTATCTATGGTTGAGAGCTCAAGTCACAAAACATACTATCCATGATCTTGGAAACTTCTTGATTCTACTAATATCTAAACAGTCCTTTTTTAAAACATTAAGAACTCATTCAACATCCTCTTTCTAATGCTTATTACCTATGTAACTCCAAATCACCTTCAATCCAACTCAAAACATCATTAACTCTATTCATCAAAGAAAGCTACAGGAATATTCTACGTTCGTTTTAAACCCTTAATTCAATTCCTATCCTTCTATCCCTTACATCATTATTTAGTCAAGAACAAGGGAATATCATTTAACATGAAATGCAACTATCAAAATCATTCATACATGGAAAGATAATGCATTGAGGCTTAAAAGCTTCCCATTCAAAGACTAGCATAAGTTTTACTCCTCTTATTAAGCTCCAACTTACATACAATATGATTACTAAAGGGCATCAACTAACATCATCTCCATTCAATCCACAAGTATCACATCTTATCATCATTGGAGAAGAGGAGGAGAGAGCTTGGGGTCACAAAACTTGAAATAATCAAATGGCATTATTTGAATAAGAATACAATTGATCTATATAATATACGATTGGGTAATTTTCATAGTCAGGTGTCACTTTCTCATTGGCCCTCTTGTATCTCTTAAGAAATGATATTGAGATAAGCCTGACAATGGTACAAGAAAAAGGATCAAGCCTTGAAATCATTAGGATTCAAGCCTCTGTTGGCTGATTTCAATGTGTATGTCAGAGTCACATATGGACAGATCATCATTGTGGTTGTATATGTGGACGACACTCTCGTACTTTGCAAGAGTGAGAAGCTGATTGCAGAATTAAAGACAGACATTTCAAGATTGTGGATCTGGGAGAAGCCAGCTGTTACCTTGGCTTGCAAATTGACAGAGACTACGACGAAGGTAACTTATACCTTCATCAGTCCAGATACACCTAGAAGATTCTAGAGGATTTTGGGATGCTGAATTGCAAAGGAGTGAACACTCCAATGCTTGCGAGAACGGTGCTGACAAACGATGATTGTCCGAGCACTGAAGAAGAGAGAGAACAAATGCAGCTCACACCTTATAGAAAACTTATAGGTTCGTTGATGTACCTTGCAGACAACACACGTCCTGATGTAGCTTATGCAGTGTTCAAGATGAGCCAATTTTGTACAAATCCAGGCTCGATACATTTGAAGATTACAAAACGGATTTTGCAATATCTTCAATTAACGGGGGATTATGGCTTGTGTTATTGTCATGATGCAAGTTTCAAGATGCTTTCCTACAGTGATGCTAGTTGGGCATCGTTCAAGGACGACTGTAAAAGCGTCTCAAGAGGATGCACCATCGCTTCAGGAGCGGCAGTTCTCTTGGTCAGCAAGAAGCAGACCATCGTTGCTCAATCATCTTGTGAAGCAGAGTACATTGCATCAGCAAAGATGGCCAACGAAATAGTTTGGCTCAGGCAGTTCCTGGACGAATTGGGCGAAATAAGGAAAGAGCCTCTGGTACTGCAGATGGATAATACATCTGCAATATACCTAACCAAAGATCCCGTGTTCCACTCAAGGACCAAACACATGGCGATCAAGTACCACTTGATTAGGGATCTAATTGAGAAAAAGATGATGCAGACCACCTTCATCGGAACGAAAGACATGGTTGTTGACATTTTCATGAAAGCCCTAGACAAAGGACTTTTCGAGAGACAGAGGAGCAGTCTTGGAGTCATCAAGCTATCACGCTTTGAGAGGGAGCTGAAGAAACAAAATGTTTCTGTTATCAAAGCTTTGGTAGCTTTCATCCCTCAATCTGACAAAAATGTTTGCAAACACGAAGAGACACGAACTCGAAGGAAAAATATTCACGAATATTATTCCTATGCACAAGCTCAAAAAATTTGCGAACGAGAATTTTTCGTGGCACGGCAGGAGAAAGTTAGATGACCAAAAAGTCAAACCACTCCAACCGACACGAAAAATGTCGCGACACCTTTTATGCCCTCATGCTCCTAAAAAGGTCAAGAAGATCATGCAAGTACCCAGAAGTACGGATATCCGATCTGATAGTATGACGTCAGTAGATACACTCAATCTTGGCTAATCTACCATTTTTGTAACTCATGATTAGCAGTAGATGTTTAGTTACTCTAATCTAGTAGTTACACGATGCGACTATATACCTTTGGTTAACGCTGATAAGGGAAGTAGTGAATACAAAAGTAGTCTAATGCTAGTAAGCAAATAGACAAATATACAGAACACAAGTCCGCCTATGTGCAAGACAGTTTTTCTAATAGGATCTGTAGATCCACAAATCCGCTAGTAAGCGAGACATCCACTCGTAAGAGAATTGTATTTCTCTCACGCCAACGCAATGCGTGGATCTGCATGCAGTGCTTGAAGCATCAGAGAATCAATAGATGATTTTGTAGCCATCGTGCACACATCTTTCTCATCTTGTCTGATCTCAAATGAGATTTATTCTACGGTTATTTGTGCATCTATTTCACTTGTTTATTTAATTCCGCAATTTGGTTTGATCTTGTTGAATGCTACATTAATCTTTAATATAGTACAGTAGTATCTATCTACATTCTGGAGGACTGTAGGATTGATGCAGCTGGCAGTGATCAACAATCAAATTTGAACTCCATCCGAATACTTTTGCTTCGCAAAAAATTTGCATCAGTGGTATCAGAACATACCACATTGCATCATTGCATCAGTGGTATCAGAGCATATCACGATTCGCTTCAGATTGAAATCCTAATGCTTAGGTGTTTCCCTTTGTCTTGATGTCCTCCTTGGCTTTTAACTTGACGAAGGTCCTTCAGTTAGAATTAAAGTAGAATCATTATGTTACTGTACTGTGGGTCCTATCAATGAATAAGGATCAGTTGGGCTCGCCACGAGGCAAGTCGACAGGACACGCGTCCCACCAACGGCAACCTGGGTTATGCAAGGGTTGCCTGAGTGAACAACTATATGTACAGTGTAATTTCATTTTGAGAAATACAGTTGCTATGTGAGCTTGTTGTAGAGAGTGTTTTATGTATGTGTTACTGTGTAGCATGATCTGTGTTCCTGTGCAAAGCAAATTCTAAGTTGGTATCAGAGTCGTATAGGGAGTGTACACAGTACAGCATCGTCGTTGAAGAGAGCTTCGAGAGAATTGTCTTCTGAGAGTTCGGGGTTTACGGCTGGTTGAAGACGGAAAGAGAAACACTGGTGCAGAGAGTTTAGCACACAGAAGCTTGGTGAGCTTGAGACTGTGTGAGGATTCAGGGACAAGGGTTTTTGGCTGAATCAAAACCTCAGAAAACGGAATTTTGAAACTCTGAAGCAGGCTATTTGGTGTTTGCAGTCAGTGTGCATTCAATCGAATACCGTTTGATGAACGGATTGAAGCATCAGATTTCCAACAGTAGGGCAACTTCAGAGGAAGAGGATAGGCCTATCAGAACACTGTGAATTGAAAGCCAAGAACAGATTTGTGCGAAAAACTCTGGTCTGGGGTTTGGAAGCACAAAATCAGAGATTTCTCTCCATTCTGAACTCTTTTTGGAGCTGTAAAAGTTTGAAGGAGGGCACTCTGCTCAGCTAAGCAAAATCAGAGAAGGCCGTGGGCGGCCGCGCATCAGAGAGCGTGCTGAATCGCATTTTGCAGGGCAAGTGAAAACCTTGGTGAAGCCATAGCTGGTAAGCAAGAGGAGAAGAGGTCGTGAAGAGCCCGCAGGTAGATCGTGCGATGCGAAGGAGGGTGGCGACTCAGTATATAGGAGTGTGTCGTGGCTCCAGGGATTTGGTTTAATGCCCAAACGAAATCTAGATTGTTGGATCCAGATACAAGATAATCAATGGTAGAGATGAGCTTCATGTGGGCCGTTGGATTGCTATAAGCCATTAGATGTTGTAGAAAAGGGCCCTGAAGAAGTGAAGTGTATTTTGGCCTTCAACTTCATTAAACATTTTCATACTGAAATTGGAGTTGGGTCCCTTCACAAGTGAAGAGTGAAGTTTCTTCAAGGTGAAGAAACAGTTCAAAAACTAGAAAAGTCCTTATTTTTGGGTCCTTTGCCCGTTTTGACCCAAACGAAAAGCTATAACCTCCAAACGAGGGGCACCCGGACTGTACCTGCAAGTACGGTACAGCAAAACAGAGTGATTGCAATGGAGAAAGTGTTCAGAGTACGCCAAAAGTGATTTCACCATTCCATTGGGCACATTGTTGGGAGTTGACGATTGATTGCATTTCGGAAGGCGACGCCGATTTGGCTTTCAAATTGCTGAAAAAGCGGTGAGTGACCTAGTAAGGGAAAAAGTGCAGGTCATGACTCTCAACTTCTGACATCACTGTTGGCCTCGAAATACTGTTCTTAGCCTAAGGCAGAAGTTTCAAGCAGTTTTGCGATGGCAAACATGGGAGAGTCCATTTTGAGTGAAAGTAGCAAATTGGGAATTTCCAACTATGCAGAGTGGAAATTCAAAATGAAAAACATACTGATGGAGAAAGACGTGTGGGAAGTTGTCACAGGTGATGAGAGAAGGCCGCTAAATGAAGCAGATATCAAAGTGTTCGACAAAAAGATGAGGAAAGCTTTGACCTTCATTAACTTGTCAGTGAAGGATCACATCATTACTCACATTTGTGATGCTGTTACACCCAAACAGGCATGGGATGTGCTAAAGGAGCAGTTCGAGACGTCAAATCCGTCAAGAATCATGTTTCTGAAGTCAAAGTTGAATAGTGCCCGCATGGAACAAGGAGAGCACATTCAGACATACATGACCAGAATCAAGACAATGAGAGATGAACTGCATTCTATTGGCGAGTGCATACGTGATGTGGAGCTGGTGCACAATGCATTGTGCGGCATTGTAGAACCCTATCAGATTTTTGTGAGCAGAATAGCATCAAGAGAAAGATTGCCAACCTTTGACGAGCTCATAGGAATCTTGATGCAGGAAGAACAACGGCGAGAAATGGTGAAAGCTAGACGTCAAAATACTGACGGTCAGGCACTTGCGACACGCCAAAAGCAAGGCAAGGGCAAGGGCAAGAAGAAGTCTAAGCAGCAATTTGCCAAGTCTCAAGAGGATGAGAGATCTTCTAGTAAAACTAAGAAGAAAGGCAAGTGCTTCCATTGTGGTAAAAATGGCCATTGGAAGAGTGAATGTCGCAAATTCCTGGCGGAACAAGACAAGGGGAAACCAAACAAGTAGGTAACCTTGTCGATGAGGGTGAGATTGAAGACTCTAGCATCTTCATATCTGCATTGTCATCTAATCAAGATGATCAAGCATGGTATATGGACTCGGGAGCCACAAGACACATGACAGATAATAAGAATCGGTTCAGTAGTTTGAAGGTGTTGGATAATGGAACATGTGTTTCACAAGCAAATGGTGAGGTGTGCAAGATCAAGGGGATAGGCATCGTTTCAATCCAACTACCTGATGGCAAAAGCAGGATGATTAGGGAGGTATTTTACATACCAGGTTTGAAGAAAAATCT
Source organism: Diphasiastrum complanatum (assembly GCA_029204225.1). Taxonomy (NCBI): domain Eukaryota; kingdom Viridiplantae; phylum Streptophyta; class Lycopodiopsida; order Lycopodiales; family Lycopodiaceae; genus Diphasiastrum; species Diphasiastrum complanatum. Next base: position 39,210,851 of record CM055111.1, on the reverse strand, counting down.
ACTTTCTGTTGGAGTCATTACTGATCAAAAGTTGAAAGTAGAATTCGCCCATGATCGTTGCTTTGTGAAGGATGTGAACCAAAAGTTCAAAGTTATTGTGGATGGAGTAAGAGAGCCCAATACAAAATTGTACAGGTTGAATGCTACAATTAAGGGGCAACACGGACTTGTATTGTCCATTCCATCGCAAAATGAGTTGTGGCATAAGAGGCTTGGTCACTTGAACTTGGGAAGCCTCAGTTTGATGAGAAAACTGGAGATGGTAACAGGATTGCCTACCATAGAAGATCACTGGAAATTGATGTGCGAATCTTGTGTATATGGGAAGCAGCATCGAGAGAAGTTCAATAAAGGGGGTGTTGCAAGAGCAAAGAACATCCTGGATTTAATGCACACAGATTTATGCGGGCCTATGAGGACCATGTCCTTAGGTAAAGCCTTCTATTTCATGACCTTTATTGATGATATGTCACGTAAGACGTGGATCTACTTCTTGAAGAAGAAATCAGATGCATTTGATAACTTTAAGAGCTTCAAAGCATTGGTCAAAAATCAGACAGGTAGGAAGATCAAAGTCCTAAGATCAGATAGTGGAGGTGAGTACAAGTCTAATGACTTAAATGATCTTTGTGAGCAATGTGGGATTAAAAGACAATTTACGCAAGCTCATACTCCTGCTCTCAATAGTGTAGCTGAGCACAAGAATTGTACGATTGTGAAAAGTGCGAGATCTATGCTAGCTGAGATGAAACTACCAGAAGATTTTTGGTCAAAAGCATGTAGCATGGCAGTCTATCTTCAAAATAGAAGTTTTACCATTGCCATACCAAAGATAACACCTGAGGAAGCATTCACGAAGAAGAAGCCAAAGGTGAACCACTTGCGAATCTTTGGATGTAAGGTCTTTGTACACATTCCTAAGGAAGAGAGACGTAAACTTGATGTAAAAGCTATCAAGTGCATATTCCTAGGATATGATGATCGTGTGAAGGGCTATAGATGTTTTGATCCAGTGGAAAACAAAATCCATATAAGTCATGATGTTATCTTTGATGAATCCAAGATGTATGAAGACGAGGATGCTGAGAAGATAGACACATCCACTGGGAAAGATGGTATAGTGAGGATACCACCTGATGATGATCCATTTATTGACCTTTTGAGTGATGAACATGATGATACATCTCAAGATACTACTACTCAACCTCAAGAGATAGGTTGGAGAGGTAGGGACAAACCTTTTGGTGCAAGAAGGATTGAAGTTGCAGGTGATAAACTCAAGGAGAAGGATGTACCGTGGGATACATTCTCACCAGGAAGCCGATCACCTGACAGGAAGCTCCCTAAGTGGTTTGAGAGATTGTTGGAGAGCCGCGACATAGATGACTTTCCAGGATCATCTAGCCAGGGAGAGCTACGAAGATCAACAAGAGAGAAGACACTACCTGAAAGGTATGAAGCAAATTATGCTCTCTTATCTAGCATTATTCCTTCGACTTATGGTGAAGCGAAGGATGATGACATTTGGGTCAAGGCCATGGGAGAGGAGATGGAGTCAATTGCTAAGCATAGCACATGGGACTTAGTAGAACCACCAGTTGGCAAGAAACCCATTGGTTGCAAATGGGTATACAGGACTAAATACCATGCAGATGGAAGTATAGCAAAGCACAAAGCAAGATTGGTGATCAAGGGGTACACACAAAATAAAGGCATCGACTATGAGGGGATCTTTGCGCCGATTTGTAAGTGGAATACCCTACATCTACTTATTGCTTTAGCTTCACATTTTGATTGGCCTTTGCATCAGATGGATGTGAAATCTGTTTTTCTAAATGGTGAGTTAGAAGAAGAAGTGTTTGTGGATCAACTTGAAGGCTTTGTAGCGAAGGGACAGGAAAATAAAGTATGTCATTTGAAAAAAGCGCTTTATGGTCTTAAACAAGCACCACGTGTGTGGTATAGCAGGATTGATGCCTACTTTCGTTCAAAGGGGATGGTGAGAACACATTCTGATCTAAATCTATATGTCTTATGCTTTGATGGTATGGTTGCTTTGATTGCTCTTTATGTTGATGACTTGATTATTACGGGAAATAATCAAGAGATGATAGACATGATCAAGAAAGACTTCATGGAACAATTCGAGATGACAGATCTCAGCCTGATGCATTACTGCCTTGGAGTAGAAGTGTGGCAAAAAGGACATGAAGTGGGTTTAACATAGGTGAAGTATGTCAAAGAGTTGTTGCACAAGTTTAGGCTGCAGGATTGCAAACCAGTAAACACTCCTATTGAACCAGGTAAAAAGCTTTCTAAGCTTGATGAGTCACAGTCATTTGATGTTATGCTGTATAGACAGTTAGTAGGGAGCTTGATTTACCTTATCACGACTAGACCAGATATATGCTATGTTGTTGGCATTGTAGGTCAATTTATGGCAACACCTACGGAAATGCATTGGAAGGCAGCTAAACGCATTTTGCGTTATGTGAAAGGCACTTCAGAGTATGGCTTGATTTACAGGAAGCATGATGGTTTACCTGAGTTGTGTGGCTGTGTGGATGCGGATTGGGGAGGTGACTATGATGATCGTAGATCCACCACAGGATATGTATTCCAGTCTTGTGGTAGTTGCTTTCCTGGTCTAGTAAGAAGCAAAGTACAATTTCTCTTTCCACCACAGAAGCAGAGTATAAGGCAATGTGTAGTGTAGCACAGGAAGCTATATGGTTGAGACAAATCCTAGAAGAAATTGGCATGAAGTAGAAAAATTTCACGACTTTACATAGCGACAGTCAGAGTGGCATTCAGCTAGCAAAGAATCCAGTGTTCCATGCGAGAACTAAACAAATTGAGATTCAGTATCACTTCATACGTGAGAGGCTGCTGAGTCGTGAAATTCATGTTGTTCATTGTAGCACAGAAGAACAACTAGTTGATATTTTCATTAAGCCACTTACTGGAGAAAAGTTTGATAAGTTTAGATCAAAGCTTTCTGTACTTAAAGTTTATTGACTTTAAAGCTATGTATATGACTGTATAAAAAGTAGACTCTACTTTAAGGGAGAGAGTTAGAATTAAAGTAGAATCACTGTGTTACTGTACTGTGGGTCCTATTAGTGGATAAGGATCAGTTGGTCTCAAAACGAAGCAAGTCGATGGGACACGCGTCCCGCCAACGGCAACCTGGGTCATGCATGGGTTGCCTGAGAGTTAGAATTAAAGTAGAATCACTGTGTAATTTCATTTTGAGAAATACAGTTGTTATGCGAGCTTGCTGTGGAGAGCGTTTTCTGTCTGTGTTACTGTGTAGCATGATCTGTGTTCCTGTGCAAAGAAAATTCTAAGTCCTTCATCATCACCCCAAGGCAATCGGATATCTAGGGAGTTGTAACATTTGGTCTCAAAGTCGCCGATTCATTTTAGGTGCACTCTCTTTTATGCTTTTGCGGTTTGGAATTCTCTTTTAGGGAGTTTAGACATTTTGCGAGTTAATGAAAAGCGAGTTTTGCGAGTATTTTTTTGCATAATCTATTACTCATGGCTAGTTAAACACAAATGGATTTCAGAATATGAGAGATATTCGAACTATGGTACTAGACTTATTCATGAACATGTTCGATAAAACTTCCAGTGACATAGTCTAAGAAGGTAAAACATTGAACTTCATATCAAAATATGTATCAAAATAACAAGATGTATAACCTATATTTAACTTAAGAACATCAACTCTACCTACAATTATGTAACAAAGTTAACAACATTCAAAATTACATACATATTTCATCCCATCCCTCAAGGTTTGTATTTAACTTTAGAGCATCAACTTTACCTACAATTATACAACAAACTCAACAACATTGAAAATTACCAACATATTTATTTTCATACTAAGAACAAAGAAGATCCAACTTCCTTCATAAACCTATGATCTTTTTAAACCATGCTACCTTAGAAACAAATAGAGGTCCTTTGTCATAAGTAGTCCTTGGTGAGAGAAAACAAAATAGATACAACATCCCACCTGAAAGGGCAAGTAGAAAAAGCAAAAAGTGGTCGTAACTCAAAAATGGATGTTAAGAATGTGTTTTATTGACAATTCTTTGCACCCTTTAAACTGTAAATTAGATAGTTTATAAAAAATGTTATTTTGATGCAAACAAAGCTCTTGACAACCAGTATATAAGTTGGCAATACCCATTTAATGATCAACGCAAGAGTGACTATGATAAGTGCTACAAATATTGTTCTTTGAAAACCCCTGTAATATCAATAGCAAATCAATACCAACTCCTCTCATGACAAATGGACAAAGATATTTACAATCTCCAATCTTATTACAATTGGAAAACTAAAGCACTTTTGGTAAAAAATTCTCAACCATGCCTTAACTATATTAGAGTAAGACTCAACAATATCTTCCATTATGACATCAACATGTGGGTTTCAATCTTGAAGATTTTGGCGACACTATCTTAAATGAGGACTTGAACACCATCATTCTTGGGGACAATGTCATTTCATTAGTGACAAGAGAGGAAGCAAAAAAGTGGCACAATTTAATAATTGCCACTCTTTACACTACTTGGAAAGCTTGAAATAACATCAATTTCAACGAAGTACACATTTCAAGCAATAACAACATTCCTATATAAGTTAAATAGTTTGATTTGTGAAGAAATTGTGAAAAGTACAGTACTAAGGACCATAAATGGATCTTTGAATGATCCACAAGGTGATTGTATGCTTGTTAAACAATCTATCAGAAACTAGTCATCAGAAAACAAGATCTAGTTTAGCAGCTTGATAGGAAACAAGTAGAGACAATCAAAGCATTGATCAATTAGTATAATCCAACTCCACACGTGTGGAAATAAGGCTGTAGTACGGCCTGTAGACAGTGTTTAAAAAGTGCCAAAGCTCGATTTCATTGGAAATCAAGAGTAATCACCATACAATGAGAGAAAACTCGTGTTTCTCCTTGAGGCTCCAAAAAGTTTCTATCTTCTCACTATGGAGAATGGGAATACATAGTAAAACACACTTTCTTTGCAAAGTTGGGTGAAAATCCAGCATGTAATAAGGAAGTAGACTCCACTTTCTTGCCCTAATGTGAAAACCCTAGCCTAGATCCAAGAGTCATGTTTGGTAGGTGCATGGTAGGTACAAATCTCATCATAAATCATGGTCTAGATCCTACAAAGTAGGAATCACTACCAAATGGACACAACCACTCCTCTTGACTCGTGGTAACCTACTTTAGGTGTGTATGTACAAGTGGCACTTTGGCCATTCAAGTAACCAACAAACAATATTGACAAAATGTACAATATTCTACATGGCTAGATTTGCCAATCTTGGAGATCACAATGATTTTATCAATAACTCCAATTGAAGATCTAAGCTTGACAAATGAATCTTTAGGTAAAGGTTTAGTAAACAAATCAGCCAAGCAACTTGATGATGGCACGTGTTGGAGCTTGATCTCTTTAGCTTGTACTTTTTCCCTCACGAAATGATGAGCAATTTCGATGTGTTTGCTCCTTGCATAGAATGTAGGATTAGTTGCAAGTGATTGGGCTGATTGGTTATCACAATAGATGATAGGGATCATCTCCTCCATGACATGAAGCTCCACCAATAGCCTTTTGAGCCACAAGACCTCCTTGCATGTTGATGTCAAGGCCTTGTATTCGGATTCTGTGGAAGATAGGGAGACGGTATCTTGCTTTTTGGAAAGCCATGATACTACTCCATCACATAGAAAGGTGGCAAAGGCACTTGCTGATCTTCTATCCACTTTGTCACCTGCAAAATCCGAGTCACTATAGGCTCTTAAGCCAAGATTAGTTCCTCTATACAAAATGTCAAAATTCTTAGTGGATGAAATGTATCTAAGAACTCTTTTGGCCATCTTCCAATGTGAAACTAGAGGACTTTGCATGAATTGGCTTAACTTTCCAACACTATAACTAAGATCAAGTCTAGTTATAGATAAATAGATCAAGGAGCCAATAAGCCTTCTATATAATGTGATGTCCTCAAAGGATGCTTCATCACAACCAATAGATGCTTTTACATATTGCTCCATTGGTGTCTCAATGCCTTTACAGTTCTTCATTCCAAATCTATCTAGGATGGATGTAGCATATTTAGATTGGCAAATGAAGCTAAAATCACATCCTCTAATAGCCTCTATTCCAAGAATGAAGCTCAATAGGCCGAGATCTACCATCTTAAACTCTTTTGCTAAAGCAATTTTTACATCTCTAATTCCATCTAGATCATTACCACTCAAGATAATGTCATCTACATACAAAACAAGAATAATGATCATGCCATCATGAAAACTTATATACAATGATGGATCATAGGCACTCATTACAAAATTGATGGAAATGAGAAAAGAGTTTAGCCTAGAGTACCATGCTCTAGGTGCTTGCTTGAGCCCATAAAGGCTCTTATTCAAAAAACACACCTTTCCTTCATGCTTTGCCTTGATGAAGCCCTCGAGCTGCCTCATGTAGATCTCTTCCTCCAAATAACCATTGAGAATGCATTTGTGAAGTCAAGTTGGAATAGCTCCCAATTGAAGGTTGTAGCAAGACTAATGATCAACCTGATAGTAACAAGCTTAGCCACATGAGAAAAAGTCTCATCATAATCAATGCCTTTGGTTTGTAAAAAACCTTTGGCAACAAGCCTAGATTTATGCTTGCTTACTGATCCATCTTGATTATACTTCAATCTAAATACCCACTTGCAATCAAGAGGTTTCTTCTCTTGAGGAAGATCCACAAGATCCCAAGTATGATTCTCAATAAGAGCATCATACTCTACTTGCATAGCATCCATCCAACTTTTAGACTTACAAGCATCTTCATAGCATGTTGGCTCATCTAACATTGAAGTAAGAAAGGTGTAAGATGTGAAAGATGATGAGCCTTCCCTTTGATCACCTTGACCATCATAGGTGAGCCCCAATGGTCGGATCTTGCCCTTGTAGACCTTCTTGGAGTTCTTGGAGTTCTTGCATCTTGAGGTGGATCCTCAAGTTATTCTTCACTTGGAAGCTCCTCCTCCATCCTAGCATGATCCTTGGCATCAAGATGATTAGTAGCATTATCATCCAAATCACAAGCATGTCCTTCATAAAAAATAACATGTCTACTCACTATTACCTTGCTAGTGATGGGATTGAAGACTCTATAACCTTTGCTATTCTCACCATATCCCACAAAGATGCCTTTGATGGATGTTGCATCATCCTTCCTTCTCTTATCCAAGAATTGGTGTACATAGCAAGTGGATCCAAAAACTTTGGATCCTTGAGATTGGGCTTCTCTCCAAATAGAGCTTCAAATGGTGTGATTCCTCCAATGGCTTGGTTTGGCAATCTATTGCACAAATAGTTAGCACAAGTTATTGCTTCACCCAAAAATGGTTTGGATAGAGAAGCATCTAGCCTTAAGGCCTTAGCACACTCACAAAGAGATCTATTTCTTCTCTCACTCACTCCATTTTGTTGAGGGGTGTATGGACATGACAACTCCCTCTTTATGCCATTAGAACTACAAAAGTCAATCAACTTATTGGAGATATATTCACCTCCATTATTACTCCTTAATACCTTAATCTTGGTACTAAGTTGATTTTTTCTACCAAAGTCTTGAACTTTACAAAAGAATCAAACACCATTGAGTTTCTAGACAAGAGGTACATCCAACAAAATCTAGAATAGTCATCAATGAAGATTACATAGTACTTGGCACCACCATTAGACTCATGTGAAAAACTATGAACATCCGAATGGATGAGTTCAAGAGGAGAGTTTGATCTTGATGTAGGTCTTGAGAAGGGTAGTTTGTGAGCCTTTGAGAGGCTGCATGCTTCACATCTGTTCCCACACTTTGACAAATGCTTGGGGAGTCCAACTACAAGCTCCTTTGCAACCATAGATTCCATGGCTTTGTAGTTGGCATGGCCCAACCTTTTGTGCCACAGTTCCACCTTTGATAACTCCACCTTTGCCAAGTTAACACTCTCCACTGCAACATTAGCATCAAGCTTAAACAATCTACCTTGCTTAAAGCCTTTGGCTATACATTCATCATTTCTAAGGATGGAACAAACTCCATGCTTAAATTGTACATCTAGGCCATTATCCATTAACTGGCCAACACTAAGCAAATTCTTGGTTAACTTAGGAACATAAAGAACATTATCAAGATTCATCCTTTTGGATGATCCCGCATACAAGGGAATTGTTCCTATTCCACTTATCTTACATTCTTGACTACTTGCAGTATAGATTGATCTATGTAAATCATTGTAAGAAAGTAAAGTGGAGAATATGTCCTTTTGATATGTCATGTGAGAACTAGCCCCATTATCGATCCACCAAGAATCATTGGTGTTGCTCTTGGATGATGGTGGTTTGTTGGAAACCATCAAGGATGACTCTTCATCCTCCTCCTCCTCCTGATGTGCAATGTTGATTTGTTTGCTCTCTTGTGCCTTCTTCTTCTTGAGACATTCTGATGCAAAATGTCCTTTCTTTCCACAGAAAAAACATTTGTACTTGGACTTGTCTTTGATCTTGCCCTTTGAGCTTGAAGCCTCATCCTCCACCTTGGTCTCCTTGAAGTGCTTCTTCTTGATTTTGAATGAGAAATTAGCTTTCTCATCACCATCCTACAGAGAAATAGCATTCATTCTTGCATTGGTATGCAACATCCTACACTCTTCAGCTACTAATACACTATTTAGCTTTTCTATAGTAGGCAAAGTGTCTTGGATTGCAAAGCTTTGGACCAAGTTTGTAAAGCCACTCCCTAGACCATTGAGGACAATATGAACAAGCTCACTATCTTGAATCTTCTCTCCAATGGAAGCTAACTCCCTATTGAGAGACTTGATTCTTAGCACATAATCTTGTGCACTCTCATCACTCCTCTTCATGCTTTGTAGAATCTGATTCCTAAGCATGAGAACCCTTGAAGTGTTACTAGACTCATAAATAGATTTTAAAGATTCCCAAGCCTCTTTAGCACTCTTACATGATGATACTTCCCTTAAAAGATCATTGCTTACATTCATCTTAATACAGTGAAGTGCAAGCCTAGACCTCTTCTTGTATCTCACTAATTCCTGTGCACCTAGAGGTTCATCTTCATCATCTATTAGAAACTCATAAAGATCTTGGAGCACCATTAGTGACTCCATCCTCAGTTTCCAAATAGCATAATTGGTAGAATTTAACCTCTCACTAGCTTCTAGAAGGTAGGCTCCCACTGATCCCATCTTACTAGCAAGATTCTACACAAAAAATATAGATTTGTTTGGACCTGAAACTCACAAAGGTTTCTAACTTGCAGTGTTTCACTCAAATGTTGACTTCTAATCCAACAGATGGATTTGTAATCACAGTTCTATCACTCCCTCACAAAGCTGGAATGAAGATAAGATAAGATGAAAACTACTCTCAAGCAAATCTTGCCAATCTTGGCTACTCTTGGACAAAAACTGACTCTATCTCTCTCATTCACTTTGATGTACTTTCAAGACCTAGTTTCCACTTTAAGAAGGTCTGAAATAAGCCTAGATTAATCAGTTTTTATGAAACAAATTCAAAACTAATCAATGGCAAGTGATCTTGGTAGCTTATCCTAGGATTTGCACTAAAAATTACATCAAACTGACACCAGATGAATTTTCTATGATCCAATGAATATGGGTTATTAAATGCTGGTTCAGAGATGCCCACACGTGTGAATAGTATGGATTTTGATCCTGAAAAAGTTTGGGATCAAATCCCCTCACCAAAACTTGGATACCAGCTCGCCCTTTCAATACTAGCTTTTTGCACCAAAACTTGCTAAAATTGGATTAGATTCAAACACAGATCAATGGCCTTGTACTTGGATCTGATACCATTTGAGAAGTACAGTACTAAGGACCATAAATGGATCTTTGAATGATCCACAAGGTGATTGTATGCTTGTTAAACAATATATCAGAAACTAGTCATCAGAAAACAAGATCTAGTTTAGCAGCTTGATAGGAAACAAGTAGAGACAATCAAAGCATTGATCAATTAGTATAATCCAACTCCACACGTGTGGAAATAAGGCTGTAGTACGGCCTGTAGACAGTGTTTACAAAGTGCCAAAGCTCGGTTTCATCGGAAATCAAGAGTAATCACCATACAATGAGAGGAAACTCGAGTTTCTCCTTGAGGCTCCAAACAGTTTCTATCTTCTCACTATGGAGAATGGGAATACATAGTAAAACACACTTCCTTTTTAAAGTTAGGTGAAAATCCAGCATGTAATAAGGAAGTAGACTCCACTTTCCTGCCCTAATGTGAAAACACTAGCCTAGATCCAAGAGTCATGCTTGGTAGGTGCATGGTAGGTACAAATCTCATCGTAAATCATGGTTTAGATCCTACAAAGTAGGAATCACTACCAAATGGACACAACCACTCTCTGAATATTTCGGTAGATTTAGGTTTGAAAAAAAAACTTTGTTGAAATAGTTAACGAATTTCTAGAGTTCTTATGTACATTCAATAATCAATTACAACTCCAAAATCTCTGGCTAATTATAAGATTTCAGATTGTTAATACATGCATATAATTTTTGAATCAAAAATTCCTATTCGAAATGCATTTTCATAGCATATTAGAATCTACATGTAAGTGTCTAGATAGGACTCTACTAATCATATTGGCAATCACATCCATGGATCAATCAAAAACAGATTGAGCAATGATAGATTCATGAAAAAACATATAGATTCATGAAAAAGGAGTTGAAACTCGATATAGGTCGTTTACACATCGGCACTAGTCATCTTTTCATGATATTTTCTTATGATAAAAACTGCATTGTTAGAGTTCATACGTATATTAGATAATAATACAGAATAATTACAAATCTAAAATCTAAGTCTAATTACAACTTTTTCAAAAAACATTAATAAATGTGTGTAGATTGGATTATTTAAAAACTTCATGAAATAGTATGACCATTTAATTCTCTGCAAACAATGCTATTTATTATAAATATTCAAATTTAGCTCATATCCTTTACAAATTTGTTCCAAGCTCACATTGTTTATATTTTGTTTCCTGTCTATTGCTCATTGCTTCTTTGACACATTTTATCAATTCGTAATTTTAATATCAATTCATAATTTTAATTCAATTTGTTTTTTCTCATGTTTTGTTTGAATTCATCAAAAAATCAAAATTCCAAAAAGCTTTTAATCACTTGAACATACGATTTGTACAATAACGAAACATCTCATTACACTCTTCCAAACATTACAACATTGTATTTAACAAACACACATATTATAACATTATATTTCGCTCTCTATTATTTCCTTCTGAAATGCAGTTTCTTTCTACTTACAATACAACTACTCATTTTTTTCTATGCAAAATATATATCTCGATGCACAACATGCGTGTAACAATATTCAATAACTATTTCCTTACAAATGAAAAGTCTTTCAAGAAGTTTTGATTTTGATCACAAGTTTTTAACTGGTTATCTATGAATTCTTTGGCGATATTTTGAATAACCTTGCATTTTTGTCTTTAGATAACGCAAAGTTTTTATTCTATGTTTATTGAAACCACAATTTTGTCAAGAAAAAATAATATTTAAACTCATTTAAACAACGTTGTCATTAGCAATCGAAATTAGTTTAAAGATATTAGCAAATGTCAGCTATTTCAATTCCGACATTGTTTTTCATCATTGTTGATTGGAATGTGTTGAATCTACTAAAAAAAAAGTTCAAAACACATGAACATGTAATTTTTGTATTTAGTAAGTATGAGATTCTATGTTTTGGACAATGACATTTCTATGTTTAATAGACATATATATAAAGCTTTTGTATTTTGTTATTTGATGTTATTTTTAGTTACAACAAAACAACATCAAACATATATGTGTCGAATACAAAATTCAATTATCATTATGACATACAATTCGTTATTTACAATTTATATTTGACTCGAATTGAGACAAAATTGCGGATGTAGTTAATAAAAAATGGTTTTAAAGACATTTTAAGGACTTAGAATTTGGTGCGAGCTGGCGCTTGTTCGCGCGGGCCAGCGCCCTGCGTTTGTACGGAAGAGGAGGGGAAATCTTTTGATTCCCCCTTTTACACACAAAGAAAAAAGAAAAAAAGAAAAAAAAACTTTATTACCTGCTGCGCAGACAACGTACGCTGCCTGGGCAGGCAACTGTTCACAAAAATCCATCAATTTCCATGCAAAATGCACCCAAAAACACAGAGATTGCAATTTTGGGTCGCAAAAACAGAGATTTGCTTCTCCTCCATCTCCATCTCCATCTCCATCTCCAGGATCACCGTGCCTTATTGGAACTGAAACATCTGACGCCCCACCACTGAATCTCCTCCATGTGAAAAAATTGCCATTTGGACACTTTTTAACGGTTTAAAATCCAAAACGTGGCAAAATCTGAACGTGTAGGGACAGAAAAAGTAAAACTTTTAATGGAAAGTAATATAGATTGGATCACATGCCTAAAGTCGTTGCAACACTTTATATTTATTTTTTTGAGGTATAGAAGTTCCTTATCCACCAATAAAGACACCTTTTCGATAGCGATTTTCTCCATATTATCCTTCCCTTTGTTTACAAAGAGATGATTCTGCGTCACAATATAGGACAATCTTTATCTATGCCTCCATGATTATTTGTGGATGTGCTTTTATTTTGAATATTTTCAAAAAATTTCACATCATTTATAAATTACGTTAGCCCAGTGAAACTATGCCATGTGGTTAGCTTGAGTTGTGATAAGCAGCTAAGTTCCTTCAACAAGGTACCGAATTTGTCTCATGGGTGATTTCGTGTGTGTTTGTTGAAGCTACCTTAAGAGCTTAACAAGGATTCAAGCTTTTTGTTTGGACCACATGGACAAGTTCCTTAGTTGACTAAGGTTGACTTTAGACCAATGGGACAATCCTTTTGCAACCCATTTTTTAAGCTTTAGGAAAGTGAGATGTTGGTGAGACTTTAAGGACCATCGCTCTTTCAAACTTGAGTGCTAAGAGTTGAATAAATTGCTACAAACGGATTTGCAGGGTTGAATTCCTTTTGTGCCATTAGTTGGATTTCTTTAACTTGCCCCTAGAAACTCATATGTCTTTCTATATGCCCATGCCCCATTGCAATCTTACAAGGTTTTCAACCATCACTCCACTAATAAAGGCTTCGAATACACTTGAGTTTAACTCCCCTTTTTTAGATTTGTCATGACACAATAAACTATCTAAAATATGATATGGCTTGCCTTCACGAGTTTGATTACTACAATACTTTTGTTGTTGTTGTTGTGGGTTTTAGATTGCAAATGTTTTTTTTTTTTTTCGTATGACTATAAGGCCAGCTAATACATGTTTAAAGTTTTTTTGAAGGAAAAAATTCCATTTATCAGTTAAAAAAATAAAAAATAAATTACAAGTGAGCAAACCATCATCTCTCTCTCTCTCTCTCTCTCTCTCTCTCTCTCTCTCTCTCTCTCTCTCTCTCTCTCTCTCTCTCTCTCTCTCTCTCTCTCTCTCTCTCTCTCTCTCTCTCTCTCTCTCTCTCTCTCTCTCTCTCTCTCTCTACTCACATTATTGCTATTTTTTCTCAGAACCCTAACCCTAAAATTCTTAGCTCTCTCTTATCTCTTCCCCTCTCTGCTCTCTCACCTCCCATCTCTCTCCTTCACCCTCCATCTCCACGCACGCACTCTCTCTCTCTCTCTCCACTCACCTCTCTCCACTCTCTCTCTCTCTCTCTCTCTCTCTCTCTCTCTCTCTCTCTCTCTCTCTCTCTCATCTCTCCTTCACTCTCACCTCCCATCTCTCTCCTTCACCCTCCATCTCTCCTTCACCCTATTCTCTCTCTCTCTCTCTCTCTCTCTCTCTCTCTCTCTCTCTCTCTCTCTCTCTCTCTCTCTCTCTCTCTCTCTCTCTCTCTCTCTCTCTCTCTCTCTCTCTCTCTCTCTCTCTCTCTCTCTCTCTCTCTCTCTCTCTCTCTCAGATCATTATTTTTGTTTCAATCGTATGAATCTCTCAACTATTCCGCTTATCTGCTCAACTTTCAATTATCTTCACAACAACCAAAAAAAACAAGCTATCTCACCTCCCATCTCTCTCCACGGATCTGCAGTTGCAATCTCCCTGCATATCGCTACAACACTCTCGCGATGCACTGCATCGATCCTTTCCAACATCTGCGTGCACTTCATCATGTCCAATGTTATTCAGCAGTAGTAGGGCATGAGATACTCTCCAACCATGTGCATGCACTTCATCCTATTGAACAGTAGTAGGGCATGAGATCTCTCTCTCTCTCTCTCTCTCTCTCTCTCTCTCTCTCTCTCTCTCTCTCTCTCAAAAATTCTGCTCCAAGACATTTCTTTTCTTTCCAAACATTTCTAGAAGCACATGTTCTCTCTCAAAAATAAATGCGTGCCTTTCAATTCATTTCAGCTAGCCCTTCAAGTGACTAGGGCAAACGTGGTCCAATCAAAATGCACGAAACGTGTTTTTTCCATCACTACTCACATTCTCTCTCTCTCTCTCTCTCTCTCTCTCTCTCTCTCTCTCTCTCTCTCTCTCTCTCTCTCTCTCTCTCTCTCTCTCTCTCTCTCTCTCTCTCTCTGGGAATCCATTTGACTATGCTAATCTTGGTTTAAAGCTCTTCTTTCAACTCCATCAAGAGCATCGAAGTGTTTAGGATATACTCGAACCTATAAAGCACCAACTAAGAAGGTGTGAGAATAAATTTTGTGGTCTAAAGGGCAAAATCAAGTGGATGCTTCTTCAAATGGCGAGATCTTGGAATTCAAGACTACATTGCTATCTTATTTCACTTTCTTTTGTTCAAAGTGAATATGATCTCACTCTTTACATTAAGTTTGATGATGTTGGTATTGTACTTTTACTCATTTATGTAGATGACATCATCATTAGTGGAAATAGTGTTGATGGTATTGAAAAAATCAAGATAGATCTATCCTTAGAGTTCAAGATGGTAGATCTAGGGTGTCTTCACTTCATCTTAGGCATAGAAGTACTTAGAGGGTCTGATTTTATCTTTATAAGTCAAGTAAACTATGCTCAAAGTCTTTTGAAGAAGTTTAAGATGGAAGTATGCAAAAGTGTTGACACACCAATGGAGCAAGATGTAAAAGTGCCAAATGAAGATGATGAAAGATCCTTCATGGACATCACTTTGTTTAGGCAACTTATAGGTTCCTTAATGTGGATCACTATAACTAGACCAGATCTTAGCTTTAGTATATGTAGGTTGAGCCAATCCATGCAAAAGCCATTGAATATCTATTGGAAAAAGACTAAGAGGATTCTAAGATACATCTCGGGTACATTGGATTTTGGGATTCTATATAGAGGAGATGTATTAACCTTCATGCATTTAGTGATTCAGATTTTGCAGGGGACAAGAGGGATAGGAAATCAACAAGTGCCTATTCAACTTTCATAGGAGAAGGTGTGGTTTCATGGCTTTCAAAAAAGCAAGAAACTATATCTCTATCTTCAACCGAGGCTGAGTACAAAGCTTTGACAACCACTACAAAGGAGGTACTTTGGATCAAGAGATTATTGGTGGAACTAAAGATCATGGATTCAGAGGAGGCACCAATCATCTACAATGACAATATATCAGCCCAACACCTTGCATCTAACCCAATCTTCCATGCAAGATCTAAGCACATTGAGATATGCCATCACTTTGTGAGAGAAATGGTGCAAGCCAAGGAGATTGCTTTGGAGCATGTTCCAAGCAATGAATGTGTAGCTGATCTACTTACTAAACCACTTCAAAAGACACCTTTTATGAAGTTCAGATCATCACTTGGAGTGATTAGTAAAGCAATGATTGAACCAAGCTAGATAGTGAGGAGGAGTGTTAAAAATTCACAATTCTAGCTTGACTAGTTTTGGTCATATGACTTGTAAATAGTTAGATGGTCATGATGTGGCTTGTCACACGTGCCAAATAGCATAGGATTCCATTCATAAGGATGTTCTCAAGTAGACCTAAGTGTTAGAACCTTTGGAATGAGTCAAAATTATGCTTAGATACAAGGGAGAAAAAATAGGAGCTATTTTTGGTAATTTTTGCATTGTTGAGGGATCTCCAAGATTCCAATTCTAACTTGGTAGGGATGAAAGATCCACCAAAATTAGCATTAGGGATAGGTTTAGGGCTACTCATACCTGCCCAAAACCGTGATGGATCATGTATATACAGGTGATGATATCTCACCAAAATCAATCAAGCAATTTCATGTTTTTTCTCTCATAATGGTGCAATTGCTCTCTATGTTCATAATTGTTTGAGTACTTGTGATTACTAATGATTATAGGATTGAATGTAGGTCTGGTGTACAGTACTCAGACTGTGGGAGGCCGTACTTTCACACGTGTGAAGCCTTCTTCAAGGATTTGGGCCATTTAGTGAGGTTCAAGCATAGATTTTTGATGGATTTTGATGGTTCAACTTGTGCTAATCTTATGAAATCATAATCTATTGTTTCCCTCATCATTTCAAGTGTTTTAGGATCCTTATTTGCTGTAATTTTTACAAACGTTTGATCATCTGTATCTGAAATTTTATTCATCAAAGTGAAACTCTCTCGTTCCAACTTTTGACCTTTGATGATTTCGGATTCATCCAATTTTATTACAATAATGATCTTTCCGTTTACTTGATATTCGTTTAGTTTATAGAATCAAATAATGTATTTTAGAAATTTGTATTTCAATATCAAGAAAAATATTATTCCAATCGCTGTAATTGAGCTCACCATATTCTGATTTGTATAATTCAGTTACATGAAGTGGTTGGCCAACTACTTTCATCATTCCATCATTAGAATAATTTCTTGCTAATCTCACTCGATATGGACGAGGAAGATAAGTTGTCTTCACCATCACTTGAGAAAAGGCTTCTTTAACTATTCTAAAATAAGTAGAATAAGCATTTTTGCTAATTCTAGAAACATCACATGCACTTAGTATCACATTTGCATCCAAGTAAGTTTGAACCTTATTCAAAATAGTCTCTGCAATTTCATTTTTCATGTTTTCAAAACGAGCATTTTTCATCATTGTCTTTACTGACTTTCTTGGTAAAACATTACTTAAAGAAGATTTGATGCATGAACGATATGTTAAATAGTTCTTTGCCACCAAAAATGATCTGCAACAAACATATAAAACTCAAATTATGTTTAATAAATTGATAATGCATATTATCAAATGCAAATGAAACTTGTATGACCAATACAAATCAAATAAACTGTTTATAAGAAAACATACTTAAATGCTTGAATCCTTTTTTTTCTGATTGCCGCTATGTGTAGATAAGTCATCAATATTCTTCATCGCTACTCTTTTTTTTTTCTTTTCATCATTGCCTTTTTGATAACTTTTATATCAACAACAGATTTTAAACTATTGGATCGCAACTTCTTCATGGATTCTAACATTTCTTGGTTTGATCCTTGAAGAGTAGTGATTGTAGCATTCAACTCTGATATAGCACACTTGAGTGCATTGTTTTCAGCACTAATGTGTTGCTTATAATGAAGCAATTGTTGATTTGCACGTTGCAACTGTTGATTAGCAAACTGTAATTGCTGATTAAGACAAAATATGCTATGCATTCCAATATCATGCAACCTTTGACAATATCCAAGTCATCTGCTATTTCCTTCACATACAAATATGAGAAGATGAGTTACGGACTTAAAATTTGGACACAAATTGGTAGTTGGATCATTAGGATAAATTGATCCATCCGCCCACAAATCTATATTCTTATGATTATTCATATACAATTCTCTAACTATTACAGCAACGTTCTCTACCGCTTTCAAATTTTTCTTAATAATTGGAGTGCATTCCATAGGAAGTGCAACATGCAAATGGAACATTGCCATTGTTGAAAGCTACAATCCATAAATGCTTCAAACTACAATAAATTAAACTGAATA
The DNA here is from genome assembly GCA_029204225.1 of Diphasiastrum complanatum. NCBI lineage: Eukaryota > Viridiplantae > Streptophyta > Lycopodiopsida > Lycopodiales > Lycopodiaceae > Diphasiastrum > Diphasiastrum complanatum. The sequence goes on along the minus strand of CM055111.1, from coordinate 39,192,779 downwards.
GATCTAGCATACCTTACTTTTGTAATGCCTATGTCACGCTGAAAATTCGTCTCGTCTCATATTTCATTGTAAGCATACAAAGATTTCAAAAGAGCTCATTGTACGCATTCTCTCTCTAAAGTGAATTTCTTAAAGGGCCCATTTTGAGCCCATATTTCTCCTAATGTGATTCAAACTAATGTATAGAAATACAGGTCAGATTGATACTACGAGCACAAGACAATTGCGAGCAAAAACGTGTTCAAAAAACTAACTCCGCTCTGTGAAAGCGATGAGCTTATTACTGACAATTAGTCTGAAAGAGAGAATCAGTGCACGCAATTGTGCAGATGTATGTACAAGGTGGAGCTATTGCGCCGTCTAGAGTAGGTCGTGGCCGTTGTTGTCATTGTCCAAGTAGTTGCTCAGTACAGAAAGTGGACATGAGAAGGCTTCGACTATTCGGAGTCGAGCGTGTCGTTGTCAATAGTCAATGAAGTCAGAATAGGTTCTCGACGATAGTCGGTTGAGTCGACAAGTCGAACTCCCCGATAGTTTGACCAAGTCGGGATTCCCCGATAAGTCGGCCAACTCTAACAACTCGGGTAACTTCGACGAGTCGGATTGCCACTCTTTTGTCTGTCTTCGATAATAGAGTATTTCTGCAGACCGTGTGACAATGCATGTAAAACTACAACAATATGAATGGAACTACATTAACATGGAATTTAGGAGAGTAGAGGAATAAATTCAACAAAAAATTGATTGTACCTCAAAAGTCAATGTGATGAGTTTTCGACTAATGGTGCAACACTTGCAATTTTGCACTCCTACACTTTATGACATGTGTCAACACCTCATAGGACTTGATATGGATGTCTGTTTGCCTATCGTAAATGATACACTTTGATTTGTACAAGTCATGGGTGGATTGAGGCACAACCTTATGATGATACTTGGCATGCTTCTACATGACTTAGCTTTTGTCTAATTTCACATTGCTTTGAAAAACAAGCTATTATAAACCATGAATTGGCTAATGCGAATAGGCCTACTACTCACAGTGGGAACATGCTCCACACGTGCAATTTATATATTTACATCAAAGTGTAAAATGATCAAGCTAAATTTTGCATAATTTTTACATGCAAAGACACGTTTTTACATTCTTTTCTAGATTGTACAGCACCAAAAAACTTTAAGTAGTATATCATATATAAGAAGAGATACATGAAGCCCACCACAAATGAAAAGAAACCCACCCATCTATATTCAAATGAGCTTCGATTAGAATTATAGTATCTTTTCCTTCTATCAAGTTACAATAAGCGTTATTCAGCTAACAAAGCTGCCTTGATCTTGTATTTATTTAGAAACTACTGCAATCCATATTTGCATGGCAGAATATGGCAATTTCTCATCCATCCCCGTGTCACTTCTCTCTCCACCATCTGTACTAGTTCCACTCAATCCTGGATGGCAGACCTACGTGGCATAGCTTAGTTGGCTTGCCCCCCCTACTCTGAATTAGGTGCATCTGAAAAGCCACCCCTTGATCCTCAAAAAAAACTGCAGCATCCTGATGTGGGAGTTGAAGGAAGCACAGTTGGCCCAACTAGACTCATTGTCATGCTTGTTTCATACTGGCCAGAATGCTCAAATTATCAAAGCTTCACAAATTAACCCTACTTTATTATGCCCACTTTCTTCTTCTCATAATGCTTCAAAACTGCCAGGGACAGGTTACAATCTCTTATCACTTTTGATCTCCGGAAAACTTTCATCACATCTTTGTTCAAGACTTTTGAACACTGCCGCATAAAATCTTAACCTTTGAAAAAAAAAAACCACATTCAAATATGCTGTAACCTCTGATTTCTTCTTCACCTATTATTAGTAAAGACATCTCACTGCTAGCAAAAGTATCCTCACTTGTGAATCCATCCATCTTGCACGATAAATTCATGAATAATGATGAAGAAAACACTATTCACGCCTCTTTTTCTGGTTCTAAGTCAACCAATCTTTCAATCAACAAAACCTCTGGTGTTCTCTTGAGTAACCTTCACAACTCATAACTTCTAATTTACCTTCATGTTGGACTCTTTATGAGTGCACTCCCAACTCTCAGAAACCTGGCAAACAATTTGTCATCTGCAGAGAGAGCATAACTTGAAAGGACAGGAAAGATCGGCATAAATCAAAGATTATAAAGCCAAGAAGGGTTGCAGCTCCCTTCTAATATTTTAAATGAACTTCAGCCACAATTTGCATTAAAGAACTAGGACAGCTCTCTAAATTATTGAGCTGGCCCATCGACCATCTGATCTTCCTCTTCCTCTTCTTCTTCAGTTATATCTTCACGAATGCCCATAGAATTACCAATCTCGCCTTTTTCCTGCTGCTCTCGCTTAGCCTTCAACTTGTCCAGTATGGCAATCACCTGACTCGAGTGACCGCTTAAATAGTTTAGAATCCACATGATAAAGCTCATCTGTTACTTTAAACAGTCCGTAGATTATTGAATCAGCAGAAAGATCAATAACTAAAAAGATGGGAGCTTCTTCTTCTTTTCTTTTTGGGATAGCTAAGACTACATTTCGAAAGTAGGAAACAGCAGTATATACAGAAATTCAAGGCATGACAAAGCTTACCTTGCTTCCCCTTTCTAGTGAATCATCATGAATAAAGCGAACCTCGGGCGTCAACCGCAGCCGTACTCGTCTCCCCAGCTGCATTCTTACATATTTTTCTTTCGCCTGTAAGCCCCTGATAGCTATCTCTTGTCCCCTTTCATCTCCAAACACTGATATATACACTTTTACAACCTGCAATCGGCGGTCATGTCAAAATAAAACATTAGCCAAGGGTTCATGACTCTTCATATACTAAAGACATAATTTGAACTAGACTATAACTCCACAACCAAACCATACCAACAAAAATGAAAATATCTTATCTCAGACCATGACTGATTATCCAATTGCGATTTGTAAAATATTGCAGAATTTCATTTCTAATTTTCACATGGCTTTTTCTAGTCAGATTCGGCTGTCCTATCTATAATCAGGCCTAGCACACTCTTTCTGAAAAACTACTAGACTACCTCCGCTTTTAAACTCTCTCTCTCTCTCTCTCTCTCTCTCTCTCTCTCTCTCTCTCTCTCTCTCTTTCTCCCCCCCCCCAAACCACCTTGTGGGCTCTCACAACTGCCTCTTGTTGGATTTCAAAGCTCCAGCGGAAACCCACTTTGTAATGAGCATCCTGAAATTGTAATACTCAGAAAATCCCAGAAAAATCGAAAAGATATGCACAGAAGATCAAAGTCTGTTCTCGGTCCCAGAACATCGAAATAGATTTCGATCCTGGCCTTGGGTCGATGGATCGAATCAACTCGAACCTGTTTCGATCCTGCATCTATTTCGACCCGATACTTATTTCGATCCGGCACTTGTTTCGACCCGGCACTTATTTCAATATTGTCAAAAATTCTGACCCATGTCGCGATCAAAGGACGCACTCGACTTGATCTAGCATACTCCATAAGCTCGTTGAGCCAATTCCTTTCTAATCCAGGGATGACACACTGGAAAGCTCACTTGAAGGTCTTGAAATATACTCAAACCACCAAAGAGTTATGCATATGCTATGGAGGCAGCCAATCTGCCAATATTCTTGAAGGATACACAGATGTAGATTGGGCAAGAGATATCGACACTAGAAAATCGACTTTTGGTTTTGTCTTTCTATTCAAACAAGGCTTAATATCTTGGAACAGCCGAAAACAAACCTCGGTAGCATTATCTTCAACAAAATTGGAATACATTACTGCCACAAATGCTACCAAGCAAAAAAATTTGGCTCAGGAATCTACTTGCAGATATCAACCTTGTTTCAACAACAACCAACAATTCTCTATTGTGACAATCATAGCACAATAGCACTATCCTTGAATCCAAGATTTCATTCTCGAAGCAAGCATATCAAAATCAGATATCATTATCTCAGGGAAAAGGTGCATAGAAAGGAAGTTTCGCTCAATTACCATAGGACACAGCAGATTACTTCACCAAAGCACTATCAAAAGACAACCATATCAGATTTGATAATATTTTAAATTTGAAGTTCGAAAAATTTCAGGATCCACATTAAGGGGGAGTGTTGGGTTTCAAAGCTCCAATGAAAACCCACTTTGTAATAAGCATCCTGAAACTGTAAATACTCAGAAAATCCCAAAAAAATCGCAAAGACATACACAGAAGATCGAAGTCTGTTCTTGATCCCAAAACATTGAAATAGATTTCGATCTAGGCCTTGGGTCGATGGATTGAATCGACTCGAACCTATTCCAATCCTGCACCTATTTCGACCTAATACTTATTCTGACTCGGCACTTGTTTCGACCCGGCACTTATTTTGATATTGTCAACTGTTCTGACCTACATCTCGATCAAAGGACGGCGTTAACAGTTTATCTACTATGTACATTTCCATTACTATCTACAACAACTGCTATCTAACATAGGATGGATCGAGTAGAACTAGTAAAGATGTATAATCATATTGTACTTAGTCTCTACATCCATGTCCTGTATATAGGATTCGGCATAATCCTACATGGATTTCCGGTACTCTAGTGGATGAAATTATTAGTTACGCCACGTCATTCCGGACTAGGCCAAAAATGTAATTAATAACTTTGTGAGGGCCCAGGTGCTCTAATTGGACCTATGGAGCTTTTGCATGGTGATTGATAGCTTTTGTGCAAGCATAGGAGATCAAATGCTTTTGATAGGATTGGAAGGATCCTAGAGGAAATATTCTCTAGCTTTTGGAGATTATATAACCTATTGGAACTCGCCCTACTACTCATTCAGTTTTCCCATTTCCAAGAGCCAGGATCCTCTCCTCTCTTGTATTCAGTCACCATGGCTTGGAGGTGAAGCGGTTAGGGATTTGACTATCCGTTTCCTGTTGGTTGGGTGGCTTGGTTCCACAGGTGTAACAGGATCCAGGTAGATCTTCACTTGGTGATCCTTACAGTGATATCAGAGCAAGGCTTTGCATCGATCAAAAGGTGGAGTTGCTTTTGCTTTTTCCCAGCTTTTTAGTATTTCCGCCTTGCTACTTCCTAGTCGTGGAATTGACCGTCAAGTAAGTGGATTCTGTAATTTTGGTCTGTTTTCAGTCTAATGATAATTATTATAGAAATTTTGCATAGAAAATGATGGAAATTTATTGATTTTTGACAGTTTTTTGCGGTTTTTGAGCTGGTATTCAATGTTTTGGCTTGAAATTTGTCAAAGCTACTGATCTTGAACGTTTTTCAGAATTGTACTTGCTTTTTTCCAATCATTATGATTCTAATGATTGCATGCCATTGTTATGGTCAAAGGTAGTGATTTTTGGTCAAAATCTAGTGATTTTGGGCTAGAAACGGGCTATATGAACCATGATTGACTAAAATCAGACCTTTAGTGCTTGCATGTCATTGAATTACAGTAGATCTGGTCTGATTGCACTTGCGTGTGAGTTTGATCCACAAAAAATTTGTAAACATGGTTGAAAAATGGTCAAAAAACATGGTTTTTTGGTGGTTTTTTCAATGTTTTTGGTGATATTCATAAAACCCATGGCTAATATTTTGCATGCACGTTTTCAAAGGTGTAATGATGTTGTTCTAAGGCTGTTAAGAAGTTTGGTTAGCATTAAATACCATTAAGAGTCTCAAAAAGTCAAAAAATAGTGTACTTTTGAGGTTTTATGAGCTTGAATAACTCTCAATAGGTGGTCTGAACCCATTGGATCTGTTTACAAGCTGAAAAATATGATGGATTGCCTCTGATTTGAGCCATCAAGCACCCAATTTGGAGTTGGGGGGCTTAGACACCAATATCTTGAAGTTTTGCTTGTTAAAGGACTCCATAAATGCAATTTTTGCATGATCTAAGCTTATGATTGCTTGGTAGACCTGATGGAAGCCTCTATGCCTCTCTAATGAACCTTAGAAAAGTGCTTGTAACCTCTGATTGGATGCATATTGGGCTGGAGTAGGATTTTTGACAATACCACCTAGAAAAAGTGCGCCCTCCTACTGCAATTTCGAGCTGTTACAGCTCGCGCGTGTGAAGTCTAGGTGGCAGGGTAACGCGCAAGTGTCTTGGTGACCTCCTCTCCCTCTGTACTATGCTTTCCAGCGACCAAATCGGAGTCACTATAGCAAAAGTTATGTCCGTCGGAAGTTTGGCAATTTTTAGAGTAAAATTTGAAAAATTTCCGAAATGTTCTGATTGCATTGCATGCATGCCTATGAAGCATTAGAGTGCTTTTCCCGTGTTGAAAATGTTTGGATGAACATGTATGCATGTTTGGATGCATGATATAGAGAGGTACAATAGGTTGATCAGAATAATTTCATGCTTGAATACAGTTTTATAAAAAGCTAGTCGAAAAGCAAATTTCCCAATTACTAGGTATTTTGCGTAAAATTTTTGACTTTTTAGAAATCACTGCATGTCATGTTTGATGCATCCCGGATGTTTTGAAATCCTTTAAACATGGGATGGTAACTGTGAAACTGCCTAGTTGATGCTTTAAATCGATTTTCACAGTTTTGGTCCATATCGAACGGAATTTGAAAGTTAAATTTTGAAAAACCGATTCTGAAATGGATATTGGATATCTATTATAGTATTTGTTCGGTTGTATTGAGATTCTCCAATGTTCCTTTTGGTTCAATGAATACACTTATCGCATTTCAACAGAATTTGAAAGATATATTTCGTCCATACCTGGGTCAATGCGGAGTGGTATAGATGATGTGTTCATCTACAGAGAAATGCTTAAGGAGCATGATGAGAGAATTCAATGGCTAGAAGTGTCTCCTGGAATTGGTTGTGAATTTGATCTTATATTTAGGTATAGGATAGCCAAATACTCTTTTTGACTTTTTGGTAAACAAATCTAGAACAGAGAATTCATGGAGGGAAAACTGGTGGTATGGGACATTAGTGATTCCAAAGGAAATTTATTGTGCGAGAGTGATTTGTAGACTGATGCTTAGTGATTACTATAATGGTAATACTAACAGAGAAATCCATTGGTTATTTGGTTCAGGGTATTTTGGGAAATTATGAGATATAGATCCGGATCCCAAATGGTATCTCATTATTTACAAAATATGGAGACCCTTAAATCTATTTCTCTTTTATTTGAACTCATATTTTTTAGAAATTTCTTAAATACGAGACGACTGGATTGAGATTCATATAACTCCTTCCAGTGTAGAACTATGTTCTGAAGGACTAATTATAGTTATATGAAATTATACTTCCATACGATTCTGAATATGGCTCAAAATCTATTGATGTTTCTATTGATTCAGATCCAATGAAGGAATTACTGAATACATGGAATTTAGATTTCTTCGACCCAAATGATTATCTCTATTTGATAGTTGATTACTGAGATGTAATATTTCTATCACTCGGGATAAGATATTTTATGATTTTGGAGAAAGTCTGGTTTATAATAGTATTGAATACTTATTACTGACTTTTCCTGATCTTTGATATTTTATACATTGTCTCCTGAGGACCTTTTAACTGGTTGCATAGATTTTTTAGAAAAATCCCGTAAGTGTGTAAAGGTTGAACTATCATAGTGAAATAGGGGAACTCTCTAGGGATTGTTGCAAACTAGAGGAGTTTTGGGGGGTTTGAACTGTGAGTTATTCATAATTATGGATAGTAGTAGTAAAGATTAAATTTAAGTTCCACTGATTGGCTTACCAAGTACCAATTTGTTGTGGATTGGATCAAGTGGGAATAAAGCTGTAATCTTATGTCCAAAGATGTCTGCATAGGTCAACTTAATCTTGGCTTGAATACTAAGATCTGATTGAGGGTTGATTGAGTGAAGAGATTTTGTTAGTAAAAGTTTGATGGTTGGAAAACTTGTGGAGGTGGAATTATTCACTTCAGAGATTTCTCAGATATGCTATTTACTCATGAGAAATAGAGTTCTTTTGTAGCAAGACTCTCAGTGAGTTATGTGAGTAACATAGGCGGTTTTCGGAAGAATCTACCACTTTATAGCCTATGTTAGTTAAATATGTTGGTTACGTACGTCTCAATCTTGTGGATCTACTATGTTCTCCTATGTACTGAGTTTATATCGTATACCTAATCTAGTCAGTGAGCATAGACATATGAACAAGTAATGTTCGGAACACTTACTTGCAGATTAATGATTCTTTTTGCGGAAAGGATGAGTTATTGACTCAGACATGGTTTAGAAGAGGATCTAAATATGGTGTTATTCTGGAATAAGTTCCAAGATAAACGAATTCAGCACCTGGACATTTGAGATTTCTAAATCATTTGCAATTGACTTGAGTAATTGGATTAGTCCTAGTTAAGTTAATTGGTTGAATAAGCAGTGTGAAGAGAATTCACCAGGACCTGTTTTGTTTTGATCATATTGCTTGCAACATTTTGTAATCTCTAGAGGTTTGTATAGAGTTTCTGTAGTTGAAGACAGATGTTAAAATGGTTTTGGTATGTCTTATGTCTTTAATTACTTAATTTATCGCAGAGTTTGGATAACTCATAATCTTGCAAAGGATCAAGTTGGAAAAATATTCTTGAAATCCAATAATTTTCCTTGGGAGATTTTAGAATAATTCTTATATTTCCTAAGTAGTATGTTGTACATATACTCCAGTGTCTTTCAATGATTAAGTATGGTTTTGAAATTCTGTAAATTGTGATTGACGAATCATAAGATTCTAAATGTTTATGATTGATGGATCATAAATTGATACTTAATTGTCATTTAAGAAAATGTGATGATTCTTAAGATGATGAGTAATTCTCGATCTATTGAAAGAGTCAAGAGTTTAGATCAGTTAGTTGAAAATCTAATTTCTTTACTCTAGTGCATAATTGAGATTGTGTGGGTCTCACAGGCATCCTCATAAAGGTAGTCTACTTTAACTTATGAGGAATTTGCTTACCTTAGTGGATGAAACTCTACTACAAATTGTGGTCTATAGATGCTTGTGTACAGTTTTCAGCCTAGATCTCGGGTTAATTGGGAGACAGACAGATCTATCGAGATTGAATTGTTGCTATTTTCTTGCATGAGATGCTAGGAATAGAGCAGTTAACTCAAGAGAGTAGTTAACTCAATAGAGCAGTTAACTCATGAGTATTCAGAGTACCGAGAGCATTTATGACAAGTCTACAAGAAATTGTGGATAGTCTTGGACAATAATTGTTTGTTTCTTTAACTTTTGAATGTTGATCTCCAATGTAAGGTGATAATTCACCCAGTGGTTCATGTAAAATGAATTTACATGAACGTGATGTTACTAATTTGGTGAGAATCTGACCCAATAGAAAAATTTATCGCGTAGTGTACTTCTAAAAGCAAATGTAGTACTTCAGAGCAGAGATAAACAATTGGGAAATAGTTCCATCTCTGAATACTTTTCGAAGTCAAACTAAGGGTAATGATTTTCTGGGTAAATGTGAAAGTTAAAGGATTGGTTTGTTAGCTTTTGAACTTGATCTTTGAGATAAGTCAACTGCTCATCCTGTGTTTCATGTAAATTGTTTAAAACTTAGTTTATATGATGATGACAGTTGGATGTGTTGAGGATTTTACCCATTTGGAGGACTTATCGCTCAATGTACCTTTGGAACCTAAAAGAGTACTCAGAACCAGAGATAAACAATTGAGAAACCGTTCTATCAATGTACCTTTGGAACCTGAAAGAGTACTCAGAACCAGAGATAAACAATTGAGAAATCGTTCTATCTTTGAAGGATCCTAGAGGGAATATTCTCTAGCTTTTGGAGATTATATAACCTATTGGAAGTTGCCCTACTCCTCATTCAGTTTTCCTATTTCCAAGAGCCAGGATCCTCTCCTCTCTTGCATTCAGTCACCATGGCTCGGGGGTGAAGCAATTAGGGACTTGACTATCCGTTTCCTGTTGGTTGGGTGGCTTGGCTCCACAATTGTCCTTTTGCTTGCATGCAACAGGATCTGGGTAGAACATCACTTGGTGATCCTTACACATAGCTTCTCCTCTGGACATCCGATCATTCGATCATCAGCCACCAGACAATTCTCTTGAAAGAGAAATGCAGACCTTGATGATGCAAGAGCACTTGAACAAACTAGAGGGCAATTTACAAGAAAACACTATCTGAGGGGTCAATATCAAATTTTGAAAGCAGCTTGACCCTCCATATTTAAAAGTATCAAAATGTAAGGAGGAAACAATGACTTAGGCTGACTGAGTTAGAAACACAACACTCACCAATGAACACTCAACACTCACCAATGAACAGGTAGACAGAAGCATACTCTCTAAGGCAATTTCTGCAATAGTTGAACAAGAATAAGAGATTATGAAAAGAGATCCAAACTTGATTTCCAAAGGTTTTCCAGAATCGGAGGGCTCAATCTCAGATTTCCTTCCACAGAAAACTGGGAGTAGCAAAGGACAGCATAAAAGCATTATAGGTTATGCTTTATGTGGTATCGTGTTGTGTTCATAACTCTTGCTCATCTAAAGTTCATTCTACAACTCTTAATGCCCCTTAGCTCCATGCCACTAAGTGAGAATGTTCCTTTGTCAGAGCTGAAGTAGGGCTTCTCTCGTTTTTGGTTTGTTATGGTGTTATTTATCTAGATCCTTCTAAGGTCCAATCTATCATGTCTTAGGTGACAACATCTAAGGCCCATGATGTCGCAGGTTTTTAGGTCTTGCCATACACCCTAGAGAGTCCATTCCCACATTGCTACAAAGGCCTCATTTCTTACTGCATTACTTCGAAAAGTATTGTCGTGGACACCTGAATCCCAAGCCATATTCACTTGATACACTCAAAATTCCTTTGATCACCAAGAGCCAAATTCTGCTGACAACTTTAATACCAAGACAAATGCCAGTTTTGGTGTAGGTGGCATTTTACATCAAACTCGAGGTATTTTTGCTTAAGAGTTTAGGGAACTTTGCTCCTATAAAACCAAAATACTTGGCCATTTTGTTAAAACTTACGGAATGCATCATTACTTGTGGTGTGTTCATTTTGACCTTTTCCTGACCATCAAGCATTCCACTTATTTTCCCACGTAGCATTTAATGATAGGCCATTTTGTTGGCTCTTATTCCTATGAACTGTTGGGCTCAGAATTCAACACCAGTTAGCAAGAGTAAGGTCATTATTGATGCTCTCTCCAAATTATCTTGCCTATGTTTTTTGCACTCCCTACTGTTGCCCCTGACTGGTTTGACACTCTCATTGATGCTTGTCCATGTTGTCTTAATTTCTAGGAAGATTATTCATTTGCCTGTGTACGGCCTTCTCGATGGTGCCCTTCACATTCCCAATATTCTTTCTATTCAAGCCCAGTTGCTAATCGGTGCCCATTACTCTCCTACAAGTGGACCTTTTAGCTTTCAAAAATCTTTTCCGACATCAAGTATAATTTTTACTGCCTAGCATTGAAAAAGATTGCTCCCATCTCATTCAAACATGTACCTTCTAAGCCAGGAATTAGTACTCTTGGACAAAGAGACTCCTACAGCATTGGCCTATATCTGGCAGATAGTGAGCATACATGACCATGTACTTTTTCATGTCAACACTGTTAAAAATCAGAGCACGTGATAGTTCAGTTCATAGAAGAGAAACGGAGAGAGAACACAATAGCATCAATAGAAACTTGCACAATGATACAATGAGAGAGGTGGCGTCATTTGAGGAACATGATAAAACCTCTTGTTCTTTTGTCCCTAAACAAATGGTCTTGTTGTACCAAGTCCTTTTCCGCACGCATAGTAGGGAATGGACCAATATCAGTTACATTACAAGGCTCTTGGGCCCTTACTGTTACGTCCCTAACTGAGGGTCATGTTGGAGTTCGTCATACCATTAGCCAGGCGCATACCTTCATCATACGCTTAGTGGTTAGGACTATGACTCTAAGTTGAGAATGAGTCCTATGGTTCTTGAATGTTCATGCATGGGGTGTTGCTAGTCCCATAAGCACTCTAGGGAATATGGGTTGGGTTGTGGGTATATAAAAGTGGTCGACGACATGAGTTTTATTATTATCTAGTTCCCTAGCTGGGATGTTGGACAGTGTGATGACCCTAGTGGTCCTCCTAGATCTAGGTGTGGCACCACCTTGTTGGGAGGTGGGGCTATGGTATTATGGGATGCCATAGTCATGCTCTAAATGAGAAACCCTAAATGTTGTCGTGGGATAACTCTAGGGTGGAGTGTATTGACAATATCTATGTTCTATGGTTGGTTGGTTAATAGCATGTCAATTCCTTTTGTTCTCTACTCTTTTAGATCTATGTCAAGTTTGGATCTTGGTGGTCTTTGTTGTGGTATTAGAGCAGTTCCTACAGGAGGATGATTCAAGGAGAGAGATGGGAGATCTTTGAGATCTGCATAATTGGAGTAGTCTTGAAGCGATGTTGAAAGTTGGAAATTCTATTGATTCTTTGGTACAAATATAGCCTAAAAAGTGTCTGGTCTAGTTTTCCATCTGCAATTATCAATTTTCTATGAGTTAGAATGCTATTGATGTGAAAATATATGGATAGTTATGCTCAATTTTGACATTGTTAAGTAATTTATGTGTTCAAATGATTTCCACTCATGCAAGCTTTATAGTGTCATTATTGGAGCTATACGCATGTTCAAGTTATTTATGCTTCCAATCAGTTCACTACAAGGCTATAATTCTCACACTTTAGCTTTACCATAGTAGTCATTGAGGAATAAAACAACTTTTGAATATAAAAATAATTAACAACTTCGTTTTAGTGGAACCAATTGATAATCAATAACCTTAAAATTAAAATATCACATGCATGAATTAGCATCAACCCTCTCAACCCTCTCTCTCTCTCTCTCTCTCTCTCTCTCTCTCTCTCTCTCTCTCTCTCTCTCTCTTATCAATTTCCAACATGATGAGTGGTTAACACAAATTTCTCTATTCTCAAGTCAAATATAACTTGAACACATGCCTATACCTTCAATAATGACACTAAAAAGCTTGCATGCATGGAAAGAATTTGAACACACCAATCTACAAGCTGCTCTCTTAGGAACCACAAAAAATCAGTTAGAATCCAGATTGTTTGTTATGACTGTCATCCTCATGTTGAGTCTCACAAACAGTGCTCCACGCAAATTGATCTGATTTCCAATCAAGAAAGTCACCTTCCATCAAGAGTGAGGTACTTGTTCAATAATTTAAACAGGCTTCGCTACCATGTTGAAACCTGTAGATCATCCTATCTAGCATCTTAAATATGATAGATGAAAGTAAACACATCAAGTGCATAGCAGAAATCAATCAGATTTATGGAGAATCAAGAGAGTTAGGAAACACCAAAGCTCAACCTCCTTGACAGGAGAGATGGACTCCAAAAAGTAACGCATCATTAGAGGGTGGGCATGTAAACACCTTAAGACCTAAAAAATCTTAGGGGCCACATGTCCAACATGCTTTATTGGTATGCATAATGTGTCTCCTACTAAATTCAGCTCTAGGCCCCATGTGAACCAAGTAACTGTTACAGCTTTTACTCCCTATCCTAGTTGTTTACAATTTTATGCACAAATGTACTTTTTGTAAAATACATAAATGGCCAAGTCACTTGCTTGTGGTGACCTTTGTAAAAGAAATGTAAATAAAACTGTTATTAGAGCTTTTGAGCCTCTCGATGCACGTTTAGCTTTGGTGTGTAGGAATCCAAAATCAAGACTATTCATTAACACAAAGTATTCTCAAAGAGAAGAGAGAGATGGTTAGATGACCCTCTTGTAGAAACTTGTGGACAGCCAATATGAACAGTAGATTGCTTAACAAAAGTGTGTCTCATACAAATGAATGGCTACATATAAGTAGTCCAAGATGGCTATCTACCTTCATGACTGTTGGCTGTCCAATAACTTGACTAATGGCTATCTAGCTACCATAAGTTACATAAAATAATTAAGTACCCCAAATAACAAGTTAGGTACTTAACTCACATGTATAGGCCCCTAGTGGACCCACAAGTCCCTACAAGTTAGTTTCATATTAACATGGGCCTAAAAAATAAATGACCATGGTTACACAGATCTCGACCTTTTGGGTCATAGTAACCTATGGCTATCATTTACATTTATTATTCTAACACCCTCCTTAAATGAAAATGACATGTAGAAATGACATGTATTCACTAAGTAAGAAAATCAGCATGTTGCTTTAAATTTAAAGCTTCACAAAGAGTTTTAAATCGAACTCTAGGCAATGCCTTAGTGAACACATCTGCAATATTATCCTCCGTGGGACAATATTCAAGCGTGATGTCACCATTATGAAGCTTCTCCCGAACAAAGTGATAGTGGATCTCGATATGCTTTGTTCTTGCATGAAATACTGGATTTTGTGCAATGGCAATAGCACTTTGACTATCCGTAAATAGGAGAGTAGCTGAGGGCTGGCCATGCTTCATATCGACGAGTAATTGTCCAACCATATACACTCCGTAGTGGCTGAAAATGTTGCTCTATATTCTGCTTCACTTGAGGATGTAGCAACGGTGGGCTGCTTCTTGCTTAGCCAAGAAACTGCAAAATTTCCAATGAAAAAGCAATGACCACTAGTAGAGCGTCTGGTGTCTTGATCTCCACCACAATCCGAGTCACAAAAACCAGCCAAACATGCATCATCACTAGAAGGATAAAACAGACCAAGTGTTTTACTTCCTTGAAGATATCGAAGGATCCTCTTCAATGCTTTCAAATGTGATGTCAACGGAGCGTGCATGAATTGACTCATGAGGGAAACACTATAAGATATGTTCGGTCTTGAGTTGCATAAGTAAATGAGACTTCCAACCGCTTGACAATATAGTGTAGTATCAAATGGTTCACCACCACTTTGATTACTTAACTTCAGGCCCGTCCCAATTGATGTAGCAACCGGCTTGCAATCTTCCATTTTGAAACGCTTCAAAATCTGCTTAATGTACCGCTGTTGGGTAATGAAGATTCCAGCCTTTCCTTGCAAAAACTCAAGACTAAGGTAGAAATGCAATTGGCCTAAATCTGATGTATCATAAACTGAAGCAAGATCAGATTTTAAGGCTGCAATATATTGTTCATTACTACCCGTAATGATAATATCATCAACATATAGCAAAATGATGATGATAAACTCAGATGTATGCATGACATAAAGCGTGGATTCACTAGGACTGTTAGAAAACCCACGATCACAAAAGTATGTGTGTATCTTTTGATACCACATCCTTGGGGCTTGTTTTAGTCCATAGAGAGCCTTCTTGAGAAGACACACTTTGTCTTCTTGACTTGCAACCAAAAAACCAGCAGGTTGCTGAAGGTAAACTTCCTTATCAAGATCACCATTGAGGAAGGTTTTCTTTATGTCAAGTTGGTGCATACGCCGACCATGATGGGCAGCCAAAGCAGTGACTATCCTTACGGTACGTATTCGTGCGGTAGGTGCAAAAGTTTCCTCATAATCAATGCCCTCCTTTTGCGCATAACCTTTGGCAACAAGTCTTGCCTTGTACCTTTCAACTGTACCATCGGACTTGTACTTGATCTTATAAACCCATTTACAGCCAATTGCTTTCTTTCCATGTGGAAGATCAACAAGAACCCATGTTTGGTTCTTTATGAGTGAGTCATACTCCTCTTTCATCGCGTCCTCCCAACATTTTACTCCTGTAAGAGCAAAATCAGAAAAATCAGCAAATTCTACTGATTTAGATGAGGCACGAGTCTTCCTTTCATAGAAGCGGTTCACTTTGCTGTCCTGCAAAGTCTGCAACAGCCATTTAGGGACTGTTTTAGGCTGTCCAACAGCCTTACAACGCTTTGCTGTCCAAAGTGATCTGAACTGTCAACACTTTGCTGTCCAAAGTGCTCTGAAATTGGACTATGCTGTCCAAAGTTTTCAACAGGCCGTTCCTCTTCATAAATCTGCTCCTCTTCATGAATTTTGGGTTGTTCGCTTGAAGAACCAGTGGGCTGTCCATTAGAGGACTTCAACATATTCAAACTTCCAAAATTGAGGTGCCCGTACCTCGCATGCCATAGTTTAGCCAAATCCAATGCATGTGAATTAGTAGCAACAAGACCAAAGGATGTCAAAGCTTTAGGTTCATAAATATCCAACAAAAACAAACCTCGTCGCAATGTTCCCGAAGCAACAATTAAAAGTGATCTCTTTGGGTCTTTTATAAGACATTTGTCTTCTTTAAATTCTACAATCAATCCTTGATTCATGATTGTAGAGACCGAAATGAGATTTTTCTTAATCTTAGGAACATAAAGTACATTTTGAATGTACTTTTCTTCTCCATTGGGAAGAATGAGGGGTATAGATCCAATGCCTTCAATTGGATAGGAGGTGTTGTCAACACCTTGAACCTTGCTTCCATCTTTGATTTTCATAAGCTTTGTGAAGATGTCTCTATGGTGAGTCATATGGCATGTAGCTCCGCTATCAATCACCCAATCAATGGAAGAAAAAACAGCAACCTGCAAAGCTGAAGTAGTGTTGTTTATCACCATTGAAAGAACCATCCTCCCGAATGTGAGGTAGGATTGATCGGCTATGACCGAATGTGCTTGTGCGTCACGTCGATCCCACTTCTTTTGTTCTTTGGAAGACACCTCCACATGTGTTGAAGAAGTAGCTCTTGACGGTGTAGTAGGTGCCAAACTAGGTGGCCTCTCTTCATCACCACTTACAACTTCAAACAAACCTTTAGCAATAAGGAGGTTTTTGATCATGTAGCACCACCAGGAGAAATTTCCATCCAACCTATCTTCATTGAACAAAGAACCTATAGATTCAGATTCTTTAGCCATTTCTGAAAATTTAGCTAATAGTAGATGGGAAAAACAGATTCCAGGCCAAAATCTACTAAAAAATCAGCAAGATCAAAGCTGAATTAATGAGCACTATAGATTGCAATACACCACATGCAATAGCTCATTCACAAGAAGATATAGGTGGCTGTATTCTGCTGAAAAAACAGAATACTAACTAATATGCAGGCTTCCAATGAAGCCAGAACCACAACCATAACTTTTGTGGTAAAATAGTGTGCACTCAATGTGCTAATGGAGCAGATAGTAGGACCTTCTTCCAGGCTCAAAAACAGAAAAATTTCAGCCACTGAAAATGTGTCAAAAACACATTTGTCTTCAAGGTAGATGGGCGCCCTCCTCTAAGAAGAAAATCTGAAATTTGAAGCATGTAATCTGATTTCAATCACATGAAAACTAATTGAGCATGGGTGCCCTACTGCTGGCTCCCAAATGAGTGGAGGTTCCAAGCTTTTCCCTGCAATTTCCTGCACAAAAAACAAGGAGCCGAACAGTTCTCTCTCCACAAAAATCAGAAAAGTTCTGATTTTTATGAACCAAAAGAGGAGAAATGTGGCTGCCTATTGGGTGCCCTCCAGCAAGCAATCAATCTGAAAAATGGCTCTGATACCATGTAGGAATCCAGAATCAAGACTATTCATTAACACAAAGTATTCTCAAAGAGAAGAGAGAGATGGTTAGATGACCCTCTTGTAGAAACTTGTGGACAGCCAATATGAACAGTAGATTGCTTAACAAAAGTGTGTCTCATACAAATGAATGGCTACATATAAGTAGTCCAAGATGGCTATCTACCTTCATGACTGTTGGCTGTCCAATAACTTGACTAATGGCTATCTAGCTACCATAAGTTACATAAGATAATTAAGTACCCCAAATAACAAGTTAGGTACTTAATTCACATGTATAGGCCCCTAGTGGACCCACGAGTCCCTACAAGTTAGTTTCATATTAACTTGGGCCTAAAATATAGATGACCATGGTTACACAGATCTCGACCTTTTGGGTCATAGTAACCTATGGCTTCTACATCATTTACATTTATTATTCTAACATGGTGTTGGGTACTGGGTCATTAATTAGGAGTGGCTGGATTGATCTCCTGAAGGTAGGAGTTGACTAGTCAATGGGACACATATCATATGCTCATTGGGACACTTGGTCTTGCGAATGATTGACACATGTCAGGTTTGACTAGTCAAACATGACACGTGTCACATGCTCACTGGGACACTTGTACTGGACCTGAGTAACACATGTAAGCCTACTCGCTTGCCTATGTGTCAGGTACTACCAAGTGGCAAGTGTTGACTGTGCATAGACTTGGCCATGTGTCGACATTAGGAAGAATCGGGGTGAAGGGGTGCTTGAGGATAAGTGAGCCTAGAGATAGGCATTCTTCATCATAATCTATGCAGCAAAGGTTGGGAGGAGACAGGGCCGCCACCTCCATTGTGTTTCATGCTTGTTGATGCTATGTACACACTGTGAATTCAATAAAGTTTGACTTTGAGATCTATCTATACATGCTTTAATGTGGTTTGTGTATGAGTGTAGTTCAAGGAGAGCGTGACAATGTCCTACTTGACCTACTTGTTGGATATGTATGAGAGGGACTTACAATGTATTTATTTAGTAAATACCCCAATGGCATATGTACAACTTACAAGTTACAAATATACAAGGCCGGAAAGGGGTAAAATAGGCATCTATTTCAACACTAATGACTTCAGGCCAAGCTCTTGTCAATCTAAAACCCTATTTTATTAGTTCAACGGAAGGTTCCCTAAGGGTCTCCAGATAGTTAAAAAGCAGGAGTTCTTTCATTGATTTCACAAGTTATTGATTTGAAAACTATGAATTTTTTGCAAGAGACTCATACTACAATTTAGTTTTTCAGAGATCTAAGACTACTACTAATGCTCAATAGTTCATGTTCATACAATGTTCTTAATTGGAGATTTCTTTATGATTGATAGATTGTTTTCTATTTTAAATACCACATGATTATGTTTACAACTTGGTATTCAATGCTGAGAAAGTCCATCTTTTCTTGTTGCCTAACGGACTCTTTACAATAGATCATTGCAGGATTTATAAAGTTTAAAGGCAGCGTTGAGGGGGTTAACTATTTTCCAAGGTCCACAATAACGCGGAGATAACTTGTAACACTTCCCTGTCTCAAGAGAAGTTGAGTACTTTGGAATCGGGAGAAACACCATGTCTCCTTCCTCGAACTCTCTACGTGTGCGATCCCAATCAGCAAATGTCTTTGCGCGATCCATCGCCTGTTTCACATTTTTCTTAGCTACCTCAAGCATCTGTACCATGTGAGTTAGAAAGTCAACAGCACCATAAACTCCAGTTTTCGTATACGAGCTCTCCCTCTCCTTGTCTAATGCTCTTGATACTGCCAAGTAGAAGCTAGTGCAAGAAACAACTTTGTCTTCGTGAGTGAGCAGTGGGCCAATTTGAGCTGTATGATGAGTTTTGCCTTCAAAAAACTTCTCCCCAAGCCTTGAATCTTTGACCGTGCTTAGCATGCAGATACACAATAGCTCCTAGCCTAACTGTAATAATTTCTTCTGAAACTTCTTAACTTTAGCAATATGAGCAGCAATCTCAACCACTACTGCTCATTGCTACCACAACTGCTCTTTTCCCAGCCATCACTTGTTGGACGAGAATAAGCAATGCACAGAGAAGATGTGCATAAGATCTCCTCATGTTGTCCCATAAGCAATAAGTGGGCTT
This sequence comes from Diphasiastrum complanatum, assembly GCA_029204225.1. Classification (NCBI taxonomy): domain Eukaryota; kingdom Viridiplantae; phylum Streptophyta; class Lycopodiopsida; order Lycopodiales; family Lycopodiaceae; genus Diphasiastrum; species Diphasiastrum complanatum. Next base: position 39,173,097 of record CM055111.1, on the reverse strand, counting down.
GTAACCATCCACATATAAGATGTAGTTGATCCTTCATTTAGGTATCCCCCAAAAGGTTTGTACCAAAAGGTTTGTACCAGAGATATTTATACAAAACTGAACCATAGTTCCCATGAACCGTGGACGGTTCAACAGGGTTCTTGGAACCGTACGGTTCACAAAGTTTTTAACCATGAACCGTGGTGAACCGTGAATTAATTAATTAATTAATTTTTTACCATAGGTTTTGTGGGGGAAAGGTCAAAAAAAATTACTTCATTACTTAATTAATTACATGAACCGTACCACGGTTCACCCCACGGTTCTTGGAACTGTGGGTTCTAGGAACTGAACTACCAACGATACTTATGCATGATGAAACTAAAACTGCTCAAAAGATCCATATGGCACACTACAATGTGCTCCATGTTCAGAAAAATAACTATGTTCACGATTATGTAAGTTCTCAAGATTAGTTTGCTTTTAACATAGCATTGTTTTGTTAAGCAAAAACTTGCTAAAAGTGAATACCTACTTTGAACTCGTCTAAGTAGTTGCCTTGAACTTGAGAAGATTCAAGCTCAATACATGAAGACTTTGCCGAAGAATGTCAAAAATTGACTTTCACCATGGTATTAGTTCAGATTGGCACATTAGTCTTCTTGAATTCTTAGATTGTCTTCATGCTTAATTCCCACATAGTGGCAACTGGGTCGCAGAATATGTCTCTCAACCAATGAGCTTTTGACACATGGGACCAATTACACTCCAATAGATTATCCTTTAACCGAGGAAGCTAACCACAGATGCATAATCGGCTAACCATATTTTGAGTATCCTCAATATAACAATATGTTTACGCTCAAAATCTATTTCTGATATTTTGATCGCACAGAAATTGCAATTGACTTGTACAGCGTGATTTCATGGTACACACTAGAAAAAACGAATGCTCCTTTTCTAATACATTTGCCATTGCAGGCTGACCACTGCTACTGGGGTTAGTGACCCAACCTTGCCACTGATGTGGTCAGTGAAGGGCCTCTGCTGCAGAGGCCCAGCCTGCTAATAAAAATATACAATTTAAGCCAGTAGTAGCTTTCAAGTAAGATTTCCTTCTACAACAAACGCATGGTTGTTCTGAAATGCAACTGAAACAATCAAATGGAGCAGAGTTGAGACAGAGTGGTCACCAACCTGCAAATCCCCAGAAACTTCAACATCACTGACCGTTGTCACTGATGACAGGTACATGTCTGCACCAAGAGCAGTTTCAGGAAGCACTGCTGCACGAAGGACCTTATCCTGTAGGAGCATATCTGCTACCTCACGCTTGATTTGTTGAGCCACCATCTTTACCCTTCTTGGGTTGGCCATGCAAACTACAGCATTACTGGGCAGCTGCTTACTTGAGGGTTTGGAGAAAGTGTGTAAGAAGGGCAGGGGGGCTGAAGCTTTAAAAGTGGGAGTGGATGGGATTCCTAGCAGGATGGTTCCTCTGGGTGTGTGAGAATTTGAGGGAGAAGATAAACATGACATCGCCGTGACCTGCATCATCCTGCCACCCAAATTTCCAGCTTTGTTTGAAGGAAAGATTAGAGTAGCATCACACCTATATATCCTTCATACATTCTCACAAAAACAGAATCTTTACCGGGAGGGCACCGGTGCCATTTTTGCGAGCACCCAAATGAACATGTGTCATTTTCGAGAGTGCCCCACATGAACGTGAGGAATGTCTCTAGTTTTTTGTTTTTTGGCCTTGCCTTGCAAAGGCAATACTACGAACATGAGGAATGTCTCTAGTTTTTTGTTTTTTGGCCTTGCCTTGCAAAGGCAAGGCAACACTATGTGTTCAGGTCAATCAATGAAGTTTGAAAAAAAAGTCAATGTTAAAGGCTATTATGTGATGGTGATCTTAATTTTAAGACTAAAACTTTAATTAAGGGTTAAAGTAACATGCATTTGTAAGTAACATGCAACTTGAAATTTAGTATGAAAGTCATGCAAACACTACCCATAAGCAAAAGCAAAAGCAAAAGCTATGTAAAAGATGGTGCAAGCATTTGGATCCCAACATCAAGAAAGAAGCATGGTCCGTAGAAGAAAAAGCAATCTTGCTTTTAGCGCACAAAAAGTATGGCAATAAGTGGGCAACCATAGCTAAACTTCTTACTGGCAGGTATTTTCTTTCATGTCAAACATATTGTTTGGTTTTTGTTGGGCTGCGTGACAACACTATGCAGATCAGCTATTGTGTTTATGGAATGATTCATGGGCTGTTTTTTTTAATTGCTTTCAGATTGGAGAACTTTGTAAAGAATCATTGGAATTCTACTTTTCGAAGAATCCAATCCAGAGACAAATCCGAGCAAGCCCAGCCTTGGAGCAATTGCATCCAGTGTTGCATGCACAGCAGCTTATAGCAATTCCTCAACGAAGGACCTCCAACAAGAGAAAGCTGACAATATATTTGTGGAGTGCGACAAGATAAATCCTGAGGTTGAAGATTACATCATTGAGTGAAACTTTTTCGGACGGAAGGTATTATCCGAAGCTTCAAGGTAGTGTATGATATCTCTTGTTCTATTGTGTAACTGGAAATTAATTTTTTCATCAAATTACAAGCAACTGGAAGTTATATCAAAGAAACATTAAATCTGCATATATTGGATCTACTAATTTTACATGAAGTCTTTTACACGAGATACTTAGTTGGGTGCAAGTGAGGACATAGCAGAGAATGTAGAGTAGTTTTATGTCATCTAGAAACTAGACATGAGAATCTGAGCTTGTTACATGCATATACAATTATGGTGTCGTCTGCAGATAAGGCATTGTCGACTCACTACATCACTCTGATCCGTAAAACATTTTAGTGTAGGCAACTGAATCCCTGACTAAACCAACTTGCGGACACAAGGAGTGCAGTTTGGTTCCTCCGCACTCCTACATCACAATCTTATCCGAGCATCTCCTAAGCCTTGAGGCGATATCTCTGTCAGCGGTCGCGTGCTCAACTTAGGCAAGAGTATAGCGATATTTTTCCTAATAAACTCCCTGATGGCCTACCTCCCCAAAGGAGTGTTGACCATCAGATAGCGTTGCTTCCTGAAAGCCAATCTGTATCTCTTTTCCATACATGGTTAGCATCAAGGAAGAGGATGAAATTTCCAAGTAGTTACAGGAACTCCTTAGGATGGGCCATATTCAGCCTAGTAAGTCCCCTTGGGGAGCACCAATCTTTTTAGTTAGTAAAAAGGATGGCGACACACGTTTGTGTGGTGACTTTAGAAAGTTAAATGATTTAACCATCAAGAACAGATATCCCTTACCTAGGATGGATGATCTTATGGATCATTTGAATGGAGCTAAGTATTTCTCCAAGATTGATCTTAGATCAGATTACCATCAGATAAGAATCAGAAATGAAGATGTTCCTAAGACTGGATTTCGATCCCAGTATGGCCATTATGAGTTTTTAGTGCTACCTTTTGGACTGCAAATGCACCTGCCACTTTCCAGCAGATGATGAACGATATTATTCGTCCATATCTGGGAAAGTTTGTGGTGGTGTATTTGGACGACATATTAATTTATAGTCGGACCCTTGAGGAGCATGAAGAGCATCTCCATATTTTCTTGGATTTTCTAAGCCAAGAAAAGCTCTATGCTAAGGAGTCGAAATGTGAGTTCTTCCAGACTAAACTCACATACATGGGCCATGTCATATCGGATAAAGGTCTTGAAATCGATTATGACAAAGTCCGTAAGGTACGAGAATGGCCAAGACCTCTGACAATTCGTGATGTGAAATCCTTTTTGGGCTTCACAGGATTATTTCACAGGTTCATTTTGGACTATGCCTTAATGGCATTGCCCTTGACAAACGTTCTTAAGGGGTGAAGAAAAAATGTAGCCGCATAAAAAGTCCATTAATAACATGGAATGATGAAATAAAAATGGTCTTTAGACCCTCAAGCACTGTGTTTTTACGGCTCCAATTTTACACATTATTGATCCTAACCGACCCTTTGTGGTTGATACGTATGCTAGTGACTTTGTTGTAGGAGCAGTCCTTTATCAGGATGGTAGACTAGTTGCTTTTGAAAGCAAGAAGCTGGATCCTACTCAGGTATTCTACCTATGAGAAGGAGCCTTTTGCAGTCATTCACGCATTAAAAATCTAGAGGCATTATCTTTATGGTGCCCGATTACGGTAATGACTGATTACCAATCCCTTAAGTATATTTGTGATGCCAAGGACCTTCGTGGCCGTAAGGCTAGATGGTCGGAACTCATTGAGGAGTTTGTGTTCAACATTAAGTATCGTAAAGGTACATCGAACTGTGTTGTCAATGCCTTGAGTCAGATTGGAGAGATTAATCAGTTATGCTTTGCTGAGATCCAATCTTATTTGTATCTTTTACTACGGGATCTTTGTCAAACCGATAGGTTTTTTGGTCGCATCTGGCTAGATGTCCTAACATGAAATTCTAGATCTAGTGATGACCTTGGGATGCAAGATCCCAAGCAATCCCAAAATGATAAGATATTTGAAGACTATTCCATAAGGAATGGCCTACTTTTCCAGAAGGGAAAGGTTTGTGTGCCGGATCAGGAGGACTTGAGGGCCCAAATCCCGCAGTAGTGTCACCCTTGTGTTGGTCACCCAGGCATACAGATGGCGCAATTATACCAACTAAATTAACTGTCAAGGCATCTAAACTAGTCTAGCTTTTCATTGAAAAGTTGTTCGGATTGTATGGTTTGCCGAATGACATTGTTAGTGATTGTGACTCCAAGTTCACTGGCAAGTCTGGCAAGCAGTTTTTGAAAAACTTGAAACCACCCTTAGTCTTAGTTCTTCGGATCACCACCCAGAATCTGATGGGCGGACAGAACGTGTCAACTAGACGTTGGAAGATATGCTTAGAGCATATGTTTCTCACCGACAGTCTGATTGAAAAAAGTATCTCCCTTTGGTTGAGTTCGCGCACAATAGTGCCAAGCATTCTGCCATCAAATTCAGTCCTTTTATGCTGATGTATGGCTTTCAGCCATGTTTTCGGTCAGACTCAAAGGTCTCAAGGTGCAAGCTGGTAGATTTCCTGCAAGATATGCAAGAAATGCTACCAGGGAAAGCATGAAGTCACTTTTTTGCAAAAATACTAGTATTACTCTTGATCCTTCGCCAAAACCTTCGTCGAGTTTCTAGAACATTCTATTTATAATAAAATACTATTTTTGAGTTCGGCAAAGATTTTTCTTGTCCCAATCATAGAAAATATTGATTTTTACCCTCGCCAAACTATAGAAACTGTATTTTCTTGTGTCAAAAACATTCGTCCGATTTTTCATAGTTTTATCTGTGTCAGATCTTGCATTTGAGAGTTCGACAAAGGTTATTACCCAAGAAATTGTCAAAAAAGTTTATCATAGAGTTTTTTTTTTTCTAAAATATCACTGTTGAACCTTTGCCGAGCCAACCTTCGCCTAGGGAACCTTTGTCAGTCCTATTTTTAGGTTTTGATTTTCCTGATCAAGCCTTTATCAAAATTTGGATCAAATCTGATATGTTCTAATTTGAATTCTGAGAAATTTTTCATTTTTGGAAGTATCGATTGATTGAATTTCAAAATCTTTTTACCGATATAGAATCAGATTCTTGAAAAGTGGAATAGATCTAGTAGATCTGATCTGACATAGTTATTTGATTGAAAAATCTAGATCCAATCTCATTGTCTACATGATTTGAATTTGCGTCGATGGCTGCCCCTGGAGCTACCCTAGGAGGTGCTCCCCAGGAAGTCAATCCTATTATTGTTATAAGAGCATCCTGTTTGGATCTACCCAAATACAATAAATTAACAGATCCAGTTAGATTTCTTCATATCTATGCTGAATCCTGTGAAGTCTATGGCGAAATTTTCCCTCAAGATAAACTTAAGCTGTTTCCCTATGGCCTTAACAGGCGCAACACAAGATTGGTAATATAATCAAGATGAGATTGGGCGTACAGATTAGGAGGTTGTTAAAAGAGCCCTTATCACACAATTTAAACCGCGGAAGTTTATGGAAGACCCTTTCCTACTTTTAAGTAAAGCTAAAATGGGAAAGCGGGAAATGGTTCGAGATTACATTGAACGAGTGAAACGCCTCGGATCTGAGTGCAAACCTGAGCCGATTAACAAAAATGCCATGATTATGTGATTTTTGTCAAGTCTACCTAAACGGATCAGACGTGAGCTGAAACACCATAATGAGTATGCACTCTTGCAAAATGCTATGGGCGATGCAATTCAGAAGGAGGATGAAGATTTAGATAATGAGCTGAATATCAGTATGTTGTCTTATACAGTAGAGTAGACTACTACGACATCCACCACTATTGCATCAACGAATGCCAACGCTACTGCAGAAATGATGCTCAATGAGTTCGAGAAACTTGGGAAGAACCAACAGAAATAGATGGAAAAGCTGTAGTCGCAATTTGATGAGAAGATCAAAGCATTGGAAGATCTCCACGGAAAAGCAAACAAGGAACCTGAAAAGTTTGTGAAGACTTTTCCTACCAGGGAAAATGTCTGGTATTCTATTTGCACAGGAAATCACACAGTGAATGAGTGTCCTCAATTGAAAAAACGAATGGAAATCAGTGTATGCCATTTATGTAATTCGCCTGATCATGAGGGCATCGATTGGAGAAAGTATTTGAAAGATGCCGCAAATATCAAATTTCTCTAAAGCCAAAAAAATACCAAATATGGATTTCCCACGGAGTTGTGCTTGGACATGTGATATCAAGACATGGTATTGCCACCGATTATTCTAAGATCAAGGTTATTGTGGAATTGCCACCGCCAACAACGATTCATGGAGTTTATGTGTTTATGAGTCATGTGAACTATTATTGCATTTTTATTATCTTCTTTGCGGATTTAGCATGACCTATATACAAACTGACTATTGTTCCTATTTGGACAATAGAGACGTTAGAAGCCTTTAAAAAATTAAAAAAAGCATTAACTTTAGCACCAATACTGCATTCTCCAGAATGGACAATTGAATTTCATGTTCATATGGATGCCTCAAAATATGCCATTGGATCAGTTTTGATGCAGCGAAGAGATTATAAGAAGGACTATCCCATACGATTTTCAAGCAGACAACTTACAGATCCAGAGAAGAATTATTCAACAACAAAACGTGAGATGTTAGCCATGATTTTTTCTGTTCAAAAATTTCGTCACTACCTCATGGAAACGCACTTTGCATTTTATACGGATCACCAGCCGTTACTTTACTTGGTAAACAAGACACGAAATACTGGACGTATTGCAAGATGGTTATTGTTATTGACTGAATTTGACTTTCAAATTGTGGTTCGAAAAGGGAAGCAACATTATCTAGCCGATCACGTTTCGCGAATCAAATCTGCACCAGTTAACATTGAAGTGGATGACGAATTACCAGACGCTGCATTGTTCTATTTCGAAGCAGTACCTGAGTGGGCAGCAGATATTGTTGAGTACCTAATACTAGGACAACCGAATGACTCTTTGACAAAAGTACAGAAGAGACAATTGATTCATAAGACTCAACCTTATCAATTGATTGCAGGACAATTGTATCGTCGTGGATCAAACAATATTCTACGTAGATGTGTTTTACCGCATGAAGTACTAGATTTAATTATGTTTTCACATGATGGCATGGGCGGAGGACACTTCTCTACAGGTATTACTGTTCGCAAACTTTTGCAATCAGGTTGTTGGTGGCCTACACTTAATAAGGACACAGAAAATTTTATTCAGACATGTGATGTTTGTCAGCAAGCACGACGACCTACTCGACAAAACTATGAACCCTCGCATCCGGTTTTATCACAAGCGTCGTTTGAAAATTGGGGACCGGATTATGTTGGTCCTATTCATCCTGTCGCGCAAGGATCTCAGGCCCGATACATTATCATAGCAACTGATTATATGACCAAGTGGGTTGAGGCCAAAGCTGTCAAAGTTGCTAATGGAAAATCTACGGCCAAGTTTCTGTATGAAAATATTATAATCAGATTTGGATGTCCGATTGAAATTGTCAATGATCGGGGTACACACTTTGTTAATCAAACAATAAACTGTTTACTGGAAGATTTTTTTGTATACACAGATTTAGCACTCCCTACTATCCCAGAGGGAATGGTCAAGCTGAATCTTCCAATAAGATTCTTTGCACCATTATCACAAAGACAGTTGAAGCGAGTCGGTCTAATTGGGAACATAAACTGCATGCAGCATTATGGGCATTCAGAACCGCTTACAAAAAAGGTACAAATCAAACACCTTTTCAACTGGTCTATGGTCAAGATGCTGTCATGCCGATTGAATTTTTAATCCCATCTTCATGTGTAGCGACAACAGAACGGTTAAATGATGATAAATCTTTACAAATACGTCATGAAGCGTTGCACAAATTATGTGAAATCTGATTGATGGCAGTTCATGCATTAACAGCAGAGAAAGCCCGCCGGAAGGCATGGCACGATCGTCGATTGCACAAAAAGGATCTGAAAGCAGGAGATCTTGCACTGATGTACAAAACCAAGCTGATCAAGGAAAAATTGAAGTTTATCGGTGAAGGCCCGTATAAAGTGAAGGAAATCCTAAACTATGATGCAGTAAATCTTGAGCACTTGGATGGAAAACAGTTTGATACTCCAGTGAATGGCAGCCGATTACGCAAGTTTTGGCAACCGGCTCCGCTAGATCAACAAGTCTGATCTCAAGGATTTTTAATTCTATTTGTTTTTCAATTTGTTGTTTTCAATATTTGATTGTTTAGATTTTTTACGAAAAATACAGTAAAAAAAAATTGAGAAAAGACTAATGAGCAAAAGTCAAAAAAGTCATCAACATGAAAAAAAGGAAGGGCAATATTTTTGATGAAAAAATGACTTAGAAAATCACTGTTTTGGTCAGATTTGGCCTATACAATATCATAAACCTTCGTTGAGCCTCTAGATTGTATATCCACTTTAGATTTATCTAATTTGAGTTGGGCAAAGGTTCATGTTCAAGAAAAATCCAATTTTTAAGTCAGACAAAGGATCAATAATATCTCATTTTGGGAACCTTCGCCGACCTGATAGATGATCTTAAAATGTCAAAATTTGGTTGGCCATAGCCACATGACAGTACCTGGGCGAAGGACCCTCTTGGACGAAGGTTCATCCTTTGCCAGCCTTGGAAAACATTCGCCTGATAGGTTCAGATCCCTAAAAACCTTCATCGAGATTTTTGCAGCCTATTTTCACAATATTGTACATGCCTGCAAATTTTGGTTCAGAACTGATCAGCCAAACTAGTATTCAGTGTAATGGACCCACCAAATTCACCTATAAGTTTGCTGAATTCAATTCATTACTCGCTTGTGCTAGCGAAGCTCTTGCGAATTTTTTCCGCTACCAAAGCCTTCCAAACTTCCTTGATATACTTTCATGCGTCCTACATTTCCTTTCTGCTCATCATGTCTTCTACATATACTTCCCAATCTCCGCGTTATACTATCCATCGTGATGTCCCATCTGCAACGAACATCATGATCCTTCCTAGCACAAGCATGGTCACTCAATGGATGACCCTTGCGGAGCCTCTCCTCACTGCAATGGGTATTCATGAGAGAGCCTTTTCTCGCAGAATCAACATGGATTTCATCACTCTTGCCTTCAGTATGTGGAAGGAAGAGAAATTCAAATTTTATATCACCTTTCAGGGAGCAACACACAAGGTGCGCGTCACTGAGGCCGCCCTTGCAACCATAGGTATAGCTTTAGGTACACAAGCCTCACCCAATCATAAGGATTATCGAGTTGGAATGTTTTGTCGTATTTACAGCAGGATAGGCCATAAAGCCTTACATCGACCTCACCAATAATTTGCACTGGACCAACAATGAATACCTCCTTGATGCCATCACTGAGCCTTCCATACATGTTGTTGCCCAGCTACTGAACAACTTCCTGATGGTTGGCAACCTCAGGAAAGACCGCATCACTTCACAAATTATCCATAGGATGGTTGAGTCCTATACCAAGTTGGCCAAATCCCCTCTTGAACCATATAATTGGTTCAAGACTGTTTTTGGTGAGCTCAAACGAGCTATTAAGAGCAATACTAAGCAGCAGTTCGTTGTTGGCTCTTTGTTGTCTCTTCTAGCCGCCTCTCACCTAGAAAACAAAATCCATGGCTTCCACTTGGATTTATGCTTTCGATCTCTGAAGAAGCATCGGCCGAGTCGTCTCACCAGGCCTCGAGTTCACATAGTCGACGTCGTACACGAAGCGAGATCGTCATTCTCGACTCACCTTCCACGTCACGATGTCGCACTAGGCATACATTGTACTAATCAAGTTCTTTGTAAGTTTTGGAATGAAAAGAACCTTAGAAAGTGCAAGAACTTTGGAAGAAGAAAGTTTCAATGGAATGTTGCCAATTCCTTCTATAGAGCACTCATGATCATTAGCAGTGTAAATAGATATCTTAAGTCCTTTGTGAGGTACAATTGAGTCAAAAGACTCCTTTGAACAGCACATATGTGAAGAAGCTCCACTATCTATGTACCAAGCTCCATCTTTCTTGAAAGGTGATGAAGAAAAACTGGACACCATGAGTGATCTTCTCCATCACTTGGAACAAAATCTTCTTCAATCTCTTTGGAGAGATTTGCTTGCTTGAGTTGGTTTTTCTTCTTAAAGCAATTAGAGACATAGTGCCCCTTCTTGCCACAGAAGAAACACTTCACTTTCTTCTTCTTGGTCTTTGAAGTAGAAGGATGAGATGAATCATCCTCTTCACCATCTTTGTCTCAATTTTTGGCTTTGTCTTTGGTGGATGCTTGAGGACTGGTTCTTACTCCTTCCTTTATGCTTGTCCTTGAAAAAGAGGGCTTTGTCACTTCCACCATGCTCGAGTTTGTTCATCATGGAAAGTTTATAGCTTTGCCTAGCCTCTTCAGAAATAAGAATTCCTTGGAGAGTTTCTAGATTATCTTTCAAGCCATTTAGAATGACTTGTACTAGCTCATCTTGGTTAATAGTCACACCAACACAAGAAAGCTCTCTATGTAAATCTTTAACTCTCAAAACATAGTTTGATGCACTCTCCTCACTTCTTTGAAAACTTTGGAAAATCGGATTCCTAAGAGTGAGTATTCTAGAAGTATTTTTTGCTTCATAGATGGATTTAAGTGCATCCCAGGCATCTTTGGTTCTAGTGCAAGATCCTATCTCTCTCATAATTTCATTAGATACATTCATCTTAATGAAATGTAGAGCCATTCTAGCTCTCTTCCTATACTTAGGAATTTCAGCCTGTGCTTGAGGCTCATCCTCAACACCAAGCACAATGTCCATAACATCTTGGAGTATCAAAATAGACTCCATTCTAAACTTCCATATTGAGTAATTAGAAGTATTTAGTCTTTCATTTGCTTCTAGAAGATATCCTCTCAGAGGTGCCATTATGTAAAGACTTCTTAGTTATTGGACTGCAATATGTTTGAGCTCGTTCCAATTAGACTTAATGTTGCTGCTCTCTTTCACTATAGGTATTTTCAAGGATGTACTACCTTCCTATGTGAAAAACTTGCAACTGCATTTGAGATGGATTTCAAATATTCCACAAAACAAGATTATCTAGATCAGACACACAAAGTGAATTGAGACACTTTGGCAAGTTTGAATCCTAATTTTGGCACGTGTGAAATGCTCCAAAAGAAAACGCTATTGATACTTATTGCTAATCTAATCTACTGAAGAAACAAGGAACTATACTAAAACTACTCCTACTAAAATCATAGAATCAACAACACAACATCTAAACTGAAATCTCAGAACCTACAAAGTGCTTCTTACAATTGTCACTCAACAGTTGTAAGAAGAACTCCTCAGGGAGCCATTAACTAGGAAGCATCTGAACTGAGTAGAATGATGGATTAGCCTCCAAGCCCTGCACATCTACCTGATATTAGCCCCAAACCAATCCTTAAAAGAGAATTAACAACAACAAACACATTCATACATCAATATCCAAACTATATGCATGAAGATGGAGCATGGAAGGAAATGCAAGTAGTAGAATCTTTAATTAGCAGAGCAACAACATTTCAGTACATAATACATGCTATGAAACTCATGGAGGAGGCCTCTATCTATACCGATGAGCTGTAGAATACAATTGTATCATAATTTGGAGTCCACCTCTTGCAACAGAGTGAACCCCAATCTATAAGGATTTGAGCTCCACCTCTTACTAGATAATAGGCGGCCTCTTACATAACTCAAGTTGAGAGAGTCTAATTTACTAGCTCCCACATGGCTTTTCATCTTTCAGGAATTACCATGGGGCTCATAGAATATTCAATTATCCTAGCACTAATTATTTGCATGCTCTCAGACTCAGCTCTCAACTTCGTCTCTGCTGGAAATTCTTTTTGGGTGATGAAACACTACATCGACACTTCAGGGGCATGGCATCAACTAGCATTATCCTCCCCCTATAGTGTTGCAAATCCACTGCAATGCCTCAACTTTGACGTCTGATTATTCTAAAGGCATGGATCAGCATTTGCCTGCGTAAAACCAAGAATTTATTTGATGATAACGTAATGCTTCTCGGCAGAACTTCAAGTCATAGCAGATAGCCTTGCGTAATCGAGAGAATCTTGCTTGTTCTTTTCAGCTTTCTTTTTGTCAAGAGACTTCTCGCAGCTTATCTCCTTTCTGATGGCTTCAAATGTGATGAATCTCGTTCTTATGCCCAACGGAATGGGTTCCAGATAAGGCCTAATCACTGGTATAAGCTTGTTCGTATAGCAGCTCTCGATCATCTGAACATATTTTCCTCTAAAAAATGCCTTTGAATCTTTTCTCTGGACAATTTCCTTGTAGGTCTTGCCAAATAATCATGAATTCTCTTGGCACTCTTTGTATTCTCCTTCTGCCTCAGGGTGTTTCCTCAATTCTTCTTCCAATCAAAGTCTTAGCCTCATTGACACTATTTTCTCGACGAGAAGTGGAGAACCTTCAATTGGTAGGTCACACAAACCTTGGGTTATCAGTCTTCAAGGAGGTTATAAAATTGAAATTGTGAAGAATTGCCAAAAATTGGCAAATCTAGTAGTATAATGTAAATTTTGTACATAAGTGGATTTCACAAATGTGAGGCCAAGATGCCACGTGGCAACCCACTCCTAATGTAGGTTAGGTCAAGTCCATAGGGTTGGTCATGTCATTTTGGTAGTGATTCCTAGTTTATAGGATCTAAATCCTAGATTTAAGGTAAAAATTTGACCAACTAGCTATCTACCAAGAATGACTCTAGGAAATAGACTAGGGTTTCATTTTAGGGCAAAAGGACTGAGTTAACTTCCTTATTACATGCTGGAAATCCACCTAAATTCAAGAAGGAACTCGAATTTTCTAGGTATTCCAAGCTCCCATAGTGAGAAGATTGAAATTTTTGGAGCTCATTGGCAATCTCAAGCTAGTTCACTATGTACATTGAGTTTTTAATGAAACCAATTCAGTTTCTACTTGTTTCTTCAGTTGAAGGCCGTACTACAGCCTGTAGTACACATGTGTGGGCTCGTACTTCAATTTTGATCAATGCTTTTGATTGTTAATGCTTGTTGTTTGTCAAATTGCCAATCTGGATCAACTTTTTTGTGTCTACTTTTCTGATAGATTGTTTAGCAAGCATCCAGTCACTCTTGTGGATCTTTGGTAGATCCATTTATGGTCCTAAAGTATAGTACTTTCACATGGTATCAGAGCCAAATACAAGAGGATAAGCCATTGATCTAATGCAAATCCATTTTTAGCAAGTTTTGGTGCTAAAAACTAGTATTGAGAGGGCAAGCTAGAATCTTGATTTTGGTGAGGAGATTTGATCCCAAACTTGGTAGGGGTCCAAGTCCGTACTATACACGTGTGGGCACCCCTGAACCTACATTTAATGCATGGTATTCATTTGATCCAAAGAAATTCAATTTGTGAGCTTTTGATGTAATTTTTGGTGGAAATCTTAGGATAAGCTACCAAGATTGAGTGCCATTGATTAGATTTGACTTAGGGTTATGAGATCTGATTAATCTAGGCTGAAATCAGGTCCTCTAAACTTGTTTTACAGATCTTGAAAGTACATCAAAAAGTGTGAAAGAGATTAAGTCATTTTTTTGTCCAAAAATAGCCAAATTGGCAAGATTTGATTGTAAGTAGATTTCACATCATCTTATCTTCATTCCAACTTTGTGAGGGAGTGTTAGAACTGAGATTATAAGTCCATTTGTTGGATTAGAAATCTAATTTGTGTGAAACACTACAAGAGAGAGACCTTAGTGAGTTTCTAGAGACAATCAAATCCATTTCTTGGCAAGATTTGTTTGAAAGTAGTTTTCACTTCATCTTATCTTCATTCTAGCTTTGTGAGGGAGTGATAGAACTGTGATTATAAGTCCATTTGTTAGATTAGAAATCAAATTTGAGTGAAACACTGCAAGTGTGAGACCTTTGTGAGTTTCAAGTCAATCAAATCTATTTCTTGTTTGTAGAAGTCACTAGTAAGATGGGATCTACTGGAGCGTACCTTCTAAAAGCTAGTGAGAGATTGAATTCTACAAATTATGCTATTTGGAAGGTTAGGATGGAGTCACTTTTGGTGCTCCAAGACCTTTATGAGTTCTTGATTGAAGATGAAGATGAATCTCTAGGTGCACATGAGTTAGCTAGATACAAGAAGAGATCTAGGCTTGCACTTCATTGTGTGAAGATGAATGTAAGCAATGATTTGTTGAGAGAAGTATCAGCATGTACTAGTGCTAAAGAGGCTTGGGAGTCTTTAAAATCAATCTATGAATCTAGTAACACTTCAAGGGTTCTCATGCTTAGAAATCAAATTTTGCAAAGCATGCCAAAGAAGTGAGGAGAGTGCACAAGATTATGTACTCAGAATCAAGTCTCTAAATAGGGAGTTGGCTTCCATTGGAGAGAAGATTCATGATGGAGAGCTTGAACAAATTGTTCTTAATGGTCTAGTTTGCAAATTTGGTCCAAAGTTTTGCCATCCAAGACACTTTGCCAACTATAGAAAAACTTCATAGTGTATTAGTGGCTGAAGAGTGTAGGATGCTCCATGCAAAATCTAGGATGAGTTCCTTGTCTTTGCAGGATGGTGATGAGAAAGCCAATTTCTCATCAAGGGCAAAAAGAAGAAACATCCAAAGGAGGCCAAAGAAGAGGATGATGCATCAAGCTCAAAGGACAAGTCAAAGCAGAAATGCTTCTTTTGTGGAAAGAAAAGGCTTTATGCATCTGAATGTTACAAGAGGCTAAGAGCACAAGTGGAGGAGGACAAACAAGAAAACCTTGCAAAAGAGGAGGAGGATGAAGTAGATGTATTCTTGATGGCATCTACATCCTCACCAACAAGCAATAGCAATCTAAGAGACAGTTGGTGAATTGACAGTGGGACTAGCTCCCACATTTCTTGTGAAAAGGATTTTTTCTCAACCTTACACTCTTTCAATGCTGCTAAAAATTTTGTCTTTACTGCAAATGATGAAGAGTGTAGGATAGATGGTGTTGGCACCATCTCTTTGTGTCTAGAATCCTCAAAATACATGGATCTAGAAAATGTCCTTTATGTACCATCAATCACCAAAAATATGCTTAGTGTTGGTCTACTCTTAGAAACTGGTTTGGATGTCCACTTTAAGCATGGTGTTTGCTTCATCTTGAAGAATGATGTTTGCATTGCAAAGGGATTTAAACATGGAAGATTGTTTAAGTTGGAAGCTAGTGTTGCTTTTGAAAGAATGACCTTGGCAAAGGAGGAGATCACTCAAGAGGAGATCTTGGCAAAGTGTGATCTTGCTTGCATTGAGGAGGAGCATCAAAAGGAGGAAGATCTTGAGGATCAACCTCAAAGCATGAGAGTTCCAAGGGAGTCCTCAATGACAATGGCCGAGTCATCAAATTGTATGCAAATTGGTGGTGAGCATTGGAGAGTCTACTATCGAATACTTTTTGGAAAGTAGTAGTAGACATGGGGTGACTGGTTTCTTACCTTTAAGATTCATGGTGTTTATTACTTTGTATGACAAGACAATGAAATGGGATGCTTTGAAATCTACATTTGTTTTTGATAAAGCAATTTCATTGGATAACTATTTCTGTAATAGTTTGAATATAGTCATAAAAGATGAAACATCATTTGCTTTGGAAATCTTTGTGTCCACATGCTTTGTGCATGATCATTCCAATGTAAGGACCAAAGATTATCCTATTTCAATGATAGGAATAATGGTAGTGTTTTGCTCTTCAAGTAGAGATTGTAGAATCTACTTGTTTTCAACCAAAGAATTTGTCAATGGTGGAAATGTGATCTTTCAAGAGTGGAAGATATGGAAACTCTTGAAAGATCACATTGATGGTTTGGAATCAAGTCAAGTGGAGGAGCAAGCTCAAGACCCGAGGACTCCAAGAAGAACCATGAGTATCAAGATGGAGCCATCTAGGCTCAATCATATGGATCAAGCAAGGCAAGTTGTCTTTGGCAACAGTATGTATGCATTTAATAGTTTTATTGATGTATCTTCAAGTGCACAAAATGCCTTGGAATCCATGGCTTGGCATGATGTATAGTTTTTGAAGTGTGCTACATGTATATAGACACATTTGTGGAACATCTTGTAAGGGGTCCTTTAGGTGGTGAAAGATCCTTCATGGACATCATTCTCTATTGGAGTCTCAAAAGTTCCTTGCTTGTAGCTGGAATTTTTAGACATTTCTAAAAGCATTCGTTCATCTAGAAAGAGAGTTGTAAATAGATCAAGCTAAATTTGAGGAGGAGTGTGAAGAATTGTCAAAAATTGGCAAATCTAGCTTGATCAAAAACCATGTAGTATAATGTAAATTTTGTACATAAGTGGATTCCACACATGTGAGGCCAAGATGCCACGTGGCAAATGTTGGCTGATTCTGATGAATCCCCAAGATACTCGGACATAGCAACTCAAGAGCACCTCTCACGTTAGACCGAGGAGGTCTCTGAGAAGACGAGATGAACGAAGACTGAGGGCTGAGTATGAGAGCCGAGAAATGCTAGTTAGTAATGACAAGCCATAACTGTGTAAGCCTCATGGTGAATCCCGAAAGATGGAATGACCATGTAGGAACTAATATTTCTAGGCAAATGTAATAAATGCAAGTAGACCCCTCTTAGAGAAAGTAGAGTGAGCCACCTTTTGATGGTGACCTCTAGTGGAGAGCATTATTCCACTTGTAATTTGTGAAATGTGAAAATTTCACTAGGATGCCACCTAAGGAGCTCTCTTGCTTATTTAAGAGACTCCCTCTTTGTGAAGAGGAGCTTTTTGTGTATTGTATCAACTCCATGCTGAAATGAGAAGAGCCTCCATGAGTTAGATGCATCCAATCACCACCACACCTACGCTTGAAACCGTGCTGACCACGGATCTATTACTCCCCAACAAACCTCACGCTCCCTCCCTACAAAACCACAGTGCTTCTGCCACCCCTTCACGCTCCATTGTAAGAAAAGATATTAAAAAATAAAGAAAAAAGAATCAAAGAGATCTAGCTAAGAAGGCCAATACGAGTCTCAACAAATAACGAATTGAAGAAAAAGATGAAGATGATAGTGGACTTGTAGGATAAAGTGATTTCCATACCAGGTAATTGGTGATCAAAGTTCGACACTACAAAGATTTAAAGCGGCAACTATGATATTGTCAATTCCTTTACCTTCCACCAAACCCCTCATCATGTTTCCCTACCTTCATCAACCTATCCGTTCCAATCTGTTTCTGTAAAAGTACTGTACTTTAGAACCATAAATGGATCTACAAAAGATCCACAAGAGTGATTGGATGCTTGCTTAACAATCTATCAGAAAACTAGACACAAAAAAGTTGATCTAGATTGGCAATTTGACAAACAACAAGCATTAACAATCAAAAGCATTGATCAAAATTGAAGTACGATCCCACACATGTGTACTACAGGCTGTAGTACGGCCTTCAACCGAAGAAACAAGTAGAAACTGAATTGGTTTCATTAAAAACTCAATGTACATAGTGAACTAGCTTGAGATTGCCAATGAGCTCCAAAAATTTCAATCTTCTCACTATGGGAGCTTGGAATACATAGCAAATTCGACTTCCTTCTTGAAGTTAGGTGGATTTCCAGCATGTAATAAGGAAGTTAACTCAGTCTTTTTTCCCTAGTCTATTTCCTAGAGTCATGCTTGGTAGATAGCTAGTTGGTCAAATTTTCACGTTAAATCTATGATTTGGTCCTATAAACTAGGAATCACTACCAAAATGACATGACCAACCCTATGGACTTGACCTAGCCTACATTAGGAGTGGTTTGCTGTTGACATCTTCAGAGCCTATAGAATCTGTTAACTAGTTCTTTTTTGTTTCTTTCTTCTTCTGCCTATCAACAGAGATTGTGGGCACTTCTTGAGATTACCTTTCTTGTTTTAAGGCCCAGATTAGGCAAAAGGAGCAGATAATCATTGTAGTATTGTCCTGCCTGTCAGAGGACATCCGGATGGGTCACTCTTGAACTAAATGCACATGCATAATCAACCAAAATGCAAGCCAATGCGTTCAACAAATGATCTACGTTATTGCTCAATTGAACAACGATGGATTCCTACTTCTACTTTGCACAAAATGAACTAAAATCAGATCCTACACTACTTTACTTTCATAAATTGACAAAACAAGAAACAAAAACTGATCTACAGCATGTTAGAAGTCCAAGAATCAAGAAACCAACCAGTCTTTTGATTCTTGGACATCCCAAGAACATCAAGAACTAGAATGTTAGAGAATATGCAAGATTTATGCCACATTTCTAGCCTATTTAGTTTACTTGAATGTTGGCTCCTACATTAATCCACAAGAAAACATGAAATCTAATCCACAACTAGGAAAGCAAGAAAACTAATCCACTCTAAATCCACAACCACACACAATATGAATGGAAGGGCATGATCATAGGGGCATCACTCAAGAAAACCATCATGATCAAGGAGCTCAATAGATGTATCTAACTCATGGAGGCTCTTCTCATTTCAGCATGGAGTTGATACAGTACATAAAAAGCTCCTCTTCACAAAGAGGGAGTCTCTTAATAAGCAAGAGAGCTCCTTAGGTGGCATCCTAGTGGAATTTCCACATTTCACAAATTACAAGTGGAATAATGCTCTCCACTAGAGGTCATCAAAAGGTGGCTCACTCTACTTTCTTTAAGAGAGGTCTACTTGCATTTATTACATTTGCCTAGAAATACTAGTTTCTACATGGTCATTCCATCTTTCGGGATTCACCATGAGGCTTACACAGTTATGGCTTGTTATTACTAACTAGCATTTCTCGGCTCTCATACTCGGCTTTCAGTCTTCGTTCATCTCATCTTCTCAGAGACCTCCTCGGTCTAAGGTGAGAGGTGCTCTTGAGTTGCTCTGTCTGAGTATCTTGGGGATTCATCATAATCAGCCAACATCATCCCACCCCTAATGTGTTGCAAGACCCACTGCAACTCATATTGGAAAATGTTGCTCCGCTTCCACATTGGCATCTTTGATCGGCACTTGGAAAAGCGTAGATCCTCATTCGCTTGCATAAAACCAAATGTTTATTGCTGTCAATCTTTATCAAAAACTATTTTCGCAAATTGTCGCAATTTATCCAGAATGTCTTATTGTTGTAATGGGTTGACATTCTCAAATTTGGAGAGCTCTCAGCAGCTTCACAACTCTGCATGCACGAGTGCTTTCCATATGTCACTTTGTTTTGTCACTTGTATCTGCTATTGACAGTTTCATCTTTGGTTTCTTGGCATATTCTATTTTCTGAGAGGTCTGTATCCTCCATTTGCTTCTGGGTGTTTCCATCTGTAGGTTGCACAAACTTTGATTATCATTCTCAAGGGGATGGATTCATCAAAAATTGGCGGTAGGAGCAGTTTTGGATGGCCAATTTGGTAATGGTAAGGAAACATGATGAAGGAACTGATAGTTCTACAGTTGCAGCCTTGGACCCTTGCAATGTCGAGCTTTGACCACCACTTGCTGGGTGAGGAGCTTGCTTTATTTTGTAAGTTCACGGTTGTCTTCATCTTTCTTTTTTGTAGCTCTTTCTTTTGATCCGTTACTTTTGGATCTCTTTGGGCTTCATAGGAGGGGATTCAACTATCATTTCTCCAAAGAGTTTCTTTTGATCAAAATTGATTTGACTCATCTGTTGCTTAAGTTTTCGTCCTTTCTTCCTCAGCTTCTTTGCTTAATTTCTGATGTTTTCTAGTTGCTTTGCCTGTTTTTGTAGGTCTTATTTTGGCTAATCAACCATTGTAGGTGGGCATTGGTCTCCGCAAGACACTTGCAATGATCTTTCAACTGCTTTGGTAGGACTATAACAAGCTAGGGATTTCTCAGAAGAACAGTAAACTGATGATAAACAAACAGATGGAAGGAAGGGTGGTAGTGACAATGGTAGATAGTGTGGGCGATAGGCATGAGAATGGATGCAGATGTATGACAAGAGGTTGGTTGAAGAAGGAGACTTATTTTCCAATGCTTGTGTTTCCCTTTTCTGAAGGATCTTCGTCATGACTGGAATACTTATTCTGATTGAGTCTCTTCGGATTACCCATCTAGCTTCTTTAGCCTTGTCTTTTCTAATTTACTTGTGACCTTGGCTGTCGATCTTGCTGTTGTTGTTGTTGGCAGCGTAACTGCTCCAGTGGATCCAAGAAGATCCACTCTCTCCCCCTTCCAAAATCTGTTGGTGTGGATCTTGTTGTTGGTAATTGTTCATGTTCAGGATTGGATTGGCGTGTGGAACACATAGTTAAAACTTGTTGAACATGCAACTGGACTAAAGATTGAACTAATTTTAACTAAATTTGTTTTGATCTTGTTGTAGTTGATTCAGAGTATGGCACTGAGATGCAGGAATCATCTCTAATTTGACATGGATTTCTCATATGTCTCAAAAATCCTAAACTGCTATACAAGGTAATCTGAAGATGGATAGATGAATGAAAATGTGTTTTGGAGATGCTCTACAGAAGACTCTTGTGCAATAGCTATTTCTCATGCAAAAATCAATCACACACTAGGCATGAAGAGCAACAAGGAAATAAACAAACTGTACAGAGAGTGAGAACTGTAGTGCACTTGTCTAACAAAATTTGCATTCATCAACATTGATAATGTACCTTGACAATTGCAATATTCCTTTTGTTTTGTAGAGTAATGTGACTTACTCTGACATGCCCTTGTCAAAACAAGGCATGGTTGGCTACACTAAAGTCTACCATCATTGATAGCAAATGTTGTAAGATATAGCTTGAGATGCAGGTATGGTTGAGATACTATGTCCCAAGGACCTCTTTGAACAAGAGATTTAGAACTGAATCTCTATTTGGATTTTCGAATCCGAGAAATATTGTGTATTGGCACATTGGAAATCTTATCAGCATGTGGAAAGACAAATAGATTTGAGGTTGTAAAAGGGGAGAAAAACTGTTAATTCCCTTTGGAGGTTGCTCTTGATTGGACATTGTAGTAGATGACAAAATATTGGTTTCGCTTTTATTTCGACAAGGACTCATTTCATATTAGTGTCTTTTGCATTATGGAGCTGGTGTATTGGATGGTGATGTAGAAGTTTACAAGAAACTTCTCGATTGAGCAGCAGGTTTAACTGTTGGTTGCTATGGTGCTCGTGTTGTTGGTGTTAGTTGGTTGTTTCGGACAGTCTTTGAAACTGTGTTTTCTGATACAATCAGGACACCCAGCATGGTACTTGGTCTTGACTAGCCATGAAGTGGCCAGTTTCACCACATATGAAACATCTGGTGTGCAATGGCCCTTGTATAATAGCATAGCCATCTTGTATGGCTAATGGACTTTCAAGTAGATATTCATGATAAGTCAAGGCATTTCCGAACTGTGATGGATGTTCTTCATATTGTTGAACTGTATGTGCTTGGATAGGCCGATATGAAGGACAAGCATCGGCATGATGCGTAGCCCGGCAGTGTGGGCACCATATTGGTTTTCGTCTATAAGGTACCTGTGCAGGGTTGACTGAACAGACATACTGCTTTGGATAGACTTCAGGGTAGCTTAAAACTCATTGGTGAGTTTTTCCATCTATAGTTGATGTTGCTTATTAAGCAACTCTAACTGGGATTTCCAAAGCTGATCTCAGGTGTCCTCGATCGGCTTTGATTCATTAACAAGAGCACGTGGTGCTCGCCTTTCCCTAGATTCATCAACATCTGATCCCTCATCTTCTTCTTTGATGGCGTTAGACATAGCTAATTTGAGGCTCATATATTTGTCATTGGATTTAAGCTCGCGTCTAATCCATCTTGGAAGGTCGACTAAGAACCAGATGATGAGAATCTATTCGGAGGGCTGTTCCTGTACTTGACTTTTGAGGCATTTGAAACGCTCGATATAGTCTCGTACGCGTTCATTTTTTGTCATTTTGATGTTACTCAATTTGAGAAAAGGAATCTCAATCAAGCGAAAGGGCTTAAAATGCTTGATAAAGGACTCTTTCAGAATTGACCAGTCTGTCTTATCTTCACGATCAAAGTTGAAAAACCAGTCATGTGCTTTAGCGATCATGGTCATCAAAAATAATTGGACCATAGCATTGGGAGATATTTCACCATACACATCACATGCATTCTCAAAGATTTGCAAAAATCTTTGAGGGTCCGACCTACTGTCAAACTTTGGTAGATCCAGCTTGGGTGTACGTCTTTCAAGATGAGCACCGTGGGTAACAAAAACATCAAGTTGGTTCTGGCCTGTGAGAGTTCAGCACCATAAAGATGGGGTCGTTCTTGTGAAGACTCAGCTCTATCAGGCTCTTGTCCCTCGAATGGGATTGTGGATGGCTCATGTGTTTGGGCCCACATTCGGTAGAACCTATGATGTCTGATTTGTTCCGCTGTAGGGGACCTTATCTCGTATGGATAATCGTCTGGGATTTGAGGATCTGTATGTTGGTCCATTGGGTATTGTTGTGTCTTTTTTGTGTCGGGTATGTGTTTCTGGTGTTTTTGGATTTTTTAGGGTTTTTGGTGTTTTTAGATTTTTGGTGGTTTTTGGATTTTTTTTAGATTTTTTTGGGTGTTGAGAGAAAGGGAGAGAGAGAGAGAGAGAGAGAGAGAAAGAGTAAGCTATCTTATTGTGGATGTGTAGCGTTAATGGATTGTAGGGTTAATGGACGTTAGAGTTAGATGTGAATCCTCCTTTCATGTTGAAATCTGAACTATACTATCGCTCTCATGGGAACGGATCTATGCATGACAACTAACTTCATCTCTTTGATGCTAGATTGACTAGATCTTGGATTGAGGTTAGGCAAGGAAAGAAACCCACTACAAACTGCCACAAAGCTAGAATACATACCCTGTGGTGGATCTACGATCATCATAGTCACCTCCCCAATCCGCATCCACATAGCCACACAACTCAGGTAAAACCTTATGCTTCCTGTAAATCAAGCCATAATCTGAAGTGCCTTTGATATAACGCAAAATTAGATGCCTTCCAATGCGTTTTCATAGGTGCCACCATAAACTGACTTACAATACCAACATCATAGCATATATCTGGTCTAGTTGTGGTAAGGTAAATCAAGCTCCCTACTAACTGCCTATACAACGTAGTATCAAATGGCTGTGACTCATCAATCTTAGAAAGCTTTTTACCTTGTTCAATAGGAGTGTTCACTAGTTTGCAATCCTGCCACCTGAACCTGTGCAGCAACTCTTTGACATACTTCACCTGTGTTAGACCCACTTCATGTCCTTTTTGCCATACTTCTACTCCAAGGCAATAATGCATCAGGTTGAGATCTGTCATCTCGAATTGTTCCATGAGGTCTTTCTTGATCATGTCTATCATCTCTTGATTATTTCCCGTACACATGGTGCCTGTTTAAGACCATAAAGCACTTTCTTCAAGCGACATACTTTATTCTCATGTCCTTTCGCTACAAAGCCTTCATGTTGATCCATGAACATCTCTTCTTCTAACTCACCATTTAGAAAACTAGATTTCACATCCATCTGATGCAAAATCCAACCAAAATGTGAAGCTAAAGCAACAAGTAGACGTAGAGTATTCCACTTACATACTGGCGCACAGGTCTCCTCATAGTCGATCCCTTTACTTTGTGCATACCCTTTGATCACCATCTTGCATTGTGCTTTGCTATACTTCCATCTGCATGGTACTTAATCCTGTACACCCATTTGCAACCAATGGGTTTCTTGCTAACTGAGTTAGAAATTAGAGTTAATCTGATATACATTTTATGTAAGCTCTAAATGTGATGATGTAATTACTATACAGTTTATTTGGTTTACTATATATGGTTGTGATCGGGACATGGCCCATTAAGATATATTGATCGGGCACTGATCCCGTAGACGACTACTTGGGTTAGTCGGATGTCGGTCAAATTTGGCCATATTGGGCCCGACCTTAGTTTGACAGGTGGTAGGCCAATTTTAGGACACCTGCCTTTTCATGCAGTTTGGGAATACTCTATATGTACAGTGTTTCTTTGTAATCTAATAACTTTTGTTGTGCCATCTATGAGAGCTTGTGAGGAGTGGCTATGGTGATTGTGTGATGTGATCTGCATACTGCACTAGATTCTATCGGAATTTCAACTTGGTATTAGAGCTACAGGGTGATGCAGGTATGCACAATCCGGTGGAGTTATGGGATAGCGTCTTTCACCAGGAGAAATAGCACTCAAAGTGTCTCAGAAGAGAGGACTCCATACGGGGTATAGGCAGTCCGGATGGCTGGAGACAACAAAGTTCCTTCGATCAGAACTTTGGGGAAGACCAGAACGATCGTCGTAGGTGGATTCCGAGGAGAATTCACAGAAAATTGCTCAAAACAACTTCATAACGGCTTTTAGGAAAGTTGGCCAAAACTCTCTCATTAGTTCAGTGATTGCTGAGTGGAGCGGATCGTAAGGAAAAGCAGGGCAGTGGTTTCTTAGTCATGAGAGGATTTTGACATCCATTTACAGTGGGAGGAGGAAGAAGCAATTCTAGAAATTGGCAAAAGGCGGCTAATTGACGGAAAATGTAAAGCTACAGATCTTTCTCTCTGCTTGAAAAAAGTGGACACTGTAAATTGCTACCCAACATCTTACTGTAGGGGCCAAGCTACTGGTGAAGTCTAAGGGACAGCCATGAAGCACTCAGAGAGCAATTGTACTTTCTTCTCAGCTATTGAAGAATAAGCCTGCTAGGGTTTGCAGGGCAAAAAGTCTTGATTTCTCTCTATTGGAAATACTTTTTTGAGCTGTTAATAGCTGAAGGTGGGCGCCCTGGCAATGTGACCTAGGTTGTAGATGGCCGCTACTGGCCGTGGAGGGAGCAAGACATGGACATCCAAGAAACCCTAGATATGGAGTTTGGAAGCTCGTGAAGAGGAGAGAGAGGCGAAGGAGGAGCTCGGAGCTCGCGCACATTAAATTGAGTGGTCTTTTAGCGTTCCCAAGTGCCTGGTGTTTGGAGGGAATGAGATCATCATGTAGAATTGCACACAACCGTCAGATTGTGGTCCACGTTGATCAACGTATGAGATCGCGAGTTGGAAAATGGTTGTGGACCATTGGATGAAAATTAACGGTAAAGATGTGCTTGAAAGGGCCCGAAGTGCCCTGAAGGGGAGAAAATAGCTCTTCTTCATTAAAAATCTTCAGTTTGAAATGTTGAAAGGGACCCAAAGGGCAAAAAATGCTCTTTCTTCATTAAAATTTTTCAAAATGAAAATCCAGTTCATTTTTGCAAGGAAAATAGTTTTGGGGCTAACTATAGCTAGAGGGCATCTTTTCTGGCCATCCTTGGGCAAAAATGACACCTGAAACTGGCGCTCAGAGCCAGCAAATAGAGCGACATCACAAAGTAGGGAGAAATACATTTTGGAGTGTTTTCATCACATTCTATCGAGCGGAGTGCGGGTGACCTAGTGATGGGCTACATTCGCTATTTGGGTACCATAGGGCCGAATTCGAGGCAATTTTTGGCTAGTGAAACCTGCTACAGGGTGGTACAATGAGGCATTATCACTTCAAAATCATTATTACTTACTCCTGACAGGGTAACAGGGTGTTTGGAAAAGGTAAATGTAGTATGGGAGTGAATGGTAGCAGAATTGTGTGGAGAAAGCTAGTATTGGCGACGGAAGTGTGGTTTGGCGGCGTGACTACTCATCCTTGGCGACAATTTTGAGAGGGCAAGCAATCACAGGTGAGAGGTAGGCATGGTATGCCAGTTACAGGTGAAAAATTCTTGTGATCAGGTTCAACTTTTGGGGTTCGAACCAACCAACGTCAAGTGGCATTTTGGGGAAACCCTCTCACAGGTATGATCGACAGTGGCATTGTCGAGTCAGGTGATAGCTGCATTGACACACGCATCTATAGCTTGGAAATTTCTCGTTCGGAGGGAAATATGGGCTAGCTTGGAGGTACACACATTTTGGAGGTCACAGGTGATGGAAGTGCGAGGTGGTGCCAGTTGAAAGCCATTGGACAAAATAGTGGATTTGCATTGGACGAGCTGTGTGTGGAACATGCGGAGGATGAAGAATGGGTCAATAATCACACTTTGGATGCTCTTGGCGATTGGTGAGTGTGATGATTTTGCGGTTTTGCAGTCAGTAAGTCAATTTTGATCAAGCCATTGTAGTTGTGGAGTAGTGTATCAGGTTTGTCATTGAGGAGATACACTTCAACTACCAATTTAGGTAAGTCAAGTCAATTTGCCATATCAATATTGGATCAGTAATGCAGATTCCAGCGATGACAGGGTGTAGATCGTTTGTTTTGGGCCATGGAAGATCTCACAGGTTCACTTGAAGGGATATTGGCATGCACAATCATGTGAGGGACTTGATGGTGGCTTTGAAGTTCACATCTCAGTGTATTCTTAGGGAGTGGTTTGGAACCATTCACAGGAGCAACTTGGAGCTAGCTTGGGAGAATACAGGTGGACACTATAGGGTAGATGCTCAGATCTTTGTGATCGGGGATGGCATTGAAATACCTGGTAGGAATAGCACTGTAGGATGACATGGGATGATCATCAGGGGGCAGTTATTTCATATTGGACTTGAGTCTTTGGATCGAACAAGACATACAGGTGGGATTCATGATGGAATCAGAAAGCTGCAAACGCAAATGGACAAAGTGTGAAGCTTTGGGGGCAAGCTCTAGGTTGGAGAACTGATGGAGATCGCACAAGGTGTAATCGGAGGGCAAATACTATGATGAGTGTTTTGCTAGCGATCTACTGCAGGGGACATTGATGGCGAGGACTTCATGGTGTGCTCATTTGAGAGTACAGGTCGACATTACAGTAGGGGACCAGTCATTGGCATTGGCATTGATGGGAAGGCATCTACCATCACGGGCGTGGATAGGCTACCTATAGCTTTCATGCATTTGGCTGTATTTGTAGGAGTCTAGGATTGGAACATGTATTGGAATTTCCATGGTGTAGATTCTCAAGTGGTGAGCTCAGGGATAAGCCTAGAGGAAGTCACTCAGAGCCATATACCTCAGTACGATCAGGGAGACAGTAGTCTCGGGATCCCGTGAGCGGCGACTCAGGGATATGCTTGCGGTGGCATGGTGTCAGGTGGCACATAGCCAGGGAGAGCGAGCAGATGCTAGGAGCCAGGTGGAGCAGGTGATGCTTTGGAGTTTGGCTTGTCTAGCAAGATGGTGACCAGGATCGGAGACATCAGGTGAGCATAGTATGTGGATGACGAGTCCATTGGGGTGGCACTCAAGGAGATGCTACAGTTGCTCAGGTATGATATGTCATTTGATGTATGGACGATGTTTTTCAGCTGGTGCATCATGTGGTGACCTAGGGACGGGTCAAGCCTACTTGGAGGCAGGTGGCATGGAGTGTACCTAGGGTGGTACATATCCTGAGGGCATGGAGTGCATTACGGGATGATGTGGATCCAGCATGCCCATGGTTGTGAGCTGACAATGATGGAGATGGTTGCTCAGGGAGTGACAACTGATACTTTGGCGAGCGATCAGGTGAGCTGCATGGTTATATGCACAGTGGTCTCTAGGTTGGCATCACACATTGTTTCTATCCATCATCTTTTGGTAAGCAGGATGCAGCTTTTGGTTAGATCCAGTTGGAGTCTAGTTGCACTACAGGTGGACAGATTCTTGGGGAGCTATCAGCGGGCAATGGATACTTGGTGATCATATGGTACAGGAGGGTACAAGGTTCTGGAGCTATCCTACCTGATATGTTATGGATCATGGGTAAGTTATTCATCACGATAGTGAATCTAGTTTTCATTTTCTTTAGCTTGGACGCTATGATGGATACAGTTGTGGGGAGATAGGCTCCTTGGTGAGAGGCCTATATACTGGTCAAATCAAAATTGGCAACGTCAAGCATGGAAAGTTGAACCTACATGAGATGTAGGATAGACAGATCATCATCAGTATCTGTGGGAGGTGGGCGAGCTACCCAGGTATAGCCTATGGTGACGTTTGTGTACATTCATTCATTGAGTCCTTGGTAGACTCTTGTGCTTGGAGCATGGGAAATGGACGAGAATCAGCTTTCAGGACTTATTGGATAGTTGGATATGCTTGGACATGAAGGCATCTTGGTTACAGGTGCAGGCCATGGTTGAGGACCTAATTTGGTGACCAGTGGTGTAGCAGCGGATCTACAGGTGGCACATGTGTTGGTACGACAGGATACCACTTATGGAGAGACTTGGTCATGTATTTGACACTTTATCATTCATGTTGGTTTGCATGAGTGTGTGTGGGCTTGCATGTTGCCTTGTCACGGGAGTCTAGATCTGAGTCGGAGTTTTATGTGGTTGTGCATTTGCTACAGTGAAACAAAGTAGTCATTTATGCTCATTGACTTGTCATTGTCTACTAGTTGTCTATCTAGTGAGGGTACAATCTTATGGTGGCAGTAAGATTTCCTCAGGTTGAGCCTCAGTCACTCATTTATGTCAGCTTCATAGGTATGTGCTTGTAAGTGTCTGATAGGATGTCAGCCTAGCTAGATGGAGGATGTAAGTCTCATGGTGGCAGTGGGATTTCCTCAGTTTGAGCCATGTCGCTCATGTCGTCCACTTGTGGTCAAGTTGGATTGGGGACGAGTCAGTTGGTCGAGAGTATGGTAGACTCTCTGTATGAACATTGTGTTTTCATGATACTTTGTGAGTCAAACCTGGTGGTTTGTTGGTGTGCTTGAGTGTGAGTCAAGTACAGAGTAGCAGGACATGCATAACATCTTTTGGACACTCCAGACATTGCTACAAATTATTGTTTTTCACTCTTATCACATTTGAGCTTAAGGGAGAGAGTTAGAAATCAGAGTTAATCTGATATACATTATATGTAAGCTCTAAATGTGATGATGTAATTACTGTACAGTTTCTTTGGTTTATTGTATATGGTTGTGATCGGGACATGGCCCGTTAGGATATATTGATCGGGCACTGATCCCGTAGATAGCTACTTGGGTTAGTCGGGTAGCCACACATAGGAAGAATTAGCCTGTACAGAGTTATTTACAGTACTTGCTATACTTGGGGGCATGTCCCAAGTTTGTCGGTCAAATTTGGCCATATTGGGCCCGACCTTAGTTTGACAGATGGTAGGCCAATTTTAGGACACCTACCTTTTCATGCAGTTTGTGAATACTCTATATGTACAGTGTTTCTTTGTAATCTAATAACTTTTGTTGTGCCATCTATGAGAGCTTGTGAGGAGTGGCTATGGTGATTGTGTGATGTTATCTGCATATTGCACTAGATTCTATCGGAATTTCAACTAACTGGTGGTTCTACGAAGTCCCATGTGCTATGCTTAGCAATTTATTTCATTTCCTCTCCCATGGCCTTGACCCAAATGTCATCATCCTTCGCTTCACCATAAGTTGAAAGTTCTTTGCCTTGAATAATGCTGCATAAGAGAGCATAATTTGCTTCATACCTTTCAGGTTGTGTCTTCTCTCTTGTTGATCTTCGTAGCTATCCTTGGCTAGATGATCCTGGAAAGTCATCCATGTCGCCTCCAATAATCTCTCAAACCACTTAGGGAGCTTTCTGTCAGGTGATCGACTTCCTGGTGAAAATTTATCCCATAGTACATTTTTCTCTTTATGTTTGTCACCTGCAACTTCAATCCTTCTTGCACCAAAAGGTTTATTTTACCTCTCCAACCTGCTTCTTGAGGTTGAGTAGTAGTATCTTGAGATGTATCCTCATGTCCATCACTTGGAAAGTCAGTAAATGGATCATCATCAGGAGGTATCCTCACTATACCATCTTTTCCACTAGATGTGTCTATCTTCTCAGCATCCTCATCTTCATACATCTTGGATTCATCAAAGATGACATCACGACTTACATGGATTTTGTTTTCCACTGGATCAAAACATCTATAGCCCTTCACACGATCATCATATCCTAGGAATATACACTTGATAGCTTTCACATCAGGTTTATATCTCTCTTCCTTATGAATGTGTACAAAGGCCTTACATCCAAAGATTCGCAAGTGGTTCACCTTTGGCTTCTTCTTCGTGAATGCCTCCTCAGGTGTTATCTTTGGTATGGCAATGGTAGGACTTCTATTTTGAAGATAGACTGCCATATTGCATGCTTCTGACCAAAAATCTTTTGGTAGTTTCATCTTAGCTAGCATAGATCTGGCACTTTCCACAATCGTACAATTCTTGTGCTCAGCTACACCATTGAGAGCAGAAGTATGAGCTTGTAAATTGTCTTTTGGTCCCACATTGATCACACAGATCATTGAAGTCATTAGACTTGTACTCACCTCCACTATTGAATTTTAGAACTTTGATTTTCCTACTTGTCTGATTTTCGACCAATGCTTTAAAGCTCTTGAAATTGTCAAATGCATCTGCTTTCTTCTTCAAGAAGTAATTCCACATCTTACATGACATATCATCAATAAAGGTCATGCAATAGAAGGCTTTACCTAAGGACATGGTCCTCATAGGCCCGCATAAATCTGTATGGATCAAATCCAGGATGTTCTTTGCCCTTGCAACACCACCTTTATTGAACTTCTCTCGATGCTGCTTCCCAAATACACATGATTCGCACATCGATTTCACGTGATCTTCTATCGTAGGCAATCCTCTCACCATTTCCAATTTCCTCATTAAACTAAGGCTTCCTAAGTTCAAGTGACCAAGCCTCTTATGCCACAATTCAGTTTGCGATGGAATGGACAAGACAAGTCCATGTTGCCCCTTAATTGTAGCATTCAACTTGTACAATTTAGTAACTTTGAACTTTTGATTCACATCCTTTACAAAGCAACGATCATGGGCAAATTCTACTTTCAACTTTTGATCAGTAATGACTCCAACAAAAGGTAGTGTTAAATTTACACAAGCTAGTTTGCACAATTACCACTTGTAAATGACTTTGAGACCGTGTTGTGGGATGTCACACTTGCCAAAAGCATAGGATACCTTATTCTAAGTCAAATCATTAACCTAGCTTTGGAATGGTACCTTTGGGATATCTCCAAAGAGTGCATAGATAAACTTGGTACGTAAAGTACCTCCTTGATCATCCTGCTTTTGCCATCAGGTAGTTGGATTGAAACGGTGCCTATCCCCTTGATCTTGCACACATCACCATTTTCTTGTGAAACGGACATTCCATTATCCAACACTTTCAAGCTACTGAACCAATCCTTGTTACCTGACATGTGTCTTTTGGCTCCCAAGTCAATATACCATGTTTGATCATCTTGATTAGATGACAATGCTGATATGAAGATGCTAGAGTCTTCAATCTCACCCTCATCGACAAGGTTACCTGCTTGCTTTGGTTTCCCCTTGTCTTGTTCCGCCAGGAATTTCCGACATTCACTCTTCCAATGGCCCTTTTTACCGCAATGGAAGCACTTGTCTTTCTTCTTGGTCTTGATGGAAGATCCCTCATCCTCATGAGTCTTGGCAAATTCTTGTTTAGACTTCTTCTTGCCCTTGCCCTTGCCTTGTTTTTGGCGTGTCGCAAGTGCCTGATTGTCAGTATTTTGACATCTAACTTTCACCGTTTCTCGTCGTTGCTCTTCCTGCATTAAAATTCCTTTGAGCTCGTCAAAGGTTGGCAATCTTTCTCTTTATGTTATTTCGCTCACAAACATCTGATAGGGTTCTGCAGGCTGGTGCACAATGCATTGTGCACCAGCTCCACATCATGTATGCACTCACCAAGAGAATGCAGTTCATCCCTCATTGTCTTGATTTTGGTCATATAAGTCTGAATGTGCTCTCCTTGCTCCATGCAAACACTATTCAGTTTTGAGTTCAGAAACATGATTCTTGACGAATTTGACGTCTCAACTGCTCCTTTAGCACATCCCATGCTTGTCTGGGTGTAACAGCATCACAAATGTGGGTAATGATGTGATCCTTCACTGACAAGTTAATGAAGGTCAAAGCTTTCCTCAACTTCTTGTCGAACACTTTGATGTCCGCTTCATTTGGCGGCCTTCTCTCATCACCAGTGACAACATCCAACATGTCTTTCTCCATTAACATGTTTTTCATTTTGAATTTCCATACTGCATAGTTGGAAATCCCATCCAATTTGCTACTCACTCAAAATGGACTCTCCCATGTTTGTCATTGCAATACTGCTTGAAACTTCTGTCGTAGGCTAAAAACAGTATGTCGAGGCCAATTGTGATGGCAGAAGTCAAAAATAATGATCTGCACATATTCCCTCACCAGGCCACCCACTGCTTTTCCACTAAATTAAAAGCCAAATTGGCGTCACCTTAGGAAATGCACTCTGTCGTCAACTCCCAATTGTGTGCCCAATAGAATGGTGAAATCACTTTTGGTGCACTCCAAACACTTTCTCCGCTGAAATCACTCTGTTTTGCGATACTGTACTTGTAGGTACAGTCCGGGTGACCTTCTTTTGGAGTCCGTAGTCCTTTGTTTGGGTCAAAACGGATAAAGGAGACAAAATTAAGGGCCTTTTCACTTTTTGAACTATTTCTTCAATTTGAAGAGACTTCAACTTTCAATGAATTTGGACCCAACTCAACTTTCAATATGAAATTTTTTAATGAAGTTGAAGTTTATTTTAACCTTCAACACCCTTCAAGCCCTCTTCTCTCCCCATCCAACGGTCGATTTGGATCTAATGGTGGGTACTCATCCTGAGTAGCGTGATCTCTACCGTTGATCTTGAACATGCTTGATCCAATGGTCAAAACCACATCTGCGTGTTCAGTCCTTCTCCACCAGCCGCTAGCGCCCTGGAGATGCAATGACCTCCTTTTCACTGGCTGCGCGTGAGCTCCACGAGCTCCTCTTCTCCCTTATCTCCAAGGTTTTGGGTATGGCTACCCTCTGAGATCTGATCCAGCACCCATGCGCTTCCACGGCCAGCTCAGATCTGATTGAACTGATCGGGACGCCCTCCTTCTTGCTTTCACAACAACAAAAATAGCTGAATACAAAGAGAAATCCACATTTTTGAGCTTCCAAACCCTAGGACAGAGTTTTTCTCAAAAAATTGATTTTGGCTTCTTGTTCACATTTCTCTGATAAGCCAATCCTCTTCCTCTGAGGTTGCCCTACTGCTAGGAGTGTGATGTTTCAAACCATTCTCAAAACGGTATCCGTTTGATTGCACACCGACTGCAAACGCCAAGTAGCCTTCCTTCGAAATTTCAAAATTCCATTTTGCTAAGGTTCTGATTCAGCCGACAACTCGTCTCCGAATCCGCACACAGTCTCAAGCTCAACAAGCTTTTCTGTGTTAGAATCTGTGCATCAGTGCTTCACTTTCCGTCTACAACCCACCATAAACCCTGAACTCTCAGAAGACTGCTCTTCTCCCGAAGCTCTCTTCAACGGCGACACTGTATTGTGTACACTCCCTGTATGGCTCTGATATCAACTTAGAATTTGCTTCAAACAGGAACATAGATCATGCTACATAGTAACACAGACAGAAAACACTCTCCATAGCAAGCTCACATAACAACTGTATTTCTAAAAATGAAATTACATTGTACATATAGTTCTTCACTCAAGCAACCCATGCATGACCCAAGTTGTCGTCGTCGAAATGCATGTCCCATCGATTCGCCTCGTGGCGAGGCCAACTGATCCTTATCGACTGATAGGACCCACAGTCCACTGGCACAGTGATTCTAATTTAATTCTAACTCCAATGTGCTTGATGATGAACTTTGATTTGAAAGTACCATTTGCATGAAGGTGGCTACACCATGATGAAAATCAGAGTTTTCCATGCCTCATAAAGATCACAAAGATCATAGAGATCAAGATCATAAGATGACCAACAGTGTTGATTATCAAGATTAAGCATTCTAGCTTGACTAGTCCACATACTATGAGATTCATCCATGATGGGTATAAACTTGAAATAAAATGTAATATTGATCTTCTTGAGGCTAAATACTTGCTCAAGGATGTAAGTGTCCTCTTTGGATGCTTCACTTAATCTCAAGAGAAGTTTACAAAATGCCTCAAACCATGTAAAAACATGATTTTTCAAACTATGAGCAACAAGCTCATTCTTGCTCTTACTAGATACAAGAGCATACACTTGATGAATCAACCACTTGATTTCTAAGTAATTTGGAAACATATCTAAGCCATGAATGACAAGTAATATGTCCATACTATAGGCATCATCCAAAACTAGAATTGCCTTACCTGAATTTTGAGATGTAGAAATCTCAATAAAGCAAGATAGTACATCAAGTAATGGAAGAGAAGCATGAGAGAATATGTTGAAGTGAATACCACCTGAAACTTGCCTCTCTTATCATGAACCTTGAGCCACAAAGACTCGGCCTTGCCCCTTGAAGATCCCCTTGAAAGCATGTGTTGAGAAGACTCCTCCTCAAGCCTTGGCAAATCTCCATCATACACTTGGAACTTTGGTAGATTTGAGAATTCTACGATCATCCTCTTGATTGAAATTGGATCCTCCTTACTCCTTATGTGCAAAGGAATATTGGCAAAGAAAATGGATCTAAAGATCCCTAAAGTATCAACTATTGCAATCTTCATATCAAGCACTTTTGATAAGAGGTACCTCCAATTGAAGTCTTCAAACAAGAAGTCACATGAAATAGCACTATCTTTGCTTCTACATGATGAAATGAAATCATACAAATGAACACGATAAGCGAATTGATGAGAAGTAGACTCCTTGGCAATAACTCTCCATGTGCTTTTGCCAAAGCACTATCTTCATGAGCTTCACCATCTTGGAACATAGATTGAGGTAGACCACTTTCCTCATCCTTGAGATGATCCAAGCTCCTCTTGGCCACACTTCCACAAGGATTAGCATCAATTTTGAAAAGCTTACCACAACTAGTCCCTAGCAGAATGCCCTTTCTTATCACAAAGGAAGCACTTCTTGTTGGATTTGCAACTTGTTGATATTTGTGATGACTCTTCAACACTCTCCTCCTTTGACTTGATATCACACAACAATTCATTTGAAATAGGTCCATCATAAAATACTATGTTACTCTATAAATATAGATTTACTTTTTTTTTTAAATGTTATTGAAGTTGTCAAAGATAGCACGCCGACGTGCTAGCTTGTAAATTTTTTATTTCAATTAAATGAAATTGTTTTGAAAAACTTTTTGAATTTTTTTTTTTTGGAGCTGATTTGACTAGCATATCGGTGTGCTAATCGAGTAAATTATAAAATAGAAAAGTTATTTTGACACATTTGAGAATCAAATTTCGAGTAAAAACATTACTTCAGAATATGTTTTTCAACCTCCAAGCATAGTAAGTTGACGTGCTAAGAAAAACAACTAAAAAAAAAAATTGCAACCTTTAAAGATAGCACGTCGGTGTGCTATATGAAATGAGAAAAAAAAATTTGCAGCGAGACATCCCGGAAAAAAAAAAAAAATTCCAGCCTCCAAACCTAGCATGCCGGAATGCACGATTTGGAGGCTGCAATTTTTTTTTTCTTGGCGGTCGTCGTGCACGTCGGCGTGCTATGTTTGAAAGCTGCAAAAACAAAAAATTAATTTGAAATTTTTTAACTTTGTGACATTTTTAACTATGTACCAAACCACAAAAACCACATTCTTAATAATAAATATTCAAGCAGTAGTGTAAGAAAGGTAGCACACTATGTGCTATCTTTTTGTTGAATCATGGCCAAAAAGAAACTCGCAAAACTCGCAATGAATTTACTCGCAAAATGCCAAGGCCCAATCATTATCATATGAATCATTACCTAAATCATTGAATAGAAGTTCTTGCTTGAAAAAAGAGAGTACTTCAATCATCCTTATATTTAACACTAGAGTTGTTTTCAACACACTTTTGTGTGCCATCACACAAAAGCATGCATAAAACCCTTGGTCACTTGACGAGACATAGCATGCCATCAAATGATTGAAATTTCAATCTTTCCATTGTACGTAGAACTAGACTTGACTCTTCATTGTGTTATCAGAAGATCTAAAATTTTGTTTTCTCCCAATTGATGCAATTTACCCCCAAAAAACTTCAATTTTCAGCACTTCACGTGCGTAACTTTAGGTGCACATATATATCTCTGAAGGACTCCAAATTTGATTCTTTTTTCATAGACATGTTTCTATGGTAATAAAGGGTTTTTGAAAGTAGATAGTCAAACAAAGGGTTGTAAAAAGCACCTTCAAAAGAGCTGTAACTTTTTAGCACCTTTCAATAATTTTCAATGCTTTTCAACATTTGACATGGGTAACTTTAGATGCACATATTTGTTTCTACATAACTCCAAACTGAAAAAAAAAAAAAAAAACTTGAGAGACATGTTTCTATAGTCATATGATACTTTTTAAAGTAGAAAACCCAAAAAAGTATTGTTAAAATCATGGTGTTATACACTCAAATGTGATACTCCCTGTTTTGGTAACTTTGGATACATGTATCTATCTCTATAGACCTCAAAATTGAATTTTTTTTTATAAGCATGTTTCTATAATCATATAGGATTTTTAAGAACAGACAAGCAAAAAATTAAATGTAAAATTTGAAGTCTCATCAGTACCCCCAGATGTTGACACATCATATCTTACAGATAAGTTGCTCAAAATGAAGGTCTCAAAATTTTTAATTGATAAATGTATATGAAGAACACACATGTGCTCTACTCTATCCAGTACAAACTACGTCACCGTTCACTATGTAGTAACTGCATCACCTCACAACTAATATCTATACAGATTACACTAACGGTACATGTATATATAGAGATCTGAATGGCATAATAGAGATGATGATACATGATGAACACATGATCACATGTGATGACACAGAGACAGAGTGTGTGCGAGAATCAAAGTTCTTCTATAAACTCCATTGTATTAGACTATATGATTCCATAGAATCAGAGATCATTAGAGAGAGTGAAAGTAATTCAAGAAGTAGAGATATTATTGAATCTATCGTAGACATAGTTGGATTGCAGCACACGATGCATTCACTATGAACCATTCTCGGGCACAAGATTGTGGTCGATCATTGTTTTCACAACTGTTAATATACAAATTCTCCATTTTCTTTAAGTGTTTGTACACTAACAAATGCTATTTGATAATTTGTTTCTCTACTACTGATACTAGTTTCCAGTATTCATATAGAATATCTATTCGAATATAGCATGGCTGTCATAGATGCCAAACTGTATCGCTCTCTTCATGGGTGTCTCTGAAACCTACCAAGATAATCCTCTGACATATAAATGATCTACGATAATAGATTGATAGTTTACTTTGCTTCCACCATAATTTATAGTTGGCTTTCTTTTGACTACATTCATTATAGAGCTGATAACATTAAATTCTTTAACGCTTGTACCACCCTCAACAAGTGGTATTAGAGTGTGATTCCATCAAAAAATCACCAACAAGTGGTATGAGAGCGTGATTCCATCACAAAATCACCAACAACAAGGGCATGTATA
Source organism: Diphasiastrum complanatum (assembly GCA_029204225.1). NCBI lineage: Eukaryota > Viridiplantae > Streptophyta > Lycopodiopsida > Lycopodiales > Lycopodiaceae > Diphasiastrum > Diphasiastrum complanatum. The sequence goes on along the minus strand of CM055111.1, from coordinate 39,134,941 downwards.
GACCCTTCTGTTGAGAATGCAGGTATGGGAATTGTTACATTGACTTGTCCTATGCCTTTGAACTTGATGCTTGATCCTCCTCCTTGGCCTCCTTTGCTTGATCCTTGTTGGATCCCTTGGTCTTCTTCTTGCTCTTGAATGAGAAATTTTCATTCTCATCTCCACCTTGCAATGATAAGAAACTCATCCTAGCTTTTACGTGGAGCATCCTACACTCTTCAGCCACTAGCACACTATGGAGCTTATCAATTGATGGAAAAGTGTCTTGGATGGCAAAACTTTGAACCGAATTGAAAATTTCATCTCTAAGCCATTGAGGATCACTTGTACAAGTTCATTATCAAGGATCATTTCTCCTATGAAAGCCAACTCTTTGTTGAGAGACTTGATCCTTAGCACATACTCTTGTGCACTTTCATCACCTCTCCTCATGCTTTGGAAGATTTGGTTTCTTATCATAGGCACTCTTGAAGTGTTGTTGGATTCATATATAGCTTTTAAAGAATCCCAAGTTTCCTTGGATGAAGTACAAGAGGACACTTCCTTTAGAAGTTCATTACTAACATTCATCTTAATGCAATGCAATGCTAGTCTAGCCCTCTTCTTGGACTTTTGCCAATTCTTGTCCTCCAAGAGGCTCATCCTATCCATCTAGAAAAATGTCAAAGAGGTCATGAAGTATCAATAATGACTCCATTCTTACCGGTAGTTTGTAGAATTCAACCTCTCACTAGGACTCCATCTTCCTAAAAACTTGTACTATTGATGTAGTTCTCAGCCCTCTTTAAGTTCTTTTCCACTAGCAACTCACTTGATGTTCAGAAAGACACAAGTGGCAAGATCCCCTTGATCTTGATTCAAAACAACACTTAGGAGGGATTCTACAAAACAATGCTCAAGAAAGTTGGAATTGATTTGATCCTGGAAACTCACAAAGGTTTCACTAGTCTTAATTATCTCAAACTTAGCTTATAGCCATCTCAATGGACTTCTAGCCATGGTTCTTACACTCTCTCACAAAGATGAAATGAAAATTAGATGAGATTCTATCAAAGACTTATCAATTTCTATCAATTTTCATCATTTTTGGACAAAAACATGGCTAAATCTTACTCCTCCCTCTTGATGGTTTTTCAAGACCTGTAAATCAATTTTAAAGGGCTTGAACTCAGTCTCAAATAATTAGATCTTAATGACATTAAGCCAAATCCAATTGATGGGAAACATGCTTTGATGCTTTTGTCGCGGAAGTTTTTTCTTTGTTTCGTGTTCGTCCTCTCTTCTGATTCACAAACAATTTTCTGTCTTTGAATTTTCTTATCGTGTGGAAGCTCTTACGGGATCCCAGACACTCGACTATGCATCACAAAACATATTTTATTCTAGCAATCAAGAGACACAACACAAGGCCAAGAGATACACAAAATAGAGCAACCATATTGTCAGTATGGTTTTAGAGCAAGATCGTTAGTGTCTCGCTTGTTGGCGGAATGACTCTCTGCTCTTTCGCTATGTTCAGCTCATTGGCAGACTTTCATGCACAGCTATGGTATTTTTGCTTTCTTACTCTAATTGCTACGTCTCTCTCTGTTTCTTATAGATCTCTATATTCACTATCTCTCTTCTTTTTCTCTCATTGGTTATGATCCAGAGAGGATCATTTATACCTCCACTGTGTGGAGTTTACAAGATAGCTAAACGTAGAATCACAAGAGTAGTTAACGCTAATCAACTAGTTAGCTATTCGTTTCAGCTGGGCATGAAGCTCGTTGAGCTGCCAGCTGGCAGTGCGAAGGATTTCTCTTCGTTTGTTTCGTTTTTTTCGTTTTGCGGTCCTAAAGGTGTGTTTACGATTCACGATTGATTCGCGAATCGTTTGTGCTTCGAATCAAAGACATGTTGATTGTAGCGAATTGTTCTCGTTCGACCTTCGTGTCTTGTTCGTGTTGCGACAAAGTTGCAGGAGTTCACCATTTCTGACACTCCCTCTTGAACCTTGCAGCTTTGTTCATTCAATCCAATTGTCTCTCTTTGCTTGGTAAAGAGTGGCTTGTCGAGCAGTTTCGTGAGGAGATATCATACTTTCTGATTTTATGAACTGGACTTGTCGCTCTCCTTTCAAGATCAAATCTCAAATGTGATGGTACTTCAGAGGAATGTGCTTCGTCTTTGAATGGAAGACAGAATCCTGGGACAGATAAATGGCACTCTGGGAGTCCATCATCATCGTGCTTGGCCCCTCTTGTGGTATCTCGATTGCCTCCAACATCATCAGCAGCCACACTACCTCATTCGCCACTTTCGAGGCTGCGACATACTCAGCTTCGCAAGAGGATTGAGCTACCAAGGTTTGCTTTTTGCATATCCAGCTGATTGCAGCTCCGCATGCTATTGTACATCCTCCAATAATGGACTTGTTGTCATCCTTGCAGCTCGCCCAGCTCGCATCACTATAGTGATGCAGCTCAAATCCTTTCTCCTCGTTTCTAGCTCTGTAGGTTAATCCAATATTCTAGGTACCCTTCAGATACTGTAGGATTCGTTTGGTCATTTGCCAATGTGCTAGACCAGGATTGGAACAGAATTGGCTTAATGCGTAAACAGAGAAGGCCAGATCCGATTTGGTACAGATTGTCAAGTACATCAGACTCCTGATTAAGTTTTGGTAGGGTATACTTGCCATCTTTTGTTCTTCCTCTTCTATTTTTGGACAATCATGTTTCGTGAGCTTGGCTCCAGCTATCATTGGTGTGGCTTTCTCTTTGCAGTCCATCATGTGGTACTACTTCAGCACTTTTTTGGCGTATTCTGACTGACTCAAGTGCATTTTGCCATTTGTTCGATCTCTTCTGATCTCCAGCCCTAGTCATTTTGTTGCTTCTCCAAGATCTATGATTTCGTAGCTTTCAAAAATTTGACTCTTCTTGTCTTTGATCAACATCAAGGAGTTTCCTATCATCAACAAATCATCCAAAAAATGGTCAGTATCACAAAATCCTTTCCTACTCTTTTGATGTAGACATTACAGTCTGGTTGAGTAGGGTTGAATTCTAGAGACTTCAGAAGGTCATCAAGCTTTTTGTACCAGGCCCGTGATGCCTGTTTTAGACCGTAGATGCATCTTTGCAATCGATAGACATATTGTCTATTGTTGGGGTCTTCATAGCCTTCAGGTTGCTTCATTTCCTCCTCTAGATCTCCGTGGAGAAAGGCTGTTTTCACATCAATCTGGTGAATTTTCAGATTGTATTGTGTGGCGTATTCAAAGAGTAGCCTTATGCTTATCATCTTCACCATGGGCGAATATGTGTCAAAATAGTCGACACCAAATCTCTGCATGTAGCCCTTTGCGACAAGCCTTGCCTTGTAGCGGCCATAGTGCCATCTGATTTTAGCTTTTTCTTGTACACCCACTTGCAGTCGACTATGTTTTCTGTTTTTTGACAGTGGCTCTAATGTCCATGCCTCGTTTTGTCTCATCGACTCGATCTCCTCTAACATTGCATGCTTCCAGAATTCTCTCTCTGGACTCTGGATAGCTTCTTGGTATGTTGCTGGCTCTTGTATGAAGCTGCAGTACTCAAACTACGTGTCTTTACTCCATTGAATATTGTCAGAATAGCGTTCTGGAGGTCTTCTTTTTCTTGTTGACCTCCGAGGTTTGTTTCGTCTCTGCTCGAACATTTCTTATTCGTGGGGTCGATCCTCTGCTTCCTGCTGCTCTAGAGTCTGGGGCTCTGCATTCTGATTTGATGTAAGTCCTCAATCTCCCTCTTGAATAGGCAACAGTGTGAAGATCTCATGGCCTCTTTTGTCTTTCATTCGTAAAATGTGGAAATGCCACTAGGATGCCACCTAAGGAGCTCTCTTGCTTATTTAAGAGACTCCCTCTTTGAGAAGATGAGCTTTTTGTGCCATGTACCGACTCCATGCTGAAATGAGAAGAGCCTCCACAAGTTTTGGTGCATCCATTGAGCTCCTTGGTCATGCTTGTTTCTTGAGTGATTGCATTCATGATCTTGCCCTTCCCTCCTTTGTGTGTGGTTGTGGATTAGATTTCGTGCTTTTCCTAGAGTAGATTAGATTTCCTGCTTTCCTAGAGTGGATCAGTTTTCATTTCTTATTTGTGGATTAATGTAGGAATCAACATGCAGGTAAACTAAATAGGCTAGAAATGTGGCATAAATCTTGCATATCCTCCAACATTCAGAACTCGCGTCGGGCGTTGATCAGGATTCAGTCCGAGGCGCGTTAGGCATTCGACAGATCGTCGAAGGAGTCTCTGATACCATATTATCACTATATGACCTGCAACGCTCTCTGATTTGGTGGGTTTTTCTGTCAAAATCGATGGAAAGAAAGTGCATTGCGAGATTTGCATATAAATTTAGTAGAGGGGAGTGGATGTACTGCTGGTTCTAGGGAATTCATGAGCTTGACTAATGCCTGTTTACAGTAGATTCACAAAATCAACTTGGAGACACGAATTCCATTTCTGTAGTTGAGCGTCTGTGGAAATTAGTCTACAAGAAGTATTAGTCTTTGCGAAAGGTGGATGTTGTGTGCTTCTTCCTCTTATTGACTAATTTGTGTTGGGTTATGTGAGAAGAGCACCTGCTAGAGAGATAGAGCGTGTGGAAATTAGTCTAGAAGAAGTGTTAGTCTTTGCGTCGAAAGGTGGATTGCTTCTTCCTCTTATTGACTAATTTGTATTGGGTTATGTGAGAAGAGCACCTGCTAGAGAGATAGAGCGTTACAGACTGCTGATTTTTCCTACATTATCCATCCAATTGCAAAGAGAGAACCAAGAAAACAAGAACGTTGCTGGAAAAATCACATAGAAAATAAGAACCAATTGAGAGTACAAAGTTTCTTCTTCTCTGGATCATTATCCCACTCTCTATGTCCCTTCTCCTTTATAGGAAAAGATATGTCCCTCCTCCTTTATAGGAAAAGAGAGGAGCGTGTACATGCCAACAAATGGGTGCTTGGGATTGCCACATGAGAGCTTACGTCAACAAACAAATGTGTTTTGCTTGATACCAACAATTTGGGAGCTTATGAATATAACTAAACATTATAAGACTTAGGTTGAGAGTCTGATCATGTACAATCTGCACATCACTCACAAATAACCTTAATTGACCAGGTAGAGAGAGCCTGTCCACTCATGGAAAAAGTTCCTGGATAGATGCGGTGATATCAGAGAGAACTTCAAGGATTGAAAGTATACAAGCCGCTGGGCTTGACTTCAATTTTAGATGGGCGTCAGAACCATTCGCGCTGATCAGGCAGAGAACGCATCTTTACCTTGAAAAGATTGACAGCGAAGAAGTCGTTAGATTAGCTGCCGCACTTAATAAGGGGTTCTTACCTTTCTTGCAAGGCCTGGAGTTTCGTCACTGTACATTTGGTGACATGGGTATAGACTTGCTGTTGACGGCCATATCCGGCATCCAACACCACTTGCATACGTTGGTAATGTGGGGCAGTGGAATCACCAAACAGGGAGCTGGGAAACTGGCCTCCCTGATGGACAAGGAGTCCTATCTGAGGCATCTTCGCATCCTGGATCTGAGTGACAATAATTTGGGAAGAGAAGGTTCTTTGGTTCTATTCCAAGCCTTGGAGGCCAACCCTCCTCTGTTTCTTCAGAAATTAGATCTGTACAACATCGGAATGTCCTCGGAAGCCGCGAAAGCACTGGCAAGAGCCATCGCCTCCGGCAAGCTCTCGACTCTTAGGAAGATGTATTTTGGGTTGAATGCTATCGGAGCTGAAGGATGCAAGGCTCTTCTTAGCACTGAGAGTGTTGTTCATCTTGCAAACCTTGAGGAGTTTTTTATAGACAGAAATGACATCGGGGACGAGGGAGCCTTAGCAGTGGAGATGGCAGTGATGGAAGGGCATCTCTCAAGCTTGCAGGAATTACATGTATGGGATAGCTCCATAGGAACTCGTGGGGCTCAAGCTCTGGCGAGAGCGCTTAAGACACGTCAAATCCCCGCTCAAACACTGCTGCTGGAGAAGAATGATATAGGAGAAGCTGGTGCACAAGCCTTCATTGACGCACTCGTCCAATACTCTCGCTTAACAACTGAGGTTCAATTGGATTGGCCTAGCGAGACGATGCGGAAGCAAGGAGAGAGAGCCCGATTCAACAATCAGAGAATCAAGAAAATTTTGGAGAGATTAGGGGGCGAAGGAGGAGACTTGATGCAAGGTACGTGCGGGAAAGTGATAGTGTGCAGTTATGGGCAGGTGGGAAAGACAACCCTTACAAACTCCCTTAAACTGTTGACAGGAGTTGCAGCAACCCTAAAATCCTCCCCAGGTTTCAATTTAGCCAAGAGACTGAAAATTCGATCATCTGCTCATAAATCCAGTCTCCGTCATTCTCCAGATCCTGGGCCAAAATCCACCAAAGGAATCGAAGTGTGTACCATAGGTTGGAAAGGAAGAGACAATCGGAAGTGCACGTTGCCGGTCAATCTGAGTTCCATGTGTTGCACTTCAATACTTCACGGGCCTTTATTCAAAGACATGAGCTTATCTTTGATGATCAGCCTCTAGAGGTGGTTTCGTCATATTCCTACTTAGTGGTATCCTTAACAACCCTTGTTCTTGTGGTGACTCCCTTTTTCTAAGTCTTGTGATCCTTCTTTAGGCCATATTGTTACTTCAGATGCATCAATCCTTCCCTCATCGTTTTGAAAGAGTCCTTTTCTAAAGGCACTAAATTTTGTCCTCTTCTTTAAGTAAATTGCTAAAATCTACAACTAACAGTATCAATATGTTCATTTACTGTTTTGAAGAATCTTGTGGAGTCCATGGTTTGTTATCAGAATGGATAGCTAAATTGATAAAGACTATCAAGGTTAGTTTATGTGAGCATTTTGAGATGACAGACTTAGATCTAATGCATTACTTTCTAGTGGCAAATTGTAGACAATGTTAAGCTTTCGCAAGCTAAATATGCTCATGAAGTTCTAGAGAGATTTCATATGTTTTACACAAATAGAAAAGCATGTTGTTGTTATATTACACTACAGCACGAATAGCAATTACAACCAACAATGACGACGTAACTGGGAGGCTCAAATAATACATCTCATGGACGGAGTGACTCAGGTAATCTGTGATGGGATGATCTACTTATAGATTGCATCCATGTATTAACTACATTAAATGTTTGTCACCTAATTAGGTAAGTCGTTGTACATGGAAGTATATGGCTTTTGTAACAACTATACATAGTATATATGGTCAACAAATCAGGAACGTTGATGCGGATGAGGACGTCGCAAATTCTCTCACTTCGCATTTTACGTAAAGTGGTTTTCTCTTACTTTGCAAATTTCGGGAAGTGGCTAGGAACGTTCCTCGTTCAAAATAGATGACTTTCAACATTTTTCTCTCTCTTCGAGATTTTGCGAAAAAGCCGAAGGTGCCTGTAAACAATTTAAAGTGCCCTCAAAAAGGCGAAGATGTCTTTAACAGTTTAACTGTGGACTTGAAGTGAAGGTCTACTATTTCTAAAGTCTTGACTTTAGAAGTTGTGACTTAAAAAGAACAAATCACCATAACACGATTAAATAGAACTTGAAAAAGAACTCAAAAACTTAGAAAAGAGCTTTAACATTCAATCACAAAATCATTTATTCAAGAGACTTGCTGAGGGGTCAAGATGGGGAACCCCCCCCCCCCCCCCTCCCCTCCGAAGGATTTTTCTTTTCAAATTATGCAATATGAATTGGCCCAGTAGGAGTGGTATCAACAGAAGAAACGGGGATGGAGACAGAAACAGATGTGGATGGACTAGGAAGAGAGGTAGTGACAACATAAATTGGAGTGGGGGGTTGCACGGAAGATGAACTGGCGGTGATTGATGGAGTAGTTAGTGCGGCAGTGGAGACACGTCGTCGGGTAACAGGTGGAAATGTGGATGTAGAGGCAACGCCACACATTCGTTTGCTGGCCGTTGTGTTAATGACTACAGGTTGGAATGAGGTAGATGCTTGAGATGGTGGGTAAAGGTTAATATGTGGCACAAGGGTAGATAGGAGATATGAGCGTTGAAAACCGCGCACTTTCGTCTCAAGAAGTGCGTAGGCAAAGTTACACAACAGGGGGCCTGCTGCGATTTGCTCGGGTTTGATGGAGTTTGTTAGTTCTCGAATAAGAAAGCTATGCCAGTCATATAACACAATGGAGGGATTAGGGAATTCTAGAAAGGATTCCACTATCTGACTCAGCAACGTAGACTAGATTCTGTCCTTGCGAAATGTTGAAATAACCAGAAAGTTATTCAACAGATGCGTAGCCGCCTGAATGACTGGTTCTGTGATAGCTTCTATCAGGTACCCATTGTTAATCTGGATGGGAATTTCTGGTGTGGTTTGGGTGGCGAATGGTTTGATTAGAGCTTTGGCATGGCGATGGGAGATGGGTTGACGATCATCGGACATAATGCCAACGGTGATCATCGAGTCGGCATTAATCCTGACCTTGTACATGGTACCTTGGTACAGGAAGTGGAAACGAGCCTTGTCCTCGTCTCAGGTGGCGTAAGCGTGAAGGGCGAGGCCCATGTTAATCTCAGAATGGAAGAGCGCCGAGTAGAAACCCATTGCTTTAAGGAGGGGCCCAGCTGTTTGCAGTCATGGTTGGATCAAAGTGTCAGAGGGTAGAGGCCAAATATGCGTGGCCTCGGGGATGTCACGCTGGATCACCTGTTTGGCGCCAGAGTCTTAAGAGGATGAGGAGGCCATGTTAGCAATGATGATTAGTGGTCAAAAAAGTCGAAAAAGTAGAAAAACGGTGGAAAATGGAAGGAAATAGTAGAAGACTGAGAATAATGAGTATTGGATGACAATGATTGTAGTTCAGAGCGCAGATCGGTATTTGATATGAGCAAATGACAACTGGTAGGAAGTTTGGTTGAAAACAGAAAACTTGATATTTTCAGTGAAAATTTTGGTAGAGCTTCGCTAGCAAAGGTGACAAATGACTCGAGTTCAGCCCTTATATAGCGAAATTTAGAGTGCGTATTAGGTAAAATTTACTTTTCCTTGTTCAGTTCCACCCAAATTTTGGCAGACACCTTCCTCACAAAATTTTAAGACCTCAGAGAAGTCTGCAAGAGTTCAGAAGGTGATTTGACTACTATGCGAAGGTTCTGCGAGGGTTCAACTCTCGCAGGAAGTGATCTCTCGCACAACTTGTTCCTGTGATTGGATTTTCAAGATCAGACCATGTAGACAGGCTAATTTCACTGCTCTGATTTCATTTAGGCACCTTGCAAGAGTTGGTAAGTTGATCTTGATGCTCTGCGAGGGTTCTGAAAATTCTGCTTCTGAGAAATCTCTCATACACTAAAAAATGATGATTTCTCCATCAGGAAATCTCGTAGAGATTTTCATGGATGCATCTAGGTCAGATCTGATGACTATCCAATTTCCAAGAGCTATCTTCCAAGGGATCTCAAAAAATCATGAAAAAAGTGCTCCTTCAAAGTGTTTTTTTTGACGAGATCTCGAGATTTTCTGATTTTTAACTTTTGTAAACTGGTAATCAGCTTCATCCAGACTTGCTCTGACTGTTGGTAGTACTCTGGAAGTTCTAATGAATTCTTGGTAGTAGATCCCTCATTCAGTGTGATGATCTGCTTCCTTTTTTACCCTATCAAGATCTGGATCCTCCTTGAATTCTGATGGATTTTTCCGATCCTGCCAGATCTGGCTGAATCTTGATGGATTTAGCTTGATTTGGCTTGATCTCCTTAGATCTAGCGGTAATGGCTGAGCAAATAAGCTTTTTGTAACGTGCCACCCCCAATCTGGATCTGTCTTACTGTGGTGGCCAGTACTTGTGCAACCGACTACCATTGATGGGTGTGTCGAAGGGCATTCCATCAAGCTGTTCTAAGTTCACGGCTCCATGATTAAGAATTTCCTTGATCCTATAAGGACCTTCGTCCATGAATTTTAACTTTCCCTTGATCGCCTTGGTTTTATACATCAGGACCAGATCTCCTGAACGAAGATCCTTCTTTTGTAATATGTGATCATGCCAAGCCTTGCGTCTTTCCTTTTCCGCTGCCAGTGCATGCACAGCTAGTAAGCATGTTTCATAGAGTTTATGGAGAGCTTCGTGGCGTAGCTGTAGAGATTTGGACTCATTAAGACGTTGCGTGGTGGCAATCCTTAATGATGGAACTAAAAACTCTACTAGCATCACAGCAGTCTGACCATATACCAATTGGAAGGGTGTTTGATCGGTGCTCCCTTTATATGTTGTCTTGAATGCCCACAATGCAGCATGCAACTTGTGTTCCCAATCTGATCTGCTAGCTTCAACTATTTTCATGAGCACACTACACAAAATCTTATTGGATGATTCTGCTTGCCCATTACCATGAGGATAATAAGGCGTACTGGTTCTGTGGATCACGAAGAATTCCTCCAATAGAAATCGAGCACACGGAATGGGTATCGCCGATAGTTATAGTACCCAAGAAGAATGGCAAAATGCATATCTGTGTGAATCTGAAGGCACTTAATGCAGTCACCAAGAAGGACCATTTTCCTTTATCATTTACAGAAAGTGTCCTCGATAGAGTACCTGGTGACGACTACAACCAGGTGAAAGTAGCCCCTCAAGACCAGCACAAGACAACATTCGCCATGGAATGAGGAACTTATGCCTATAAAGTGATGTCATTCGGACTTTGCAATGCCCCAAGCACTTTCCAGCGAGTCATGCAGACGACATTCAAAGATTATTTGCAAAAAATTTTGGAAATTTTCTTGGATGATCTGTGCGTGCATGGACCAGATTCAGAACACTTATCCAATTTGAAAAAGGTGCTACAATAATGCTGTGAATACCAGATCTCCCTGAATATAGAAAAATGTCAATTCTGGATGACACATGGCTTGATACTCGGCCATACAGTGTCAAGACACGGGATCGCCATAGATCTATCAAAGATTAGGATCATTGTTGATCTACCACCACCTGGGACGATCCGCGAGGTCTACATTTTCATGGGTCATGCTAACTATTATAGGATCTTCATTCTTGATTTTGCAGAGTTAGCCAGACCAATTTACAAGCTCACAATGGATCCACATTGGAATGAGAAAGCTCTAAAGGCTTTCCAGAAAATTAAGGATGCATTGGTCTCGGCACCAATCCTATGACCACCCAATTGGTCCATTGAGTTCCACGTGCATACGGACGCATCGAAGTGTGCAGTTGGAGCAGTCTTAATCCAGCCATGTGAACACAAAAAGGATTTTCCAATCCGATGTGTTGTTGTTGGAATTTGATTTTCGAATAGTAGTTCGCAAGGGAAAACAACACTACATGGCAAATCATGTGTCACGAATCAAGGGAAAGGAGATTGCAACCCAATCCGATGATGAGATGGCAGATGCTGTCTTATTTTATGTAGATACGGTACCAGAATGGGCTGCCGACATTGTTGAATATCTAATGCGGGGCCAACCAGACAAATCACTACCAAAGGCGAAACAGTGGAAATTGATCTTAAAAGCTAGACCTTATCAGCTGATTGCTGGCCAGTTGTACCGAAGAGGTCCAGACGGAATTTTCGGCGGTGTATTCATCCTCATGAGACCACAGAGATCATTTTGCTTTCACATGAAGGCATGGGTGGAGGTCATTTTGCATCTGACATTACAGTTCGCAAGATTCTGCAATCAGGATGTTGGTGGCCAATGATTCATAAAGACACAGAGGAATACTTGAAAAAGTATGATGTGTGCCAAAGGGCAAGAAGACCAACGAGATTGAACTATGATCTACTGCACCCAGTCTTAGCCCAAGCATCGTTCAAAAAATGGGAATTGAAATCTACATCCATAAGTTTCTGCAACTCTTGCTTGATCAGTTCTGTATAATTCGGGTTGCAGCGGTAGTAACGGCTTACCTTGGGGACTGCTCCGTCCACCAAAGGTATGGTGTGTTGGACTACTGTTGGCGGAATGCCCTTTAGATCACTATAGCTCCAGGCAAAATAGTCTTTATATTCCACCAACAAGGATTATAGTCTCTTGAACTGTGTGGGTGTTAACTTCCCTCCCACATGCACTCTCCTTTCTTCTTCTCCTGGTTTTGCAAGATTCATCGGTTGTATTTGCGCAGGTCCCTCGAAGACTTATTCCGCTGGTGCCTGACTTTGATCAGGTTCTCGTTGGGCTTGCGGCATCATGATTACCACGTCGTCCAATGTATAATTCTTGAAAGTATCAGGCATCTCATGAACTGGAGCTCATCGAGATTCCTCTTTCAGCATATTGATCTTAGCCCGACTGGTCATTTTTTATTTTCTGTCACCTGTGTAGAAGATGACATTGTATCTGAGTCCAACTTGATTGACTTCAAGGAATCCAACACCTTCTTCTTGCCCTTTTTTGTCATTTTGATGGGTTCATCCTTGTTGTCTTTCTTTGGAACTGTTGTGACATTCACCTCATGGTTGCGAATATCAACGTCTACTAAAGCTATTGCCTCTTTGGGTAGGTCACTCCATTGGATCACCTGGTTGTAGCGTTGCTTCAACTGATTCTTCTTATTCGCAGGTGCCTTGGGTGGTTCGATCCTTGCCAAGCTGTTTCTCTGCTGATACTGCATTCTCTGCTATGGAATTGTGTAATGAAAGGATTAGATCCTTCATCTTTCTGATAAAGGAAGTGAGGTCTTTGCCATCCCATTGCAGGTTTGTCAACTGATCTTCAAGAAACGTGAACTGATTGTGTGATTTTGTCTGAAATTTTGTGAGTAAAGTATCTCACATCTCTCTTGCATTGGAGAGTGTAGCGAGGTCAAGAGTCAGGCTATCCTCAATGGATGATGACAACACGACTACTGCCTTATCGTTCTTCTCTCTCCATTCACGTACATCTTTGCCTCCTCGGTTCCATCCACCTAGGAAAATAATCCTTCTCCCTTTAGTATAAGAGAGGTCTTGACCTTCCATGCTAGGAAGTTAGATCCTGATGAGTTAAGAATTGTGCAGATCTTTGATTGTATACTGTTTATTTAAGCCATTGTTGTGAACTATGTTCTCACTTGTTAATGGTTATTTGTCATGAATGCTTTGCCTCATGGATCTGATAGCTTTGTGGCTATGTCAGACTATGACAGGCTCTGATACCAGAGAGCAAAAAAATCGCGAATTGAAAACAAAATATGAAGTGAAACAATCGCGAATGAAATCAATTTGGATGGTTGTTGGTCATTGCCTACTATATCATTCCTACAATTCACCCGAATGTAGACAGACATTGTTGACCTATGCTATAAATTAATTCAGCATTCAACAAGATTGAACCAGTGTGTGGAATAGATAAAACAAGTGAATGAGATACATGAACAATAGCAAACAGTAATTCAATCAAGATCAGACAAAATTCAGAATGGTATGTGCATAGTTGATACAACGTTGTCTATTGATCCTCTTGGTTTCAAGCACTGTGTGATAGACCCACACAGTGCATTGGCGTGACAGAAGCAATGTTCTCCCAAAGGGAACTGATTATTCTTAAAGATATTGGTGACAATTTTGCACAATTTATGCCTCATAAAGTCTTTCTTTTGAAAAACATTGATCAACGTTTGTACTTTCTCAATGAAAATGTTTTGATCACTACAACAAAACATTGCTGCAATGACCTGTGAAATAATGACCTCGCATGAATTGAAAATAGGCATGTTTGATGAAAGATGAATATATTGGCAGGTCGCAAAGGGTAGTGTTTTCCTTTTATCATTTTTAGACATTAGGAAATTGCCCGTATTTGACTCAAATTTAGTAATAATGTTTAACAAGTTGGCAATATTGTTTTCAACATTGTTTTTAGTGCTCTTCAACAAGACAAATGAATGTTCCAAGTAAAATACTTACATATTATTTGAGAATGATATTTTCTAGTGATCTTTGCACCTAGTAAAATTCCTATAAAAAAGTGGCTAGGTCATTAGGAGAAGCCATAATGTAATATCTGTTGGGTGCAAGGGTCACTAAAAAGCATATTACCAAGTGTAAAAGTGTGAAAAATGCAAAAATAAGCTTGGTAGAGGTCAAAAATCTTGTATATAGATAAACACACATGTGTGGAGCCTGTTCCCACGTGCGAAAATAGTGTACTTGTCATGTACCATAATCATATAGGTTGTACATATGATTTAATTCAAGTTCTAGTGGCTAAAAAGGCCAAAAACTAGTTTTCTACACATATGACACATGGCATCAGTCTATTGCTTGCATGAGCCACATCCTTTGGTTAGGTGTCACATCCCATGTGTAGAGGACAGCTCACATGTGTGGAATAAGCTGAAGTAGACAAATTCTGACTTCTAGAAGATTTTCAAGTGATCTCCATATAGAAGGAAAATGGACCAAAAGTGCTCAAAATAGAAGGTTTTGTCCAAGTGTCAGTTTTGCATGATGTCATATGACAAAGCACCTTCACACATGTGGGATCAAAGGGATGATCAGTACCACGAGCTCCCACTTATTGTATATATAGAGCCACATTTGGCCATAATCATTGTGAGACACCAATCTTGGTTTTGGAAGCAATTTTGAGTGATTCTCTCCATTTGTCTACATTTGTTTTGATTGTTTTGAGGTTCTATCAATGTGTACTTAATTTTCAGGTTGGAGTCCGTACTCAGACAGTGTTTCACGCGTGTGAAACCATAAAGTACACTTACCTTCAATTAATGATTGTTCTTGTTAGGATTTTGTGTCTAGAATTGATCTAGATTGATCTTAATCTGAAGTAGATTGATAGATCAAGTAATCTGACAACCAATCCCTCTTGAGGATCAGATTAGGATCCACTCTTGGTCCTTTTTGTACTTTTTGCACAAAAAGATTGTCTTGGAATTTAATTATGGCTAAAAATTTTTTTATGGCCAACAGATTTTGACATTTTACAAGGTGCAATATGCTTCCCAAAATTCTTTATGGTCATTTTATGAGCTGTAAATTGCTTTTGAAAAGTTTGATGGAATTCAAGATTTCGTAACATGTCACATGTCACTTTCATAAACAACAATCTACTTTACATTCTATATGTATAAAACTCACACACAAAGCTAAAGCAATACTTTTGAAAGAAATGCATTTTTTCCTTGCCACCAACACTGTGATACCTAAGAGTTCATTCCCCTCCTCACCTCTTACAAGATCGTAGCGAAAGCCATTACTAGAAGGATTGGCCCTCTCCTCTCCTCTCCTCCCACTTTTCCAAGAGTCAATATGGTTTTATTGAAGATAGGTCCCTTTTTGACACTATAAGGTTCTAGCCTACGAAAGAAGAAGCAGCTATCTTTACAAAGTTAGCCACTGCTACTCTTCTCACAGTCAAGCCTTCACACAGAAACTTATGAATCAACTGATATGTTGTGGCATTTTAGACTTAGCCACCTTAATTTCAATAGTATTCAGCAAATGTCTGCTCAGAGTCTAGTACAAGATCTGCTGTCTATCAACAAGCCAACTTCTCCGTGCGAAAGTTGTATTATCAACAAGCATGCTAGAAGCCCTTTCACTTCAAAAGGTATCAGATCCAAGTACAAGGGCTTGAATCATTAATCAAATCAAATCCATTTTTAGCAAGTATTGGTGCTAAAAACTAGTTTTGTGAGGGCGAGCTAGAAGCTAAGGTTTGGTGAGAGGATTTGATTCCAAAATTTGTAGGGTTCAAAATCCATATTGTTCACACGCGTGAGCATCTCTGAACCTGCATTTAATGTATGATATTCATTTGATCATTAAAAATTCAATTTGAGAGATCTTGATGTGGTTATTAGTGAAAATCCTAGAATAAACTACCAAGTTTGAGTGCCATTGATTAGATTTGAATTTGATTCATGAAATCTAAATAATCAAGGCTGAAATAAAGTCCTATTAAAGTCATTACAGGTCTTGAAAGTACATCAAGAGGTGTGAGGGAGATTGAGTCATTTTTTTGTCCAAAAATAGCCAAGAATGGTAAGATTTGTTTGAAAGTAGATTTCACATCATCTTATCTTCATTTCAACTTTGTGAGGGAGTGATAGAACTGAGATTATAGTCCATTTGTTGGATTAGAAATTTAATTTGAGTGAAACACTACAAGTGTGAGACCTTTGTGAGTTTCAAAGTTAATTAAATCTATTTTTTGTGTGTAGAATTCACTAGTAAGATGAGATCTATTGGAGTATACCTTCTAGAAGCTAGTGAGAGACTGAATTCTACTAATTATGCTATTTGGAAGGTTAGGATGGAGTCACTAATGGTGCTCCAAGACTTTATGAGTTCTTGTTTGAGGATGAAGATGAACCTCTAGGTGCACAAGAGTTAGTGAGATACAAAAAGAGATTTAGGCTTGCACTTCATTGTGTGAGAATGAATTTGAGCAATGAGCTTTTGAGAGAACAATCATCATGTACAAGTGCTAAAGAGGCTTGGAATTATTTAAAATCAGTCTATGAATTTAGCAACACTTCTAGAGTAGTTATGCTTAGAAATCAAATTTTGCAAAGCTTGAAGAGAAGTGAGGAGAGTACTGCATGCAAATCCACGTAGTGCATTGGCAACATATTCTTCTTCATAGGATGACTGGGCTACAACGGTCTACTTCTTGCTGACCCAGAGAACTGCTGCTCCTGATGCGATGGTGCATCCTTCCGAGACTCTTTTACAGTTGTCCTTGAGAGATGCCCAGCTAACGTCGCTGTAGGAAAGTATCCTGAAGCCTGCACCACGCCGTCCCTGCGAGCATTGGAGTGTTCACTCCTTTGCAGTTCTGCATCCCAAAGTCCTCTAGGATCTTTTGGGTGTATCTGGACTGGTGAAGGTATAACTTACCTCCCTCATAGTCCCTTTCAATTTGCAAGCCTAGGTAACACCTGACTTCTCCTAGATCCACGATCTCGAAATGTTTCGAGGTGTCTGCGTTTACTTCAGCAATTAGCTGCTCACTTATCAGAGTGTCATCCACATACACAACCACAATGATGATCTGCCCATCTGTAACTCTGATATATACATTGGAATCAGCCAAGAGAGGCTTGAATCCTGATGATTTCAGGGCTTGATCTTTCTTCTTATACCATTGTCAGGCTGATTGTTTCAGACTATAAAATCTTCTATACATTCTGCATGCAAAGTCAGGAAGTGAATTCGAGACATATCCTGGGGGTTGATCCATGTACACTTCTTCGTCTAATTCGCCATGCAAAAAGGTTGTCTTCTCGTCCACAATGTGGATCTTGAGGTCATAAGCTGCTGCATATGCAAATAACAGACATAGGGACGAATGTTTGATGACAAGAGAGAAGGTTTTAAAGTAGTCAATACCGTATCTCTGAGAAAAACCTTTCGCTACCAGTCTTGCCTTATATTTCGTTACATTCCCAATTGATCCGTATTTGAGCTTGAAGACCCATTTGCATTTGGCAGTCTTGTGCTTATGTGGTAATGGCACCAGCGTCCATACCTGGTTCTTCCTCATGGACTCCATCTCTTTGTTCATGGCTTGGATCCATCTGTCCTTTTCTGGACCTTCAATCGTCTCTTCGAAAGTCTGTGGTTCGCCACTGAACCCGCAGAACTCTTCTGATGTGGAAGCTGAGCTGCCTTCATTCTAAGGGGATGGTGAGAACACATTCTGATCCAAATCTTTATGTTTTATGCTTTGATGGTATGGTTGCTTTGATTGCTCTTTATGTTGATGACTTGATTATTACGGGAAATAATCAAGAGATGATAGACATGATCAAGAAAGACCTCATGAAACAATTTGAGATGACAGATCTCAGCCTAATGCATTATTGCCTTGGAGTGGAGGTGTGGCAAAAAGGACATGAACTGGATTTAGCACAGGTGAAGTATGTCAGAGAGTTGCTACACAGGTTCATGTTGAAGGATTGCAAGTCAGTGAACACTCCTATTGAACCAGGTAAAAAGCTTTCTCAGCTTGACGAGTCACAGCCATTTGATGCTACGTTGTATAGGCAGTTAGTAGGGAGCTTGATTTACCTTACCACGACTAGACCAAATATATGCTATGTTGTTGGTATTGTAAGTCAATTTATGGTAGCACCTACGGAAATGCATTGGAAGGCAGCTAAGCGCATTTTGCGTTATGTCAAAGGCACTTTAGATTATGGCTTGGCTTACAGGAAGCATGAGGGTTTACGTGAATTATGTGGCTATATGGATGCGGATTGGAGAGGTGACTATGATGATCGTAGATCCACCACAAGGTATGTATTCCAGCTTTGTGGTAGTTGCTTTTTCTGGTCTAGTAAAAAGCAAAGTACATTTTCTTTATCCACCACAGAAGCAGTAGGGCAATGTGTAGTGCAGCACAAGAAGCTATATGGTTGAGGCAAATCTTGGAAGAAATTGGCATGAAACAGGAGAATCCCACAACTACACGTAGCGACAGTCAGAGTGGCATTCAGCCAGCAAAGAATCTAGTGTTCCATGCGAGAACCAAACACATTGAGATTTAGTATCACTTTATACGTGAGAGGCTGTTGAGTCGTGAAATTCATGCTATTCATTGTAGTACGAACGAACAACTAGCTGATATTTTCACTAAGCCACTTGTTAGAAAAACGTTTGATAAGTTGAAATCAAAGCTTTTTGTACTTAAAGTTTGTTGACTTTAAAGCTATGTATATGACTGTATAGAAAGTAGACTTTACTTTAAAAGAGAGAGTTAGAATTAAAGTAGAATCACCGTGTTACTGTACTGTGGGTCCTATCAGTAGATAGGGATCAGTTGGCCTCGCCACGAGGCGACGGGACACGCGTCCTGTCAATGGCAACCTGGGTCATGCATGGGTTGCCTGAGTGAAGAACTATATGCATAGTGTATTTTCATTTTGAGAAATATAGTTGCTACGTGAGCTTGGTGTGGAGAGTGTTTTCTGTCTGTAACTGTGTAGCATGATCTCTGTTCCTGTTCGAAGCAAATTCTAAGTGAAACAATATGTTAGAATGAGCCAGAGGCTTCCGTGGATCCTAATGACAACATTGCAATTGTACCTAATCCAAGTCCACACATATCAAAACAACAAGTTGGTAATGGTCGTAATCGAAACAAGATGAGACGAAAATCAAGTTTGTCCGATTTGTATGTCATTGAAAGTTTTAATAGTGATGCAACTGGGATGACATACAATATTATGATTTCAAAAGGGCCCTCTTGCAAATGCATGGATTTATAGAAAATCATCAAAAACAAAAACAAAAATACACCAAATGTAAGTAAATATATTATGTTTACTTGAGATTAAAAGGCTTCGATTTGAATGAAGAGATGTTTATTTACCAACCAATACTAAGTTAACAAGAGTTGTTCTATGTGATGTCAAGGTCTTGACATCTTAAGGTTGTTGGTTGTTAATCAAACGACTATGTCTGCTCCTCTTTTTGAATTCAAGCTTAATAAATAGAATTTCAAACTTCATTGGGTTGTTTGAATGCAACTTAGAAATGTAGAATAGGGTTACAAATGATGTTATATTAATGCTATTTCACATCTTTATAATATGCAACATTATCAATACAAATATATATTCGTAAATGAGTCTAACTGTGCAATTCATTTTCAACAAACAAAATATCCAACAATTTGGAGATTGTTAAAATACGTGATTTAGCAAATCATAAGCTCGCATAACTCGCACACATTTACTTGCAAAGTGTCAAAGTCCCAAGCCCAAGGAAGTCTCTCTCTCCAAGGACACACACTTGCAAGTGTAACCCAAATTTTCCACAATTTTCTACCTATTATGAAATTAGAGTTTCGATTAACAAAGAGATTATTAAGTCCATATCGAAGGCAATTTTTTGAAATAACAATGTTCACAATATCACAACCTTTTTGCACATACCCTTTCATACAAAAATTTGTGCAAATTGTCACTACAATTTTTGAAATTTTAAAATAAACAAAATACTTCTCGCTTATTTCACAGTAGGGAAGGGCCTTTCTTTATGCCTAGGCGGAAGAGCATTGCAAAACTCCTCTCCACCCCAAAAAAAATCCCCATACCATAACAATATAAATACTCTAAAATAACCATGCTTGTACAAAACTTACTTGTAATAGAAAAGCATAAACATAGCATAAGATCTGATGCTAAAAAGGTGTATGCTTCACAAAAAGACTCATGTAAACAAGTTTGATAGATTATAAATGGATTGAAGGAGAGAACTACTCTTTGTTGAGATTCAACATCACTGCCTTACTCGGAACTCCATACCGGCATTGTTGGACACCCATCATCATATTATTGTTTACGAAAATGGCAGGCTCTTATAACTTCGGTTGTGCCTAGAGGGGATTGACTACACAGAAGCAGATACAGAGTTCAGGTTAACCTATGACAGAGTAGGAAATTGGATCTTAAAGCTAATGGAAATGGAAAGAGAACTTGGAGACAATTTCCTGCCCTGCAAGACATCCTAACAACCTTCGAGCTCGTAGTCGAGCTTTTATTAGCATATTGCTGAGAAACTCATTTCGTCGAAAAGCTAACACCGCTTCTATTTCTATCTATTTTATGTTACTTTTATTTTAAAGAGGCTTTGGCCCCACACATCTTGCGAGCACGGGCCGCACGTATGGCGGTTTGGCCCCGGTGCCCTCCTGACCACACGATTTCTTTTTTTTTTTGTTTATATCCCATAAGCATTTCTACAAGGTAAGGGGAAGGAATATATATAGAAACCCACCTAATCGCTAGCATGTGTGTGTGTGTGTGTGCCTGGGTGCCTGGTGCCACCCGCCTTGCTCGACGCCACCCGCCCTGCCCGACGCCACTGCCCGGCTCCACATGCAGGCTGCCCGACGCCACCCGCCCTGTCCGAGACCGCGGCTCGGCGCCGTCGGTGCCCGTGGCCTGGGGCTGCCTGTTGAAAACCTTCACGCCAACCACACCTCAAATTTTGGCGGGCACCCCCTGCGGACACCCGTCAGCCGCTGGGGGGCACCGGGGCCAAACCCCTCCCACGCGCGGGTGTTGTAAAGCTATCTTCATAAGCTTTACTTCCGGCACCAGCATTGTCCCTGGCGCCAGCAGCGCCCTTGCTGCTCCCGGCGCCACTGTGTTTAGAATCCAGCCGGCGCCAAGTTCCTATGGCTGAAAATCTTTGGTTGGTTCTAGCGAAGTCCATAGAGCTCAGATCGATGTGCAATCACCTCACACGATCTAGGCATTATTAAAGGAAGCCTGGGGATCAATAACATCTAGAGAGAGAAAATGACTTTCTAGAAAGAGAAAATCCTAGAGAGAGATAAACGTGCTTTACCAGCCTGGGTAGAGTGCTTGGTATGAGGGGAGGTGCCGAATCCCACCAATACTATAGGAGAGTGCGGGTTGCGACTCAGGGCGAGCTCCAACCAAGTCTCAGCCTCCCTTGCTGGAATGTTGTCATGGCTCTCGCCTTGGCATGCTAGCGCCCCGAAGACTAGGGTCGGTCACACACTTGAAATGTAACCTCCTCAGATTTATCAATAAAGTGGGATTTTCCTCAAACTGACTCTGATTACCTTCTGGGTTTCAATGTTCGGTAAAAGCGCCAGTTGTAAGGCCGCTTTCAAAATTTTTAAGTTGGCACATAGCTGAGGGTCGTATCTCGGGACGCCAACAGTATGCCGTCGGGACCATTTGGTCTGTGGCGCTAGCGGTATGCTGTCGGACCATTTGGTCCAGGAACTGGTTGTCTCCATACCTGTCGTGGATTTGTGGTTCTGAGTGTTCCTTGCATGAACGTGAATGGGTTTAGCTCTTGGGGAATGGGTTCTAACCTGTCGGCTGAGTTGGATGGCTTGCTTGGGTGGAAGTTACCTGTTTATGGCTGTCCAGTCTGGCGTGGCGCCAGGTTGGCTTCCAGCGCTCGTGACGAAGCATTCAGTTGGTTAAGTCTGATGTAAGTCAGACCGCTTGCTTGGAATGGATGTTTCTCGTTTGTAACGAAGCTTCGAGTTGGTTAAGTTTGATGTATGTCGGGCGGCTTTCTTGGAGGGAAGTCGCCCACATCGGGACCCCAGATCTGGCATGGCGCCAAGTTGGATCTCAATGTTGGTTTTCGGAACTTCAAGTTGGTTAAGTCTGATCGTTGTTGGCGAGTTGGCTGCTTGTATGTCAAGTGGGTTTGGATGGCAAGAGTTGAAGGCTGAGAAGCTAAGTCGTGATTCCCGGCTCCCTTTGGGATGCCTGCGCTGCAGCGGGCCGTGCTCGTAAGTCCCAGCGGGTTAAAGCGGCCCGAATATCCACACATACACACGTGAGCAGGGAAGGTAATGGGAATGTACGTAACCAACCCAACCCAACCACCACACCCGGGGGCCTATTACTTCTATGTATTTCATATTATCTATATAACTGAACTACTCATATTTCGCGTACAGATTTTTTAGCACTCATTCGCCAATATCATAGACATGCTCTTCAGTGCCCAGAAAAGATGGAGATCCAACATCTACTGTCGGATTATGAACTCTGGTACTGTATTGTGGAGGTTTGAAAGAGTTAGTAAATACGGAGAGACAATCCGTGTTCTTCTGAATCATGAATCATGAAATCTACGTCTTTAACAAGCCTCTCGGTTTGAGCAGTATAGAACGGAGATTTTAGTTGAGATATCAACATGACTCATGGAAGATGATCAGCACTGAGGAGGGTCGATACCAGGACATTATTCATCAAATAGCCATGATCCGGTCTGGAAAGATTCTGGCGAAAATTCATGTGGCCATTTTATCTCTTCTGTATCTTAAGGCCCAGATCTGTTTGGTACAGTTGAGAGCGATTGGTTGGTTTTCGAGATGTCATTTTGTTGGTCCACATAGTTGCTAGCAAAACCATCGGTCCTCCCAAAAGTTCAAGACTGTTTGCATATTTGTGTCGGAGAAGTGTAGAGAAAAGTGCACCCCAGACTGGAATAGTCATGTAAATGAAAGTGGTGATGGATGCATTCACACCACGCAGAGCTCGTATTTCCAACCAGCTGCATAGTGCACCACAGACGAGACCATTGTAGATCAATAAAAACCATGGTAAATGTTGAGCTAGCGTTGTGGAATCTAAGCCCCAATCACTAGAACTGGTGCATAGATTGCATATCTCCCAAAAAGCACCGAGGACAGTTAATACGGCTAACTGAACGACATTTAAACGCTTTGCATTCAATTCCGAGGACTTTTGCTCGAATTATTTGCAGAGCGGAAGTTAAAAGAACTGGCAAAAACCCATGGGTTTCCACCTTGAGCGCGATATATACACAAGCAACTTTTGATCAGTTCCTATATAGGAAAAAAAAAGAGTTTTTCTAAAATGAAATACACATAACTAGGAACTCTGCATGCACTAGGAAAAATGAAACAGTTCCTAGATTGACAATATAGGAAAACTTTTTCTATACAGGAAAATTTTGACCAAGAATTTCCTAGAATAAGTATTTTTTCTATATAGAAAATTTTTAACAGAAAAGAATTAGTTTTCCTATATGGATAAATAGCTTCCTTTGATCAGTTGCAATATAGTACCCAACTCTACTTGTCCCAAAGCATTAAATACGTTAAATATTGTGTCAGCTATTGTTTGATACACTTAGGCAACGCAAATTCCCAACTTAAACTATTAAAAAGCTCGCAGGCAAACCAGAACCGAGATGAGAATTCCCAACTAAAACAAAAATAAAGAAGAAGAAGGGCAAAGTTTAGAAGGAACAAACGATCTTGTATATAATGACGTAGAGAGTGAGAGTGACCTCAAAGCAAACAGTGGGCTGAAGCATCGCATCTTGAAATGGCACAAATCACAGTCATGAGTTTATTCAAACAAAACTAAGAGATACAGTCAATATTCCTTGCAGCAACTTATAATGTAGAACTGAAGAAAGCCATTCATCAGTTGGTTAGATGCTCGTTTCAAATTTCAAAAGCATCGGTGCAAGCAACATATGGCATTCTTCCTCCTCGTTTCTAAATTCTACATAACGATATGCAAAATTTGCACATATGGGACTCAATTGTTCCTAATAGAAGACTGTCTTGGACTTAATACAATCTCAGAACAACCTAGTTTTTCCAATTAGAATATTGGACTAGAATATGTTGAATTTCACACGTGTGGATTGTCCACTACATGTACTTGTGATCTCCTAAGGTGTGTAGATGCACCAAGATCAAGATTAGATTGAGATTCAAGATATGTCTTTGATTCCATGGCAAAAACACACTACTACATGCATTCAATCACTTCCAACTCTCACTCACACGTGTGGGAAGTATTCAAAAAATAATCTAAGTAAAAACAAGCTGCTCTCCTTGGGTAGAGAGAGAAAAAACATCATGAGCTCTCGGGTAGTGAGAGAAAGCTAGAAATCCAATAACTCACAAAATCCATGAAATCACCAAATCAATTAGATCCAAAATGAGGAGTACAATGATACTAGTAGATCCACAAGCTACCACTATGCTTAACTATGATTGGACCATACGTTGTCACCTTTTGATCCTATTGGACCATTGATCCATGCACCTCTTAATTCTATTGGACTATATTCAAGCACACCTCAATTTCCTATTGGACCTCACAAGGTTCCACCTCTAAATCCTGTTGGACCTCTTGGAATTCATCAAACAAAAGCTTTACACTTGTCTACACTCTAATTGGCACGTGTTTAGCCTCTTACTCTATTTTGGCTCAATAGTGGCATTACAAGTGGAAATGCATAATTTGCCATCTATGCCAAATTTATTCCTATCAACATCCTACACCTAGATGCTTGATGTAAAAAACATAAGACCCCTATATCTAACATAGATAATCTTTTTCAATTCTTCACAAAATATATTGCATCAGATGCTACATGATAATTTGTCTCCATGTCATTACAACAACTGTCAAGTACAACACGAAGATGATATGAGAACTGTCCGAGTGCCAAAATTAGGAGGTCAACATTGATATTACTTATGCTAATGACAAAATCTCCCAATGCATTTCAAAAATTGATGATTACCCCACATTGCAAGCAGAAAGATTCTTAGACGCCCTTCAAATGAAATTGACTTCTGAACTCATACAGAATTTGCCAAAGCGCAAGACTTAAATTTTTCAGAAAACTTTTGTGGTGGTAGGAGTTGATCCCAAACTTCTTTAGGATCAAATTCTGTACTATTCCCACATGTGGGCACTTCTAAACCAGCATTAAATGCACTACATTCATTTGGTCACTGTAAATTCAATTTGTGAGCTGTTGGTGTAATTTTTGGTGGAAATACTAGGATAATCTACCAAGATCATTTGCCATTGATTAGATTTGAACTTGTTTCATGGAATCTAATTAATCTAGGCTGAGTTCAAGTCCTATTAAGGTTAAAAACAGGTCTTGAAAGTACACCAAGAAGGAAGAAAGAGATTGTCATTTTTTTGTCCAAAAATAGCCAAGATTGGCAAGATTTGATTGTAAGTAGATTTCACATCATCTTATCTTCATTCCAACTTTGTGAGAGAGTGCTAGAACTGAGATTATAAGTCCATTTGTTGGATTAGAAATCTAATTTGAGTGAAACACTACAAGAAAGAGACCTTAGTGAGTTTCTAGAGACAATCAAATCCATTTCTTGGCAAGATTTGTTTGAAAGTAGTTTTCACTTCATCTTATCTTCAGTCTAGCTTTGTGAGGTGTGATAGAATTGTGATTATAAGTCCATTTGTTGGATTAGAAATCAAATTTCAGTGAAACACTGCAAGTGTGAGACCTTTGTGAGTTTTAAGTCAATCAAATCTATTTCTTGTTTGTAAAAGTCACTAGTAAGATGGGATCTGCTGGAGCATACCTTTTAGAAGCTAATGAGAGATTGAATTATACAAATTATGCTATTTGGAAGGTTAGGATGGAGTCACTCTTGGTGCTCCAAGACCTTTATGAGCCTTGATTGAAGATGAAGATAAACCTCTAGGTGCACGGGTGTTAGCTAGATACAAGGAGAGATCTAGGCTTGCATTTCATTGTGTGAAGATGTGAGAATAGATTTGTTGAGGGAAGTATCATCATGTAAAAGTGCTACAAAGGCTTGGGAGTCTTTAAAATCAATCTATGAATCTACAACACTTTTAGAGTTCTTATGCTTAGAAATCAGATTTTGCAAAGCATGAGGAGAAGCAAGGAGAGTGCACAGGATTATGTGCTTAGAATCAAGTCTTTAAATAGGGAGTTGGCTTCCATTGGAGAGAAGATTCATGATGGAGAGCTTGTACAAATTTATTTTTTTTGGTCTAGGAGATGACTTTGCAAATTTGGTCCAAGTTTTGCCATCCAAGACACTTTGCCGACTATAGAAAAACTTCACAATGTATTAGTGGCTGAAGAGTGTAGGATGCTCCACACCAAGGCAAGAATGAATTCATTGTCTTTGTAGGATGGAGATGAGAAAACCAATTTCTGATTCGAGGGTAAAAAGAAGACCAATAGAAAGAAGAAGCATCCCAAGAAGGCCAAAGAAGAGGATGATGTATCAAGCTCAAAGGACAAGTCAAAGCAAAAATGCTTCTTTTGTGGAAAGAAGGGACATTATGCATCCGAATGCTACAAGAAGCTAAGAGCAAAAAAGGAGGAGGACAAACAAGAGAGCCTTGCATTGAAGAGGATGGAGATGAGGAGATCTCATCTTTGATGGCATCTACATCCACTCCAACAAGCAAAAGCAACTCAAAGGACCTTGGTGGATTGATAGTGGGGCTAGCTCCCACATGACTTTCCAAAAGGACACATTCTCAACCTTACACTCTTTCAATGGTGCTAATAAATTTGTTTCTTTAGCAAATGATCAAGAATTTAAGATAGATGGTATTGGTATCATCTCATTAAGTCTAGAATCTAGCAAAAGGATGGATCTAGACAATGTCCTTTTTGTACCATCAATTACCAAGAGCTTTCTTAGTGTTGGACAACTAATAGATGATGGTTTAGATGTTCACTTCAAGCATGGAGTTTCTTCCATCATGAAGAATTTGTTTGTTTAAGTTGGATGCTAAAATTGCTATGGCAAAAGAGGAAATCATTCATTCAAATGTACACTTTTTTTCTCATGTACCAAGTAGTGATGATAAGATGCATGAAACATTTTTAGATGTTTATACAAGACATGCTTGGATCCATCTAGTATCTTGTGTGAATGAAAGTGAGATCAACAACTTTGGTGTCAATGATCTTGCAAGGATTGAGGAGGAGCAACGAAGTGATGGAGATCTTGAGGATCCACCTCAAAGGTCAAGTGCTCCAAGAAGATCCACAAAGGCAAGGGCCGAGCCTTCAAGGCTCACTTATCTTGGCAAAAGGTAATCAAGGGGAAGATTCTCAACCATTCACTTTCAACACTTTTCTTACTTCAATGCTTGATGAACCATTTTGCTATGAGATCTACATGAGGCATACCGAGATATGCTATGAGAACTACATGAGACAACTTGAGGGCTTCATCAAGAAGGAAGTTGAAGATAAGATGTGTAATGACTCATTTGAGAACAAGTTTTTATGTCTTAGTGATCCAAAAATTGTTATGAACCAATTAAGAGTAAATTGGTTGTTTGATCAAATGAGTGCTCTCATATTTAGGAAGAGCAAGAATGAGTTAATCACTCATTGTTTTGAAACATGTGTTTTTTCTTTTGGAGAGGCAAATTGTAAGCTTCTTATGAGAATAAGTGAAACATCCTTGAAGGACACTTATATCCATAAGCAAGTATGTAGCCTCATGAAGTTCAAGATCACTTGTAATTACAAGATTAGGAAAATCATGTTTACTTTTGATGGTTTGTGGACTAGTCATTTTAGCATGATAAATCTTGGTAATAGTGGCAAGTACATGTTTTGTGATCTTGATCAATGTGACTTTCACAAGACATGGAGACATCAGATTTCCTTCAAAAAGAAGCATCAAGATCAAGGAGGAGAAAGTTTCAAGTTCATGCATCTTCACTCAACATGGAAGAAATCAAGTGCAAAGTTGCAAGGAAGAATCAAGACTCTTCAATTCATCTTGGAGGAGATCAAGATCAAAGAAGCTCTATCTTGGATATGGTGATAGATCATGTCATCATCTTTAGGGGCTCATTACATTTAGTGCATTTGCAACCTTATTTGTGATGGAGTGGTGTCTTGGCTTTCCAAAGAGCAATATACTATATCGCAATCCTCAACCAAATCGGAGTACATCACTATTACAAATAAAAAAATTATGACATAAATCAATATACATACATGTGATGGATCAATAGGCGGTCTACGTCGACTGATGGAAGAGCTTGAAGATGAACCAATCAATAGTTGTTCATTGTACTTTAGTCTTGCTTGTTCCTTTTTTCTGTGATAGAGCTCAATTTTTATCTTTTCTCCAAATCATGTGGAGGTACGATTATTTTCCTAGAATTCATAATTCCAACCAAATGTCATTGTAAGAATAAATTTGCAAGAAAAATTATACACTCATATTCAAATAACAAATAAAGTGCAATTGATGTCAATATCAATAACAATATATACCTGCTATTGCGATCATGAGATGAATTGCTATCTAATGATGATGACATCATCGATGACATATACACATTGTAGCCAGCTACTTTATACCACATCATAAGTAATCATTATGAGACTGTATGTACTGAACAAATATAATACATTTTGTTAAGGACATGCCAACATCTAATCCATGTATATTTTAGTTATACTTAATGTAAATCTAATATTCTAGTAACATTGCTATCGATTTGACATAATATTACGTCATAAAATCTTAAAAAACTTGTCAAATTACTTGTTTAATAATAATATGTACTATTTCTTATCTCCTGATTTTGTCTTGTATGTCAAATCTCAAGAAAAATAAAATTTATATTAATATAAAACTAGTTTTAACAATTAAATACAACCATAATGATCTTTGAATTGATTTTTTTATGTTCCATCATATTAAAAAATATATTTTATGTAAAATCCTACAGTAAAA
This sequence comes from Diphasiastrum complanatum, assembly GCA_029204225.1. Classification (NCBI taxonomy): domain Eukaryota; kingdom Viridiplantae; phylum Streptophyta; class Lycopodiopsida; order Lycopodiales; family Lycopodiaceae; genus Diphasiastrum; species Diphasiastrum complanatum. The sequence goes on along the minus strand of CM055111.1, from coordinate 39,105,881 downwards.
TCTTCTCATAAAATCTAGAAAAGATTATGATAGTGAGATTGTTAATTTTTTTTTATTACTAAACTATGTTTTTTTGTTGAATGTAGCTTAGTGATTTTGGAAGACACATGACCGCCGCGTAGTACAAACAAAGTTATGATCATGGATATGTCGGCCTTTAGGCTTTTATGGAATCCCATGGATTGTTTCCAATCATAAACTCTTAACCTTTATTGTTTTGTGATTGTTTACTTTGTGGTTTACAAGTAAGTTTAATTTCAATTTAATTGAATCTTTGATTCTATTTTGTAGAGAGGCTCTACAACTTCAAGCGTTCGTGATGTGGTAGAAAATGTGAAAAATATTGAGGAGCAAAATGTGGAAGAGAACATGAATGAGAGCGAAGGGGAGTTTGAAGATGGGGACACCAACGTACACCTACAAGATGAAGGAAGCGAGGAGGGAGGAAGTGATGATGAGTAGAGTTTTTAAATTAAATGTAAGGCCTTGTAGAAGGCAATGTATGAAGGGAGAATTTATTCTCTCATCAATGTACTTTTTTTTTAAATCAATCAATATAATGTTTTGGCACCACATCATTCTTGCAAAAATTTTGAATGCATATATTTTTAATTCATGAATGCAAATGTATAGTCTTTGAATGTGCATCTATTGAATGCAAATGTATTTATTGATGTATTCAATGCAATGTATAGTCTATTTATTGCACATCTATGGAATGCAAATGTATCTATTGATGAATTCAATGTAATGTATCTATTTTAGCACATGATTTGCATGGCAAATGAATCAAAATAAATGTGAATTTACCTTTACTATTATATCTCCATTGTTTTTAATCTTTGCTTTTTCCTTTTGCATGCACTTGATCTTTCAATCCTTTGCAATGAAAGCTCTTTTTTCATTTTTCATATCCAAGCCTACATCACAAACAAAAAAGATCTTAAAACATATGATCACAAAACACATACTATTAACATCCAATAATGAACTAAAAATCCTAAACACTATCAATCTTCTCACTCACATTCATTCCCATCTCATCCTCACTCCCATCTATACTCTCTTTTTCTCTCGCACACACAACAGAAAAAGGAAGTCGACCTCTAGTTTAGGAGCGAACCACATTTTGGTTTGCGCCAAATGTTTTTTTTTTTGGGTCAAAATTTTTTTCATGGATTATCCACGCGTGGATAATCCACGCAAAATCCAAAGACTTAATCGCATGGATAAAAAAAAGCTTATCCACGTGGTATCCACGACCCCAGCTCTCTGGATTTCACGTGGATAAAAAAATCTCGTGTGGATAATCCATGTGTGGATAATTTGCCATGCAATATCCACACAAAAGCCGAGCCTTTTTTTAAAAAATCTTACTATGGCGTGGATTATCCATGCGAAATAAAAATTCACATTTCCGGCTCCGGGTGTCGGAGGTTTGCCCGGCTGCCGGTTGTCGGAGTTGGCGTGGATAATCCACGCAGTTTGAATTTCACGACATCCAACCGATCTGTTGCTGGAAATGACACTTGCATGGAACATCCATGCGTGGATAATCCACGCATCGTCTCCATGCGTATATCCATGCCTATCCACGACTATATCCATGCAAAATTTTTTTGCCCGTGCCTCCTCCTTTGTGTTGTGCGTGGATATTTGCTACATGTGTTCTTGTGACATTTAGTTCCATTTCGTTCAGTACAAAAAATACAATGACCTGTGTGGACGCATGGATGACACTTTCGTACAGAGCATATTGACAAAAATAGAAATACGTACGATTGTGGAGTCATGGCAAATTTTACCCAAGAGAGTCGAGCAAGCACAACGGACACCAGTTTACTTTCTTCTCCACTTGATTATTGTGGGACAATCAATGACATCTTTGAAGTTGGATTTAGACAATTCAGCTTTTTCATATTTGATGTCAAATGGCTCAAAGTTATTTGCAATGGTCCCAATGCAATTGTCAGAGATGAGAGTAGTTATTTTGCCATTGAATCTGCCAAGCTTTGGACAGATCAAAGCGATACATTTGTTTTTTATCAACCATGTGAGCAGGTACATTTCTTCTATGTCTTCAAGATGTCTATGCTCTTTTGTTGTCAATCAATTGATTTTTAGTGTATTGCAAAAAATGTATATTGTGTATAGTAATATCCAAGCAACTGTAACAAAGCTATGGATATTAACTACGAGTCAATGTTTATGGTAACATCGATCAATTACATGTGGTCTTTCACCCCGATCGTTCCAGATGGTCGTACGTGATTCAAGTCGCTCCTCGAAGTAAAATAATTTTTGAAGATAGAGATGTCATGGAGGACATGGCGCTGCCAGTTGATGCATCCTCATGAACAAGATCGTGACGACGGATTCAATAACACATTTTTGGAGGATGATCATGTGCAAGCTTCACAAGCTAATGATGATGTTGAGCGTGATGCATCATCATCGGATGGATCAACGACACACGACACACCTTCTTGGTCTCACTCGTTGCAACCGTCGCCATTAGCTTTTGAAGATCAACTTATTAATGATGAAGCTATAAGAGATATTTGGATAGAATTAGAGATAGACTCATTTGGTTTGGCAGATTTGTCGCATGATGATGCAGAAAATGATAATGATGAACTACCAAATAAATAAGTGACACAATCTGATGTATTTTAACTCATTGTAATATTAATCATATTGCTCATAGATGCAATAACACTTTATTAATTGACTAGTTGACATCGAACAAAAAGTAGATGCATGTGAGTACACAATTTGTGATTATCATTTTTTTGTGATACATAAATTTCTTTATTCACTTGTGCATATGGCAACCAATGTCGATAGAAAATGGTATTCAATGTGTTGATAGGTAACAAATTCCAAAAGTAAGATCCATTTACATTCTGTTTTATATCGTGGTTTATACCGAGGGGCCTTTTTTTCATCAGTCTCAGTATTACCCTCGGTTAGCAGAGTGTCCTGAAATGCCTCTGGTCACCTGGACCCTCTCTATAACCCTCTCTATAAATGTCTCAAAACAAGTTCAAATTTGGTAGGCTTATTCTTGATGAGGATGGTTTGGATGTTCAAGATGAAAATGATGATGCTTTTGTGTTGTCTTCATACATGCTTGCTAATGATGGAGATCTAGATCCATGGTGGATTGATAGTGGAGCAAGTTCACACATGACTATTTACAAAGAGTACTTCTGTTGTGTCAATGTAGCATAGGGTTCGAACGTTGGGAGCATCAACCCCGCCTTCACCTGCATAGCAAAAGGGGGAGAGAGAGAGAGAGAGAGAGAGAGAGAGAGAGAGAGAGAGAGAGAGAGAGAGAGAGAGTGCAATCAAAGGGATTGGCACAATTCCTATTTCTCTCTCTACAAATAGGAATGTTCATTTTAAGGATGTTTTGTTTATTCTATTTATTGCCAAGAATTTACTTAGTGTGAGCTAAGTAAAGGCCTCAAAGTTGAGTTTGATGGAGATGCTTGTATGATCAAAAGGAAGGATATCTTGATTGAAAAAGGTAAAAAACAAGGAAAGTTGTTCAAACCAGTTGCTTGTGTTATTGCTAACCAAGTTGGATGTGTTGCAAGAGAGCAAATACCTATTCAAGAGGTTTGTCATAAGACACCTCAACTTCAAGTTATTGGAGGTAATGGCTAGGAAACAAGTTGTGATTGGTCTTCTAAGTTCCTTAAGTAGCATCAATCATGTTTGTGAGTCTTGTGCTTTGTCAAAGTCTCATAGACAACCTTATACTAGATCTACATCTATATCTATAAAGCCTTTTCAAGTTGTACATTCGAATATTCATCAAATTAGCAATAGTGGAGCTAAGATGTATGTAACTTTCATTGATGATTTTAGTAGATTTTGTTGGATGTATCTACTAAAGAGCAAAGATGAAGTGTATGATGTCTTTGTTAAGTTCAAGAATGCAAGGGAGAATCAATTTTCCACAAGGATCAAGTGCTTAAGGAGTGACAATGGTGGAGAGTACATATCTACCAAGTTCAAGGCCTTTTGTGATGAGCATGGGATCAAGAGGGAGTATACAACACTAAGGACCCCACAACAAAATGGAGTGGCTGAAAAGAAGAATAGGACTTTATGTGAAAGTGCCAAAGCCATGAGGTTAAGTTCTAAACTTGATAAGCCATTTTGGGATCAAGCATTGTTGTGCGCTAATTTCTGTTGGAAATTAAGCCCACAGTTGCCTCCTTGGTTAATGACTAATTTCTATTTCATGATTCTTCCTGCATGTTTATTGATCATTGATCTAGGGTCAAGTGAAACCAGCTTTGGTTCTACGTCTGCTAATCTGATACCTGTAGGAATCACAAATTTAGACAACCAATTTATTTGAAGAACGTCTACAACGGGCTTCCGGCTGATCTCCAGCAAAGGAGGGTAAGCAATCCTATCATAATTTCAAGTTCATGTTAAGCTCAATAACTTGAAGTCATTGAATACTTGGCCATCTTCACGAAATTAACGTTAAGAACAAGTCTGCAGAAATACATTACTTTTTCGACAGTCTGCAAAAATACATTATGTTTTCAACAGCTTCGGCTTTTTCTCATTTCCCCGAAATGCGACACTTGCATAGTTCAAAAGTTTAGCTTGTGCAGTTCAAAAGTTTAACTATTTTCAACACCTTCGGCTTTTTTGCATTTTTCCGAAAAATGCGAAGAGAGAGAACATTTCCAAAGGTCATCTACTTTCATGAGTTAAACTGTTTTCAAGACATCTTTGCCTTTTTAAGGGCACCTTCGGCTTCTTGCAAAAAATGTGTGTGTGTGTGTGTGTGTGTGTGTGTGTGTGTGTGTGTGAGAGAGAGAGAGAGAGAGAGAGAGAGAGAGAGAGAGAGAGAGAGAGAGAGAGAGAGAGAGAGAGAGAGAGAGAGAGAGAGAGAGAGAGAGAGAGAGAGAGAGAGAAATCCCGAAGGTCGTCTAAAATAAACGAGGAACGTTCCAGTGACGTCCTCGTCCGCATCAACGATAATGAACGATAATGATTCACTGACCGTATATACTATGTATAGTTGTCACAAAAGCCATATACTTTCAAGTACAACGACTTTCCTAATTAGGTGACAAGCATTCAATGTAATTAATACACGGATGTGGAGGACATAGTTCAAAAAAGATAATCTTTGTTACTCTACAGAGCGGACAAACACACCTCTAGAAATTACAAATGCATCGTTCCATTGAATAGCTTTAACCAATATATGAGTTACACGTATGTACTTTATACCTTACTAAGGTAAATTTAACTATGAGTTTAAATTACTCTAGTTTAAGATGGCGATTCGAATCTAGTCAATTCGTGTAAGTGACTTGTAAGTGCATCGTCCTTGTAAATAAAACTTCAAATACATAACTAATAGACCTTCAATTATATTTGAATTCAATCCCTATTTACAATGTACATTGTAATGGCCAAAATGGACCTAACACATATTCCCCGGTGGAAAAACACTAGTTCCACCGAGTGTCAAGTCTGGGTCTTCTTCATCTTCTTTCTTCGTTTAACCTCCTTGCTGTGATGCTCACTGTCACTCTCGTCGAATGTATGTACCCCAAGAAATGACTTACAGGTTCACCCTTTTCTTGTGAATCAATGGTAAGCAATTTAAATTCACTGGCTATTTTATTTGACCACGACATTTCTATCAATGTTGTTGCAGTTGCGACGATGTCCAATTTCGTGTTTCTGGTACTAGCATGGCTAGTCCATGCAAAATAGGTTGGAGCAGCAGATTTTGTTTTTCATCCATAACAGTGGATACTAACCGTGGTCTATTAGCATTGTCTTTTCCAGCCATTCAGTGGCTATCATCGTATAGCATTTGTTGACAAACAACTCCCGTGTCTGTTGTATAGCAATCACAACAAAGTCCATGAATTGGAAAGCGCCGCGAGTGTGGAAATTCTGAGTTGCTTTGTCGATTCTCCTCTTGGAAACCCTCTTCTCATCAGTAATATAGCTGCCATAATAATGGGTATGTGATATTTATATGCCTTGCCACCGTAGCATACACCGCATAAAACTTGTTACAAGATCTTGCTGCCCATGTTGTAAACCTTGCGCACTTCTTAATGGTTTGATAGTGCAAGTCATTATGTATCGGTAAGGCATGTTCGACTTCATATATATATATATCTTCATCCAGCCCTGTAAGAATGCCCAAGCCAAAATTGTTTGTTCTTTCAACTCCAAATTCTGCCAGAACTCATATAACTCACATAGCTCCCATGGCTCATCTCACTCTTCTATTGTGATATCCACCTTTGACAAGAACAAATAGTCAATATTCCATGCATGTTTGATGTTGCGTTGATGTATCCAAGGCTGTAAAGACTTGTACATGTTGTTTACCTTCCTTCCCAATCTTCTTCTAGGTCTTTTCGCCCGACGTGGCACAACCATCAGGGACTGATTTTCTATTGACTTTCCCATAGCTTGGCTATGTTGGTGTTGACTTGTATCCACTTGCACGAAATCTCATCTAAGCTGGAGTTGATCTATCAAATCCGCAATGTTCTTCAATAAGCCCTTTGCCTCTTCCTGTAATTTCTACCACTCTATTTCTTTGTCTTGAAGTGTGCCTTGTAAGTCAAACAAGTGTTGTTTTAAGTGTTGCACATCGGTCATAGATTGTTGTAGGTTTGCCTGCTCTTGAACTGCTTCTGGATGCGACAACCGGTTATGGCAATGGTGTGCCACCGATAACAACCCTCGTGTTCAGCTAATTTCTTTTCCAGTTGCATGTTCTCCTCTTGCAAATATCCCTGCTCTTCCACAAACTGTTCCGGTTTGTCCATGACATGGGTGTGTAGAATATTCTTTGTCCATTCCTTGAGTCTCGTGTTGTCACTACAGACTGGTCCGCTTGTAGTGATGCTATTGAGTTGGGTTTGTAATAAATCCCTCTCATATTCAATCACATGTATGTTTGCATTCTACCGGCTTCTCTCTAGAGTTTCGTTATTCTCTCAAAACATTGTGCATTGCGATCTAACAACGCTTTATTCTCCTCATCCCTTTTTGTGAGCTTATGCTGTAATCCGCTTATACGTACTTCTCTCTCTCTTATAGTTGTGTCTAGTAATTCGCCCTTCTTCTTCTACAATTCTTAAGTGTTTTGTTCCTTGAACATACAGAGTATGCAATACGAACCATGCCCTTCTAGCCATTGGTAACTTTTAACAAATTCCATACCAGATCGTAGACCTGGAGAAAAGTCGTTAGCGGTGTGTAGAAATGTCTGGATGTTGTCATCATCACGCTATTTCAATTATTCAAATGTAGAAGCTGAGTTGCCTAGCACAAATCTTGTTGGCGCTCTTCATTCTCTTGTTGATCTTCTAGGAGATCCTTCTGGTACTACAATGCTCTTGTCTTTATCTGTTTTGCTAGGTCCAGAACCAATTCGATTTACAGGTGTTGTAGCAATAGGCTGGCATGCGAATCTTTCTTCATCTGATTCGTCGCTCAAATGAGGTGCGACTTGAACATCTTCGTCTGAGTGTTCATCCTCTGCTCTCTCTGTCACGGTTCGTAGATCCTAGTATTGTCTTTCAAGGAATTCATAACTGACAGGATTATTGTTGGCCATTGTTCTGCTCTCATCAAATTTGACGTCTCTGATTGTCTTTATTGTGTTTATCTCTGGCACATAGATTCTCTAAAAATAAGTATTTACCTTGCATCGATTCTTAGACATTAATGACATGTTTTATTCAAGAAATTTGTACTTTCATACATTTTCAAGAGAATGGCTAGGCCTTTGTGAAGCATATAGCATAACTTTCTTGCTTTTCTTTCTTATGTCCCCATCAAGAAAACTTGGCAGTGTACCACAATTTTCTTGTGCCAACAACCCAATTATTGGCTGCCACTTAGCACATGAGCCTTGTGACATCTAGGCATTGGATGTCCTCATAGAATTTATGACCAAAGTCCTCTAGTATAAAAACTTTCACAAATTAAGTAACCTTTATTGGATGTCATGCAAAGTCCAGTAGATTACAAAATCTCAAAATAAACACGTAACAAAATTCACACTTAGACATCAAACTCGAAAAGGGGTCTTAGGCCTTCAACATGGTTGGGCCTTCCTTGCTCAAGGGTTCCACAGCCCTTGGGGACCTAGAGCAAAGGTCCTCTCACATTGTAAATTTGTAACTACCTTTGCTTATACAAAATTAATTAAAAGATAGAAGAGTATCATAAATTAAGCTTATAACTAAACGGACAAAATTTACTTATATGTCACATTTGTGTGTCGGACTTGCAAGAAAGAAATAGACGCGAGATAATATCTTTGAAATAGCGCATTGTAACATGGCACTGAGGCTTCAGGCTTGTACCTATCATACGTACAAGCCCTTCCATGCTGATGCTGAAACCGCGTATGCTTCACAGAACGGCTTGGAGCTGACGCATTTTAGTCTGAGAACATGAACATGTCTTGCTGGGAATGAAAGCAATGGTCAAATGTCTTGTCACATCTGACCTCTTATGCTCTTGCATGATTCTTAACCTCCATGGCTCAGAACTAATTATAATCACCACTTTCAACTTTCGATTCTAATCAACGTGATTCTGTACTGCGCGATAAATAATCAATGGACTGACGGAGATCAGAAGTGAGATGGACGAGAGAGTTTACACACAAATGGCAGGCTTTTGATTCGGATGTGCCTAGGGGATAGTTGACAGCAAAGAAGCTTATACAGATCACAGATCAGTGGAAAGCGGATCTTAAAGCTAGTGAAAATGCAAATAGAACTTGCACACAATTTCCTGCTCTCCAAGATATTTTAGCAACTTTTGTCCTCATGCTTCTTAAGACGTAGTGCTAAGAAACTAATCTCGTTAGAAAACTAAAAGTGCTACTAATTCTATTTAACTTTTTATATTAAGGAGGCTTTGAGCCTTTGGCCCAAGTTTCCGCCCACGAGTGGGGCAGGGAAGCGAATGGAATCTGAGTAGTCAAGCCCAACACACGCACAGTAGACCACCGCACCAAGCGTGGGCCTATTATTTATATCTACTTAGATTGAATTACGCATTTGGCGAACAAAATATTAAGCACTGATCATGCGCCAATATCACAGACATGCTCTTCAGTGCACAGAAAACATGGAGATCCAACATTTACAGCCGTATTATGAACTTCGGCGCATTGTGGAGGTTTAAAAATGGTGGTAAAGTCGGATAGACAATCCGTGTTCTCTTGAAATATGACATCTACATCTTTGACAAGCCTCTCAGTTTGAGCAGTATAGAACGGAGATTTTAGTTGAGATATTAACATGACTCCTGGAAGATGATCAGCACTGAGGAGCGTCGATGCCAGGACATTTTCCATCAAATAGCCTTCATCTGGCCTGGAAAATTTCTGTCGACGATTCAAATGGCTACTCTGATCTCTGTTCTGTCTAGTAAGGCCCTGATCATTTTGGTATGGTTGAGAACTATTGGTACGCTGTTCAGAAGTCATTTTGTTAGTCCACATAGTTGCTAGCAGAATCATTGGCGCTCCCACAAGTTCAAGCTCGCTCGGAGATTTGTGTCGGAGAAGTGTAGAGAAAAATGCACCCCAGACCGGAATAGTCATGTAAATCAAAGTGGCGACGGATGCGTTCACTCCACGCAGAGCTCGTATTTCCAACCAGCTGCAAATTCCACCACAGACGATGCCATTGTAGATTAATGGAAGCCATGGTAAATGTTGAGCCAGTGTTGTAAAGTCTAAACCCCAATCACTAGAACTGGTGAATAGGTTGCATATCTCCCAGAAAAAGCTGAGGACAGATAATACGGCCGACTGAATGGCATTTAAACGCTTTGCATCCAATGCTTTAGCGATTCCAAAGACTTCTGATCGAAATATTTGCAGAGCAGAAATTAATGAACTCGCGAAAACCCACGGGTTTCCACGTTGTGGAATAATGATGCCTTTCCACCCTGAACCTTCTTCCTCCAGCACACCCATACCTAACAGGGAAAATCAATGTTTGATTAGTGACTTTAACCGCTCATCTGGGATAGGTTATCGACACCTCCAGAAAGACCATGCACTGAATGCCTTTTACCATGTAGTACATCTGAGAGCTTCTACTAATTAACTGCCTGAATGACTGAATATTTGATAGCTGATATTAGATAGATTACCAGATAGTGCTATAAAGGTAGAAAGCCACTTGACTCCAGTTACCGACCGGCCAGCGCAAAGTTTCATCAAGGGAACAAGCATCACCTGCTATCCATGCATTGTTAGCTTGAAGGAGAGAAAGACATGTAAACAAAAGTTTTGTGTCTTCGAATTTTTATATAAATGATGGAAAGAGTTTTGTAAAAAGACAAAACCGCAAGATCACAACGTTAGAGATAATCAAACAATAAACACTTCATTTTCATCACTTTCACAATATTGCATTGCCATAAGTTTGTATCTCAAGATCCATGTTCCTAACATTTCGCACTAGTATTTAGAATTACGTACGTACAATGCTACGATATGTCTTATGTTGTACATTGCAGTGTGGTTTCAAGGCGGGGAAAAGATTCTTAATATTTTCAGGTGAATGTAATCATTGTCTTTTAGCATCATCTTTGTTGAAGCACTTACGCTGAGTGTATACAGCAACGGCGCATCGTTCAAACCATCCCCGTTTGCACCGAATGTTTGGATGATGCTATATAGGAATGACCATGAGCCTAGCTCCACTCCTGCTCTGATAAGTGTAGGGTCCAGATCCCTCAGGGCGCTAATCAAAGCTGGAAAATGAACCAACAGGGCCGATATAGATCGTAAAAGAGAACTGAAGCTTGGAGGCATGCCAGGTGTGGCGTCATCAGCAATCTCTGTTGCAGCAATACCCGAACCGTATAGAGCAGCTAATAGGTTCAACAGCATCAGAGCGATGACTTGCTTACTCTTGGCCAGTTTCCTTATTCTTTTCAACCAGGCGAGTTTATGGAAGCCGGAGTCTACTTCCAGAACGTTTCCAAACAATCTTTGAGATGACGCCTGCGACAACCGATATTAACTATAAAGCGTGAACAATTTTGGAAGAAAACATGAATATAATGTAGTGGAACAAACAGTTATAATGCTAAAAGTCGGATCATCTGTTCACTAATTCAACACCTCGTAGACTTTCATTAACCTCGCATCAAATGGAAATATGCAGGTAAAAATTACTACATAACGTTCTAGGTAAAGACGGATCAATCAATAGAGTTTCATTAACCTTATATAAAAACTCAATCATCATGCGAGTAAAGACATAAAATATACATGTGAAGAAATAGTACATAACGTTTTAGCTAGTAGACGGATCAAAGGCAGATCAATCAGACTTGGGCATTCGATCAAATTGGATTGAAATTTCAAATGCATTTGTACTTACTAGCTGTGGACGGATGGCGCCGATGTAATTTGAGGGATTTGGATTGTGAGGTGCTTGGTCCACTGCTGCGTATGGGCATTCGTTTTCGGGATCGTGAATTGTCTTGTTTACCAGACTTCTACTATCGTCCTCTTTCACACGGTATCTATTATCTTTCTTTTGTCTTGCCTTCAAGATGTGTTTTTCTATGTCAAATCTAAGACATACACATCTACATTGCGGTCGTTTGCAGCAATCTATCGAACCCATATAACTCCATCTGCGATCTACATCGGCTGCGACATAGGTAAATTTCTTCGACAATCTTGCAAGGGAATTAGATCTGTGGCAAGAGTAGTTGAGTATAGGATATTGTGCTTGGTGGAGACGAGAAGCTACAACACATTTCCTGTTTGCCACACACGGCCTGTCATTGTACACAGAGTAACTATCAATAACACGTGTAGAGCTAGAAGCTGATGTATAAGACGAAACGTTATTTATTCTTTTTCTTCGTACGAGACATTGTATAGCAAGATCTCGAACTGAACACTTAAGCCGAGTGCCAGATATCGAAGTGCGTCGAAAATAATGTTTTGGAGCAAAAGTCACGGCATTTAATTGCAGAAACATTCCCTACTTCTTAAAAGCACCCAAACTCGTTCGACGTGCAGCTTATATGACAGCAGAGCCAAATTGAGTGCTTCAAACTTTTCCCGCATAAAGAATTAATCTGCTTTACAACTCTACGAACAAGCCCTACGTGTTCTTCACTTATTATACAGACAGTTGGATGTATTTTGGAGATCAACCTTTGATGAGCTAGTTGTTTTTTTTATCTGCCAGTGATAAAATGTCTGATATTTAGTCAATTATCAAGCGATGACTTGATTTGTTGAAACAAGAAGTCATGCAAAATATCTAAGCTTTGTATGTACTGTATGAAAGCATTCACAATGTCCTGCGACGATCTACACTTATACAGGTTTGAAGATCGATCCAGCAATAACTACACATGTATGTCTGATCTTCTTATATTCTCGATCAAGCAAGAAGGCTTGTGTTGCACGTAGCACAAAAGTCCAGAGTTCAGAGTCGGCTCTGACTATGTCTCACGAGTCTCCTCGTATGCGATTCCCGAATCCCATGGGATCCGAAATATTCTTCCACAAAACTGATGGCAGGCATTGCTGCAGGGCCCAGTCGTGCAATTCTGAACAAGGGCGAGAATAGCCGGTGGAGATTCGAGAATAGGAATAGCGAATGACTGAATAGCAATAATAATAATATCTGACGTGACCTGTGCAAGCATACAACACCGTCCGTGAGGCAGCTGCGTGGCGTTGGTGCTTAGACAGTAGTCCTCTCACTTGGACTCATGAAAGGAAATTAGGAAACCGACTCCCTAAATATTTCTTATGTGAGAGGTCGGTCCGCGTCGGAGGCTGGAGCCCGAGGTCTTAGCGTCGTGGCCATCTTGAATTGAGCACGTTTGAACTTTGCAGCCAAAAAAGAGGAGTCCGAGAAGATTCGTATTGATTTAGAGAGTCTATCAAAAAGAATTGGAAGAAGCCTCACACACAAAAACCCGTTGCTTCTAGGAGCTTCTACTACATGTGGCATCCAAGATTTTGAAATTGGAGTTATTTAAGCTTACTTTATCCTTTAGGTATTAAAACAAGATTTGCCCATCACACTCGGGTGTACTGGGCAGAGTTGTTGATTGCCACCAAAAAGGTGAAGTCTTGAATCCAGACCACTATGCTATGTAGTAACATCTAAGGAGGCTAGCTTTGTAAATGGCATTGCCAAGTTGTATATGTTGTAACTAGTTGCTTAATATGTATGCAAAAAAAAAAATTCATTTTAGCAACATAATTTCGTCATACAATTATGGTGAGTTTGTCAAGTGAAGTTGTAAATAAAGAGTGATCTTACTAAGTGTAAAATAAAAGGATCTTTCTCAAGCATAAAATTTAAAGGATAATATGAAATCCTTTATTCATGGCTGAAATTTTTAAATTAGGTTTCCTTCCAATATGTTTATCGGTTTTTAAAAAAATTTGCCTTCGAAATCCTGTGTCCCAAATTTTTTGTCGATAAACAAACATTTCCTCTCATGTGAGGTCATTTTCAAGTTTCATAAAGATTTCATCATATGTCAAGAAAGTAGGTGACCACTTTTACTTTCCATAATATGGTGGCCAAAATTTTACAATTATCTTATGTTCACACAATGTGGCGAACATGAATTGCATACATAATTTTTTTGAGAAATCAAGATTTTTACAATGTAAAAATATTGCATCTACTACATGTAAAAGACGTAAACTCAACAAGAACTTTTCAAAATCACTTATGTAAGTTGATTTATTGTTCCAGTCCGTGCAACAGTCGTACAACAACAATACTCACACGTGGGACCTCATACATATAAGAAAAATAGCATTTTATACACAACAATCCATTATTATATCATCACCAAAATGCAAAAATGGATGTAGAACCCCAAAGAGATATTCCATAAGAATGAATGAGAGAATAATGAGAGAGATGAAATGCTCCCACGCTTGTAGCCTATTTATAATAGCCTTTTGTCCTATTTGGATGCTCTTACTTAAGCTTATCAACTTATGGAAGGTTCTAGATCTCTTCCAAACCCTAAATCTAACATGACTAGATTCAATGCATCTATACTAACCAATTAGAGTAGGTCCAAATTCGACCCTATCAACTTGCCTAAGTTGCCAAAAAATATAAAAAAACTATCCTTAGCCCTTATTAACTTTATAAAGTCTATATAGCTCTAAGATTAAAATACATATTGGCCTCAAAATTGCCAAATAAACTCAAAATGAAAAATCCTAAACTAGTTGACAATTTTTCACACTCTCTCTCCAACTAGTTTTACCACACAACTTTGATAGAATGATATCCATTTTAAGTATAGACCTTCTTTCTATGGTTTTATAATAGCTTTCATAATTGATATAGAGAATAGTATCCACATTGGATGCTTCACTATTTCTTACATCAATTTTACATATCAAGATGTAACTAGAATATGAAGAACCAAATAGAATGTAAATACAATGATTCCTCCATATTCTTTCGTCAAATGTATTGCAGAGGTGTTATCCATCTGCAAGACCAGAGGCTCGTTCCTTGTTTCATCCAATTCGTCCAGGAATTGCCTCAGCCAAATTATCTCATTGGCCATCTTTGCTGCTGCAATGTACTCTGCTTCATAGGATGACTTGGCCACAACGATCTGCTTTTTGCTAACCCAGAGAACTATTGCTCTTGATGAGACGGTGCATCCCTCTGAGATGCTTTTACAATCGTCCTTTAGGGATGCCCAGCTAGCATCACTATAGGAAAGCATCCTGAAACCTGCATCATGACAATAACACAACCCGTAATCCCTCATCAATTGAAAATATTGCATAATTTGTTTTGCAATCTTCCAATGTGTCGAGCTTGGATTCGTGTAGAATTGGCTCACCCTGAACACTGCATAAGCGATGTTAGGACGTGTGTTGTCTGTAAGGTACATCAACGAATCTATCAGCTTCCTGTAAGGTGTGAGCTGCATCTGTTTTCTCTCTTCCTCAGTCTTCGGACAATCATCGTTTGTCAACACCGTTCCTGCAAGCATTGGAGTATTCGCTCCTTTGAAGTTCAACATCCCAAAATCCTCTAGGATTTTTTGGGTGTATCTGGACTGATGAAGGTATAGCTTACCTCCCTCATAGTCCCGTTCAATTTGCAAGCCTAGGTAACACCTGGCTTCTCCCAGATCCACAATCTCGAAATATTTCGAGATGTCTGTCTTCACTTCAGCAATCAGCTGCTCACTCTTGCAAAGTATCAGAGTGTCGTTCACATATACAACCACAATGATGATCTACCCATCTGTGACTCTGACATACACATTAGAATCAGCCGACAGTGGCTTGAATCCTAATGATTTCAGGGCTTAATCCTTCTTCTTGTACCATTGTCTGGCTGACTGCTTCAGATCGTAGATATTTCTATGCATTTTGCATGCATAATCAGGAAGTGAATTTGAGACATATCCTGGGGGTTGTGATGAGAATTAGATTCATGTATCGCGATTTGGATTTTGCAGTCGCGAAGCTTTCATGATAGGAACCACGATCATCTTGCAACTAGGATGGAGTTCAAATGCGATCGCTGGACACTGCCAGCTGAATCACTCCTACAATCCTCCAGAATGTAGTTTGGCTCTGCTGATCTACATTTATAAAATAATGCAGCATTCAATATAGTTTCAACCAAGGTGCGAAATTAAAATGAACAAGAAAAACTCAGACACACGATTAACAGCAGAAGCATTTGCATTTGAGATCTGACACAACAAGAGATATTATCTATATTGATCTTCCTCTGCTTTCTTCAAGCACTGCATGCAAATCCACGGAGTGCATTGGTGTGGGAGAAACATGGTTCTCTCACGAGTAATCGTCTTGCTTTACTAGAGGACAATTAGATCTCTATGGATCCTGATCACAGAGCTCGTCTCACACGCAGGCAAACTTGTTGTTTGTATTTCATCTTGATTGCTTACTAGCATCAGACTACTACATTACACTGTATGTGTATTCTGTTGATCTATATGTCAAGTATCATCCAATAAGTATGGTCGCTCTATGTAAATCTGAGATTATAGCGATTAAGCATCTACAACTAATCAGAGAATTATAAGAGTGGCAGATTAGCCATGACCTAAAATGTATCTGCTGATGTCATACCATCAGATCAGATATCTGTACTTCTGGGTACTTGCATGATCCTACTGGTGCTCTTTGGAGCGTGCATACAGGAGAAAGTTTCGTTTCCATCGTTGGTTTTGTTTTGGTCATTTGTCTTCTCTTGTACTGGACCGCAAAAGATTCTCATTCGTGAATCTTTCATGTTCGCGAACCGTTCATCTTCGTCTGCTTTGACTTTCGTGTTCGTGAACCGTTCGGCTTCGTTTCCTTTGACTTTCGTGTTTGCAAAAATTTTCGTGCTTCGTGTCTCCAGATCTTCAAGTTCGCGAATGTCTTTGTTGGGCTGAGGGCTGAAAGTTAGCAAGGCTTTGTAATTAGAAACATTTTGTTTCTTTAGCTCTCTCTCAAAGCATGATAGCTTTACAATCTTGGGACTGCTCCTTTGTCTCTCAAAGAGTCCTTTTTACAGGGCTTTAGTGAAGATGTCAGTAACCATGTCTCTCGTTCTGATGAAGGTGGTTTGAAACATCTTTTTCTCAATTAGATCCCTGATCAAGTGGTACTTGATCGCAATGTGCTTCGTTCTGGAATGGAACACGGGATCTTTTGTCAAGTGTATTGCAGAGGTGTTGTCCATCTACAAGTCCAGGGGCTCGTTCCTTGTTTCACCCAATTCGTCCAGGAACTGCCTTAGCCAAATTATTTCGTTGGCCATCTTTGCTGCTGAAATGTACTCTGCCTCGCAGGATGACAATGGTCTGCTTCTTGCTAACCCAGAGAATTGCTACTCCTGATGAGATGGTGCATCCCACTGAGACGCTTTTACAATTGTCCTTTAGGGATGCCCAACTAGCATCACTGTAGGAAAGCATCCTGAAACCTGCATCACGACAATAACACAACCTGTAATCTCTCGTCAATTGAAGATATTGCAAAATTCGTTTTGCAATCTTCCAATGTCTCGAGCTTGGATTCATGCAGAATTGGCTCATCCTGAATACTGCATAAGCGATGTCAGGGCGTGTGTTGTCTGCAAGGTACATCAGCGAACCTATCAGCTTCCTGTAAGGTGTGATCTGCATCTGTTTTCTCTCTTCCTCAGTCTTTGGACAGTCATCATTCGATAGCACTGTCCTTGCGAGCATTAAAGTGTTCGCTCCTCTGTAGTTCAGCATCCCAAAGTCTTCTAGGATCTTCTGGGTGTATCTGGACTGGTGAAGGTATAACTTACCTCCCTCGTAGTCTCTTTCAATTTGCAAGCCCAGGTAACACCGGGGTTCTCCCAGATCCACGATCTCGAAATGTTTCGAGATGTCTGTCTTTACTTCAGCAATTAGCTACTCACTCTTGCAAAGTATCAGAGTGTCATCCACATACACAACCACAATGATGATCCGCCCATCTGTAACTCTAACATATACATTGGAATCAGCCAATAGAGGCTTGAATCCTAATGATTTCAGGGCTTGATCTTTCTTCTTGTACCATTGTCGGGCTGATTGTTTTAGACCGTAGATGCTTCTATGCATTTTGCGTGCATAGTCAGGAAGTGAATTCGAGATATATCCTGGGGGTTGATCCATGTAGACCTCTTCGTCTAATTCGCCATGCAAGAAGGCTATCTTATCATCCACAATGTGGATCCTGAGGTCATAAGCTGCTGCATATGCAAATAATAGACGTTGGGATGAATGTTTGATGAGAGGAGAGAAGGTTTTAGAGTAGTTAATACCGTATCTCTGAGAAAATCCTTTCGCTACCAGTCTTGTTTTATATTTTGTTACACCCGTCTGGTCCGTATTTGAGCTTGAAGACCCATTTGCATTTGGCAGTCTTGCGCTTATGTGGTAATGGCTTCAGCGTCCATACCTGGTTCTTTCTCATGGACTCCATCTCTTCGTTCATGGCTTGGATCCAGCTGTCCTTTTCTGGACCTTCAATCGCCTCCTCGAAAGTCTATGGTTCATCACTGAACCCGCAGAACTCTTCTGATGTAGAAGCTGAGCTGCCTGACACATATCTTGCTGGCGCTCTTCGTGGTCTTGTCGACCTTCTGGGAGATCCTCCTGAAACAACTATGTCTTTTCCCTTGTCTACTCTGCTCAGTCCAGAACCATCTTGGTTTACAAGAACTGCGGCAGCAGGTTGCCTCTCGAATCTTTCTTCATTAGATTCGTCGCTCGAATGGGAGACGACTCGAAAATCTTCGTTTTCGTGTTCGTCCTCTGCTCCCTCTGTCGTTGGTGGCAGGCCATAGTACTGTCTCTCCAGAACTTCGTAGCTGACAGGATCGTCGTTGGCCATTGTCTTGCTCTCATCAAATCTGACATCTCTCACTATTTTCACAGTGTTCGTGTCTGACATGTAGACTCTGTAGTATGATGAGTTGTTGTCATAACCTAACTGGAATCCCTGCTTGGCTTTCTCGTCAAGCTTCTTTCAAAGCTTATCAGGAATATGTGCATAAGCTGCATAGCCAAAGATTCTGACGTGAGACAGGTTTGGCTTTCTACCCCACCATAGCTCATGTGGTGTCATGTGAGGGATGCCAAATTTGCATGTTCTATTCTGGATGTATGCGGCTGTAGCTACTACTTCAGCCCACAGTGCCCTTGGAGCTTTCAAGTAGGCCATCATGCATCTGGTTGCTTCCATTAGGATCCTGTTCTTTCGTCCAGCAACACCATTGTGCTTCGGTGTGTAGACTGCAGTTCTTTTGTGAATGATGCCACGATCATTACAAAAGTCAGTGAAGCGATTGGAGATATATTCGCCACCTCCATCTATTCTGATCTACTTTACTTTGCTGCTTGTGCATCATTCTGCCCAATTCACATATTCTGTGAATTTATCAAGTGTTTCAGATTTATTTTGAATGAAACACACTGGCAAATTTGCTATAATCATCAATGAAGGTTATGTAATACTTTGAATCTCCTACTGAGACCACTCTGAATGATCCGCAGATGTCAGAGTGCACTAGTTCCATAATCTTTGTCATTCTGTAGGAGTCTTTGATGAATGGTGTGCGTGACATCTTGCCCTTCAAGCATGCATCACAGGTGGTTGAACTGGTTGCATTCGAGATGCTGACCCCTGTTATTGCTCCATGATGGCTTGCTTGCTAAAGTGCCATTGAGTTCATGTAACAGAGTCTTTTGTGCCACAAAGTGTCTGGCGAGTCGTCATGAGTCTGATGCACCTGATCTACAAGTAGGCGTAACTTCAGATGATATAGGTTCCCTTTCCTTCTGCCTTGAGCGATGAGAGTACTGGTACTGGCATCAATCACATTGCATGCTTCGTCAGAAAATGTCACACGCATCCTTGCATCTGCTATTCTTGCTACAGAGGGCAAGTCTTGTTGTAGAGTAGGCACGAACAGAACGCCTTTGAGTCGTCTATCTCTGCCATTTGTGTTGAGCCATAGTGAACCAATACCGTTCACTTGATGTCTAGATCCATCTCCAAGAACTATGAATCTTGAGGGATCTGCACTTCTAAAATCAGACATGATTCATGTCACGAAGTGTGAAGTGGCTCCTGAATCTAGGATCACCTCATGTGTGTCAGATGTTGATGCTACACACACGTCTTATGTTGACAGATCCCCTGATTCAGAGGATTTGTTGGTTTTTTAAAATTAATTCTTTCTTACTTCTGCCTATCAACAGAGACGGCGGGTTCTTCTTGAGATTATCTTTCTTGTTTAAAGACCCAAATTAGGCAAAAGGAAATAGATTCTTGTTGTAGTATATTTTGTCCTGCATGTCAGAGGACAACTTAGGGTCATCTCTCTTGAATGCACTTACATTATAGATCAACATACAACCCAAATGAACATTCTATAGATTCTACAGCTACCTACTCTGAAAATGAACTGAATCAGATCCTACACTACTTTACTTGCATAAATTGACAAAACAAGAAACAAGAACTAATCTATAGCATTTTAGAAGTCCAAGAGTCAAGAAACCAACCAGCCTTTTGATTCTTGAACATCCCAAGAACATCAAGAATTGGATTGTAAAGAGATATGCAAGAACTACACCACAAATCCAGCCTATTTAGTTTACCTGAATGCTGGTTCCTACATTAATCCACAAACAAGAAAAAAAACTAATCCACTCTAGGAAAGCAACAAATCTAATCCACTCTACAGTCCACAACCACACACAAAAGGAGGGAAGGGCAAGATCATAAATGCATCACTCAAAAAATAAGCATGATCAAGGAGCTCAATAGATGCACCAAACTCGTGAAGGCTCTTTTCATTTCAGCATGGAGTTGATACAATTCACAAAAAGCTCCTCTTCACAAAGAGGGAGTCTCTTAAATAAGCAAGAGAGCTCCTTAGGTGGCATCCTAGTGGAATTTCCACATTTCACAATTTACAAGTGGAATAATGCTCTCCACTAGAGGTCACCATCAAAAGGTGGCTCACTCTACTTTCTTTAAGAGAGGTCTACTTGCATTTAATACATTTGCCTAGAAATACTAGTCCCTACATGGTCATTCCATCTTCCAGGATTCACCATGAGACTTACACAGTTCTTACTTGTCATTACTAACTAGTATTCCTCGGCTCTCAGTCTTCATTAGTCTCGTCTTCTCAGAGACCTCCTCGGTCTAAGGTGAGAGGTGCTCTTGAGTTGCTCTGTCCAAGTATCTTGGGGATTCGTCAGAATCAGCCAACATCATCCCACCCCTAATGTGTTGCAGGACCCACTGCAACTCATATTGGACGATGTCGCTCCGCTTTGCATTGAGTGTGAGTGCGGTGCAATGCAGATGCAGTTAGATGGTGGCTGTTTGCAGATGGAATTGGATAGTTTGCGGGTGAAGGGTCTCTGTGCAGTGGGAAAAATGCGGTGGTGTTTGTGGGAAAATGCGGTGGTAGTACGGTCAGTTTGGGTGAATGCGGTAGTTGCGGTTTAATGCGGTTCAAAGGCTGATGGTGTAGTGTGGACTATTGTGGTCAGTTGCAGTCTGTTGTGGTCAGTGGAGATATGCGGTATGTTGCGGTCAGCTATGATCTGGTGCGGTGATTGTAGTGGAGATGGGTGAATGCGGTTTATTACGGATGTACGTGGTCTGTTGGCAGTTGTCTATTTGCGGTTCGATACTGGGGAAGTGCTATCGTGGGTTGATGGTGGTCGAATGTGATCTGAGCGGTTGAATGCAGATGGAGGTTGAAGGTGTGCTATATGAGAGATCATGTGCGGTGCAAGGTGGATTTAGTTGGAGTTTGGGCTGTTGGCGGTTGAAGGGCGGTCGGGACGGGTTAATGCGAGTGTAGTTAGGGGGTGGCTTGTGGGCGGGTGAATGCGGATGTTTGTGATGGAGGTGTTTGAATGCGATGTGTATGTGGTTTCAATGCAGGGGCGATAGGTGGATGCAATAGGTGGATGTGATAGGGTGGTGGTAATGCGTGCAATATGGGTGAATGCGGTAGTTTGGTGGGTTGCGGTTGAAGGCAGAAGGTATTTGAGAAGTGGATGCGGTTTGGTTGCAGTTGAATACGAACGTTACTGTGTACGGGAATCACAACGGATCAAAGTGGGTGTCAGGTCAAGGGCATATGCGGTGTGATTAGGTGATGGCTTGCGGTGGAAGGGTCAGAGTGTAGGTAAGGTGGTGAGGGGGTGGTCAGTTGTAGTGGAATGTGGGGTGACCATTCAGTGGCGATTGCAAGTGGAAGGTGGGAGTTTGTGGTGGAGTGCGACATAATGTGGTGTGCTGCAGTTCGAGGGTGAATGGAGATGGGTCGGGGGTGTGTCTGGAATCTGGCATGGAGTTGGTCTGGCTGATATTGGTGTTAATTGCTCCAGTCAAGATTTGACCTGATTGCTTCGGTTGAGATCTAATCGAATCTCTTCGGTCGAGATTGGATCGTGGCCTTCAACTCTGGTCAAAATTTAAGCAAGCACTTTGGCTTCGGTCGAGATGTCAGTGAGCACTTCGGCTTCGGTCGAGATTTAAGCTGGGCCTCTGGTTGTGATTTTAGCTTGGCCACCGGTTGAGATTTCACTGAGGCCTCCGGTTGAGATGTAAGCTTGGCCACCAGTTGAGATTTCAGTGAGGCCTCCAGTTGAGATTTCACTGAGGCCTTCGGTTGAGATGTAAGCTTGGCCTTCGGTTGAGAGTTAGGTGAGGCCTTCGGTTGAGAGTTCAGGTGTGCCTCCGGTTGAGATTTAAGTGAGGCCTTTGGTTGAGAATTGAGTTAGGCCATCGCTCCAGTCGAGATTTGAGCGTGAGGGAATGAAAGGAGCGTGAAAGTCTGGCTAAGAGAAAGACGAGGTTATGGTTGTATATGGTTGTGATTGGATGGCAATTGTTTACAATTGAATGCGGTGGTATACGATTGAAAGTGTGTGTTGCAGTGGATTGCGGTTTCTACGATGGACGAGTGGAATGCGATGGGTGCCAAGTAATGTGGTGGTAGGGCAAGGTGATCGTTCCAGGGCTGACTGTGGTGGAATGGGTGTCCGTGTGTTGCGGTGAAGGTAGCCAAGGGTAGTTGTAGGGCGAATGAGCGCGGTTGGATGTGGCTGCGACGGGCGAATGCGGTTGTGTGGGACGGAAATGGTTTCGACGGTGGATGGGGATGGTTGCGAAGGTGGTGTGTTTGTCCGTTTGCAATAGTATGTTGTGTTGGTGCTTTTGTCCAGAATGGATAGAAGCTCGTCGGTTGAGATGGAAATGTTGTGCTCCAGTTGAAATCTGAGGTAGTGCGTCGGTTGAGATCTAACAGATTGGCTTCGGTTGAGATCTGAGGTAGTGCGTCAGTTGAGATCTGACAGATTGGCTTCCGTTGAGATCTAATGTAATGCGTCGGTTGAGATGTGAGGTAGTGCATCGATTGAGATCTGAACGATTGGCTTCGGTTGAGATTTGATGCAGTGTGTCAGTTGAGATCTGAACGAGCACTCCGGTTGAGATGAAGCTGGTCCTTTGGTTGAGATTTAGGCTGGGCTCCGATTGAGATTTGAAGCATGAGAAAAGTGGAGGAGCAGGAGCTTGGATAGAAGGAAATCCAGGTCTGTTAGTGTGTTTGCTTACAAGTGATTGGCGAGTCTAACATCTTGTGGATTTGGGTAATGATGTAGCCAACGATGTGGCTATGTTCAGTTTGTAGGAACTCAGATGTGTTTAACAATTTGGAGTTTGTTTGCAGGGATCTGAACGTGGACAAGGTTGTGATTCTTCTTTATGTAGAATGTCGTGGAGTTCAAGTAGCAACGGTTTCAAATGTTACAAATCCCCTGATCCAGAGGATCTGTTGGTTTTTTAAAATTAATTTTTTCTTACTTCTGCCTATAAGCAGAGACGGTGGGTTCTTCTTGAGATTATTTTTCTTGTTTAAAGACCCAGATCAGGCAGAAGGGAACAGATTCTCGTTGTAGTATATTTTGTCATGCTGCCTGTCAGAGGACAACTCAGGGTCGTCTCTCTTGAATGCACTTACATTCATACATAGATGCAAGCCAAGAACGTTCATTCACATATCAGTATACAGCCCAAATGAACATTCTGTAGATTCTATAGCTACCTACTCTAAAAACAAACTGAATCAGATCCTACACTACTTTACTTGCATAAATTGACAAAACAAGAAACAAGAACTAATCTATAGCATTTTAGAAGTCCAAGAATCAAGAAACCAACCAGCCTTTTGATTCTTGAACATCCCAAGAACATCAAGAATTGGATTGTAAAGAGATATGCAAGAACTACACCACAAATCCAGCCTATTTAGTTTACCTGAATGCTGGTTCCTACATTAATCCACAAACAAGAAAAGAAACTAATCCACTCTAGGAAAGCAGCAAATCTAATCCACTCTATAGTCCACAACCACACACAAAAGGAGGGAAGGGCAAGATCATAAATGCATCACTCAAAAAACAAGCACTATCAAGGAGCTCAATGGATGCACCAAACTCGTGAAGGCTCTTCTCATTTCAGAATGGAGTTGATACAATTCACAAAAAGCTCCTCTTCACAAAGAGGGAGTCTCTTAAATAAGCAAGAGAGCTCCTTAGGTGGCATCCTAGTGGAATTTCCACATTTCACAATTTACAAGTGGAATAATGCTCTCCACTAGAGGTCATCATCAAAAGGTGGCTCACTCTACTTTCTTGAAGAGGGGTCTACTTGCATTTAATACATTTGCATAGAAATACTAGTCCCTGCATGGTCATTCCATCTTCTAGGATTCACCATGAGGCTTACATAGTTCTTACTTGTCATACTAACTAGTATTCCTCGGCTCTCAGTCTTCAATAGTCTCGTCTTCTCAGAGACCTCCTCGTTCGAAGGTGAGAGTGCTCTGTCCAAGTATCTTGGGGATTTGTCAGAATCAGCCAACATCTTCACAGATATAGGCAGTCGAACAATTTCTGTTCATTCTTTCTTCGCCCATTTTTTGAGATCTCAAGCTCCTCAACATAGGATGAACTATTGGTGTTCTCCTATCTGTTTTGTGCTGACTTGTTTCTCGGGTTCTGGCGGCTATCCATGGCTGGTGACCCTTCTTGTGACAATGGATAAACTCAATCTTGGGATTGAGCCAGCAGGTATCTACTGTATGCCCGTCTCTTCTGCATCTCACACAAGTCTTCTTGTCTGCACCTTGTTATTTTGACCTCCCTTTGGTCTTCCATTTGCCTTTGCTTGTTCCCTCTGCTTGTTGGTCATGATCCAGCCTCTGATTGGACTCCCTCTTAGGCTTAAATTGCTTCTTTGATTTGTTTTTGTTGCCATAGAGGGCCTAGTCAAAACCATCTGTGTGATCAAGATGTTCTCTAGCCTCGACTTCCTCTCAAATCTCGACAATCGCCTTTTCGAGGTTCATGGCGGGATCTTTCGTGAGCAGGGTTCTTGTCGTCTGGAATGATTTGGGTAAGGCTCTCAACAGGTACGTGAGCTGCTTCTCAACTGACACAACGTTCTCTATTCCAGAGTTATGTAGTGACAGAAACAGATTCTTTATCTTTCTTATGAAAGAAGTGAGGTTTTTTCCATCCCACTACAAATTCGTCAGCTGATCTTCCAGCATCATGATTTGACTTCTTGATTTCCTCTGAAATCTGGTGAGTAATGCATTCCACATCTCCTTAGCTTTGGAGAGTGTAGCCAGGTCAAGTGTGAGACTATCTTCGGTGGAAGATGATAGCAAGACTACTGCCTTGTCATTTTTCTCCCTCCATTCGTATAGCTCCTTGCCTGTTGTCATAGGCATTTCTTATGTGCCATCCACCCAGGAGAATAGGCTTGAGTATCAAAGATGTCTTAACTTTCCAGGCTAGAAAGTTAGATCCTGAGGAATCAAGTATTGTGCAGATCTTGCTCTGCATGCTGCTGATTGAAGCCGTTGCTTCTTGGAGTCTGTTTCCTTGTTGATGGTTGTTTGTTTGAATGCTTGGCCTCCTAGATCTGCTAGTTTCTTCGCTATGTCAGAATATGATAGGATGACCCGCTCTGATACACTGATGAGAATCAAATTTGTGTATCACGATTTGGATTTCGCAGCCGCGAAGCTTTCATGATAGGAACCACGATCCTCTTGCGACTCGGATGGAGTTCATATGCGATTGCTAGAAACTGCCAGCTGAATCACTCCTACAATCCTCCAGAATGTATCAAGCTCTGATGATCTACGTTTATAAAATTAATGCAGCATTCAACATAGTTTCAACCAAGGTGCGGAATTAAAATAAACAAGAAAAACTCAAACACACGATTAACAACAGAAGCATTTGCATTCGAGATCTAACACAATAAGAGAAATTATCTATATTGATCTTCCTCTGCTTTCTTCAAGCACTGCATGCAAATCCACGCAGTGCATTGGCATGGGAGAAACATGGTTCTCTCACAAGTAATCGTCTCGCTTTACTTGCGGACGATTATATGTGTATTACACTATATGTGTATTCTGTTGATCTATATGTCAAGTATTATCCAGTAAGTATGGTTTCTCTATGTAAATATGAGATTAGAGTGATTAAGCATCTACAACTAATCAGGGAATTACAAGAGTGACAGGTTAGCCACAACCTAAAATGTATCTGTTGACGTCATACCATCAGATCAGATATTTGTACTTCTGGGTACTTGCATGATCCTGCTGGTACTCTTTGGAGCATGTAGGCAGGAGAAGGTTTCGTTTCTGTCGTTGGTTTTGTTTTGGTCATTTGCCTTCTCTCGTATTGGACTGCAAAAGATTCTCATTCGTGAATCTTTCGTGTTTGCGAACCGTTCGTCTTCATCTGCTTTGACTTTTGTGTTCACGAACTGTTCGTATTCGTTTTCTTTTACTTTTGTGTTCGCAAAACTTTTCGTGCTTCGTGTCTCCAGATCTTCGAGTTCGCAAATGTCTTCGTCGGGTTGAGGGCTGAAAGCTAGCAAGGCTTTGTAATTAGACCTCTTCGTCTAGCTCGCCATGCAAGAAGGCTGTCTTCTCGTGCACAATGTGGATCATGAGGTCATAAGCTGCTTATATTATATTCACAGGAAATTAGGAGCCAGATTCACCTTTTGCCAAGTGTCAAAAAATCAATGGTGGATAGCAATGATACAAAGGTAAAAGTGAAAATGTGAGAGTATGATGGAGGGGGTCTACTAAATTTGAGACACATGTTAGTAGGTACCTAAATTGAAAAGTGCTTGTTGAAGGTCTGCAACTTGCTTTTCCATTGGGGAAAAATAATGGTCGAAGAAGAGGCTGATGAAAGATCCATATTGCTTGTACAATTCTTTCATAAAAACTGGTAGTCATGAATTGATGTTCGTATATAAATTCTCCAAATGAAGTAGTCGGCATGAATATTGACACATGTCTCTAGGCATACTCTTGACCAAAATATATTTCTTCAAATTTGGTCAATACCTCATTCATAGGTGGTTGTAGATATTCGACCTGATTGATCTCCAAAATGGACTCTCGTTTTGAAATATAAAATTTGCAGTTGTCCATATAAATCGTTGAAGCATCAATCCCGAATAGTGAAAATACATTCCAAAGTTGAACCAAGGATTTGATGTTTCGATTGTTCCAAATAACCATTGATGAACAATCATTGTTGACATTATTGAATGAAAGATTCATTGAGTTAGTATCGATTGAGCAATGCAAACTTCTCCAAAGAAACTAATATGGATTGATGGCATATTTTAAAATCAGCTTTATATAGAGTATTAGTTGACTGAGAGAATATTCCCAATAATTATTCACATCCATACATGCTAAATATGCACGTGAATCACATATTGGCTTTTGAGTTCTAGAGAATCTCTAGGAATAGGGTTCTCCAACTGAAGTTATGAGGCATTGAACAATAATCCAAGGTATTGATACAAGTTAGATTATATGGAATAATGAAATCTCTTCATTGTGGACAATATCCTTGTTGAATACCTCATACTCCATTAGATTGTTGTCAAAAATAAAAATATTCTCAAAGGCTCCAAAATCAAATTGAATTGGTTCGTAGATCACGGATCTTTTAAATAGCCACTCAATTCCAAGCCATGGAATATCGGTGCCATATAGTCCTCATTCTGAAATTTTGGTGAATGCCTTGATCAACTTTCTTTGAGCATAACAATCTTCTCATTTCGATGACCCACAGTTGCTTGATTATTCACCAGATTAATGCATCAATGTAGGTCAAGTTCCGGACTTTGATGGTTGAAGTTAAACTCAAAAGGATGTTCAATTATCTTCACATCGTGATCTAAATCTCGACTTTCGTCAGAATCCTAATTTTTACCATCTGCTGTTGCAACTTGGTCTGAATCTTGAATTGGACTTTTGTTGTCTGCAACTATATCTGGACCTGGGACTTGACTTTCATTGTCGCTTTGCTCATCCAAATCATTGTCCTTGCTTCGTTCATCCGCTTCGTCGTTGTCACTTTGCTCATTAGACTCATTGTTGGGATCATCTTCATCTTCATAAGTTTCTTCCCTTTCATTCACATGCGGTTGTCGATCTGTTGATGCTTTAGTATATACAGTCACTAAGTTCTGAATTCGCATCTTCATTTTCTCAAACCACCTAGATTGTTCTTCTTTCCTTTCAGCTTCCAGCTTAAGCCTTTGTTCTCGTTGCTCGTACTTTAAAACATATTCCATAGTTTCCCTTAATCAAAACCCAGGCTGGAGAGAAGTAGTTTGTAGATAGTTTTCTACAATACTCCGATATTGAGGATGTAAGCCATATATACTTCTTAGTGCTCCATTTAACTTGACCATTGGAAGCTCATTTTCATCGTTGGAACTTGTTTGTGAAGAAGTAGATCTAGATGAGCTAGATTCAGATGCATTGGTCTCTTGATTAATGTGCTCATTCCATCATGTCTTTTAAGCCTTGATGTAGACGACGAGGTAATTGCTTTATATGAGGACCGTTGTATTGCATTCATCGTCTACGTCGACCATTACGAGGATTATTGTCTCCAACGCTAAATGAGGATGAAGAATCCTATATACCAAAATAACAAGAAGTAGGTTGAAACAATGCTTGATAAACATTTCCTTCCAATACTTGATAAATGTTGCATATGAATATAAATTACCTCTTTGTTTAAAACGTATGAACATACCAATGTTTCTATTAGGCCATTTTTCTTTTCAATTTGTTAATATTCAATGAACTCAAAGAATTGCACGCTTCTACATATTTACATATTTATGGATTTCACATTCATTAGCTTTCACTTATTATCTTATGTAATGACGAATAATGCTCCTAACATTTGACATATTTAATAACACAAACCAAATACAAGATGCATTAATAATACATCTCTGCATATCAACAAACTTTAATTCTTCACATTTGACTTATTATCTTTTGCAAACATTTGGGTAGAGGATGGCTGAAACTATACTTGATGAACAATTCCTCCCCAAACCTAATAGATCTAGTGGCACAGACCATTACATAAGTGCCCTTTACATTCCCAATAAGACATTCTTCTTTTCCATTGGTGCATTCTTCAAAATCACAATTTGTCAATAGAGGGTGGCCAATGGAACTATTTATATATGCAGCAATGTTTCCATGCACATCTGGATGTCCATCAATGTATGTACGATTTGCCCTTGAGATGTTGCCTCCTTGCATGCGTTGCTCCTCTAAAGAACAAGCATTTGAATTCAAGCCATATACTTGCATCCTCCATTGGTGATGACACAAAGCATGCCAATCACCCCAATTGTATTGATGTCCTGCATATGGCATCAATGTCACAACACTATTTAGAGGGACCTCAATACTACTCAATGCAAAAAGGCCCAAACTTCAGCATCAGGAAAGTGTTCACTAGGCATGATCCTGTACATTTGACCCCAATACGTAAATGGTGTTCCATTTAATGGTAATAGTGATTGGAGTGGCCAACATGAATATCTACTTCTAATGAAAGTTTTTACTAATGGTTGCAAGCTAGGTGGAAGAGGAAGATCAGACAAAGAACCTAGAATGTCTTTTGACACATCAACAGTGCGTAGAAATTTGCAATTATCTTTCAAACTAGTCATAGTATGTCCAAGACGTGTTCTCGTTTTTAAAGGGTGGTCAAGTTTGTGGAATCCACGTGGAGTATCGTGGAGGACTCATGTGCAACATCTAGGATATGTGTGGTTGGGTGGTAAGAATGTTCTAGAGATTTGGAGACATGGATTGAATCACAAGGCATTGATGAACTAATTATATCATGCAAGGGGTCATCATCAACAAGAGCATCATCTAAGGCCAATGATGATCCAAAATCAATAATCATGTAATTTATCCTATCAATAATATTCTCGATCTCTCTTGCAACTCTTTTCCTTGAAACCAACTTATGCTCCTTCTTCTGCAAAAGTTGAAAATGTTAGATGTATCAGTTTCTCTCTCTCTCTCTCTCTCTCTCTCTCTCTCTCTCTCTCTCTCTCTCTCTCTCTCTCTCTCTCTCTCTCTCTCTCTCTCTCTCTCTCTCTCTCTCTCTCTCTCTCTCTCTCTCTCTCTCTCTCTCTCTCTCTCTCTCTCTCTCTCTCTCTCTCTCTCTCTCTCTCTCTCAAGCATGAAACATAATTTAATATATAACACAAATCGTAAACTGGTAGCATGAAACACACACACACCCACCCTAAACACACTTCATGAGAACATTATAGAGTGCTAATCAAAACTCCCGAACCACACAATTATATCCTACTCCAAAATGTCACCACATGCTCCGTCTCTACGGCGTTTGGGCTTTTTTGTGGAACTTATCTTCCAACAAAAGCATTTGAACCACGCCTTTAATAGAAGAAAACAATGGCTTCACACCTTCCTAGAATTGGAAGTGTTGGTTACTTTTAACTCTCTCTCTAGTGTTTGGAAATTTTTTTTGAGGTTTCCCTCAAAAATCCCATATTTTAAGGAGTATTCCGGCTACTGACAGGAGATATGCTGCTACTTGCCAATTTTCCTCTATAAAATCTCAAATTTATCACGTAAAATATCTTGCAAAATTTTGTAGTTGTCGATTTTGGGAAAAAGATGCCGGTTCCGTTCCTTAAGAATGCCAGCTTTCCTCTCTCTCTCTCTCTCTCTCTCTCTCTCTCTCTCTCTCTCTCTCTCTCTCTCTCTCTCTCTCTCTCTCTCTCTCTCTCTCTCTCTCTCTCTCTCTCTCTGACATCTGACTCTATTATGGGTGATTGGATATGGAAATTAAGATAAACTACATCTAATCATTCTATTTGGATTTTTTCTTTTAGAAGCAAGTGAGAGATTAACTTCATTTAATCATTCTATTTGGATTTTCTTTTAGAAGCAAGTGAGAGATTAACTTCATCTAATTATTCTATTTGGATTTTTCCTTTTAGAAGCAAGTGAGAGATTAACTTCAAAGTATTGTGGCACTCATCCTATCGATCAATAAGGGTCAAAGATTAAAGCTTTTCAAAAAAAACTTTAAAGAGTTTATCTCTCATACTCTTGGATTCTCTGTGTGCACTCCATTGGCCCAAATATGATCGTTGACAATCCTCCTTGTCCAAATCCTTTTGCATTGTGTGCATGTACATGGTATCTACTCATCATATTCTGGTTGGAACTGGTCCAATAATCCAATTGCAAATCGCACAAATTCTTTCAGTGTCATTCAAGTGGAAATTGACAAATTCTAACATGTGACAAATTGTAACATGTGACAAAAGTGGACAAAATAGTCTTTTTATATAGATTCATTATTGTTTTGACGAATTGTAACATGTGACAAAATAGTCTTTGTATATAGATTCTAAACTTGAATATGATTCATTTCTGATGTTAAGATCAGGTCTTAGAATTGTATATAGATACATTATTGTTTCCAAGGCTAGATCTAGGATCTAGGCTAGGGTTTCATTTTAGGGCAAGAAGGGTGAGTTAACTTCCTTATTACATGCTGAAAATCCATCTAACTTCAAGAAGGAATTAAATTGCTATGTATTCCAAGCTCCCATAGTGAGAAGATAGAAATTTATTTGGAGCTCATTGGCAATCTCAAGCTAGTTCACTATGTACATTGATTTTTTGTGATCCAAATGAAACCAAATTAATTTCTACTTTTTTATTAGGTTTAAGGCTGTACTATAGCCTGTAATACACACGTTTGGACTTGGATTTGGGTCTTTGATCTTGTTTATTGATAATCCATACTTGTTATGTGTCAAATTGCTAATCCTGATCAAGATTTATTATCTAGTTTTTTATGCATTGTTAAGCAAGCACATAATCTCTCTTGTGGATTGGTTGAAACTTTGTTGAATGCTACATTAATTTATAAACGTAGATCAATAGTGCCTGACTACATTCTGGAGGACTGTAGGAGTGATTCAGTTGGCAGTGACCAGCGATCGCATCTGAACTCCATCCGAATCGCATTGAATTGTTTGCGACTCATTCAATCTCTTTCATCAGTGTTATCAAAGCCTATCTACTGTCATAATCTGACATAGCCAAGAAGCTATCAGATCCAGGAGGCCAAGCATTCGGACGAACACCCATCAAGAACATAACAGACTTAAGAAGCAATGGCTTCAATTAGCAACATACAGAACAAGATCTATACAATTCTTGATTCTTCAGGATCTAACTTTCTAGCCTGGAAAGTTAAAACATCACTGATACTCAAGGGCGAAGGTTTATTTCCCTAGGTGGATGGCACAGAAGAGATGCCTACGACATCAAACAAAGAACTACGTGAGTGGAGGGAGGAAAATGACAAGGCAATAGCCTTGCTATCTTCATCCATTGAAGATAGTCTCACACTTGACCTGGCTACACTCTCCAAAGCTAAGGAGATGTGGGATGCATTACTCACGAGATTTCAAATGAAATCAAGAAGTCAAATCATGATGCTGAAACATCCATTGACAAATCTAGAGTGGAATGGGAAAGACCTCACTTATTTCATAAGGAAGATGAAGGATCTGCTTCTATCACTACATAACTCTGGAGCAGAGAATGCAGTGTCAGCTGAGAAGTAGCTCACTTGCCTGTTGAGAGCCTTACCCAGATTATTCCAGACAACGAAGACCCTGCTCGCGAAAGATCCTACCATGAACCTTGAAAAGGCGATTGTCGAGATTCGAGAGGAAGTCGAGACAAGAGAACATCTTGATCACAAAGATGGTTCTGACCAGGCCCTCTACGGCAACAAAGAAAAATCCAAGAAACAATTTATGCCTAAGAGGGAGTCGAATCAGAGGCAGGATCATGATCAGCAAGCAAAGGGGACTAGAAAAGACAACTGGAAGAGCAAAGGGAGGTCGAAGCAGCAAGGTCGAGAAAAGAAGATTTGCATGAGATGCAGAAGAGACGGGCACATGGTTGATACATGATGGCTCAATTCAAAGATTGAGTGTATCCACTACCACAATAAGGGTCATGCAATCGTGGATTTCCGGCAGGACCCAAGAAACAAATCAGCGTAGAATAGACAGGAGAAGAACAACAGTTCATCCTATGTTGAGGAGCTCAAGAGCTCGAAAATGGGTGAAGAAAGACCGAACAGAAATTGTTCGACTACGTATATCTATGAAGACGTGTGTGCAGGGTCAACATCTAACACACATGAGGTGATCCTAGATTCAAGAGCCACCTCACACTTCATGACACCAAGACGAATCATATCTGATTTCAGAAGTGTAGATCCTTCAAGATTCATAGTTCTTGGAGATGAATCTAAACATCAAGTGAACGGTATTGGTTCACTGTGTCTCAACACCAATGGCAGAGACAGACGACTCGAATACATTTTGTTCATGCCTACACTGCAGCAAGACTTGCTTTCTGTAGCAAGAATAGTAGATGCAAGAATGCGTGTGACATTTTTAGACGAAGCATGCAACGTGGTTGACGCCAGTACCAGTACTCTGATCGCTCAAAGCAGAAGAAAAGGTAATCTATATCATTTGAAGGTACGCCTACCTACAGATCAGGTGCATCAAACTCAGGATGACTCACCATAGACTCTGTGGCATAGGAGACTCTACAACATGAACTCAATGACACTTTATCAAGCAAGCCATCATGGAGCAATAACAGAGGTCAGCATCTCGAATGCAACCAGTTCAACCACCTGTGATGCATCTTTGAAAGGTAAGATGTCACGCACTCCATCCATCAAAGACTCTTACAAAACGACCAAGATTTTGGAGTTAGTGCATTTTGACATCTATGGGCCTTTCAATATGATCTCAGTAGGAGGTTCAAAATATTATATAACCTTCATTGATAATTATAGTAAATTCACCAAAGTGTATTTTATTCAGAATAAATCTGAAGCACTTGATAATTTCATAGAATATGTGAATTGGACTGAGAGATGTACTAGCAACAAGGTTAAGCAGATCAGAACTAATCGAATCGCTTTACTGACTTCTGCAATGATTGTGGCATCATTCATAGAAGGACTGCAGCCTACACACCGCAGCACAATGGTATTGCAAAAAGAAAGAACATGACCCTGATGGAAGCTGGCAGATGCATGATGGCCTACTCAAAGACTCCAAGGGTACTGTGGGTTGAAGCAGTAGCTACAGTTGCATACATCCAGAACAAGACAGACAAGTCTGGTGTCCCTCACACGACACCACACGAGTTATGGTGGGGTAGAAAGTCCAACCTGTCTCACATCAGAATCTTTGGCTGTGTAGCTTATGCACATATTCTTGATAAGTTTCAAAAGAAGCTTGATGAGAAAGTCGAACAGAGATTTCTAGTAGGTTATGACAACAGTTCGTCATACTACAGAGTCTACATGCCAGACACGAACACTTTGAAGACAGTGAGAGTTTTCAGATTTGATGAGAGCAAGACAATGGCCAATGACGATCTTGTCAACTATGAAGTTCTGGAGAGACAGTACTATGACCTATCACCAATGACAAAGAGAACAGAGGACGAACACGAAAATGAAAATTTTTGAGTCGTCTCCCATTTGGACGATGAATTAGAAGAAGAAAGATTTGAGAGACAGCTTACTGCTACAGTTTCTGTAAACCAAGATGGTTCCGAACCCAGCAGAGCAGACAAAGACAAAGACAATGTTGTCTCAGGAGGATCTCCTAGAAGGTAAAGAGCGCTAGGAAGATATGTGCCAGCATAACTACATATATGTCTATTTTGCCATGCGACGCTGTCACGCGAACCCGATACTTAGCCAAAATTTTGACATTTTTCTTATGCGTGGCACTGCCACGCGTGGCATATCCACGCTAAAACTTTTTCGAGAACTCTGCCGGTGAAATCCAGGCTGGAGGAGAGGTCTGGCAAAAAAAAATTTAATTTTGCATGGCACTGCCATGTGTGGCAGTGCCATGCAAATTTTTTTTTAACTAAAACTTGAAATTTGAGCCCCAAAATATGTCGGCGTGGCACATCCACACGTGGAAGTGCCACTTACGGTTGTTATTTCGCCAATTGTCATGTGACATAATTTTTTTTTTATTTGCCACGCGTGGCAGTGCCACACGTGGCAAATCTCCAAAGAAAATTCCAGAGCGATGGTTTTTTTTATTGCCACATGTGGCAAAATTTGTCAAAAAATTTGCCACGCGTGGCAATATTAAAACACAATACTTAGAAAAATTTTGTTTTGAAAATTTGCCACGCGCGGCAGTGCCACGCATGGCAAAATTAGTTTGTTGTAAAATTTTTTTTTAATCTATTATGAATCATAAGTTAATAAACAACAACTTTATGATTAATTTAAAAGCAAATAAGATTTTCTTTTATATTTTGAATAAGTGTATACTTACAAATAAGATTTTCTTTTATAATAAAATGTGGACTAAAAATTAAATGATCATTATCTCAAATTATTATGTTCTGACGAATTAAAGTTATTATTAGTTGAATATTACATGCTATCTTATGTATTTATAGACATTATGATGTGTTTCTATATTGGGAAAAAAATTTAATCAAAATTTGACAATTTTTTCAATATGGTATTGATGGGTAAAAATATAAGCGTGAGCTTACTATGCATGTGAAAGGATGCTAAGTACCTTACATTTGAGAGCCGTGTGGTAGCTTGTTAATCTAATTTGTTGATAAAAAAATTGCAATGTTATACACCTTTGTGTGTTTGCAAAGATCAATGAATAGTCGAACAATATTGTGGCAAAGTGTATTATTATCTCAAAGAAGATGTTTTTTAATTATAATATATAAATAATCAACACATATATCTTTTAATTAGTTCACACATCTATTAACATTGATCAATTTTTCTAATTCTAAGTGATTGCGAGATGCGTTTGAAATGAAACTTTAGAAATGCAACATTGTAGAAAAATATAATAATTTTAATTTGAAAATAATATATATTGACCACAATGGATTATTTTATGACAAAATTATTTGTGACATGTACAAACTTTATTCATCATCGCAAGATTCAAATTCATCAGCCAATACATCTTGCAATTCATCTCCACTAAGATGATTTTCATCATCACTATCGAAATCAAAACCTCTCTCAATATTGTCCTCATGCAAAGAATCATTGTTGTCCTCTTCATCATCTGAGTTGTCGGAATCATGAGAATCAATTCTCGGGTTTTCAATATTTATAAAACTCGAAGGTATATGTACATCTTCATCAGATATACTTGTGTTGTCCAAATTGAGATCTTCCATTTCATTCTCAACATATGCATTTTCGAATACATGTCTTGAGCGTGGCTTGAACAACATACCACCAATCTTTGTTTAGTTGATCTGGTTGAAAAAATACTTGCACATTTAGCAATGTTAGGAATAGATATTTGTTATGCTCACATTTTAATTCACAATAAATAGATGTAATAAAAAAGTAGTGTAGATGATTAATATAACATTGATCACAATTGACAGAAGGAAAAAAAAATGTGAAATTCATGCACACCTGTTCACAATGACGAGGCAACACCAATGTGTCTGAAAAGTCCATGCTTTATGTCTTGGTTGAATCGATAGCAAAAAATCCACTACGATCTTTTTTTACAGTTGCATTTGATCCTCTATAGTTGATTTTGAACCATTTCACGTCAAACAACAAATATTTATCCATTTCACCAAAACACACCTCATATATGGCTTGTATGGTTCCTACATACTCAAGCTCTCCAGAAATTGGACTTTGATCTCGAGCACTACTCCGACTTTCTTGATGGAAGGATGTCATCACACCACAATCATAAGTTCGTCGTTTCATATCAATCAATTCAATGCGATGATGATGACCATATGCCCACATTGCACTATACTTTCGATACTGTCACATGTTGATTATAATTAAAACAATAATCAATCATCGTACAAATTAAAATTGTTCACTTAAAAAAAATAGAGTTATAGACAAACCTTCCAATCACATCCTCTTGCAAATTTCCATTCTTTGTCAGATATGAATTTCCCTTTGATCTTGCTTGTTGGAGTGTATCAACCATCCAGTCTATAGTGCATTGGTTGGGCAATGGCTCAAGATCATGTGAAGGTGTAGCTTGACCTCTACGCCTATTGCGTCGGTGTCGATTTCTAGTCAATACCCTTTTTTTTTTCTTCTTCATATAATTCCAACCATTTATCCATTACTCCTGAATTATATAACATGAATGTTGAAATTTTTTCTCTCAAACTAGGTGTCATTTTTTTAAGACTACCCATACCTTGAGGTTTTTCACCTTTCACCTCATTGCTTTCCTCATCATGCCATAGTCGTGGAGTAGATGGATCTATTTGAAACAAAACTTTGGTAACATAAAATAGAGATTCTTGCACTAACCATCCCTCTGACATGCTTCCCTCTGGCCTTGCCTTCTGATGCACAAAATCTTTCAACACTTTCATGAATCTCTCCAAGAAAAACATCCACCTACATAAAATTTTTACACATCAATGAGAACATTCCGTTATTTATGATTTGAAAGAATCACACTACATTTATTGAAACTACTAAAATCAAATTTAAGTGTATTATACCTTGAGTGCACAGGACCGACAATACCAACTTCTTGGACCAAGTGCACAAGCAGATGCACCTGTATGTCTAGGATAGAAGCTGGAAAATCCCTCTCAAACATACATACAGCCTCCACCATATCTTCTTGCTTTGTTTGCACGTCTATCTCACGAATCTCCTTACCACACAAGCATCTGCATCATGTTTGTAGTATAACTAGATTTTAGTACGTTCATATTATTTTATCAAACTTGTATTAGAAAAAAAAACATGAAATTTCATACGATATCGATGTAAACAAAAAAAATCAAGTACCTGACAGTGGATGCTAATTTGTAAATGGCATCACGAAGTTGATCAGTTGGACAACCACGAATGCACATTGGAAATATGTACTCGACCATCTTCAACCAATCGTGAGATTTTAGACCATGGAGATTTCCTTCAGCTATGAATGATGTTTGTAGTGAATGAGCAAAATTCGTTGGTGTTCTCACCTCGCAAATGACTGGCCTTACATACTTATACTCTTCTTTCGTAAGAATCCAAGGGGATCTTGAAATACTATAGGTATTTCCATCACTACATAATTTTGACCAATACTCTTTTTTTGTTTTTAATTCTTGTAGATCATGCCTGGCAAAAATACTGTCTTTGTCGCCCACCAAGTGTTTCCATATTGATTCACCCACATTTTTGAATATGTGCATAGGATCAAGCAAGTGATTGATCAAAAGGTTATGGTAAAAAATGAAAGATGGATAGTCTTTTCATACCATTGATTGGCTTAGTCTCGGATTCAATCCAAAGTTTGTGCCAATCGGCCACGGACATTCTCTTTGGAGGCATTCTTGTTTCTGATCTTCCTCCAAAGCCTCTTCTATGAGCATTTCTAAATGGATGATTTTCATCATGCAAGTACTTGCGATGATTTTCATACACAACTTTGTTCAAATGACGTGAGTGGCAAGCATCAATATTTGGTCCACAAATGAGACACGTGTGATATCCAGAAGCTGTAAAACCTAAAAGAATCAAATCCAATTCGTGTTATAAATAGAATTCTTTTAAAGCATAAATATTGCATGCATAAAAAATAAATATACAAACATTACAAATGATTTCGTTTTATAGTCACCTGAACAATCGCCCAATCCTGGATAGTCATGCATAGTCCACATTAACATCGCACGCAACAAAAATGTTTTGTCTTGAAGTGGACGTGAGATGTCATATGCTTGGACTCCCTTCCATAGTAGTTCTAGTTCCTCAATCAATGGTGCAAAGTAGATATCCATATTTTTTACTTTATGTTTTCCAGGAATTAGAAGTGCTAGCATGAGATGTCCTTTTTGGATGCTTAGCCAAGGTGGAATGTTATAGTTCACCAACACCACTGGCCAAGTAGACCACGTGCTTGACATTTTTCCAAAGGGGTTAACCCCGTCTATTGCAAGTCCAAATCTTATATTTCTTGTTTCACTTGCAAAACATGGATATTCTTTCTCAATGTGTTTCCATGCAAGAGAGTCTGAGGGTACTCTCGTGGTCTCATTTGAGGAACGATGACTAGCATGCCAATTCACAAGTTCTGCAAGAGACTTGCAACGAAACATAGGAAGAAGAGGAGGAGTCTACACAAGGTATGTGAGGTGATGTGGGATGGATAGAATCGATGTGAGGTGTCGTGGGATAAATAGAATCGATGTGAGGTGTCATGAGATAGATAGAATCGATGTGTGGTGACATTGTGGAATGAATAGAATCCATAGTAGAATTTGCGTGAGGTGTTGTGGGATGGATATAATCCATGTGAGGTGTCGTGGAATGAATAGAATCTGTGTGGTGATATCGTGGGATGAATAGATTCCATGGAAAGATTTATGTGAGGTGTGGTGGAGTGAGTGACGTGCAAAATGGAAAGATGCATAACTTTCACATCATGAGGTGTGTAGTGACTAGTGACATCATTATGATCATCAACAAGATCTTCGTCTAATGCCAAAGATGATCCAAAATTGATATTTCTTATCTTGTTAATAAGATTGTCAATCGACGTGTTATAAGACATTTATTATTCTGCAAGAGTGAAACATTACACAAGCATTTGTTTTAGTTTTTTCAAAAAAATTATAAATATGTGTATAATAAGAACAGCACTAAATTGTCAAAATGTACCTCCAAATCCACATCGGGCTCCTCAATGTGCTTTCCAAACTTCCACAGATGTTGCGCCACTATTCGTCTTTCTCAAATTTTCAATCCTTTGCATTGTTTGCACTCGCAATATATCTTTTCATTGTACCTACGTTGATACTAATTTCATTTTACAATTATAAAAATGATTAGCTTAATGTTACAAGCTAATTTATATGTGTATGAATACAGTCCTAAGTTTTAAACAAATAATTATATAGTACTTGCGATTTAGGTCGAGGCTAGGCACCAGAACATTAGGGCCCTCTTTGAACTCAAAAAGGGCCTCTTCCTTGCCTAAACATGTTTGCTAATTAGGATGAATTAGTTTATTAATCGTCCTATGTAGTCTAAAATCTTGAATATAATATAACAGCCATTTTTTCAAGCCCTTCAAAATTGATTTTTTATTGCTTAGAATGAGTGAAAAAGGGGCCCAATATTTTCTTGGGCCCCCATTTTGCAAAAAAAATTTGAAAAAAAATGGGGGGAGAGGTATGGGAGTACATACCCCTTCTGTTTCCCTTCCTCTCCCTTCCCCCGAGCCAGCTGGCCCGTCTCGCTCCCAGCCATCACTCTGGGCCGTTGGCCCTGGTCGGTGCGCAGGGCCCGGAGGGCCCCACATAAAACCCCCCTCCCTCATGTGTGCTTTGCAATGAGAAAGGGGGATGTGATGGCATCGCACGCCCACCACGCTCACTCTGCCCACTTGGGGCCGTGGAGATGGGTGGGAGCGCGGTGGGCGCGCGATGCCATCACACCCCCCCTCCCTCATTGCAAAGTACACATGAGGGAGGGGGGGGTTATGTGGGGCCCTCCGGGCCCTGCACACCGACCAGGGCCAGCGGCCTGGAGTGATGGCTGGGAGCGAGACGGGCCAGCGAAAGGGAAAGGGGGGGGAGGGTACCATGTGTACAATGGGGCGCGCGGGGGGAAGGGGGGGGTATATGTACTCCCATACCCCTTCCCCCATTTTTTTTTTCAATTTTTTTTGCAAAATGGGGGTTCAAGGAAATATTGGGCCCCCTTTTCACTCATTCTAAGCAATAAAAAATTAATTTTGAAGGGCTTGAAAAAACGGTTATATTTTTATTTAAAATTCAAATTTGAGCCTTGTCCTATCATCATTACTACGGGTTGAGCAAGTAGGGTTAGAGGAGGGTTAATGGATGGGTTAGATTTTGAGATCTGTGTTACACCATTGGATGTGCCATGTCATATGGACCACTCCATCTCAATTGTCACTCTCTTATTGGTACACATGTCGTCATTAACACTAATTATAATTAGTGAAAAAGCCCTTTTTGAGTCCAAAAAGGACCCTAATGCTTGATGACGATGATGTTCCACTAAGTCTTTGCTCAAGCATTTGTGCTCTTTTTTGTGATTTCATTTTGTAATAATATTGCATCTTCTTTAACTTTTTGCTATCTTGTGGAGGCGTCGTGCTTTAAACAATCGTAGAAAAAAACCAAAAAAATTATATTCAACACACAATGCTGCAAATCCAAATGTTAAGTACATTATATCTACTATACATTTAATAAATACACCTGTTTCGAGACATTTCCTCAGTAGAAGACATATTCGCTAATGAACCATTAAATTTTATCTACAATTTTTTAACAAGAATGTTAATGATATTGACAAAACACACTTGTTAAAATATACAGTTAAAATTGATATGTACACACAAATTTAACAAGATCTACAAATATCTTTATCACTAAAACATTTAGATACCTTACCAATGTCAAGTTGCTTGAACGAATATGACATTATCTAATTCATGAAAAAAAGAAGCAGATTCAAGCAAACTATGAAATAGAAGTGTGATTTCTTTTAACTATTTAGAAAATTAAGCAGTAATTAATACATATTTGTCATTTTTAAAAAATCATCAAAATCTTCAAAATCTCGAGTTTGGAAAAATTAAGTAACTTGAATTTGATACTTACATGTGAAACAACTCTATTTTGGTCCCTATCGCTTGACATAGCCCATTGAATAATCATAATTAACTAGCATCACATGAGATAGCTCAAGCAGCTTGATGTCTATCAATGTAAAAAGTCTCATTTTGGCACTTCTCACCTGAGGCTCCTCATAGAGTGATCAACTTTGAGGGATTTTATCCAAATAGATTAAATTTGTTGCCTATCGTTTAAGAATGCCAAAATTTGATGCCCAATGTGTAATTTTTTTTCTTATCACCCAACATGGCTCATCAAGTTATTAGAATCAACTAGTTTCAAATCTAGTATATCTTGTTGCACCAGTTATTGTTGACATTTGATTCCTATCACATCAGATAGCTCAAATTTTCTATCTACCATTAAAGATAGTTGTATTTTTGGCCTTTATCACTCGAAATTGTCTATTGAGTGACGAAACCAATAGAATAGTGACTTCAAGACATTGAAATAGCTTGAATCTGGTACCTATCACTTGGAATAGTTCAAATTTGATGCCTAACGTGTGGTTTTGATGCTGATCACTCGACATGGCTGATAAAGGGATTAGACTCAACTAGTTTCAAATCTACTATGAGATCTAGTAGAAGAGTTAGCAAATGGTTGCTTGCGAGCCTTTGAGAATAGCCTCCTTTGCTTAAATCCGTCTACAATGCAAGTATCATAATAGAGCAAACACCTTCCTTAAAATGAATATCTAAACCACTATCCATTAGTTGCCCAACACCAAGCAAGCTCCTAGTAAGATTAGAAACATAGAGTACATTTTCTATATCCAATCTTTTAGAGGATCCAAGACTTAAAGAGATCCAAGACTAGCCTCACTCTCAATCCACCATGTGTCATTGGAGTAGCTCTTGCTTGTTGGTGTAGATGCCATCAAGGATGAATCAACTTCATCCTCATAATCCTCAATGGTAAGGTTGTCTTGCTTACTCTCATCTTGTGCATTCTTCTTTTTGTAGCACTGGGATGCGAAGTGCCTTCCACAAAAGAAGCACTTTTGTTTGGCTTTGTCTTTCTTCTTTCCTTTAGAGCTTAGTTCTTGATCATCATCACTTTTGCCATGCTTTGGATTTTCTTCTTGGACTTCCATCATGCAATACATTTAGATTGATTGATTTTTATCGCTTATCAATGGAATTGACCCCTATCATGCGATATAGCTCAAAATTATTGTCTATCACTTGAGATAAGACATTGAGTGATCAAGTTAGAGTAATTTCGAGTTTACGACATTCATGTAACTTTGAATGCTGTGCTTACATGTGAGACAACTCAATTTTGGTCCTAATTACTCATCATTGTTCTTTGAGTGATCATAATTGACCAACATCACATCGAATAGCTCAATCTTGTTGTCTACAATGTAAATAGCCCCATTTTGGTGTCTCTATCACTCAAGAAAGTCAAAATTTGCTACCTGAAATATGATTTTGTTGCTTATTACTTGACATGGCTCTATCAAGCGACTAGACTCAACAAGTAATATATTAAGA
This sequence comes from Diphasiastrum complanatum, assembly GCA_029204225.1. Classification (NCBI taxonomy): domain Eukaryota; kingdom Viridiplantae; phylum Streptophyta; class Lycopodiopsida; order Lycopodiales; family Lycopodiaceae; genus Diphasiastrum; species Diphasiastrum complanatum. Next base: position 39,062,584 of record CM055111.1, on the reverse strand, counting down.
CAACTCAAGTTCAATCCCTTGTCAAATCCCTATTACACGTGATGACTTAAATTTTATGTCTATGCGTGGTTTTGTTGCTTATCACTCGACACAGCTCATCAAGTGATCAGACTCAACTAATCCCAAGTCTAATATACTACGATAACTCACATGAGATAACTAAAATTTGATGTGTATATTTTGGAATAGCTCACTTCTGGTGCATATCACTAAAGGTTTCTCATAAAGTGACCAAATTTGAGAAATTGTGTGCTCATGAAATAGATTAAAGTCGATTCCCATCACTTTAGATAGTTCAAATCTAATGTCCAAGACAAGATCTTGGTCCTTATCCCTTGACATAGAAGATCGAGTGACTGAACTTGGTCAATCTCTGATTTGGAACAATCAATTTTGGCCCCTGATAGATTGAATCTAGTCCTTGGGCAGGATGATTAGTTTGCTGCTTGGAAGGACAAGAGAGCAATAGTTTTATTTTAAGAAGAGATTACGGTAGCAGAGATCTAATATAGGAGCATGAGCACTTCAATAGATGGACATTGCAAATGCTCAATTTTTTGTTGTCCCCTATCACCATCTCAAGAAAAATCCATTTTACACTCTCAATGATCTTCTTAAATCAAATTCAACTGTGATACAATCAATTAGTCATGGCGATCCTGTTAGCATTGCTGGTAGCACCTCTACACAAGACCACAACCAAGGATTTCACAAACAAAGATGTTTGATCCATTCCTCAACACTAGCAATCATCTAACAACGTCTGTCGAGTTATTTCCTTTCCATCCACTCAACACAAAATCCGAAAACACCCCACCACATTCCCCTGCACTCTTGTCAATTGCTCTCATCTCCGTCCATCAACAATCCCTTCACGAAAAAAACCCACCTCCAATCCCTCCTCGGATTCCACCCATAGAGATTTCAGATCTCTTCTATCCTTAATCTTCCTTCAACTGGCTTTAACCACACAGCACACAACCATGTTCCTTGAAATCTATTAGCTCATTGGTACAATACTTCATGAAAGTAGTAGTATATCTAGCGTCCCTCAATGTATTACAAAAAAGAAGAAGGAAGATTGCACCCAGCTTAACACATGTTTTTTTATTTTTAAAAAACATTCCGACCCAGTACGTTTTGACCCAAAAGGGTCGGAAAGGGTTTCTAAGGGACACATATATAAATATGTCTATCAATGTAAATAGCCCCATTTTGGTGTCTCTATCACTCAAGAAAGTCAAAATTTGCTACCTAACATATGATTTTGTTGCTTATTACTTGACATGGCTCTATCAAGTGACTAGACTCAACAAGTAGTATATTAAGACAACTCAAGCTCAACCCCTTGTCAAACCCCTATTACACGTGATGACTTAAATTTTATGTCTATGTGTGGTTTTGTCGCTTATCACTCGACACGGCTCATCAAGTGATCAGACTCAACCAATCCCAAGTCTAGTATACTGCGATAGCTCATATCACATGAGATAAGGGTCGGAAAGGGTTTCTAAGGGACACATATATAACAAATTAATTAATACTTCATAAACTAAATAATGTCCACAACTTATATGCGCCATCAAACCACATATTTACATTTGTCATTTTTTTTAAATCACAAAATTCTCTTAAACACATGGTCATTTTGTACCAACCATATCAAATCATCTACTTGTCTTATATCAAATCAAAATACAATTAATACTCATTTGTCCTTTTCAAAAAATCATCAACATCTTAAAAAAAAACGTGGTCTTCCTATACCCAAAATATGTCATATCAATCACATGCTTTTCTCCTTAAAAATTCATACTTAAAAATATGTCATATCACCCATAATTTGTCATTTTGACAAACCACTAGCCATATGACACATTCCAAGCCATAATCACAGATTTTCATGCAAAAAAAAATTGCGTGACACTGTCACGCATGGCAAAAAAATGCGTGGCAGAGCCACGCGACACTTGAAATCTGGAAAATGAATATAAAGGCCCTCATTCAATATTTCTCCACGCTTTCTTGTGGATTTCTTGAGGCTCTCAAGCTCTCACACTCAAGCTCTCACTCTCAAGCTCTCAATCTCTCATTTTTCTCTCTCTCTCAATCTCTCATTCTCAATCTTTCATTTATTTTCACTCCTCTCCACTCTTCTCTCAATCTCTCCACTCTTCTCTCTCTCTCTCTCTCTCTCTCTCTCTCTCTCTCTCTCTCTCTCTCTCTCTCTCTCTCTCTCTCTCTCTCTCTCTCTCTCTCTCTCTCTCTCTCTCTCTCTCTCTCTCTCTCACACACACACACATCTTTCACTCTCCAATTTCCAATCTCTCTTTCTCTTTCACACACTCTTTCACACCTCCTTTTTCATTTTTCACACATTTAAAAGTTTGCTTTTCTTTTTCACTCTCTCACACATCTCTCTCTCTTTCACACACACACACACACTTTCATTTTTCACATTTGATATCTTTCCAAGTTCTTTTCAAAACTTCATATCTTTCTCTCAATAGTCATGTCTACTAGTGGTAGCGGAGCATCAAGGAGGAGGCCAAGATCCTCTTCTGGTGGAAGAGGACAAGCCTCGGGATCGGATTCCAATCGAGTGCGAGGTTTTTATACTATGCTACCTCCCGAGGAAAGGCAAAGGATAAAAGCCCTTTGTCTTTCCGAAGGAGAATCCGATCAACAAGATCGTGGATTCGTTTCGACGGACATGCCGTTGGAAGAATCCACGAATATTTTCTATGACCTTGATGAGGATGGTTCCATCATCATGGACATTAAGGGTAAGGTCGTCATCGATAGATTGCACGACCTTACTCTTAAATACTTTGGTCACGATTTGTTTAGCCCTTGGGAGCACCAAGACCAAGGGGACAAAGACAAGATACTTGATATATTGTACCGTGAGTTTCCACAACCAAATCGATTTAATGACAAATGGGCGAAGACGAGTATGTGTACGCATATTCGTCATAAGCGCCAATCATTAAAATGATTATGTAGTAAAGGCAAAAAGAGGCCGGGATGGGCATCTAAAAAAGATTGGGGAAAAGTTGTTTATGAATCCAAGCATCCTAATCCTGAGCGCTTTAAGTAACAAAGAGAGGCAACAAAATCAAGGCTTAATCTTTTAGGCCAATCTCACCTTGGTTCGGGAGGCAAGGCCAATATGCATGCCCAATTTGTAAGCAATTCTCTTTTAGCTAATTGCATTTCATATGTTTATTGTTTATCAATATTTTTTTTGCTTTTTTCTAATCATCGATTTGTGTTGATGTAGGTTGAAGATTATGGGCGTAAGTATACAAATGCCGAGTACAATATTGGATATCGCCATGGCTATAGTGCCTTGGTTGATCATCTTGCGGCACAAGGTGTACATCCAAGGGTAAATTTTTGTTACATAATTTGTATTTCTCTTATTTTTTATACACAATTTTTATTTCATTTCAATTTTATGACATGTGTTTGGCTAATAATTATTAATTTGTTTTTTGAATATGTATGCAGAGGGCATCCACTTCCTTTGTGGAAGAAAGTACGGGAGGAAACCAATGAGAAGAAGGGAATGAAGATGAAAGGGATGAAGGCGAAGACGAAGGACAAGATTCTGCTTCAAACAACGATGAGGGAGAAGATAGCGAAGACTAAGAAGCCTACTATTACTTCTTAGATTTGATGTTTTTTAGTATTTGCAAAAGTAGGAAAAAAGAGTATTAGTATCAATGCTCTTTTCATGAATTAGATGCGAATATGTACACTTTTTTGAATTATGAATATAAACTTTTGTATTTGATCATCTCTATCTCATTATGTATGGAATGATTGTTTATTGTTTATGTTTTTCTATTTCATCTTGTATAAATTTGTTGTAAATATATACAAACAATAAAAAACAAACAAAACATCAAATGAAGATGATAAAAACATACCTCATCTATTGTTTGGATGATCTTTAATTCCTTCTAAGATGCATCTCTTTTTTTTTCTATAAAAGCAAACAACGAAATCTAAATCATTTTTAGATTACAAATCAATCAACAAAATGATAATTGCTAGAATATGAATCAAAGAATCATTGTTAAATTAAACATCATTAATCATTGTTACATCAATCTCACCATGTTCAAGATACTATGAAAATGCACTTTATGACTCAAATGTAATCTATCAAAATTTAGAATGCATAATATATATCATGAATAAACAATGAATAAACAATGAAAAACTAACAAACAAAACTATCTCTCTCTCTCTCCCTCTCTCTCTCTCTCTCTCTCTCTCTCTCTCTCTCTCTCTCTCTCTCTCTCTCTCTCTCTCTCTCTCTCTCTCTCTTTCTCTCTCTCTCTCTCTCTCTCTCTCTCTCTCTCTCTCTCTCTCTCTCTCTCTCTCTCTCTCTCTCTCTCTCTCTCTCTCTCACAAAAGCTTTTCTTCAAAATTTAGAATGCCTAACATACCTTATGCATTTGCTTGAATTGTCTCATTTCCTTCAAAATTGCATAGCTTTCTTCTACAAAAGCCAACAATAAACAATCATTCACTAAATAATCAATAAACAAATTAATAAACAATGAAAAACTAACAAACAAAACTATCTCACTTCTCTCTCTCTCTCTCTCTCTCTCTCTCTCTCTCTCTCTCTCTCTCTCTCTCTCTCTCTCTCTCTCTCTCTCTCTCTCTCTCTCTCTCTCTCTCTCTCTCTCTCTCTCTGACATCTGACTCTATTATGGGTGATTGGATATGGAAATTAAGATAAACTACATCTAATCATTCTATTTGGATTTTTTCTATTAGAAGCAAGTGAGAGATTAACTTCATTTAATCATTCTATTTGGATTTTCTTTTAGAAGCAAGTGAGAGATTAACTTCATCTAATTATTCTATTTGGATTTTTCCTTTTAGAAGCAAGTGAGAGATTAACCGATATTCCTTCATCTGCTACAATGTCCAACCAAGAGCAACCTTCACAGGGAATTGACAGTTTTTCTCCCCTTCTAAACCTCAAATCTATTTGTCTTTCCACATGCTGATAAGATTTCCAATGTGCCAATACACAATATTTCTCGGATTCGGAAATCCAAATAGAGATTCGGTTTTGAATCTCTTGTTCACAAAGGTCCTCAGGATATAGTACCTCAATAATACCTGCATCTCAAGCTATATTCTACAACATTTGCTATCACTGATGGTCGATACTAGCGTCACCCACCCTACCTTGTTTTGACAAGGGCATGTCAGAGTAAGTCACATTACTCTACAAAACAGCTGAAATATTGCAACTATCAAGGTACATTATCAATGTTGATGAATGCAAGTTTTGTTCGACAAGTGCTATACAGTTTTCACTCTCTGTAACGTTGTCTATTTCCTTGTTTCTCTTCACCTATTTTGTGTGATTGATTTTTGCTTGATGAATAGCTATTGCACGAGAGTCTTCTGTAGAGCATCTCCTGAACACATTTTCATTCATCTATCCATCTTCAGATTCCCTTGTACAACAGTTTAGGATTTTTGAGACATATGAGAAATCCATGTCAAATTAGAGTTGATTCCTGCATCTCATTGCCATATTATTTTTTGAGTCAACTACAGCAAGATCGAAACAAATTTAGTTAAAAAAATTTCAATCTCTAGTCCAGTCGCATGTTCAATGAGTTTCACCTACGTGTTCCACACGCCAATCCAATCCTGAGCATGAACAGTTACCAGCAACAACATCCCCACCAACAGATTTTGGGGGGGGGGGAGAGAGAGAGAGTGGATATGCTTGGATCCACTGGAGCAGTTGCGTTGCCAGCAACAACATCAGCAAGATCGACAGCAAAGGTCACAAGTCTAATATGAAAAAGACAAGATTAAAGAAGGCAGATGGGTAATCCAAAGAGACTCAATCAAAAGAAGTACCCTAGTCACGACAAAGATCCTTCAGAAAGGGAAACACAGGCATTGGAAAATCAGTCTCCTTCTTCAACCAACCTCTCATCATACATCTGCATCCATTCTCATGCCTATCGCCCACACCATCTACCGTTGTCACTACCACCCTTCCTTCCATCTGTTTATTTATCATCAGTTTACTGTTCTTTTGAGAAATCCCTAGTTTTTTATAGTCCTACCAAAGCAGTTGAAAGATCATTGCAAATGTCTTGCGGAGACCAATTGCCACCTACAATGGTTGATCAGTCAAACAAAGACCTAAGAAGCAGGTGAAGCAGTTAGAAGAACTAAAGAGGAAGATCCAAAGCTGAGGAGGAAAGGACAAAAACTTAAGCAACAGATGAGTCAGATGAGTCAGATCAATTTTGATCAAAAGAAACTCTTTGGAGCAATGATAGTTGAATTCCCTCCTTCGAAGCCCAAAGAGATCCAAAAGTAACAGGTCAAAAAAAAGAGCTGCAGAAAAGAAAGATGAAGACAACTGTGAACCTGCAAAATAAAACAAGCTCCTCACCCAACAAGTGGTGGTCAAAGCTCGACATTGCAAGGGTCTAAGGCTGCAATTGTAGAACTATCAGTTCCTTCATCCTTTCACCAAGCCTTCATCATGTTTTCTTATCGTTATCAAACCATCCATCCAAATCTATTCCTACCACCAGTTTTTTATGAGTCCATCCCCTGAGACTGATAATCAAAGTTTGTGCAACTTGTAGATCGAAGGTTTTCCTTGAGACTGAAACTTCAACTAAGAGAAAAACCAAGGAAACACCCAGAAGCAAATGGAGAATACGGACCTCTCAAAAGATAGAATCTGCCATGAAACCAAAGATGAAACCGTCAATGGCAGATACAAGTGACAAAACAAAGAGACACATGGAAAGCACTCGAGCATGCAAGTTGTGAAGTTGCTGAGAGCTCTCCACTTTGAGAATGTCAACCACCTATTGTGAAAAACATTTTTGTGATAAAGACTGGCAACAATAAGCACTTGGTTTTATGTAAGCGAACGAGGATCTACGCTTTTCCAAGTGACGATCAAAGATGCCAATGCAAAGCGGAGCGACATCGTCCAATATGAGTTGCAGTGGGTCCTGCAACACATTAGGGGTGGGATGATGTTGGCTGATTCTGACAAATCCCCAAGATACTTGGACAGAGCAACTCAAGAGCACCTCTCACCTTAGACCGAGGAGGTCTCTGAGAAGACGAGACTAATGAAGACTGAGAGCCGAGGAATACTAGTTAGTAATGACAAGTAAGAACTGTGTAAGCCTCATGGTGAATCCTGGAAGATGGAATGACCATGTAGGGACTAGTATTTCTAGGCAAATGTATTAAATGCAAGTAGACCCCTCTTAAAGAAAGTAGAGTGAGCCACCTTTTGATGGTGACCTCTAGTGGAGAGCATTATTCCACTTGTAAATTGTGAAATGTGGAAATTCCACTAGGATGTCACCTTAGGAGCTCTCTTGCTTATTTAAGAGACTCCCTCTTTGTGAAGAGGAGCTTTTTGTGAATTGTATCAACTCCATGCTGAAATGAAAAGAGCCTTCACGAGTTTGGTGCATCTATTGAGCTCCTTGATCATGCTTATTTTTTGAGTGATGCATTTATGATCTTGTCCTTCCCTCCTTTTGTGTGTGGTTGTGGACTGTAGAGTGGATTAGATTTGTTGCTTTCCTAGAGTGGATTAGTTTTTTTTCTTGTTTGTGGATTAATGTAGGAACCAGCATTCAGGTAAACTAAATAGGCTGGATTTGTGGTGTAGTTCTTGCATATCTCTTTACAATCCAATTCTTGATGTTCTTGGGATGTTCAAAAATCAAAAGGCTGGTTGGTTTCTTGACTCTTGGACTTCTAAAATGCTATAGATTAGTTCTTGTTTCTTGTTTTGTCAATTTATGCAAGTAAAGTAGTGTAGGATCTGATTCAGTTCATTTTCAGAGTAGGTAGCTGTAGAATCTACAGAATGTTCATTTGGGTTGTATGTTGATCTATAATGTAAGTGCATTCAAGAGAGATGACCCTAAGTTGTCCTCTGACATGCAGGACAAAATATACTACAACAAGAATCTATTTCCTTTTGCCTAATCTGGGTCTTTAAACAAGAAAGATAATCTCAAGAAGAACCCGCCGTCTCTGTTGATAGGCAGAAGTAAGAAAGAATTAATTTTAAAAAACCAACAAATCCTCTGAATCAGGGGATCTGTCAACATAAGACGTGTGTGTAGTGTGAAAAATACATATCCTAAGTGGATCTAAACTCCAAGATCATTGGCTTGAATGCTTGCACTCCAAACTACATAAGCTAGAAATTGGCAACACATTCTATGCTACCTAGAATGCAAAGAACTTGATCAAAAAGCATTTATCACAAATGGAAACTTCCATAAACATCAAGTGCGGCCCAAAATAGCATTATACAGTCCATAATACATCAGCCTATCACTTTTGGAAAGCACCTAAGATCATACACAATAGCTTGAAGACAATACACACAACAATGCTCTCAATGGAGGAAGAAACAATGACAATGATCTATTGATCTCAATGAAGCATACAAAAGGTTTCTCCAACCTGTTCTCCACGACTTCCCTACTATTTATGGATGAGGAAGATGACTCTCTCTCCTCTCTCTAGAAGGTACTTGACCCTAGATATTCCCTATATAGGAAAAATAGCTAAAAATGGCTTATATGACCAAAATACATCAAAATGGTCTCATTTTGAAGGGTATGAAGTTTGACACTTCATCATACTGAAAAAATACAGTAAATAAAAACATTGTGGCCTGGTTCACACGTGTGAAACTCCAGAACCAAAACTATTTACAATTTTAGCCAATTTAGGCCTCAAACTAGCTAGGAAATGTTGACAATTTTCACACTCCCTCTTCAACATTGGATGCTAGTTTCAACATAGTCTTTGAGCACATTCCAAGATTAGATCTATGCATTAAATATAGGTCCTTTCCCAATGGTTTGGTGAAGATATCAGCCACACACTCCTTTGAAGAGACATGTTGAAGCTCCACCTCTTTGGCAATGACTTGATCTCTCACAAAATGGTGAGCAATCTCAATGTGCTTGCTCCTTGCATGAAAAACAGGATTGCTTGCCAAGCTTTGGGCTGAAAGGTTATCACAAAGTATGATTGGAGTCTTCTCTGGTTCCAGCAAGTGAAGATCCAATAACATCCTCTTGATCCAAAGAATCTCCTTGGTGCATGTTGTTAATGCCTTGTACTCGGCTTCGGTGGAAGATAGAGAGATAGTTGGTTGCTTCTTTGATAGCCATGAGACCACTCCATCTCCAAGATAGATTGCAAAGGCACTTGTTGACTTCCTATCCATTTGATCACCTGCAAAATCTGAATCTGAAAATCCACAAAGGTTAGGTGTAGTACCTCCATACAAGATGCCAAAATCTCTAGATCCCGAGATGTATCTAAGTACTCTCTTTCCTAGCTTCCAATGAGCCTCACTAGGATCTTGCATAAATTGACTTAGTTTACCAACCACAAAGCTTAGATCAGGTCTTGTGATGGTTAACCATATAAGAGATCCTATTAGCTTTCTATAGAGAGTAATGTCCTTGAAGGATCTTTCATTACTTCTTGTAGTTAGCTTTACATTTGATTCCATAGGAGTAGAAACAACTTTACAATCTTCCATATGAAACCTTTTTAGAATAGAGTTAACATACTTTTCTTGACATATGAATGTAGATTTAGAAGTTCTAATAATCTCTATTCCTAAGATATAATGAAGTTTACCAAGATCTTGAATTTCAAACTCTCTTTTGAGTGCCATCTTGATTTCATCTATATCTAGATTGTTACCACCACTTAAGATAATGTCATCAACATAGATCAAAAGTAAAGTGATATCATTTTCATTCAATCTAAAGTAGAGAGAATGATCATACTCACTCATAACAAAGTTTTGAGAAAGTAAGAAGGAATTGAGCTTAGCATACCAACTCCTTGGTGCTTGCTTTAGCCCATACAAACTCTTTTGGAGATAGCACACATGATTAGGCTCATCATGTGAAACATAGCCCTCGGGTTGCTCCATGTAAATATCTTCTTCAAGATCACCATTCAAGAAGGCATTAGTAACATCCATTTGCCACATATCCCAATCATAAAGAGTTGCAAGAGAGATTAGGATTCGAATAGTTACCATCTTTGCCACGGGTGCAAAGGTCTCATCATAATCAATACCATATTCTTGAGCATACCCCTTTTCCACCAACCTTGCCTTGTACTTGTTGATTGATCCATCTTGATTTGTCTTGATCTTGAAGATCCACTTACAACCAATTGCCTTCTTGTCCTTTGGAAGCTTTACCAACCTCCATGTGTTGCTTTTGATGAGTGCTTGATGCTCATGATCCATGGCTTGGATCCATTCCTTCTTTTGAATTGCTTCACCTACACAAGTTGGTTCATCAAAAGAGGTAAGAAAAGCAAAGTTAGAGTTGTCCACCACTTGCTTTCCTTTTTCATCATAGGTTAGCCTTGATGGCTTAGCCCTTTGCCTTTGAGTCTTCCTTGAAGTTTGCTTTGGAGTGGCATCTCCATCTTCATCCAAGACATCTTGCACATCATGATGATTAGTAGGCACATCAACATCAACATCAACAACATTGGAAACATTCTCTTCATGAAAGATGACATCCCTACTTATGACAACTTTCTTTGTAGAAGGAATGTACACTTTGTAAGCCTTGCTTACTTCACTATAGCCAACAAACACACCCTTCTTTGATGAAGGATCTTCTTTAGTTCTATCATCAAGTGTGATATTGACAAAACATGTACATCCAAAGATCCTACAATGCTTGACACTCGGCCTTCTACCATAAAGAACCTCATGAGGAGTTTTACCATCCAAGGAAGCACTTGTCCATCTATTACATAGATAGTTAGCACATGCTAAAGCTTCCCCCCAAAAAGACTTAGCAAGATTAGCATGTAGTCTCATTGCCTTGGCACATTCACAAAGGGTTCTATTCTTCCTCTCGGCCACTCCATTCTGTTGTGGAGTCCTAGGACTAGACATCTCCCTCTTAATCCCATGTGCTATACAAAAGTCTTTGAACCTATTTGAGGTGTATTCCCCTCCATTATCAGATCTTAAGCATTTGATCTTTGTATTGAATTGGTTTTCCATTTCATTCTTGAACTTGACAAATGCAGCAAACACTTCATCCTTACTTTTAAGAAGATAGATCCAAGTATACCTACTAAAGTCATCAATGAAAGTTGCATACATCTTTGCCCCACCATTGCTAGTTGTACTAGAAGAATGAATATCAGAATGCACAAGTTGAAAAGCTTCTTTAGATCTAGAAGTAGATCTAGAATAAGCAAGTCTATGAGATTTGGACAAGGCACAATGTTCACAAACACTATTGTTTGCAACAAGACTTTTAGGGAGACCAAGAACAAGCTCTTTCTTTGCCATTACCTCCAAAGATTTGAAGTTGGGATGGCCCAACCTCTTGTGCCAAACTTCTTGGTTTGTCAATTGCTCCCTAGCCATACATCCTTCATGATTAGAGATCACACATGCATCAAGCTTGAAAAGTTTACCATGCCTCCTACCTTGAGCAATCAAGGATCCACATTTACTTATCAAACATGCATCTCCAATGAACTCCACATCAAGTCCTTTGTCAATCATTTGACTTACACTAATCAAATTCTTAGTGATTGAAGGAATGTACAAAACATTTTCAAGATTTGCTTTCCTATTTGTTGAAAGGGAAATAGGAATAGTGCCTATGCCTTTGATGTCACATTGACCATCATTTGCAGTGTAGATGATGTTACCTTCTCCCTCATAAGACAATAAGGATGTAAAGTATTCCTTATGTCTTGTCATGTGAGATGAGGCTCCACTATCAATCCACCAAGGATCATTATCATCTATGTTGGCTAACAAACTTGAAGTCATAACAAGTGATTCACATGTGTTATGTTCTTCCTCATCTATTGTAAGATTTCCTTGCCTCTCTCCTTGCTCTCTTTTCTTCTTATAACATTCATTTGCAAAATGACCTTTTATCCCACAATAAAAGCACTTGAACTTTGACTTATTGTTCTTAGTAGAAGAGGAAGAGGAAGAGTGATCATCATGATCAAAGTTACCACCTTTGGACCATTTCCCTTTGCCTTTACCTTTGCCCTTGAATTTGCCTTTTGTGAAGAAAGCCTCTTCACCTCCACCTTGCAAGGATGCACCATCAAGCTTTGATTGCAACCTATGTTCTTCAGCCAATAAGATTTCTTGCAAGTCAACCACACTTGGCAAGACTCTTTGAATGGCAAAACTTTGCACAAGGTTAGCATGTTCATTTAGCAAACCATTCAACATAACTTGGACTATTTCACCATCTTTTATGTTCTCATCAATGCATGCTAAATCATCACTTAGGGACTTAACTCTCAAGATAAATGCATGAGCACTTTCACCCTCTCTTTGCCTACTAGAAATATTTGTCTCCTTAGGGTCAATACCCTAGATGTGGACTTTGATTCAAAGAGCTTCTTTAAGGCATTCCATGCCTCACTTGCACTTTGACACTTTCCAACTTCCTTGAGAAGTTCATTTGTAACATTCATTTTAATGATATGAAGAGCCCTTTTGGCCTTCTTATCAAACCTTTGTTGCTCTTGAAGTGTGAGAGGTCTCTCTTCAATTTCTGCAACTATGTCCATGAGTTCATTCAACTCAAGTAAGGACTCCATCCTCACTTTCCAAGTAGAGTAGTTTGATGAACTCAACCTTTCACTAGACTCTAGCATGATCCCACCATTGGAAGCCATGATTCTAATGTTTCTTCAACTTTTAGATTCTGTCCTAAAGCACTTAGCACTCACTTTTCTCTCAACAAATGATAGATAAAGAGATCTATGAAGATTTAGGACCCTAAAACACTTCTATCTTGAACCTAGATGGTTTCCAAGCATAGAAAGGAAGATTGAAACACATGCAACACTTTGCACACACTAAGAATGGATTACAAAATCAAACCAACCTGAACACACTCTTGCTTAAGCTCTCAAACTTTCCAGCAAGTGACCAAATCAAGTTATGGTGTGAAGAGTTACTTGCATTCTTAGAAAATACCCAAAACTAGGATGCCAAGATTACCTAGTAATGAACAAACTTGATCAACATATGATCAACACACTAAGATATTGATTCAACCTGTAAAACCACATGTAAACCACACTTCTAAAAGTTTATAAACTCCAGCAAGTGATAAATACAAGATTTAGAGGTGAATGAATGAGCACACTTAGTGAATCACAAGACTAGCTTCACTATCTTGTCAAATCTTGGTGTTTAGATGTAGATCTAAGATCACTTCACATGAGAATGTTCCTCAACCTGTTAAGAACCTGAAAACACACTTGCATAATGGTTAACACCTTCCAGCAAATGCTCCAATCAAATTACATAAGGAGAGTTACTTACATGCTCAACAAAGTACACCAAAATTTATGCCAAAATTGATGACAATCTTTACAATATGCTCTTCACAATGGAGCTTACAATATGTTCACCCAAAAAAGGGGATCTTTCATCCAAATGGGAGCTTTGCTCAGCCTTTAGGAGAATTACAACTCACTCAAAAGAGCATTTGTCATCCACTTAAGGAGAAGTTTCATCCACTTAAGGAGAGTGTTCATCCAAGAATGGAGATTGTCAACAATAGGATTGAAAAGAACATTGTTAGTATTGAATATGCACAAGCCTCACAATCACAAATGATTAGGTGTTATGATCTGATCCAAAATAGTTTCTTTTCAGCCTCTGATCTTCAATAGACCTGAAATATGCTTTTGATCCACAAGTTCAACTCACAAAACAAAGGTTAGTAAGATTTGATCAACAAAGCAATGCAAAATCATGCTAGAACTTGATCAAACATCCAAATATCACCAAAAATGGAATACTTACTGTAAATAGAAGCCAACCAGCTCTGATACCATGTGAAAAATACAGATCCTAAGTGGATCTAAACTCCAAGATCATTGGCTTGAATGCTTGCACTCCAAACTACATAAGCTAGGAATTGGCAACACATTCTATGCTACCTAGAATGCAAAGAACTTGATCAAAAAGCATTTATCACAAATGGAAACTTCCATAAACATCAAGTGCGGCCCAAAATAGCATTATACAGTCCATAATACATCAGCCTATCACTTTTGGAAAGCACCTAAGATCATACACAATAGCTTGAAGACAATACACACAACAATGCTCTCAATGGAGGAAGAAACAATGACAATGATCTATTGATCTCAATGAAGCATACAAAAGGTTTCTCCAACCTGTTCTCCACGACTTCCCTACTATTTATGGATGAGGAATATGACTCTCTCTCCTCTCTCTAGAAGGTACTTGACCCTAGATATTCCCTAAATACAGTAAATAAAAACATTGTGGCCTGGTTCACACGTGTGAAACTCCAGAACCAAAACTATTTACAATTTTAGCCAATTTAGGCCTCAAACTAGCTAGGAAATGTTGACAATTTTCACATGTAGCATCAACATCTGACACACATGAGGTGATCCTAGATTCAGGAGCCACCTCACACTTCGTGACATGAATCATGTCTCATTTTAGAAGTGCAGATCCCTCAAGATTCATAGTTCTTGGAGATGGATCTAGACATCAAGTGAACGGTATTGGTTCACTATGGCTCAACACAAATGGCAGAGATAGACGACTCGAAGGCGTTCTGTTCGTGCCTACTCTACAACAAGACTTGCCCTCTGTAGCAAGAATAGCAGATGCAGGGATGCGTGTGACGTTTTCTGACGAAGCATGCAATGTGATTGATGCCAGTACCAGTACTCTCATCGCTCAAGGCAGAAGGAAAGGGAACCTATATCATCTGAAGTTACGCCTACTTGTAGATCAGGTGCATCAGACTCATGACGACTCGCCAGACACTTTGTGGCACAAAAGACTCTGTTACATGAACTCAATGGCACTTTAGCAAGCAAGCCATCATGGAGCAATAACAGGGGTCAGCATCTCGAATGCAACCAGTTCAACCACCTGTGATGCATGCTTGAAGGGCAAGATGTCACGCACACCATTCATCAAAGACTCCTACAGAATGACAAAGATTATGGAACTAGTGCACTCTGACATCTGCGGATCATTCAGAGTGGTCTCAGTAGGAGATTCAAAGTATTACATAACCTTCATTGATGATTATAGCAAATTTGCCAGTGTGTTTCATTCAAAATAAATCTGAAACACTTGATAAATTCACAGAATATGTGAATTGGACAGAAAGATGCACAAGCAGCAAAGTAAAGTAGATCAGAATAGATGGAGGTGGCGAATATATCTCCAATCGCTTCACTGACTTTTGTAATGATCGTGGCATCATTCACAAAAGAACTGCAGTCTACACACCGAAGCACAATGGTGTTGCTGGACGAAAGAACAGGATCCTAATGGAAGCAACCAGATGCATGATGGCCTACTTGAAAGCTCCAAGGGCACTGTGGGCTGAAGTAGTAGCTACAGCCGCATACATCCAGAATAGAACATGCAAATTTGGCATCCCTCACATGACACCACATGAGCTATGGTGGGGTAGAAAGCCAAACCTGTCTCACGTCAGAATCTTTGGCTATGCAGCTTATGCACATATTCCTGATAAGCTTTGAAAGAAGCTTGACGAGAAAGCCAAGCAGGGATTCCAGTTAGGTTATGACAACAACTCATCATACTACAGAGTCTACATGTCGGACACGAACACTGTGAAAATAGTGAGAGATGTCAGATTTGATGAGAGCAAGACAATGGCCAACGACGATCCTGTCAGCTACGAAGTTCTGGAGAGACAGTACTATGGCCTGCCACCAACGACAGAGGGAGCAGAGGACGAACACGAAAACGAAGATTTTCGAGTCGTCTCCCATTCGAGCGACGAATCTAATGAAGAAAGATTCGAGAGGCAACCTGCTGCCGCAGTTCTTGTAAACCAAGATGGTTCTGGACTGAGCAGAGTAGACAAGGAAAAAGGCATAGTTGTCTCTAAAACCTTCTCTCCTCTCATCAAACATTCATCCCAACGTCTATTATTTGCATATGCAGCAGCTTATGACCTCAGGATCCACATTGTGGATGATAAGATAGCCTTCTTGCATGGCGAATTAGACGAAGAGGTCTACATGGATCAACCCCCAGGATATATCTCGAATTCACTTCCTGACTATGCACGCAAAATGCATAGAAGCATCTACGGTCTAAAACAATCAGCCCGACAATGGTACAAGAAGAAAGATCAAGCCCTGAAATCATTAGGATTCAAGCCTCTATTGGCTGATTCCAATGTATATGTTAGAGTTACAGATGGGCGGATCATCATTGTGGTTGTGTATGTGGATGACACTCTGATACTTTGCAAGAGTGAGTAGCTAATTGCTGAAGTAAAGACAGACATCTCGAAACATTTCGAGATCGTGGATCTGGGAGAACCCCGGTGTTACCTGGGCTTGCAAATTGAAAGAGACTACGAGGGAGGTAAGTTATACCTTCACCAGTCCAGATACACCCAGAAGATCCTAGAAGACTTTGGGATGCTGAACTATAGAGGAGCGAACACTTTAATGCTCGCAAGGACAGTGCTATCGAATGATGACTGTCCAAAGACTGAGGAAGAGAGAAAACAGATGCAGATCACACCTTACAGGAAGCTGATAGGTTCGCTGATGTACCTTGCAGACAACACACGCCCTGACATCGCTTATGCAGTATTCAGGATGAGCCAATTCTGCATGAATCCAAGCTCGAGACATTGGAAGATTGCAAAACGAATTTTGCAATATCTTCAATTGACGAGAGATTACAGGTTGTGTTATTGTCGTGATGCAGGTTTCAGGATGCTTTCCTACAGTGATGCTAGTTGGGCATCCCTAAAGGACAATTGTAAAAGCGTCTCAGTGGGATGCACCGTCTCATCAGGAGTAGCAATTCTCTGGGTTAGCAAGAAGCAGACCATTGTCATCCTGCGAGGCAGAGTACATTTCAGCAGCAAAGATGGCCAACGAAATAATTTGGCTAAGGCAGTTCCTGGACGAATTGGGTGAAACAAGGAACGAGCCCCTGGACTTGTAGATGGACAACACCTCTGCAATACACTTGACAAAAGATCCCGTGTTCCATTCCAGAACGAAGCACATTGCGATCAAGTACCACTTGATCAGGGATCTAATTGAGAAAAAGATGTTTCAAACCACCTTCATCAGAACGAGAGACATGGTTACTGACATCTTCACTAAAGCCCTGGAAAAAGGACTCTTTGAGAGACAAAGGAGCAGTCCCAAGATTGTAAAGCTATCATGCTTTGAGAGAGAGCTAAAGAAACAAAATGTTTCTAATTACAAAGCCTTGCTAACTTTCAGCCCTCAGCCCAACAAAGACATTCGCGAACTTGAAGATCTGGAGACACGAAGCACGAAAATTTTTGCAAACACGAAAGTCAAAGGAAACGAAGCCGAACGGTTCACGAACACGAAAGTCAAAGCAGACGAAGATGAACGGTTCGCGAACATGAAAGATTCACGAATGAGAATCTTTTGCGGTCCAGTACAAGAGAAGACAAATGACCAAAACAAAACCAACGATGGAAACGAAACTTTCTCCTGTATGCACGCTCCAAAGAGCACCAGTAGGATCATGCAAGTACCCAGAAGTACAGATATCTGATCTGATGGTATGACATCAGCAGATACATTTTAGGTCATGGCTAATCTGCCACTCTTATAATTCTCTGATTAGTTGTAGATGCTTAATCGTTATAATCTCAGATTTACATAGAGCGACCATACTTATTGGATGATACTTGACATATAGATCAACAGAATACACATACAGTGTAATGTAGTAGTCTGATGCTAGTAAGCAATCAAGATGAAATACAAACAACAAGTTTGCCTACGTGTGAGACGAGCTCTGTGATCAGGATCCATAGAGATCTAATTGTCCTCTAGTAAAGCAAGACGATTACTCGTGAGAGAACCATGTTTCTCCCACACCAATGCACTCCGTGGATTTGCATGCAGTGCTTGAAGAAAGCAGAGGAAGATCAATATAGATAATATCTCTTGTTGTGTCAGATCTCGAATGCAAATGCTTCTGCTGTTAATCGTGTGTCTGAGTTTTTCTTGTTCATTTTAATTTCGCACCTTGGTTGAAACTATATTGAATGCTGCATTATTTTATAAATGTAGATCAGCAGAGCCAAACTACATTCTGGAGGATTGTAGGAGTGATTCAGCTGGCAGTGTCCAGCGATCGCATCTGAACTCCATCCTAGTTGCAAGATGATCGTGGTTCCTATCATGAAAGCTTCGCGACTGCAAAATCCAAATCGCGATACATGAATCTAATTCTCATCACAACCCCCAGGATATGTCTCAAATTCACTTCCTGATTATGCATGCAAAATGCATAGAAATATCTACGATCTGAAGCAGTCAGCCAGACAATGGTACAAGAAGAAGGATTAAGCCCTGAAATCATTAGGATTCAAGCCACTGTCGGCTGATTCTAATGTGTATGTCAGAGTCACAGATGGGTAGATCATCATTGTGGTTGTATATGTGAACGACACTCTGATACTTTGCAAGAGTGAGCAGCTGATTGCTGAAGTGAAGACAGACATCTCGAAATATTTCGAGATTGTGGATCTGGGAGAAGCCAGGTGTTACCTAGGCTTGCAAATTGAACGGGACTATGAGGGAGGTAAGCTATACCTTCATCAGTCCATATACACCCAAAAAATCCTAGAGGATTTTGGGATGTTGAACTTCAAAGGAGCGAATACTCCAATGCTTGCAGGAACGGTGTTGACAAACGATGATTGTCCGAAGACTGAGGAAGAGAGAAAACAGATGCAGCTCACACCTTACAGGAAGCTGATAGATTCGTTGATGTACCTTACAGACAACACACGTCCTAACATCGCTTATGCAGTGTTCAGGGTGAGCCAATTCTACACGAATCCAAGCTCGACACATTGGAAGATTGCAAAACAAATTATGCAATATTTTCAATTGATGAGGGATTACGGGTTGTGTTATTGTCATGATGCAGGTTTCAGGATGCTTTCCTATAGTGATGCTAGCTGGGCATCCCTAAAGGACGATTGTAAAAGCATCTCAGAGGGATGCACCGTCTCATCAAGAGCAATAGTTCTCTGGGTTAGCAAAAAGCAGATCGTTGTGGCCAAGTCATCCTATGAAGCAGAGTACATTGCAGCAGCAAAGATGGCCAATGAGATAATTTGGCTGAGGCAATTCCTGGACGAATTGGATGAAACAAGGAACGAGCCTCTGGTCTTGCAGATGGATAACACCTCTGCAATACATTTGACGAAAGAATATGGAGGAATCATTGTATTTACATTCTATTTGGTTCTTCATATTCTAGTTACATCTTGATATGTAAAATTGATGTAAGAAATAGTGAAGCATCCAATGTGGATACTATTCTCTATATCAATTATGAAAGCTATTATAAAACCATAGAAAGAAGGTCTATACTTAAAATGGATATCATTCTATCAAAGTTGTGTGGTAAAACTAGTTGGAGAGAGAGTGTGAAAAATTGTCAACTAGTTTAGGATTTTTCATGTTGAGTTTATTTGGCAATTTTGAGGCCAATATGTATTTTAATCTTAGAGCTATATAGACTTTATAAAGTTAATAAGGGCTAAGGATAGTTTTTTTATATTTTTTGGCAACTTAGGCAAGTTGATAGGGTCGAATTTGGACCTACTCTAATTGGTTAGTATAGATGCATTGAATCTAGTCATGTTAGATTTAGGGTTTGGAAGAGATCTAGAACCTTCCATAAGTTGATAAGCTTAAGTAAGAGCATCCAAATAGGACAAAAGGCTATTATAAATAGGCTACAAGCGTGGGAGCATTTCATCTCTCTCATTATTCTCTCATTCATTCTTATGGAATATCTCTTTGGGGTTCTACATCCATTTTTGCATTTTGGTGATGATATAATAATGGATTGTTGTGTATAAAATGCTATTTTTCTTATATGTATGAGGTCCCACGTGTGAGTATTGTTGTTGTACGACTGTTGCACGGACTGGAACAATAAATCAACTTACATAAGTGATTTTGAAAAGTTCTTGTTGAGTTTACGTCTTTTACATGTAGTAGATGCAATATTTTTACATTGTAAAAATCTTGATTTCTCAAAAAAATTATGTATGCAATTCATGTTCGCCACATTGTGTGAACATAAGATAATTGTAAAATTTTGGCCACCATATTATGGAAAGTAAAAGTGGTCACCTACTTTCTTGACATATGATGAAATCTTTATGAAACTTGAAAATGACCTCACATGAGAGGAAATGTTTGTTTATCGACAAAAAATTTGGGACACAGGATTTCGAAGGCAAATTTTTTTAAAAACCGATAAACATATTGGAAGGAAACCTAATTTAAAAATTTCAGCCATGAATAAAGGATTTCATATTATCCTTTAAATTTTATGCTTGAGAAAGATCCTTTTATTTTACACTTAGTAAGATCACTCTTTATTTACAACTTCACTTGACAAACTCACCATAATTGTATGACGAAATTATGTTGCTAAAATGAATTTTTTTTTTTGCATACATATTAAGCAACTAGTTACAACATATACAACTTGGCAATGCCATTTACAAAGCTAGCCTCCTTAGATGTTACTACATAGCATAGTGGTCTGGATTCAAGACTTCATCTTGTTTTAATACCTAAAGGATAAAGTAAGCTTAAATAACTCCAATTTCAAAATCTTGGATGCCACATGTAGTAGAAGCTCCTAGAAGCAACGGGTTTTTGTGTGTGAGGCTTCTTCCAATTCTTTTTGATAGACTCTCTAAATCAATACGAATCTTCTCGGACTCCTCTTTTTTGGCTGCAAAGGGCCACGACGCTAAGACCTCGGGCTCCAGCCTCCGACGCGGACCGACCTCTCACATAAGAAATATTTAGGGAGTCGGTTTCCTAATTTCCTTTCATGAGTCCAAGTGAGAGGACTACTGTCTAAGCACCAACGCCACGCAGCTGCCTCACGGACGGTGTTGTATGCTTGCACAGGTCACGTCAGATATTATTATTATTGCTATTCAGTCATTCGCTATTCCTATTCTCGAATCTCCACCGGCTATTCTCGCCCTTGTTCAGAATTGCACGACTGGGCCCTGCAGCAATGCCTGCCATCAGTTTTGTGGAAGAATATTTCGGATCCCATGGGATTCGGGAATCGCATACGAGGAGACTCGTGAGACATAGTCAGAGCCGACTCTGAACTCTGGACTTTTGTGCTACGTGCAACACAAGCCTTCTTGCTTGATCGAGAATATAAGAAGATCAGACATACATGTGTAGTTATTGCTGGATCGATCTTCAAACCTGTATAAGTGTAGATCGTCGCAGGACATTGTGAATGCTTTCATACAGTACATACAAAGCTTAGATATTTTGCATGACTTCTTGTTTCAACAAATCAAGTCATCGCTTGATAATTGACTAAATATCAGACATTTTATCACTGGCAGATAAAAAAAACAACTAGCTCATCAAAGGTTGATCTCCAAAATACATCCAACTGTCTGTATAATAAGTGAAGAACACGTAGGGCTTGTTCGTAGAGTTGTAAAGCAGATTAATTCTTTATGCGGGAAAAGTTTGAAGCACTCAATTTGGCTCTGCTGTCATATAAGCTGCACGTCGAACGAGTTTGGGTGCTTTTAAGAAGTAGGGAATGTTTCTGCAATTAAATGCCGTGACTTTTGCTCCAAAACATTATTTTCGACGCACTTCGATATCTGGCACTCGGCTTAAGTGTTCAGTTCGAGATCTTGCTATACAATGTCTCGTACGAAGAAAAAGAATAAATAACGTTTCGTCTTATACATCAGCTTCTAGCTCTACACGTGTTATTGATAGTTACTCTGTGTACAATGACAGGCCGTGTGTGGCAAACAGGAAATGTGTTGTAGCTTCTCGTCTCCACCAAGCACAATATCCTATACTCAACTACTCTTGCCACAGATCTAATTCCCTTGCAAGATTGTCGAAGAAATTTACCTATGTCGCAGCCGATGTAGATCGCAGATGGAGTTATATGGGTTCGATAGATTGCTGCAAACGACCGCAATGTAGATGTGTATGTCTTAGATTTGACATAGAAAAACACATCTTGAAGGCAAGACAAAAGAAAGATAATAGATACCGTGTGAAAGAGGACGATAGTAGAAGTCTGGTAAACAAGACAATTCACGATCCCGAAAACGAATGCCCATACGCAGCAGTGGACCAAGCACCTCACAATCCAAATCCCTCAAATTACATCGGCGCCATCCGTCCACAGCTAGTAAGTACAAATGCATTTGAAATTTCAATCCAATTTGATCGAATGCCCAAGTCTGATTGATCTGCCTTTGATCCGTCTACTAGCTAAAACGTTATGTACTATTTCTTCACATGTATATTTTATGTCTTTACTCGCATGATGATTGAGTTTTTATATAAGGTTAATGAAACTCTATTGATTGATCCGTCTTTACCTAGAACGTTATGTAGTAATTTTTACCTGCATATTTCCATTTGATGCGAGGTTAATGAAAGTCTACGAGGTGTTGAATTAGTGAACAGATGATCCGACTTTTAGCATTATAACTGTTTGTTCCACTACATTATATTCATGTTTTCTTCCAAAATTGTTCACGCTTTATAGTTAATATCGGTTGTCGCAGGCGTCATCTCAAAGATTGTTTGGAAACGTTCTGGAAGTAGACTCCGGCTTCCATAAACTCGCCTGGTTGAAAAGAATAAGGAAACTGGCCAAGAGTAAGCAAGTCATCGCTCTGATGCTGTTGAACCTATTAGCTGCTCTATACGGTTCGGGTATTGCTGCAACAGAGATTGCTGATGACGCCACACCTGGCATGCCTCCAAGCTTCAGTTCTCTTTTACGATCTATATCGGCCCTGTTGGTTCATTTTCCAGCTTTGATTAGCGCCCTGAGGGATCTGGACCCTACACTTATCAGAGCAGGAGTGGAGCTAGGCTCATGGTCATTCCTATATAGCATCATCCAAACATTCGGTGCAAACGGGGATGGTTTGAACGATGCGCCGTTGCTGTATACACTCAGCGTAAGTGCTTCAACAAAGATGATGCTAAAAGACAATGATTACATTCACCTGAAAATATTAAGAATCTTTTCCCCGCCTTGAAACCACACTGCAATGTACAACATAAGACATATCGTAGCATTGTACGTACGTAATTCTAAATACTAGTGCGAAATGTTAGGAACATGGATCTTGAGATACAAACTTATGGCAATGCAATATTGTGAAAGTGATGAAAATGAAGTGTTTATTGTTTGATTATCTCTAACGTTGTGATCTTGCGGTTTTGTCTTTTTACAAAACTCTTTCCATCATTTATATAAAAATTCGAAGACACAAAACTTTTGTTTACATGTCTTTCTCTCCTTCAAGCTAACAATGCATGGATAGCAGGTGATGCTTGTTCCCTTGATGAAACTTTGCGCTGGCCGGTCGGTAACTGGAGTCAAGTGGCTTTCTACCTTTATAGCACTATCTGGTAATCTATCTAATATCAGCTATCAAATATTCAGTCATTCAGGCAGTTAATTAGTAGAAGCTCTCAGATGTACTACATGGTAAAAGGCATTCAGTGCATGGTCTTTCTGGAGGTGTCGATAACCTATCCCAGATGAGCGGTTAAAGTCACTAATCAAACATTGATTTTCCCTGTTAGGTATGGGTGTGCTGGAGGAAGAAGGTTCAGGGTGGAAAGGCATCATTATTCCACAACGTGGAAACCCGTGGGTTTTCGCGAGTTCATTAATTTCTGCTCTGCAAATATTTCGATCAGAAGTCTTTGGAATCGCTAAAGCATTGGATGCAAAGCGTTTAAATGCCATTCAGTCGGCCGTATTATCTGTCCTCAGCTTTTTCTGGGAGATATGCAACCTATTCACCAGTTCTAGTGATTGGGGTTTAGACTTTACAACACTGGCTCAACATTTACCATGGCTTCCATTAATCTACAATGGCATCGTCTGTGGTGGAATTTGCAGCTGGTTGGAAATACGAGCTCTGCGTGGAGTGAACGCATCCGTCGCCACTTTGATTTACATGACTATTCCGGTCTGGGGTGCATTTTTCTCTACACTTCTCCGACACAAATCTCCGAGCGAGCTTGAACTTGTGGGAGCGCCAATGATTCTGCTAGCAACTATGTGGACTAACAAAATGACTTCTGAACAGCGTACCAATAGTTCTCAACCATACCAAAATGATCAGGGCCTTACTAGACAGAACAGAGATCAGAGTAGCCATTTGAATCGTCGACAGAAATTTTCCAGGCCAGATGAAGGCTATTTGATGGAAAATGTCCTGGCATCGACGCTCCTCAGTGCTGATCATCTTCCAGGAGTCATGTTAATATCTCAACTAAAATCTCCGTTCTATACTGCTCAAACTGAGAGGCTTGTCAAAGATGTAGATGTCATATTTCAAGAGAACACGGATTGTCTATCCGACTTTACCACCATTTTTAAACCTCCACAATGCGCCGAAGTTCATAATACGGCTGTAAATGTTGGATCTCCATGTTTTCTGTGCACTGAAGAGCATGTCTGTGATATTGGCGCATGATCAGTGCTTAATATTTTGTTCGCCAAATGCGTAATTCAATCTAAGTAGATATAAATAATAGGCCCACGCTTGGTGCGGTGGTCTACTGTGCGTGTGTTGGGCTTGACTACTCAGATTCCATTCGCTTCCCTGCCCCACTCGTGGGCGGAAACTTGGGCCAAAGGCTCAAAGCCTCCTTAATATAAAAAGTTAAATAGAATTAGTAGCACTTTTAGTTTTCTAACGAGATTAGTTTCTTAGCACTACGTCTTAAGAAGCATGAGGACAAAAGTTGCTAAAATATCTTGGAGAGCAGGAAATTGTGTGCAAGTTCTATTTGCATTTTCACTAGCTTTAAGATCCGCTTTCCACTGATCTGTGATCTGTATAAGCTTCTTTGCTGTCAACTATCCCCTAGGCACATCCGAATCAAAAGCCTGCCATTTGTGTGTAAACTCTCTCGTCCATCTCACTTCTGATCTCCGTCAGTCCATTGATTATTTATCGCGCAGTACAGAATCACGTTGATTAGAATCGAAAGTTGAAAGTGGTGATTATAATTAGTTCTGAGCCATGGAGGTTAAGAATCATGCAAGAGCATAAGAGGTCAGATGTGACAAGACATTTGACCATTGCTTTCATTCCCAGCAAGACATGTTCATGTTCTCAGACTAAAATGCGTCAGCTCCAAGCCGTTCTGTGAAGCATACGCGGTTTCAGCATCAGCATGGAAGGGCTTGTACGTATGATAGGTACAAGCCTGAAGCCTCAGTGCCATGTTACAATGCGCTATTTCAAAGATATTATCTCGCGTCTATTTCTTTCTTGCAAGTCCGACACACAAATGTGACATATAAGTAAATTTTGTCCGTTTAGTTATAAGCTTAATTTATGATACTCTTCTATCTTTTAATTAATTTTGTATAAGCAAAGGTAGTTACAAATTTACAATGTGAGAGGACCTTTGCTCTAGGTCCCCAAGGGCTGTGGAACCCTTGAGCAAGGAAGGCCCAACCATGTTGAAGGCCTAAGACCCCTTTTCGAGTTTGATGTCTAAGTGTGAATTTTGTTACGTGTTTATTTTGAGATTTTGTAATCTACTGGACTTTGCATGACATCCAATAAAGGTTACTTAATTTGTGAAAGTTTTTATACTAGAGGACTTTGGTCATAAATTCTATGAGGACATCCAATGCCTAGATGTCACAAGGCTCATGTGCTAAGTGGCAGCCAATAATTGGGTTGTTGGCACAAGAAAATTGTGGTACACTGCCAAGTTTTCTTGATGGGGACATAAGAAAGAAAAGCAAGAAAGTTATGCTATATGCTTCACAAAGGCCTAGCCATTCTCTTGAAAATGTATGAAAGTACAAATTTCTTGAATAAAACATGTCATTAATGTCTAAGAATCGATGCAAGGTAAATACTTATTTTTAGAGAATCTATGTGCCAGAGATAAACACAATAAAGACAATCAGAGACGTCAAATTTGATGAGAGCAGAACAATGGCCAACAATAATCCTGTCAGTTATGAATTCCTTGAAAGACAATACTAGGATCTACGAACCGTGACAGAGAGAGCAGAGGATGAACACTCAGACGAAGATGTTCAAGTCGCACCTCATTTGAGCGACGAATCAGATGAAGAAAGATTCGCATGCCAGCCTATTGCTACAACACCTGTAAATCGAATTGGTTCTGGACCTAGCAAAACAGATAAAGACAAGAGCATTGTAGTACCAGAAGGATCTCCTAGAAGATCAACAAGAGAATGAAGAGCGCCAACAAGATTTGTGCTAGGCAACTCAGCTTCTACATTTGAATAATTGAAATAGCGTGATGATGACAACATCCAGACATTTCTACACACCGCTAACGACTTTTCTCCAGGTCTACGATCTGGTATGGAATTTGTTAAAAGTTACCAATGGCTAGAAGGGCATGGTTCGTATTGCATACTCTGTATGTTCAAGGAACAAAACACTTAAGAATTGTAGAAGAAGAAGGGCGAATTACTAGACACAACTATAAGAGAGAGAGAAGTACGTATAAGCGGATTACAGCATAAGCTCACAAAAAGGGATGAGGAGAATAAAGCGTTGTTAGATCGCAATGCACAATGTTTTGAGAGAATAACGAAACTCTAGAGAGAAGCCGGTAGAATGCAAACATACATGTGATTGAATATGAGAGGGATTTATTACAAACCCAACTCAATAGCATCACTACAAGCGGACCAGTCTGTAGTGACAACACGAGACTCAAGGAATGGACAAAGAATATTCTACACACCCATGTCATGGACAAACCGGAACAGTTTGTGGAAGAGCAGGGATATTTGCAAGAGGAGAACATGCAACTGGAAAAGAAATTAGCTGAACACGAGGGTTGTTATCGGTGGCACACCATTGCCATAACCGGTTGTCGCATCCAGAAGCAGTTCAAGAGCAGGCAAACCTACAACAATCTATGACCGATGTGCAACACTTAAAACAACACTTGTTTGACTTACAAGGCACACTTCAAGACAAAGAAATAGAGTGGTAGAAATTACAGGAAGAGGCAAAGGGCTTATTGAAGAACATTGCGGATTTGATAGATCAACTCCAGCTTAGATGAGATTTCGTGCAAGTGGATACAAGTCAACACCAACATAGCCAAGCTATGGGAAAGTCAATAGAAAATCAGTCCCTGATGGTTGTGCCACGTCGGGCGAAAAGACCTAGAAGAAGATTGGGAAGGAAGGTAAACAACATGTACAAGTCTTTACAGCCTTGGATACATCAACGCAACATCAAACATGCATGGAATATTGACTATTTGTTCTTGTCAAAGGTGGATATCACAATAGAAGAGTGAGATGAGCCATGGGAGCTATGTGAGTTATATGAGTTCTGGCAGAATTTGGAGTTGAAAGAACAAACAATTTTGGCTTGGGCATTCTTACAGGGCTGGATGAAGATATATATATATATGAAGTCGAACATGCCTTACCGATACATAATGACTTGCACTATCAAACCATTAAGAAGTGCGCAAGGTTTACAACATGGGCAGCAAGATCTTGTAACAAGTTTTATGCGGTGTATGCTACGGTGGCAAGGCATATAAATATCACATACCCATTATTATGGCAGCTATATTACTGATGAGAAGAGGGTTTCCAAGAGGAAAATCGACAAAGCAACTCAGAATTTCCACACTCACGGCGCTTTCCAATTCATGGACTTTGTTGTGATTGCTATACAACAGACACGGGAGTTGTTTGTCAACAAATGCTATACGATGATAACCACTGAATGGCTGGAAAAGACAATGCTAATAGACCACGGTTAGTATCCACTGTTATGGATGAAAAACAAAATCTGCTGCTCCAACCTATTTGGCATGGACTAGCCATGCTAGTACCAGAAACACGAAATTGGACATCGTCGCAACTGCAACAACATTGATAGAAATGTCGTGGTCAAATAAAATAGCCAGTGAATTTAAATCGCTTACCATTGATTCACAAGAAAAGGGTGAACTTGCAAGTCATTTCTTGGGGTACATACATTCGATGAGAGTGACAGTGAGCATCACAGCAAGGAGGTTAAACGAAGAAAGAAGATGAAGAAGACCCAGACTTGACACTCGGTGGAACTAGTGTTTTTCCACCGGGGAATATGTGTTAGGTCCATTTTGGCCATTACAATGTACATTGTAAATAGGGATTGAATTCAAATATAATTGAAGGTCTATTAGTTATGTATTTGAAGTTTTATTTACAAGGACGATGCACTTACAAGTCACTTACACGAATCGACTAGATTCAAATCGCCATCTTAAACTAGAGTAATTTAAACTCATAGTTAAATTTACCTTAGTAAGGTATAAAGTACATACGTGTAACTCATATATTGGTTAAAGCTATTCAATGGAGCGATGCATTTGTAATTTCTAGAGGTGTGTTTGTCCGCTCCGTAGAGTAACAAAGATTATCTTTTTTGAACTATGTCCTCCATACTCCTAAGTGTGAGTGATCTTGAGTCTACTAACAATCTCCTTTGCATTTCTTAAATCACTCACTGGTCAGATGGTTGCAATAGCTCATTATAGACGCTGATGTGTTTCCATAAAGTTGTTCTAAAGAACTGTCTTTAAACTAACTTAATCAGCTGCTCGAATACTTTATATTCAGCACTCGAATAACGTAGCTCTTTGGTATAGTCTTCCACAATCATTGACAAAACAGTACGTATACATTTGAGATGGTAATCCCTACCTAAGAAATTGAGTCATAGATCTGTATTCCTGTTGGTAACGAAAATATAAGTTTCTAACATATTCATGGGCTATTTAAGTTTTTTAACCTTGGATGGACTTTAGTTGTTGAGGACTATTGTCTTGAACCCAACAATTCAATAATAGAATTAAATATTTGTCTGTTCATACACGAATGCATCGAACATCTCTCAAATCCTTGTTGACAACTTAATCAGCCAGAGTGTAGTACATTCGTGCTACTCTGATAACATTGCATTTGTCAAACACTTTTCATTTCATTTTGTTCAATTGTTGTTCTGGAACTTACCATCACCACACACACTATGAAAGTAATATTGGCTACTTATAAAATGTATGTTTGACAACCAAAAGAACACCCGAATCCACTACATTCGAATAAGTCACAACTGTATCAATTAATCAACTTTTAAGTGCTATCCTCTTGGGGTTCGACATCAAATACTACACAGTTCTATCATATCTCTATTAATATATCATGACATATGCCAATTTTGGCGCCGTTGTCGGGGATAGCCAAATAAAGTTGATACAAAACTGACAAATCCACCACCATTTCTAGTGTATGTTAGACAAAGTTGCTTGACTGGCACAAACACTTCCTACAACAATCTATTGTGACAATCAAAGCACAATAGCGTTATCTCTCAATCCAAGATTTGACTCTCGAAGGAAACATATTGAAAACATGTATCATTACTTTAGAGAGAAAGTGCATAGCAAAGAAGTAGCATTGGTTTTTTTGCAAATGTTAGCATCTATGCTAACACACACAAAAAACAAAAAAAGAGAAATAAAACTCCGTGGCATGTGTTTTGTAAGTCCACGTATGAGTGTCTAGTAATAAATTTCCATCGTGGCATGTGTTTTATAAGCCCATGAGTAGAAGCTTAAATAATAATAAAAAAGCTTAAACTTAGATTTAGAAGTGACTTAGGAAACCTAAAATTAGAAATATGTTGTCTTAAGTTTTTCTAAGTTCAGACGTTTTGCGGTTCTAAATCCTAAGTTAGAAGTTCTAGAAAGGCTAGAAATAGATTAGTCCCATACGTTAGTGGATACTTGTGGAAGACCCTCCTTGCCATAAAAGGAGGCGCAATTTTGTATGAATGATTCATTTTGAATATTTCTGCTGCTCACTATTGCATTTCCATTCCTACACGCCTACGCTCAAAGCTTCGAGCTTCTGCTGCATGTCCTCTCACAACATGCACGAATTTACCAGGTGCAAGTTCAATTAGCTCTGTTGAATCTGGTAAAATAATATCTTCCATCATATTGGCCTTCGTATGGCCATGAATTTTGAGCATGGTTGTCTCCACAGATTTATTCTTGTCGTCAACTTGGGGTTTATTACCAAATTCTTGTTCGGATTCGTTAGATTCGTCAGATTCATCGTCAGCATCTTGATCAAAATCTTCAGAATTCTTGTCTGCAGCTTTTGGTTCTTTAACAGAAATATCTGCTTCAGTATTGCAGACATCGAAAAATTCTTCTTCATCATCCGATAAATCATCATTCTCATAGCATTCAAAATATTTAACTTCGATATATGAATCAGTAGAGAATATATTAAGTGCATAAGAAAAATTCTTAGAGGTAATGGACATTGGAGTTTCTCCTTGATATCTGTCTCAACTCCAGGTTATAATTTGTTCTACTAGCTTTCCACAATTATTAGTTTTGGGAGTTTGGAATCTTAGTTCTCTGGGCCATCCAATCAGCACAAAATAAGAGGGCAAACCGAGTGGTTTGATAACGATAAAGTTCATCGTAAAAGGCTTGGCTTATATATATATATATATATATATATATATATATATATATATATATATATATATATATATATATATATATATATATATATATATATATATATATATAGTGACGTCCTTTAGTTCACCAACAAGCTTTCTTTGTGTCGAATTGGCCAACTTGATATTTCCTTGAGTTGGTTGAATATTAGTCAAACCTAGGGCATGAACAGTGTCTTTTGTTATAATATTGACACTCGAACCTGATTCGATTGGCACATTGTTTATTAAACATCCAACAATTGTGAAGTCGATTTCTGGTGCACCGAGATCTCCCAAATCAACAAATAGTATGCCAACATCTACTAGAGAAATTCTTTTTTTCTTTTTAGGGACAGAAAGACCTTTTAATCGTTTGAGATAATAAGTGTTGTATCCCAACAATTGTTCGTCGAAAGTTATATAGGGACAAAGAGAGCCAATATCAGTTGCAATTCTATTTTCACTTTCGTGATAGGCTTGTCGATCGTGGCATCAAAAATTTTGGTCTTCTTGATGTCAACATCCTCTTCCTTGAATGTGACTTTCTTCTCTACAGCAACTGTCTGTAATTCGAAATTGATAATTTCTTTAGCTTCTGCAAAAATATTCTTCGAAAATAGCTTGGTGGCATCATGATCATAATTAGGATCATCTTTAAGATCTTCCTTCGTTACAGATTTGTTCGATGATTTCTTCTTCGAGGAATTTCTTTTCTTCATCGAAGAAACTTTCGAGTCAAGTTTCGAGGAGCCTTAGGTTGATGTCTGCAAGTAGTTGCCTTAGCCAAATCACTTCTTTGGTTGCATTTGTGATAGCCATGTATTCAAATTTTGTTGATGATAATGCAACTGAGGTCTGCTTCTGACTGTTCCATGAGATTGGGCCTTGGTTGTATAAAAATACAAATCTAGAAGTTGATTTTATGGTAGCAACATATTCTGCCTGTGTAGGCTTCAAGGATGTTGGCAGTTTGGCTTCCTCTGTAGCAGATCATTAGAGAAAATATGGGCCCAAAGAGGGCCCTATAAGAAATGCCATGTAGGAGAGAGAAAAGTAACTATAAAGTAATTATGATATCATTTTCTAGCTTATGATAAAAAACAAAGTAAGCTCCAGTATGTAATCTGACATAACAAATCTACTAGTACTTGATAAGAGACAAAAACTTACGCATTCGGCTTTGTCTTCTCTAATTATTGTCTCTCCATCAATATTATGTCCACCTTTTGATGTCAATATTGTTGGTGAATAGACAGTTGGCTGTGGAAAAACCAAGTTGACTTTGGATTCTAAGAAACTCCTCCTTGGAAGGTAGATCATCTTCTTTGTTGCGCATTTCCTCCATAGCCATTTTCAAGCAATCTTTCCCTGAATAAAACTTATCATTATGTATATCGTCAACACCAGGGAGAAGATCATCAGCATCAAAATCAATTATATCCAAAAATTCATCAAGCTCTTTGCTCAAAATGCAAAGAGTCTCAGCTGTAGTGAAGTCAAAACGATCTGATATATCCGATATTGTCAAAAAGGAATTATTATCTATAATATAAGTAGGCAAAGTGATCAAAGATTTATCAGAAGGAGAAAGGGTAGTGGGTGTTTTAGGGCCTATAAAAGCAGCCCTATTTCGAGCAGGATCAAAATCAGAACAATCATCTAAATGAACTCTCGTGTCAATAAAAAAGGTATCTATATCTACAATCTTTGACTTTTCAGACTTTGTACCACTAGAAGAAGCTGTTTTAGAAGTGGAGGGCACAGAGTCCAAATCGTCAGAAATATTTAACAAAAGGAAAAAAAACAAAAGCCGACTGAAAATCAACAAATCTACATTTTTTATTGTGAGTTGGGCACTCATCTACAGACTTGAAATCATTATGTAACTTGGTAAACATTATGTCAAGCTTAGCTTTGTAGATATGCTTGTCGAGTGCCACCAGGTCCTAATAATGAATCATGTCTTTATTCTGAGACCTGAATAACGGAGTACTGAGCAGGGACTTAAATCTGAGATATATCCCAAAAAATGCCTCCACACTAGGGCCCTTAGTTATAGAAGGTAGAATAAAAAGAAAAGGAGAAAAAAGGGATTTGAAATAGTCCAACCTATCAATATTACCAAATTCATTAAATAAAGAAAACAAACTGGATTCAAAATTAGACATTTTAAACAAAAATAATAGAACTGAAGTTTCAAATATCACTCTCAGACGCAAACCCCAGGTCAAACAAGCACGTCAAGGCAACGTGCGCTCGAGAGAGATATTGGAAGCTGGAGTATCGGATCTGAGCGCAAGAACAACGAGCAAGAAAGAAAAGGGATACGAAACGCACTTGAATGTGATACTGGAGGATGCAATATCAGATCCAGACGCATAATAGTCAACGAGACGTAATGAGAGGAAGCGGCACGCTTGAAATTAATATCCGGCAAAGCAATCGTAAATTTCGTGAAAATCGGAGCCGAAAAAGACCTATTTATATTAAAATTTTTGCACATGTGGAGGAGTGGCGAAGGAACACATGTCGACATGTGATTGGCCAAAATAAATGCGTCGTACTTTGAATGATTGATCTGACATCTGTCACGTGCGAGAATGACATGCGTCGATAAGGGATTCGCGCACGTGTCTCAGCCCACGTGTCCCCATAATTGGGTCATCATTATCAGTACAAAATTTCCACATGGTCTAGTCATCTGACGACACGTGTCTAGGCCGTCTTTCACACGTGCAAAAATTTGCAAAAATTCATTAAAAAAAGAAAGCAAACTAGATTCAAAATTAGCATTTTAAACAAAAATAACAGAACTGAAGTTCCAAATATCGCTCTCAGGCTCAAACCCTAGGTCCAACAAGCACATCGAATCAACGTGTGCTTGAGAGAGATATTCGAAGTTGGAGTATCAAATCCGAGCGCAAGGAAAATGAGCAGAAAAGAAAAGGGTTGTGAGACGCCCTCGAATGCAATACCGGACGATGCAGTATCGGATCCAAGCGCATATTAGCCAACAAGATGTAATGAGAGCAAGCGGCATGTTTGAAATCGATATCCGGCACTACAACCGTAAATTTGCATGAAAATCCGAGCCCAAAAAGACATATTTATAAAAAAAAAAAATTTGCACGTGTGGAGGACTGCAGAAGAAACACGTATCAACTTGTGATTAGCCAAAATAAATGATGACGTTTATGATGCCGTTCGGGAAATACTGACAACGGCAACTTCAATTGGAGATATAACCATTAAATCTCTCAAGATATATTCAATTTATCTCTGATATGCATTTATTCCTATTCTAATTCAGATGTATCGTCATAGCATAGATAAAATTTCTATCATAATATTACTAATTTTTGTTCTATATATGTAGTGTGTACAGCAAAATGACGCTTTTAGTTGTGCATGGTTCATCTTGTACAATACGAAGCTATTTTTTGAATGGTATAATTTACAAACGGATGTAGATATTGAAAAGGAAATATTCTATTCATTTGTAGTTCATTTCATTCTGATTCATATTTTATCACTATCATTGTTTGTAATTTGCTGATTCTCGTGTTTTGTGATGACAGTTCACTCTTGAGCCGTATACTCTTGATGATGTATATAGATTTCGGCAAGATTTGATCAAAACCTTTGCCCAGTACGGTGTAAGCGTTGCACATGCAATCGAGGGCCCTCAAAAGGAAGCTGCTCCTGCCTTAACAGCCTTTCAGGTTGTTTAGGTTGCAGATCTCATTTTATATGATCAAAAAGGAATAAAAGTCCTTCCTAATATAGAGGAAGGCAATTTTGTAGCAGATATTTCTCTTGCCTTAAAAGGCATTGAGGCCCTTCCCGAAACAGAGGAGGGCGAGATTATAGAAGGAGCTGTTGTTTTATCAGTTCCTAATACTGATATAGAAAATATAGAAAAATTGATTGAATAGAGATGTATTTGTAAATAGAGAGACATAAAAAAAAAATACAATCATTTTACTTGTAAACAACCCGTTTATGGATTTTTTTTTTATTGATATCACAATAGATTCTTACAATCAGCTTGTGTCCATAGTCTAATAATGGAATGCATTTTTTTTATAATGATACTAAAATGTGAAGTGAGAGAATTGCGACGTCCTCGTCTACATCAACATTCTCTGATTCATTGACCATGTACACAATGTATAGTTGTCACACAAGCCAAATACTTCCAAGTACAACAGCTTGCCTAATTAGATGACAAACATTTATTGTAGTTAATACATGGATGCAATCCATAAATGGATCATCCTAGCACAATCTACTTGATGCTCCATCCATGAGATGAATGATTTTGAGCCTCTCAGTTACACCGTCATTCTGATTGTAATAGTCATTTGTTGTGCTTCAGTGTAATATAACAACTATATGCTCTTCTATCTGTGTATAACATAGACGACTACTTTATTGTGATTTGAATGCACTTCATTGTTGTTTAATAACATTTGTTCACTCACTCGGATCAGAACCCGAACGTCTGCAACTTCTCAGTTTTTGATCAGACGATGGTTGTCTTTGACGTCTGAGGAACTTGCGTTGTCATACTGCTCTTTCAATCTATTTTTTGAACTAAACTTCTCATTGAAATCTGATCTGTAGTAATACCTCAAACCATTTCTAATCTCTTCGGTGGACTGTATGCATTATGTTTTTGTGAGTATGAACTAATTTTTAAGATCATGTTGGACAATAGAACGATTAAGTTGTGACTAACCTAGCATAAATAATCTACTAGACTATTTTTGCATCTAGCAGCTAATTGTAGAGGGAGAGCTGTTCTGCAAATATTGTTGCTCTCTTCTTCGCTCGTGTTCTCCATTCTCCCTTGTCCCATCAGATTGGTATCAGAGCATAGCTCAAATAAATCGAGAGATTAAGTTTGTTCTATTTGTATTACTGTTAATTTGTCTCACATTGGTAGCTCTTCGTCTTCATCATCCAACGAAGCTAGAATCATTGACAAGTTCAATGGATCTAACTTCTACATCTGGAAGTTAAAACTCCGGATGATGTTGATAGATAGAGATCTTTGGGATCTAGTAGAAGGTTCTAACCTAAAACCAGAAGATGGTGATCAAGCAAAGGCATGAAAGATCAAAGATCAGAAGGCCTTAGCATGTATCACACTCAATTTGGCCGACTCCCAAATATCCCATGTTGCCACATGCAAGATTTGTTATCAAATCTCTATGAGCTTTATGATGTAACCACTAGATTACATCTTAGAAAGAAGTTTTTTACTCTTAGCATGTCTGATTCTACTGCCATCACTTCTCACATCAATAACTCCAAATCTGTATTGGATTAGTTATCAGCTGTAGGATGTGCTATTCAAGATGATAATGTTGTTATCACCTTGTTTTCTTCTCTTCCAAAGTCGTATGAATACTTTGTGGTGATGGTCTCCACACAACCCGACCTCACTCTTCAAAAGGTGATTGATCATCTTCTTCAAGAAGAAAGACGGAGAAAGACTAGTGACCTATCCATAAAAGACAAATCCATGGCCCTGTACACCAAGAAGAAAGACTATTCCAAGGGCAAGAATCAAGTGCAGCAGCAACAACAGTAGAAGCCTCACACTCAAGGTGAGAACAGTGGATCACGCAAGAAGCTCTTCTATAGATATTGCAAGAGAGCCAATCACAACATCAAGGAGTGTCACATCCGCATCTAGAACGAGGCAAATAAGCAACAACAGCAGTAGCCAAACTCCTCCAATGTGGCAAAATTTAAGGAACAAGATACACACCTATCAATGGCTTACAACAGTGGCAATGAAGACCACAATAGCTGGTACCTAGACAGTGATGCTACCCAACACATGACCTGTCGCAAGGAATGGTTTATCGAGTATGCAGCTTATAATAGAGATCAATTCATCTACCTTGGATATTCAAGCACCATACGCGTGGAAAGCAAAGGGATAGTCAAAATCACTCTCAACAATGATCTTTCTATTTATGTCACCAATGTTCTTCACGTACCTCAGTTGTCAAAGGACCTGTTGTCAGTTTCTAACATGAGTGATGAGGGCTATACTGTTACTTTCTCATCAATGATGAAGAAACAAAATGTTTCTATTACCAAAGCTCTACTAGCTCTTGACTCCCAAACTGACAAAAAGATATGAAAACGAAATGTTCGC
This sequence comes from Diphasiastrum complanatum, assembly GCA_029204225.1. NCBI lineage: Eukaryota > Viridiplantae > Streptophyta > Lycopodiopsida > Lycopodiales > Lycopodiaceae > Diphasiastrum > Diphasiastrum complanatum. The sequence goes on along the minus strand of CM055111.1, from coordinate 39,025,651 downwards.
GAATAGCACGAACAGTAGGAGAAGGTCAAACGACGTGAAACGACACGAAACTCTTTGCGACACAAAACCCTTCGCGCTCTAAAGTACCAAGAAGATCAAACAAGTACCATGAAGAACTACTCCATGATATGATATGGTGATGTCAGCAGAAGAGCTTGAGGACGTGCCTAATCCACCGCGCTTTTAATCTATGATTAGTTATAGATTGTTTAATCTATCTAGTCAAAAATGTTACTCTGAATATATGCAATTGCTAGATGCATCAAATATACACAGACACGGATAGACAAAATATAGAACAGAAAAGTCCGCTAGCGAGCGAGACAATTTTGTAAGCAGGATCCACGGAGATCCAAGAAGTCCGCTAGTAAGCGAGACACTGTTCCTGGGAGAACATCGCTTCTGTCATGCCAATGCGCTTTGTGGGTCTATCACATAGTGCTTGAAACCAAGAGGATCAATAGACAATGTTGTATCAATTATGCACATATCATTCTGAATTTTGTTTGATCTTGATTGAATTACTGTTTGTTATTGTTCATGTATCTCATTCACTTGTTTTATCTATTCCACACATTGGTTCAATCTTGTTGAATGCTGAATTAATTTATAAAATAGGTCAACAGTGTCTGTCTACATTCTGGTGAATTGTAGGAATAATATAGTAGGCAATGACCAACAACCATCCGAATTGATTTCATTCACGATTGTTTCACTTCATGTTTTGTTTTCGATTCACGATTTTTTTGCTTCAGTGGTATCAGAGCCTGTCATAGTCTGCTAGTGAGCGAGACAATTTTGTAAGCAAGATCCACAGAGATCCACGAAGTTCACTAGTAATCGAGAACACTATTTGTGGGAGAACACCACTTCTCTCATGCCAATGCTATCACACAGTGCTGGAAACCAAGAGGATCAATAGACAATGTTGTAGCTGTTATGGACATATCATTCTAAATTTTGTCTGATCTCGATTGAATTATTGCCTGCTATTGTTCATGTATCTCATTCACTTGTTTTATCTATTTTGCACATTGGTTCAATCTTGTTGAATGCTGAATTAATTTATAATGTAGGTCAACAGTGTCTGTTTACACTCTGGAGGATTGTAGGAATGATATAGCAGGCAGTGACCAGCAATCATATCCAAACTCCATCCAAATTGATTTCATTTGCGATTGTTTCGCTTCGCGTTTCATTTTTGCTTCGCGATTTTTTCACTTCAGATAAAGATACTACTCTGACCACATGCACTAGAGTCGGAAATCTTTACGTGCTCTTTAATTCAGTTGCATTAGCTAGCATCTCTCATGAAAATGTAAACGATAGTGCAACACTCTAGAAGCAAGTTTCCCAAATCACATTCCATCCAAACAAAGCATGTATTGGATCTTGTACATAGCAATCTTTGTGGTCCAATGCCAACTCCGTCCTTAGGAGATGCAATCTATTTCATCACTTTCATAGATGATTATTCTAGATGGTCTACAGTCATGTTAATTAAGCACAAATCTGAAACCTTTGAATGCGTCAAGAGATTTAAAGCCATGGTTGAGACACAAACGTCTACAAAAGTTAAAGCACTTCAAACTAATGGTGGCGGCTGTGGTACGTTTGGTGTGTTGCTTGATAGTGTTCATAATACTATAGTGGGGTTTTGGTATGATTATGAAGCCAATCATTGTGTTTCTAGTTCGGATATTGCCATAGATTATACTAGAAGGTGACTTAAGTTTGAACCCATTCACCTCATAAGTAATCCATCTCAAATATTCTTTTCAATGATAAATGTTTTTTATTTACTAATTCTTGTACTCTCTCCAATCAAGCAAACTTAATTTTATTCAATCTTTGATGCAATTGCCATGATTTATCTATGAAAGCTTGACCATCTTTTTCAATGGTTTTATCATGATAATGTATGTGGTTTTGGTAATATATAATATATATATAGCTCTAATGGTGTTTTTCAACCACTTTGAGCGATAGCTTCTCCATGTTTTTCAATGGATTAGCAATAGCTGATTTATCATGCTAAGTATATTTGTTAAGCATTACACATCACTCAAACTGAGAAATTTATGACCTCTCACTTTCAAACACCATCCATTTTTGGCTTTCCATTGAATCCATTTCATGGAATTCGACTTTACTCATTCTGATAAAAAGTTTCAGGTCCATTTGACAAGTGTCGATTAAGGATATGTGGGCTCTGAATTATCGAAGAGTCCATGGTAGGACCTCTTCCAACGACTTTTAGAAGTGTATTTTCTTCAAAACTGACCTTCAAGAAGCTTATAGCACCTTTCACATCATTTCTTTGTTTCATTTTGAAAACCATCATATGAATATGCGTTTGGCCTCTCAACATAATTTTGAAATTGATTATCCTAGTATATTTCGGTCACATTCCCATTGTTTGACCTCGTCAATTCTTTTCTTCCAAGACACCTGAATGTCTTATAAGCATTTTCACCTGCAAAATTTTATTTTGTCTTGTATATTTTGCAGTGTCCTCAATCGATAAGGATTCATCGATTTTTATCCAGAACCTCTTCAATTGTGAAGCAATGTTACTACATCCTTGATTTGAGCTAGAACTCCAAATTTTCTTCGATAATCTTTCATGGATCGTGGTCAATTACTATTTGAACGATTTTGAACTTGCCAACGTATTTTATTTTGTGGAATCTTTTTGGACCTTATGATAAGGTCATGGTCCTAATTATTCAAGGACATCCTTAATTTTAAAAGGGTATTTTCGCTGGTTTGTTGTCTTTGTCTTGAACTGAACTTTGCTTGTCGTTGTTTGCAGGACCCTTATCCTTTGGACCTTTCCTTGAAACTTAAGTCAATGCCTTAAAGGTACCTGGGCATCCTTTATTAATCATGATATAAAGTACATTTCTTCATTACAATATGGCAAAAAATTGCCATTTAATAAAACTACTTAGCAATTGTCGATATTATCATCCATCGAAGTCACTTATGAGTGTTGTTAAAAATAGCTTATTGCTATTTAACAGACTTACTAAAAATAGTAACATAGTAAAAATAACTCTAATTTGTATGATATAACTGTCATTTAAAAATTGAGTATGACATTTGAACATACCATAGAATTTCATAGCTACTCTTTAACATAGCCACATCCGTATATCAGTATAAAGTGGCATAATAGCAGATTGTGCACATATGAGATACATTTAGCACAATTTCTTCTAGAAAATCAGCATGAATGATTGTAGTTGTTGAAATTTTGAAATTTTGACCAGAAAAATACACTACAGCAGCGAATACCTCTCTAACGAGATGTCTGACTACATGGCTGAACATGGTATTAGAAGATAGTTCACCACTTCCTATTTATCTCAACAGGACGAGATTGCAGAAAGGAAGAATCGAACTCTTCTCAACTCAGCTAGATCCATGCTACATCAAGCGCACCTACTTGCGAAGTTTTGGCAAAAGCTATTGCCATAGCCTGTTACTTACAGTATAGATCTAACAACAAAACTCCTTATGAAGTTTAGCATGGACACAAGCCTAGTATCAGCCATTTAAAAATCTTTCATTGTGTATGTTTTGTTCACATTCCTAAACAACTTAGGAAGAAACTGGATTACAGGACAAATATAACTATTGCCAAGTGAAGATCTTCAAGATTCCTGTCACATGCAAACCAAAAGGACACCTATGGAGCATGAACCACCCAACCAATATGGAGAGGCTAGTCAATACTCTAACCAATCCACCCCCAAACCATAGTGAAGAACACAAGAGAGGAGAGGAGAAACTGGCTCAAGAATCACAATTCACTATGCATAGTCTTAGAATCCTTAGGTATTCTAAGATATACTTAGTCATCAACTTAAAAATCTCTAGGAGACCTCTTAAGATTAGCATAGTGCTTAGCTCTATCTTGAGCACTCCGGATACAATCATGGACCACTTGCAACATTTCATGCATATCATGCAAGAAATCTGCAACTTTTTGGATCTTAACATACTTTGTCTTTGCATTTACTGAAGATCTAGATTGAAAACCGTACATCAGCATAAATGAACTATAACTTGTAGCAGAATATTTCCTACTGTTTATAAGCAAACTCAATCAAAGGAACATAATCTTTCCACTAAGATTGCTTGTGAGACACATATGTTCTCAACATATCCTCCATAGTCTGATCTGTTCTCTCAATTTGGCCATCTGATTCAGGATGATCAAAAAACTAAAACTAAGCGAGGTTTCAAGCTTATGGAACATAGCTGACCAAAAGTGACTTGTAAATTTAGGATCTCTATCACTAACTATATCACTCGACAGTCCTTGAACCCTAAATAATCTTTCCACAAAGATCTGGGCTAAATCCGAAGCCTGAGCAGTTGACTTGACTAGTATAGAAGTAACTTTGTCAACCTGTCTACCACAATTCAAATAGAATTATTTTGGCGTTGGGTCCTTGGAAGTCCAACCACAAAATCCATATATATATTTTCCCATCGTTTCTGAGGGACATCTAGGGGATATAACAACTCTCCAATCTTTAAGCGTTCAGCTTTGGCTAACTGACAAGGTCTACATTTAACCACATAAGACTCGACAAATGGCTTAAGTTTCGACCAATAAAACTCTCTCCTTCATAAATAATTTTTTTCTTTAACTCATCATTCGTTGCTACACAAATTTTTCCATTCCAAAATAGTGAACCACCTCGGATAGAGAACTGTTCCGCTATCTTGTTATCTTTCCTAGGAACCTGAGACCCTTGTGAGTAAATCTCTATTCCATTCTCATTTTTACCTGTCTCCACCATCTTCCAGATGGGACCAAAATGAGAATCCGATTCACACTTTCCTCTCAACGAAAGATATAGATCAATGAAAATCTGGGTGAATGAAAGTTCATTTAGTTTACCAATCCGACTAAGTGCATCCGCAACTTGGTTAGAGCTGCCCTTGACATATCGGATCTCATGATCAAATTCCTACATAAGCTCAGCCCAGCAGGCTTTACAACCCTCAGATCATTCTGATTACAAAAGTACTTCAGAGTCTTCGGTATTGGCCACTCAAGCACTGTCTTGACCTTACTCTCGTCAATCTCCAATTATCCTTTTAAGTGCTGATAAAAATCACCAAAATTTAAAATATCATGAGTGTACAATACTCTTAAAAATTAATTCGTACTCACAAAAACATAATGAGTATAGTCCATCGAAGAGATTAGAAATGGTTTGAGATATTACTGTAAATCAAATTTCAATGAGAAGCTCAGTTCAAAAATAAATTGAAAAAGCAGTATGATAGCGTAAGTTCCTCAAACATCAAAGATAGCCATTGGCTGATCAAAAACTGAGTTGTAGACATCCGTGTTCTGATCATAATGAGTTAACAAATATTAGCAAACAACAATGAAGTGCATTCAAATCACAATAAGCATTCATCTACGTTATACACATATATAAAAGCATATTGCTGCTATATTACACTGAAGCACAACAAATGATAGTTACAACTAGAATGATGGCGTAACTGGGAGGCTCAAAATCATTCGTCTCATGGACGGAGCATCAAGTAGATTGTGCTGGGATGATCCATTTATAGATTGCATCCATGTATTAACTACAATAAATGTTTGTCATCTACTTAGGCAAGCCGTTATACTTCGAAGTATTTGGCTTGCGTGACAACTGCACATTGTGTACACGGTCAATGAATCAGGGAATGTTGACGCGGACGAGGACTTCACAATTCTCTCACTTTGCATTTTAGGGGAAGTGGCTTTCTCTCACTTTGCAAATTCAGAAAGTGGTTGGGAACATTCCTCGTTGAAAATAGATGACCTTCGAGATTTTCTCTCGCAAAAAGCCAAAGGTGTATATTAAAATGCAAAGGTGCCCTTAAAAAGATGAAGGTGTCCTTAAAAAGACAAAGGTGTCCTTAAAAGACAAAGGTGTCTTTAAAATAGATGACCTTCAAAAAATTTCTCTCTCTTCGCATTTTTTGAAAAAATGCAAAAAAGTTGAAGGTGTTAAAGACAGTTGAACTTTTGAACTGTGCATAAGCTAAACTTTTGAACTATGCAAGTGTTTCATTTCGAAAAAATGCGAAAAAACCAAAGCTATTGATAACATAGTTCATGTCTGTAGACAGTTGCAACACTTAGTGTATTTTTGCATTCTGCAGATTGTTGAAAACATAGTGTATTTCTGCAAACTTGTTTCAAATGCTAATTCGTGGAAGTTGTTGAAGATGGCCAAGTCTTCAATGACTTCAAGTTATTGAACTTAACATCTGAACTTGAAATTATGATAGGATTGGTTACCTTTTGTTGGAGATTAGCCAAAAGTCCATTTGTAGATGTTCTTCAAATAGTTTGGTTGTCTAAGTTATGATTCTTGCAGGTATCAAATGAGCAGACGTAGAACCAAAGTTGGTTTCACCTGACCCTAGATCAATGATCAATAAACGTGCAGGAAGAATCATGAAATAGAAATTAGTCATTCACCAAGGAGACAACTGTGGTACGTTTGGTGTGTTGCTTAATAGTGTTCATAACACTATAGTGGGGTTTTGGTATGATTATGAAGCCAGTCATTGGGTTTCTAGTTCGGATATTGCCATAGATTGTACTAGAAGGTAACTTAAGTTCGAACCATCCACCTCATAAGTAATCCATCTCAAATATTCTTCTCAATGATATAAATGTTTTTCATTTACTAATTCTTGTATTCTCCTCAAGCAAACTTAATTTGATTTAATCTTTGATGCAATTGACATGATTTATCTATGAAAGCTTGACCATCTTTTTCAATGGTTTTATCATGATACTATATGTGGTTTTGGAAATATAAGATATATATATATATATATATATATATATATATATATAGCTCTAATGGTGTTTTTTAACCACTTTGAGCGATAGCTTTACTTGTAAATTTGTTAAGCATTACACATCACTCAAACTGAGAAATTTATGATAAGATTCTCTTAAAAGTCATTTTTCTCAATCTTATGAATTCTATGAGTTTTAAGGATTGATTTACCTTTTTGGATCATTCGGATCCGAGTTACGGATTAAAAGTTATAGCGATTTGAAAATCCTTAATAATTTTAACCCTTGAAAAGCATATATAATATTCCCTTATAAAAACAGAATCTCATTGTTCTTTATTTTATGGAGTTTTTATAGCAGAAAGTAAATCTGTAATTCATTAGACTGTAAAAACATACCATTTATTGTGTACTCTGGTTTATAGGTTCCATATGAGCACATGAATTTATTTCTTTTTAGATTAAAAAAAAACAGATACTTAGTATTCATAATAACCAAAAAAAAAAATCCAGTCTACATGCTTAACCAAAAAATACAGTAGAAAGGTAAATGATTTTACCTCAGCTCTTTATGCTCTGACTTAAATTTCAAGGAGACTGTCCATAGGCTAAGGTCTTTTCTTCAATAGGCATCCGGTTCACTGTGCATTTTCCTTCGGTAGCCCACATACTTTACTCCCCGACTGCCGGTTCCCATTTTATTCTTTCGGGTCGTCTCTCTCATTTACCAAAAATCCAAGAAATGGGCCTTCAGCCTCGTGGAGCAGGTCGCGATGGTGGAGGTCGTGATGGTGCGGATAAGAGAGACAGAGAAAAACGCGCTGACTGTGAGGGGGAGAGAGAGATTCGCAGGTACATAGATGGAGAGCAGGTGCGCAGATGGATGAAGGGCGCAGGTGCGTGGATCAGAACTGTCTCACTTTCAAAATTCTGCAGATCCGTACAGGTTATAATCAGATTTCAACAGGCTGGGTCGCAATGATGATCACACCTTCTCCAAAATCTACAGCCTGTCGTCTCACAGTTGATACTCTCCTTTTTTTAATGCACATGAATCCCAGTAGAGAGTCACTCATGCTCTGATAATCTGCAGCGGCTGTCTACGATCTGTCAAGAATGTATTAAATTGTAACAGCAGGGCCGCACTTCACTATCTCTCACACATTTTGCTCCACAGTCTTCATTTCCTCTTTATGAAAAGAACAACTTCAAGAACCATCATAAATACTTCAAGCAGAAATAAGCTGAGAATTCAGAACTGTGATATCATGGATCATCCAAAACTTGAAAGAATACATGATCTGTCCACTACGCTGACACTGAAACTTCCCATTTTGACAAAAAGGCCCTTCATTTGAGGAAAAAACTCTTTAGGCTTATTTGGCCTCCAAAAACTATTTTCCCAGTTCCTTGTTTTTGAAACTCCGATTTTTTCCCAGATGTCGAACTCTCTCATAGGTATCACTTCCTCCTACATTCTTACCTGTATTACTCGTGACTTCGTATTCAACACGAACCATCATACAACTGGCAACTCAGCATCGTGTACAAACCGACACTCAGTATAATCAACCGTCATCCCCACCAAGGGAAATCACTAAAATATCAATATTTCGAACTCGGAAAACTTGTCTGACATCAACCCAGCAAGTTCGATTTATAAGTCTGCATTGTACTTTGCATCAACAATTTTTTTAACTGCCGTTTTCATTTCACTTCTTTCAGTAACAAGATTTTTTTTTTAAGTCACAACTGCTATTCACTGGAAACCGCAACTGATCGTCGTCGAACCCTTAACCTTAGGACCCTTCCTTGAAACTTAAGTCAATGCCTTAAAGGTACCTGGGTATCTTTTATAAATCATGATATGAAGTACATTTCATCATTACAATATGGCAAAAAATTGCCATTTAATAAAACTACTTAGCAACTGTTGATATTATCATCCATCAAAGTCACTTATGAGTGTTGCTAAAAATAGCTTATTGCTATTTAACAAACTTACTAGAAATAGTAACGTAGTAAAAATAGGTCTAATTTGTTTGATATAATTGTCATTTGAAAATTGATTATGACATTTGAACATGCCATAGAATTTCATAGCTACTCGTTAACATAGCCACATTCGTATATCAGTAAAAAGTGGCATAATAGCAGATTTTGCACATATGAGATACATCTAGCACATTTTCTTCTTAAAAATCAGCATCAATGATTGTAATTGCTGAAATTTTAAAATTTTGACCAGAAAAATGCACTACAACAACTGTGGACTTAATTTCCAACAGTCCCCCTTAAGGTCACGGTTGGTGCCTTGGTATCTTCGTCAAGTTCAGCATGCTAAAGAACTTCTTATGCTTGATCTTGGGAAGCGCTTTGGTGAAGATGTCTGCGACCATTTCTATTGTGGAGCAGTATTGAAGGATCACTTCCCCTGAGAAGACTTTCTTCTTAATGAAATGATACTGGATTTCTATGTGCTTGGATTTGCCATGAAATGTAGGATTCAGTGACAGTGAATTACAGCTCAAGTTGTCACACAAAATGGTGGTAGCATTGAACTGAGTGTGATGTAAGTCATGAAGTAATAACCTGATCCATACAGCTTCTTTTGAAACTTGACATGTTGTGATGTACTTTGCCTCGGTCGAATAAAACGCAACTGATTTCTGCTTCCTTGAGTTCGAGAAATCGGTCCCCCTACCAGATAGAAACAAAACATGGAGGTAGATTTTTTGGTAGAGACTGTTCCTCCCCAATCTGAGTCGGAGTAGTCTTGCAGGACGAGTGGGTCGATAGCATTTCCATTGTAACATAAAATGTGATCTAAACTTCCCTGAATATATCTCATCACTCTCTTTAATGCTTTCCAATGAGAGATCCTAGGATTAAATATGAATGGACTTAACGTGCTAAAACCAACTGCTAAATCTGGTCTAGTACACATCATTGCATACATCAAAGATCCTATAAGTGAATAATAAGGGTACTTCACTATGTCGAGTACTTCACTATCAAAATCAGCACAAGTAGGTTTAGTCAGTACTATACTTGGATCCATTGGAGTATCAATGGTTTGCAATAAAACATATGAAAATTTTCTAAAATGCCTTTTAGATATGTCTGCTGATTAAGATAGATCTTCTTCTGGAGTCTATTTCTAGTAATGTGAATTCCTAGCAAAGAATAAACAGCTCCTAAATCAGTCATGTCAAATTCCTTTGACAGATCACTCTTAGTAGTGTGCAGTAGAAAAGTGTCGTTAGACAAAATAAATGCATCATCTACATAAAAAACTGTGTGGACTGAATGGATACCTATATGCTTGGAATAAATGTTACAGTCAACTGAATTATTTGCAAAACTAAATTGAATGAGATAAGAGGTGATTCTATCGAACCATGCTCTTGCGGCCTGCTTCAAACCATAGATTGCTTTGTGCAGCTTGCACACTTTGTGCTCTTGGCCTTTGACTTCTAACCCTTTCGGGTGGAAGGTATACATCTCTTTCTCGATGTTGTCGTTGAGAAACGCTATCTTGACATCCATTTGGTGTATTTCGAGGTCTTCCACAACTGCTAACGCAATCCGAGTCCTTATTGACGGCATCTTGCTGACAACACTGAAAATTTCTTGATAATCCACTCCTTGGACTTGAGTGAATCCTTTAGCCACCAACTGTGCTTTCTATTTAGCAATGGAACCATCAAAGTTGATCTTCTTCTTGAAGATCCACTTGTTGTCGATAACTCTCTTGTGAGTCGGGGGAAGTCGACCAGTGTCCAGGTTTGGTTCGTCAAAAGTGAGTTGTATTCACTTTCCATAGCTTATTGCCACTTCACAGCATCCTTGGAGTTAATTGCTTCGTCTAGGCTCTCTGGTTCTTCTAATGAAGTCTAGAATGATTGAGATGTATACCTCTCAGGAACTCTCTGAGTCTTTGAGGATCTACGGATGTTTGGTTGACCAGGATGCGATGATGCTTCTTCTTGAATTTCTCCAGATCTATTCGAGCTAGCTTGGTCTAGTCTTATAACAGGTATTGTCTGCTGCTCGGCTTCTATAGTTGTAGCTATAGGTTCTATAGAAGGAACATCAACGTTGGAAGAATCCATGCTACGTAAAATAGGATGAAATGACATAGCATCGTTTATCGATGGTTTTTGAAATCATAGTATGTATGCTCTTGAAAGATTACATCCCTAGAGACAATACTACGTTGGTGGATGGATCATAAACTTTGTAAGCTTTATGTTCATCAGGATAGCCGATGAAAATATATTTATTTGTTGTTATGTCCATGTCTTGTACAAGGGAATCGGAATAATTCCTGATGTGGATAGCCGGTCACTCCAGCTGTGTGTGGTTATTAGTTATGCTACATCATTCTGGATGTGGTCATATTAAATAATTTATAATCATATGAGGGCCCAGACCTATAATTGGACATAGGAGCACATGCATGGTGAAGACTGTTTTAATGCAAGAATAGGAGGTCAATAGCTCAATTTAGCTTGCATGGAGATCCTAGGAGGTATATTCTCTCTCTCTTAAGAAGAGTAAGTCCATTGGAAATTCGCCCATCCTCCTAATGTGAATTGTGATTCTTGAGCCAGTTTCTCCTCGCCTCTCTTGTGTTCTTCATTGTGGCTTGGGGGTGGATTGGTTAGGGTATTGACTAGCCTCTCCATATTGGTTGGGTGGTTCATGCTCCACAGCTGTCCTTTTGGTTTGCATGTGATAGAATTCTTGAACATCTGCACTTGGTGATCGTTATAGTGGTATCAGAGCTTGGATCACATCTACTAGGAGGTGGAGCTTGGAGATCTTGGATTTTTGCAGTTTCTTTGGTGTGTCTCTTTGCTTATTCTTTCAGGTGGTGGAATTCGTATCCAAGTAGGTGGCTTCTCAGATCCTTGGTGTACTTTTAGCATAAAGATCATTATTGTGGATTTGCTCCATGAATTTTGATGGAAATCATAGGTTTTTTTATGAATTTAGTGAATTTTTCACTTAGAATTAATAGTTTTTGCATGAAATTGATCATAGGATCTAGTGTAGTACGTTTTCCAGATTGTACTTGCTATTTTACAGTCATTAATGACAAGATTTAATGATTGCATGATGTTTGAATAGTCAAAAGGTTGATTAGATAGTGATTTTGGACCAAAAATTGGGGTTTTTGAACCATAAATGGGCTATAGAGACCATATTTGACTAGAATCAGAATTTTTAGTGCTTTCATGCAATGGATTTATAGGGATTTGGATTTGATTGCACTTATTTGTGGATTTTCCCCACAAATTTTGATCAAAATTGGTCAAAAACCAAGAATTTTTGATGTTTTTTGGACTAGTTTTGGAGTAGATCTCAAAATTGTCAGCCAAGACTTGGTATGAACGTTTTCAGAGATGTAATGAAGTTGTCCCAAAGCTTTCATGAAGTTTGGTAGGGATTAGACACCATTAGGAGGCTCAAAACACCAAAAATTAGTGTATTTTTGATGAATTTTTAGCATGAATACCTCTCAATTGAGGATCTTATAGATGATAATGCAAATGCAGCTCTTGACGGTTAGGTGCCAATGCCTACCTATCTCCAAATTTGCCAGTCATTAAGCCAAGCGCTTAATAAAATAAACAACATGAACACTTTACGGGATCAACAAATGGAAGTACTGTTGAATAAAGTGAAAAACCTTATCCGCGTCAAATTTGGGCTTTCAGCCTGAACTTTTTTCAAGGGAGAAGAAATAGAAAAAACCTGAAATTGTGGATGACTTGTTAACCAAGTGGAGTGGTTATTTTAATCCACACGGAATTTCTGAAGAAAAAAAATAGGGAGTGTCATCAAAGTATTTTGCAGCCCTAATAGCATCTTCTAGGGTTTTTGGATGGTTCTTACAAACATCCACTTGATAATCTTTTGGTAACCCATCAATGAACATTAACATTTGTACCTTAGGCGGAATATCACTATAAAGTGGATTCAGGTACTCATGAAAATCTTGAATAAATTGTTCCAAACCTTTTTTTATGGTTAGATGACTCAACTTTTGGAAGTGTTCATAGTCATCTAAAAGTGGTAGAAAATAATCCCTAAAAAGCTTGCAAAAATCATCCCATGTACAAGGTTGATTGCCCTTTGCAACTAAGTCATCCCACCAAACTAAGGCTCTTCCTTCAAGGAACATGGTGACAGTGGATGACTTCTCACATTCAGGAAATTGGTTCATGGCAAAATATTTGTTCCAAACATTTAGCCAAGGACTTACCACTTGTAAGTTCCTATCTTTCTTCTCCCCCTTAAACACTTTTACAGGAGGTGGAACTACATGCTTCTTCTGATTGGCTAACCTAGACTCTAAGTCTTGGTTTCTTTGATTAGTTTCAAGAAGCTGCTTATTAGTGGCTTGAATTTGTTGGTATAAAAGTTCAAGAGCTTGTGCCACTTTGGATGGGTTTGATAGATCAAATGTTGGGTTTTCGGTTTGATCCATTGGGGTTGCAAATACAAGAACAAGTGCTCAAATTAGAATGATAGAAATGCTTCTATTGTTACATCCAATGCAAATAGAAAACATTTACTTCTATTCATTCAATCTTATTGTTTGTAAGCTCAATCCAAGCCTACTATTTGCAAGCTTAATCCAAGCTTAAGAGGAAAACAACAACAAGATACATTTGGCTTAATCAAAAGCAAAAATGAAAACCAAATCTTTATGTAAACTTGAATTAACTATTCCAAGCTAATGTTTACATAAAGTTCTCATTCCAATTCCAATTCCATTTGTCATTTCAAAAGCAACCAAAGTTTTCACATTTCTCACTATTCTAGATTTTCAAAACCAAGAAATTAGTGTCTAGAAATGGATAATTAATGAAGCTTTATGAAAACTTCAATTTTCAGATCAGGACAGAGCAGAGCAGACAAAGGCAAGGGCATAGCTGTTCCAGGAGGATCTCCTAGAAGGTCAAGACCACGAAGAGCGCCAGCAAAATATGTGTCAGGTAGCTCGACTTCCATATCAGAAGAGTTCTGCGGGATCAGTGGCGAACCACAGACCTTCGAGGAAGCGATTGAAAGTCCAGAAAAAGATAGATGGATCCAAGCCATGAACGAAGAGATGGAGTCCATGAGGAAGAACCAGGTATGGACATTGCAGCCAATACCACATAAGCACAAGACTGTCAAATGCAAATGGGTTTTCAAGCTCAAATACAGACCATATGGGAATGTGACGAAATACAAGACAAGACTGGTAGCGAAGGGTTTCTCTCATAGGTATGGTATTGACTACTCTGAAAACTTCTCTCTTGTCATCAAACATTCGTCCCTACGTCTGTATTTGCATATGCAGCAGCTTATGACCTCAAGATCCACATTGTGGACGAGAAGACAGCCTTCTTGCATGGCGAACTAGAGGTCTACATGGATCAACCCCAAGGATATGTCTCGAATTCACTTCCTGACTATGCATGCAGAATGCACAGAAGTATCTACGGTCTGAAACAATCAGCCCGACAATGGTACAAGAAGAAAGATCAAGCCCTGAAATCATTAGGATTCAAGCCTCTGTTGGCTCATTCCAATGTATATGTCAGAGTTACAGATGGGTAGATCATCATTGTGGCTGTATATGTAGGCGACACTTTGATACTTTGCAAGAGTAAACAGCTAATCGTTGAGGTGAAGAAAAACATCTCGAAAGATTTTGAGATAAGCCAGGTGTTACCTAGGCTTGCAAATTGAAAGAGACTATGAGGAAGGTAAGTTATACCTTCACCAATCCAAATACACCCAGAAGATCCTAGAGGACTTTGGGATGCTGAACTGCAAAGAAGCGAATACTCCAATGCTCGCAGGGATGGTGTTGACAAATGATGAATGTCCGAAGACTAAGGAAAAGAGAGAACAGATGTAGCTCACACCTTACAGGAAGTTGATGTGAAAATTGTCAACATTTCCTAGCTAGTTTGAGGCCTAAATTGGCTAAAATTGTAAATAGTTTTGGTTCTGGAGTTTTGCACGTGTGAACCAGGCCACAATGTTTTTATTTACTGTATTTTTTCAGTATGATGAAGTGTCAAACTTCATACCCTTCAAAATGAGACCATTTTGATGTATTTTGGTCATATAAGCCATTTTTAGCTATTTTTCCTATATAGGGAATATCTAGGGTCAAGTACCTTCTAGAGAGAGGAGAGAGAGTCATCTTCCTCATCCATAAATAGTAGGGAAGTCGTGGAGAACAGGTTGGAGAAACCTTTTGTATGCTTCATTGAGATCAATAGATCATTGTCATTGTTTCTTCCTCCATTGAGAGCATTGTTGTGTGTATTGTCTTCAAGCTATTGTGTATGATCTTAGGTGCTTTCCAAAAGTGGTAGGCTGATGTATTATGGACTGTATAATGCTATTTTGGGCCGCACTTGATGTTTATGGAAGTTTCCATTTGTGATAAATGCTTTTTGATCAAGTTCTTTGCATTCTAGGTAGCATAGAATGTGTTGCCAATTCCTAGCTTATGTAGTTTGGAGTGCAAGCATTCAAGCCAATGATCTTGGAGTTTAGATCCACTTAGGATCTGTATTTTTCACATGGTATCAGAGCTGGTTGGCTTCTATTTACAGTAAGTATTCCATTTTTGGTGATATTTGGATGTTTGATCAAGTTCTAGCATGATTTTGCATTGCTTTGTTGATCAAATCTTACTAACCTTTGTTTTGTGAGTTGAACTTGTGGATCAAAAGCATATTTCAGGTCTATTGAAGATCAGAGGCTGAAAAGAAACTATTTTGGATCAGATCATAACCTAATCATTTGTGATTGTGAGGCTTGTGCATATTCAATACTAACAATGTTCTTTTCAATCCTATTGTTGACAATCTCCATTCTTGGATGAACACTCTCCTTAAGTGGATGAAACTTCTCCTTAAGTGGATGACAAATGCTCTTTTGAGTGAGTTGTAATTCTCCTAAAGGCTGAGCAAAGCTCCCATTTGGATGAAAGATCCCCTTTTTTGGGTGAACATATTGTAAGCTCCATTGTGAAGAGCATATTGTAAAGATCGTCATCAATTTTGGCATAATTTTTGGTGTACTTTGTTGAGCATGTAAGTAACTCTCCTTATGTAATTTGATTGGAGCATTTGCTGGAAGGTGTTAACCATTATGCAAGTGTGTTTTCAGGTTCTTAACAGGTTGAGGAACATTCTCATGTGAAGTGATCTTAGATCTACATCTAAACACCAAGATTTGACAAGATAGTGAAGCTAGTCTTGTGATTCACTAAGTGTGCTCATTCATTCACCTCTAAATCTTGTATTTATCACTTGCTGGAGTTTATAAACTTTTAGAAGTGTGGTTTACATGTGGTTTTACAGGTTGAATCAATATCTTAGTGTGTTGATCATATGTTGATCAAGTTTGTTCATTACTAGGTAATCTTGGCATCCTAGTTTTGGGTATTTTCTAAGAATGCAAGTAACTCTTCACACCATAACTTGATTTGGTCACTTGCTGGAAAGTTTGAGAGCTTAAGCAAGAGTGTGTTCAGGTTGGTTTGATTTTGTAATCCATTCTTAGTGTGTGCAAAGTGTTGCATGTGTTTCAATCTTCCTTTCTATGCTTGGAAACCATCTAGGTTCAAGATAGAAGTGTTTTAGGGTCCTAAATCTTCATAGATCTCTTTATCTATCATTTGTTGAGAGAAAAGTGAGTGCTAAGTGCTTTAGGACAGAACCTAAAAGTTGAAGAAACATTAGAATCATGGCTTCCAATGGTGGGATCATGCTAGAGTCTAGTGAAAGGTTGAGTTCATCAAACTACTCTACTTGGAAAGTGAGGATGGAGTCCTTACTTGAGTTGAATGAACTCATGGACATAGTTGCAGAAATTGAAGAGAGACATCTCACACTTCAAGAGCAACAAAGGTTTGATAAGAAGGCCAAAAGGGCTCTTCATATCATTAAAATGAATGTTACAAATGAACTTCTCAAGGAAGTTGGAAAGTGTCAAAGTGCAAGTGAGGCATGGAATGCCTTAAAGAAGCTCTTTGAATCAAAGTCCACATCTAGGGTATTGACCCTAAGGAGACAAATATTTTCTAGTAGGCAAAGAGAGGGTGAAAGTGCTCATGCATTTATCTTGAGAGTTAAGTCCCTAAGTGATGATTTAGCATGCATTGATGAGAACATAAAAGATGGTGAAATAGTCCAAGTTATGTTGAATGGTTTGCTAAATGAACATGCTAACCTTGTGCAAAGTTTTGCCATTCAAAGAGTCTTGCCAAGTGTGGTTGACTTGCAAGAAATCTTATTGGCTGAAGAACATAGGTTGCAATCAAAGCTTGATGGTGCATCCTTGCAAGGTGGAGGTGAAGAGGCTTTCTTCACAAAAGGCAAATTCAAGGGCAAAGGTAAAGGCAAAGGGAAATGGTCCAAAGGTGGTAACTTTGATCATGATGATCACTCTTCCTCTTCCTCTTCTACTAAGAACAATAAGTCAAAGTTCAAGTGCTTTTATTGTGGGATAAAAGGTCATTTTGCAAATGAATGTTATAAGAAGAAAAGAGAGCAAGGAGAGAGGCAAGGAAATCTTACAATAGATGAGGAAGAACATAACACATGTGAATCACTTGTTATGACTTCAAGTTTGTTAGCCAACATAGATGATAATGATCCTTGGTGGATTGATAGTGGAGCCTCATCTCACATGACAAGACATAAGGAATACTTTACATCCTTATTGTCTTATGAGGGAGAAGGTAACATCATCTACACTGCAAATGATGGTCAATGTGACATCAAAGGCATAGGCACTATTCCTATTTCCCTTTCAACAAATAGGAAAGCAAATCTTGAAAATGTTTTGTACATTCCTTCAATCACTAAGAATTTGCTTAGTGTAAGTCAAATGATTGACAAAGGACTTGATGTGGAGTTCATTGGAGATGCATGTTTGATAAGTAAATGTGGATCCTTGATTGCTCAAGGTAGGAGGCATGGTAAACTTTTCAAGCTTGATGCATGTGTGATCTCTAATCATGAAGGATGTATGGCTAGGGAGCAATTGACAAACCAAGAAGTTTGGCACAAGAGGTTGGGCCATCCCAACTTCAAATCTTTGGAGGTAATGGCAAAGAAAGAGCTTGTTCTTGGTCTCCCTAAAAGTCTTGTTGCAAACAATAGTGTTTGTGAACATTGTGCCTTGTCCAAATCTCATAGACTTGCTTATTCTAGATCTACTTCTAGATCTAAAGAAGCTTTTCAACTTGTGCATTCTGATATTCATTCTTCTAGTACAACTAGCAATGGTGGGGCAAAGATGTATGCAACTTTCATTGATGACTTTAGTAGGTATACTTGGATCTATCTTCTTAAAAGTAAGGATGAAGTGTTTGCTGCATTTGTCAAGTTCAAGAATGAAATGGAAAACCAATTCAATACAAAGATCAAATGCTTAAGATCTGATAATGGAGGGGAATACACCTCAAATAGGTTCAAAGACTTTTGTATAGCACATGGGATTAAGAGGGAGATGTCTAGTCCTAGGACTCCACAACAGAATGGAGTGGCCGAAAGGAAGAATAGAACCCTTTGTGAATGTGCCAAGGCAATGAGAGTACATGCTAATCTTGCTAAGTCTTTTTGGGGGGAAGCTTTAGCATGTGCTAACTATCTATGTAATAGATGGACAAGTGCTTCCTTGGATGGTAAAACTCCTCATGAGGTTCTTTATGGTAGAAGGCCGAGTGTCAAGCATTGTAAGATCTTTGGATGTACATGTTTTGTCAATATCACACTTGATGATAGAACTAAAGAAGATCCTTCATCAAAGAAGGGTGTGTTTGTTGGCTATAGTGAAGTAAGCAAGGCTTACAAAGTGTACATTCCTTCTACAAAGAAAGTTGTCATAAGTAGGGATGTCATCTTTCATGAAGAGAATGTTTCCAATGTTGTTGATGTTGATGTTGATGTGCCTACTAATCATCATGATGTGCAAGATGTCTTGGATGAAGATGGAGATGCCACTCCAAAGCAAACTTCAAGGAAGACTCAAAGGCAAAGGGCTAAGCCATCAAGGCTAACCTATGATGAAAAAGGAAAGCAAGTGGTGGACAACTCTAACTTTGCTTTTCTTACCTCTTTTGATGAACCAACTTGTGTAGGTGAAGCAATTCAAAAGAAGGAATGGATCCAAGCCATGGATCATGAGCATCAAGCACTCATCAAAAGCAACACATGGAGGTTGGTAAAGCTTCCAAAGGACAAGAAGGCAATTGGTTGTAAGTGGATCTTCAAGATCAAGACAAATCAAGATGGATCAATCAACAAGTACAAGGCAAGGTTGGTGGCAAAGGGGTATGCTCAAGAATATGGTATTGACTATGATGAGACCTTTGCACCCGTGGCAAAGATGGTAACTATTCGAATCCTAATCTCTCTTGCAACTCTTTATGATTGGGATATGTGGCAAATGGATGTTACTAATGCCTTCTTGAATGGTGATCTTGAAGAAGATATTTACATGGAGCAACCCGAGGGCTATGTTTCACATGATGAGCCTAATCATGTGTGCTATCTCCAAAAGAGTTTGTATGGGCTAAAGCAAGCACCAAGGAGTTGGTATGCTAAGCTCAATTCCTTCTTACTTTCTCAAAACTTTGTTATGAGTGAGTATGATCATTCTCTCTACTTTAGATTGAATGAAAATGATATCACTTTACTTTTGATCTATGTTGATGACATTATCTTAAGTGGTGGTAACAATCTAGATATAGATGAAATCAAGATGGCACTCAAAAGAGAGTTTGAAATTCAAGATCTTGGTAAACTTCATTATATCTTAGGAATAGAGATTATTAGAACTTCTAAATCTACATTCATATGTCAAGAAAAGTATGTTAACTCTATTCTAAAAAGGTTTCATATGGAAGATTGTAAAGTTGTTTCTACTCCTATGGAATCAAATGTAAAGCTAACTACAAGAAGTAATGAAAGGTCCTTCAAGGACATTACTCTCTATAGAAAGCTAATAGGATCTCTTATATGGTTAACCATCACAAGACCTGATCTAAGCTTTGTGGTTGGTAAACTAAGTCAATTTATGCAAGATCCTAGTGAGGCTCATTGGAAGCTAGGAAAGAGAGTACTTAGATACATCTCGGGATCTAGAGATTTTGGCATCTTGTATGGAGGTACTACACCTAACCTTTGTGGATTTTCAGATTCAGATTTTGCAGGTGATCAAATGGATAGGAAGTCAACAAGTGCCTTTGCAATCTATCTTGGAGATGGAGTGGTCTCATGGCTATCAAAGAAGCAACCAACTATCTCTCTATCTTCCACCGAAGCCGAGTACAAGGCATTAACAACATGCACCAAGGAGATTCTTTGGATCAAGAGGATGTTATTGGATCTTTGTGAAAAATACAGATCCTAAGTGGATCTAAACTCCAAGATCATTGGCTTGAATGCTTGCACTCCAAACTACATAAGCTAGGAATTGGCAACACATTCTATGCTACCTAGAATGCAAAGAACTTGATCAAAAAGCATTTATCACAAATGGAAACTTCCATAAACATCAAGTGCGGCCCAAAATAGCATTATACAGTCCATAATACATCAGCCTACCACTTTTGGAAAGCACCTAAGATCATACACAATAGCTTGAAGACAATACACACAACAATGCTCTCAATGGAGGAAGAAACAATGACAATGATCTATTGATCTCAATGAAGCATACAAAAGGTTTCTCCAACCTGTTCTCCACGAATTTCAGCCTAATATAGGTGAGAGAGATGACTCTCTCTCCTCTCTCTAGAACTTAGGACCCAATTTTAGGACACCAGTAACCTAAAATAGCCAATTTTGGCCTATATGTCCAAATAACATGATTTTAGTGTCATTTAGAAGGTCCCGAAGTTTGAGACTTCTTCAACATGAAATATATACTAGAATAAAAGTATCTAGGTCTCTTTCACACGTGTGAAAGGTTAGATCCAAAACTATGTACAAAAATTGCCAATTTAGGCCTCAAACTAGCTAGGAAATGTTGACAATTTTCACAATCTTCACTTGCTGGAACCAGAGAAGACTCCAATCATACTTTGTGATAACCTTTCAGCCCAAAGCTTGGCAAGCAATCCTGTTTTTCATGCAAGGAGCAAGCACATTGAGATTGCTCACCATTTTGTGAGAGATCAAGTCATTGCCAAAGAGGTGGAGCTTCAACATGTCTCTTCAAAGGAGTGTGTGGCTGATATCTTCACCAAACCATTGGGAAAGGACCTATATTTAATGCATAGATCTAATCTTGGAATGTGCTCAAAGACTATGTTGAAACTAGCATCCAATGTTGAAGAGGGAGTGTGAAAATTGTCAACATTTCCTAGCTAGTTTGAGGCCTAAATTGGCTAAAATTGTAAATAGTTTTGGTTCTGGAGTTTTGCACGTGTGAACCAGGCCACAATGTTTTTATTTACTGTATTTTTTCAGTATGATGAAGTGTCAAACTTCATACCCTTCAAAATGAGACCATTTTGATGTATTTTGGTCATATAAGCCATTTTTAGCTATTTTTCCTATATAGGGAATATCTAGGGTCAAGTACCTTCTAGAGAGAGGAGAGAGAGTCATCTTCCTCATCCATAAATAGTAGGGAAGTCGTGGAGAACAGGTTGGAGAAACCTTTTGTATGCTTCATTGAGATCAATAGATCATTGTCATTGTTTCTTCCTCCATTGAGAGCATTGTTGTGTGTATTGTCTTCAAGCTATTGTGTATGATCTTAGGTGCTTTCCAAAAGTGGTAGGCTGATGTATTATGGACTGTATAATGTTATTTTGGGCCGCGCTTGATGTTTATGGAAGTTTCCATTTGTGATAAATGCTTTTTGATCAAGTTCTTTGCATTCTAGGTAGCATAGAATGTGTTGCCAATTCCTAGCTTATGTAGTTTGGAGTGCAAGCATTCAAGCCAATGATCTTGGAGTTTAGATCCACTTAGGATCTGTATTTTTCACAGTTGATAGGATCACTGATGTACCTTGCTGACAACACACGTCCTGATATTGCTTATGCAGTATTCAGGATGAGCCAATTCTGCACGAATCCAGGCTCAACACATTGGAAGATTGCAAAACGCATTTTGCAATATTTTCAATTAACAAGAGATTACGGATTGTGCTATTGTCGTGATGCAGATTTCAGGATACTTTCCTACTGCGATGCTAGCTGGGAATCTCTCAAGGACGATTGTAAAAGCGTCTCAGGAGGATGCACCATCACATCAGGAGCAACAGTTCTCTGGATCAGCAAGAAGCAGACCATTGTAGCTCAGTCATCGTGCGAAGTAGAGTACATTGCAGCAGCAAAGATGGCCAACGAGATAATCTGGCTAAGGTAGTTCCTGGACGAATTGGGCGAAACAAGAAATGAGCCTCTGGTCTTGCAAATGGACAACACCTCTACAATACACCTAGCAAAAGATCTCGTGTTCCATTCCAGAACAAAGTACATTGCAATCAAGTATTACTTGATCAGGGATCTAATTGAAAAGAGGATGTTGTAAACCACCTTCATCGGAATGAAAGACATGGTTGTTGACATCTTCACCAAAGCCCTGGACAAAGGACTCTTTGAGAGACAGAGGAGCAGTCTCAGGATTATAAAGCTATCATGCTTTGAGAGGGAGCTGAAGAAACAAAACGTTTCTGATTACAAAGCTTTGCTAGCTTTGAGCCCTATGCCTGACGAAGGTTTCACGAACACAAAAGTCAAGAAGACACTAAACACGAAAGTTTCGCTAACACCTGACGGGAAGACACGAACGTGAAAGATTCGAGAACAAGATTTCAAACTTTCCATTCAACATGAAGTAGGGTAGGTGAAGATGAGTGTCAAACCTAATAAATTCAGCCCTTTTGAGTCCATAACAAACCTCAATAAGCTCACCAATGAGATCTCCCTTGCCTTGAAGAAATTGCCTCTCGATTTGCTCCATGTAGTCTTCTCCAACCAACCTTTTGTCATCTTGATCATGAGTGATCGATTCACAACCATAGAATCCTTTGAGTTGATGAAGAGAGATGAGATCCAAGCCTTGGATCTTCCCAAGAACCAATCTTCCATTGCTCTTTAGAGACTCTCTCTTAATGATTACATCATAACAAGTAGAAACCTCAAAAACATTAGAAGCCATGAAAAAAATCATTACTAACTTCAACATAAGGATGATTGAAGTACTCTCTTTTTTCAAACAAAAACTTCTACTCAGTGTTTCAGGTAATAACAATTTTTCCTCACTATCATTCACAATGACATCATTCCGAAAGTACATCTTACTTTGAACTCTTCACATACTTCTCTTCTTCTTGACTTGTGACTATCTCCCTCACCAAGTCTCTTGCTAGAACCATTTAATATACTCTCTTTATGAAGACATGTGACTCCACTTGAGGCAAAAATGACTTTCTTGGACTCATCACAAAAAAATGTAGAAGAACCACTCCTTCATGCATGCACCTAGCAACATTTTTTTCCATATGATCAAAGAAATCATTAGCAACAACCTTTTTCAAGGAAGATCCTTCACCACCTCCATTGATGAAGTTAGCTCTTTCTTTACCTTTTGCATGCTTGCACTTGCCATGAAGAACCATCAAAAAACCATCATTATCCTCATAACTAGCCAAGTTAGCAGAAAGATGAACATCTCCAAGAAGCATATTAGATCTTGATCTAGATCTAGCATAGGGAAGCTTGTTGGATTTTGCATAAGATCGACCAATTTTATTGATGCTAAAAGGGAGCTTTGGAAAGTTGAGACCAATCTCCTTTTCCATTCCATAATTCTTGTTAGCCATAACAAAAGCATCAAGCTTGAAAAGTCTACCTTGTCTATTGCCCCTAACAACCAAGATTTCTTCCTTTGTAATGAAATAAGCATCACCACCAAACTTTACCATGTATCATTTCTCTATCATTTGACCAACACTTAGCAAATTCTTTGAAAGTGAAAAAATGTAAAGAACACCATGAAGTCTTGCTTTTCTATTAGTAGAAATACAAATAGGAGTTGAACCAATACCTTCAATCACACACGTACCACCATTGGCCATGTGAATTGCTTTCTTGGCTCCATCATAAGTGACCAAAGAAGTAAAGAACTCCTTGTGACTAGTCATGTGTGAAGTAGCTCCACTATTTTTGTGTACATTGACACTTGAAAAGAAATCCACAGATATATTCAAAGGAAATAAACCAACTCAATCTGATTGTTTTTGATCTCATGCTCATTTTTAATGAACTTTTTACATCATTATATATCTTGCAATGAAATGATTCTGAAATTGTAGGATCAGGTGCAATCATTCATCGCTTTCAAAACTAGGTAATGGAATTGGGACTATTTGTCCAAATTTTTCTTTTGTATCAGGAATGTACATTGATTCATAAAAAAAGATCCCACTATCAGCTAGATCTTTTGCAGCTCTACCTCGATATTGGAGCTGTCCAATATCAGTGTGAATAACATCTAACACACCTGCTAAAGATCCACTGGGTCCCATTCATTTATGTTGGATGAATATAAATCTGCAAGAGAAAAATGATCAGATTGGCAAGTTTACTATTAGATATTTATGAATGACAAAAATCTAAGTATCAAAAATATCAATACTCACAGTTGTTTTTTTTGTGATCCTGATGGTTGAATCCTTGTACATTTATCTCTGAATGCATATATATATATATACATGTTGGACTAGAAAACGTAAAATCCCGATTTCAAGGTTTCAATTGGTCTACATGGCAACAAAAATATAAAAAAATAAATAAAAACATCTATTTCAAAGGCCATCTTCGGGCTCTATGTTTCTCTAATGGCTTGAAATCTAAACTCTTCAGACACCAAGACCTCTTGTAAGTTCTCGACCATACTTGAAAATGTCTCTTGAATAGCAAATTTTTGCACCAAATTAGCATGATCATCCAACAAGCCATTAAGAACAACTTGAACAAGCTCCAAATCCTTAATTCTTTCACTAATGCATGCTAGTTCATCACTCAAAGCTTTAACTCTCAAAACAAAATCATGAGCACTTTCATCCTTCTTTGTTGTCAAATCTGATTGCACAATGCATGGAACGAGAGTGAAGAGGCCGCGACGTCAGGCTTCGCTAAAATTAACGTTGGTGAAAATGCAAAAATCCCGACACTCCGTCAAATGCCTTAAAAAACATAATTTGCAAGGTACCTTCACTTTTCTATAAGGGCACCTATGGCTTTTGTAGGACACCTTTGGCATTTGTAGGACAGTGTCGCATTTTTTCCCTGTCATAAATTACGTGTAAAAATATAGTGTCGCATTTTTCGCATTTTTTGCCTGTTCAAATTTACTTGTATTTATGCAGACTGCGCAACTGTCACTTTTTTAGAAGTGTCACAAAATACTTGGTGAAAAAAATCAAAAAATGTCGGGTTTTTCACCTGTGAAAATTATCGAGTACAAATGCAGACTGTAGCGACAAACAATTCAAATATGCAAACTGTGTGACAACACAAGTAAAAATGCAGTTGATTTTTAGACTAAGCATTGCACAAAACTTATTGTGTGCATTAACACTTAATGACTTTGTGAACATATCTGCAACCATCTGTCGGCCGACAGATGGGGTCTATGCTTCCCTTTTCTGTATGCTACTAGTGATGAGCTGAAGGGCCAGCAATCCTCTCATAATATTTAACAAGAAATAATGTGTGTTTATACAATGTTGAACGTCGCCTTCCAGACCCCATCTGCCGGCAGATGGGATCTATGCTTCCCTGTTCATTATGCTGACCGTGACACATTATAAACATTTCTGGGATTTGATTATACTTTCTAGCATAGATCGTTTTGGATGTAATGTAGAGGACCGCATGTCACATAGGAATTCACAATGTATGATTTGACTAGGTGGAGCATCAAAACGTGGCAATAAAGCTCCAAGCAAGATTAACAAGGGCAAGAGAAAAAACAAAAAAGAAGACTTAATTGAGCCCTCGACACCTCAAGAGAATATTTCTGATGAGGTAATAATATTTTCGATCTCTCTTGCAACTCTTTTTCTTGAAACCAACTTATGTTCCTTCTTCTACAAAAGTTGAAAATGTTAGATGAATCAGTTTCTCTCTCTCTCTCTCTCTCTCTCTCTCTCTCTCTCTCTCTCTCTCTCTCTCTCTCTCTCTCTCTCTCTCTCTCTCTCTCTCTCTCTCTCTCTCTCTCTCTCTCTCTCTCTCTCTCTCTCTCTCTCTCTCTCTCTCTCTCTCTCTCTCTCTCTCTCTCTCTCTCTCTCTCTCTCTCTCTCTCGGACGTGAATGAGTCTATTATGGGTGATTGGATATGGAAATCAAGATTAACTACATCTAATCATTCTATTTGGATTTTTTCTTTTAGAAGCAAGTGAGAGATTAACTTCATCTAATCATTCTATTTGGATTTTTTCTTTTAGAAGCAAGTGAGAGTTTAACTTCATCTAATTATTCTATTTGGATTTTCCTTTTAAAAGCAAATGAGAGATTAACTTCATCTAATTATTCTATTGGATTTTTCCTTTTAGAAGCAAGTGAGAGATTAACTTCAAAGTATCGTGGCACTCATCCTATCGCTCAATATTTATTGGCCAAACTATATTTGAAGTGTCATAAGGGTTAAAGATTAAAGCATTTCCAAAAAAAAAACTTTAAAGAGTTTACCTCTCATACTCTTGGATTCTCTGTGTGCACTCCATTGGCCCAAATATGATCGTTGACAATCCTCCTTGTCCGAATCCTAAGGCCTTTGCATTGTGTGCATGTACATGGTATCCTCTCATCATATTCTGGTTGGAACTGGTCCAATGATCCAATTGCAAATCGCACAAATTCTTTCAATGTCATTCAAGTGAAAACTGACAAATTCTAACATGTGACGAATTGTAACATGTGACAAAATTTGACAAAATAGTCTTTGTACATTTAGTGCATTTGCAACCTTCATTTGTGATAGAGTAGTGTCTTGGCTTTCCAAAGAGCAATATACTATATTGCAATCCTCAACCAAATCGGAGTACATCACTATTACAAAAAAAATAATTATGACATAAATCAATATACATACATGTGATGGATCAATAGGCAGTCTACGTCGACTGATGGAAGAGCTTGAAGATGAACCAGTCAATAGTTGTTCATTGTACTTTAGTCTTGCTTGCTCCTTTTTTCTGTGATAGAGCTCAATTTTTTTTCTTTCTCTAAATCACGTGGAGATACGATAATTTTCCTAGATGCCAATCAAACGTCATTGTAAGAATAAATTTGCAAGAAAAATTATACACTCATATTCAAATAACAAATACAGTGCAATTGATGTCAATATCAATAACAATATATACCTGTTGTTGCAATCATGAGATGAATCGCTATCTGATGATGATGACATCATCGATGACATATACATATTGTAGCCAGCTAGCTACTCTATACCACATCATAAGTAATCATTATGAGACTGTATGTACTGAACAAATATAATAAAATTTGTTAAAGACATGCCAACATCTAATCCATGTATATTCTAGTTATGCTTAATGTAAATCTAATATTCTAGTAACATTGCTACCGATTTGATATAATATTACGTCATAAAATCTTAAAAAACTTGTCAAATTACTTGTTTAATAGTAATATGTACTATTTCTTATCTCATGATTTTGTCTTGTATGTCAAATCTCAAGAAAAATAAACTTTATAACAATATAAAACTAGTTTTGACGATTAAATACTACCATAATGATCTTTGAATTGATTTTTTTATCTTCCATCATATTAAAAAATATATTTTATGTAAAATCTTACAATAAAATATTCTTATAAAATCTAGAAAAGATTATGATAGTGAGATTGTTAATTTTTTTTATTACTAAACTATGTTTTTCTGTTGAATGTAGCTTAGTGAGTTTGGAAGACACATGACCGCCGCAGAGTACAAACAAGGTTACGATCATGGATATGCCGGCCTTAAGGCTTTTATGGAATCCCATGGATTGTTTTCAATCGTAAACTCTTAACCTTTTTTGTTTTGTGATTGTTTACTTTGTGGTTTACAAGTAAGTTTAATTTCAATTTAATTGAATCTTTGATTCTATTTTGTAGAGAGGCTCTACAACTTCAAGCGTTCGTGATGTGGAAGAAAATGTGGAAAATATTGAGGAGCAAAATGTGGAAGAGAACGTGAATGAGAGCGAAGGGGAGTTTGAAGATGTGGACACCCAAAGGAAGTGATGATGAGTAGAGTTTTTAAATTAAATGTAGGGCCTTGTAGAAGGCAATGTATGAAGGGAGAATTTATTCTCTCATCAATGTACTTTTTTTTAAATCAATCAATATAATGTTTTGGCACCACATCATTCTTGCAAAAAATTTGAATGCATATATTTTTTATTCATGAATGCAAATGTATAGTCTATTGAATGCACATCTATTGAATGCAAATGTATTTATTGATGTATTCAACGCAATGTATAGTCTATTTAATGCACATCTATGGAATGCAAATGTATCTATTGATGAATTCAATGCAATGTATCTATTTTAGCACATGATTTGCATGGTAGAATGCACAATAGAAAGTAATGGAAAACACAATGGAAAGTAATGGAAAGCACAATATAATGCATCAATGGATAACACATCAAGTTATCAACTAAATATTAAATGAATCAAAATAAATGTGAATTTACCTTTACTATTGTATCTCCATTGTTTTGTAATCTCTTTTGCATGCACTTCATCTTTCAATCCTTTGCAATAAAATCTCTTTTTCATTTTTCATATCCAAGCCTACATCACAAACAAAAAAGATCTTAAAACTTATGATCACAAAACACATACTATTAACATCCATCAATGAACTAAAAATCCTAAACACTATCAATCTTCTCACTCACATTCATCCCCATCTCATCCTCACTGTTGGACATTAAGCAACATCTACGACTCCTCAATTTCTGATTAGACGATGGCTGTCTTTGATGCCTAAGAAACTCGCGATATCATAGTGCTCTTTCTATCTATTTCAGAACACGGACGTCTACGACTTCTCAATTTCTGATTAGACGATGGCGGTCTTTGATGCCTAAGAAACTCACGATATCATACTGCTCTTTCCATCTATTTCAGAGCCAAACTTCACATTG
Organism: Diphasiastrum complanatum; assembly: GCA_029204225.1. Lineage (NCBI taxonomy): Eukaryota > Viridiplantae > Streptophyta > Lycopodiopsida > Lycopodiales > Lycopodiaceae > Diphasiastrum > Diphasiastrum complanatum. Next base: position 38,996,584 of record CM055111.1, on the reverse strand, counting down.
AACCCATTTTCTAGTAATACCACACACAAACCATTTCTAATCTCTTCGGTGGACTGTACTCTCATTTTTGTTAGTATTTACTAATTTTTAAGATCCTGTTGGGCAATTAGAATACTTAAGCTGTGATTATATTTTGCATAAGCTTTCTATTAGACTATTTTTGCATCTAGCAACTGATTGTAACGGGAGAGCTGTTCCGCAATATTTATGCTCTCTTCTCTGTTCGCGTTCTTCTATCTCCCTTGCCCCATCAATTTCTTGTGCAATAGGCCGAGTGTTATTTTGGATGGAAGGACACCTTTTGAGATGCTATTCAAGAGGAAGCCGAGTGTCAACTTGATGAAAGGACCAAGGAGGATCCATCTTCAAGGAAAGGTACATCTGTTGGATATAGTGAGGTGAGTATTTAGAGTCTGCGGCTGTTATGTTGTCGGATTGGTAAGCGCTTCCTATCATAGAGATTTGTTATACTCCCAATGCTCGGGGGCTAGATCGGACGGTCTAGGTTTGGTTGGGATGGTTTCGTCCACTGCACTCCCTTATTGTGTTCTCGACACTCAATCCTAATTGGAGGTCTTGGGGGAAGTTTTAGATGATACTTTGGATGTTGATGTTGAAGAGCCTACTGCAAATCAAAAGCCAAGGATGACATCAAGGCAAAGGCAACAACCTTTGAGACTCACTTATGATGAAAAAGATAAGCAAGTTGACTTCTTTCACAAGCACGGGCTCCTCCAGCGGGCTACTAAATATCCAATCTTTTGCTTGTTGAAAAAGAAAGTTCATAGTGGTGTGAGCTGGGTATAGTTGTTTACTGTGGTCAAGCCCACAAATCCTCAAACCTTGGTTGTTATATTGTTGAGATGTAAGGGCCTTGTGGTTCATGTTTAAACTTGGTCAATTGTTTACAGCACTCTATTCTACGGGCTCATATGTTCAGATCTCAAAATAAGAATGAAAGAGGGGAAGGTCCTTCTTTTACCAATCTACCAATGGGAAAACTCCAATCTAAATAAAAAATGCAGTGGATTATATAAAACCTCCTCTTTCTTTTATCTTAATCTCAGTTTTAAATTTTTAATGAAGAGAATGGTGCTGCCTCCATGACAAAATCTTGTGGGAGCAAAAAAATTATGGCAAAAAAATTTTACGTGCACCAAATTTTACCTTGTTTTACATGCACGTTCCGCTCGAAAGGTGCGGGTAAAAAAAATTTACGACAAAAGGAACATTGAAAAAACAAAGTAAAAACAAAACTTATGGTAGGGAAGGATGCCTCCTTGGGGCATTCCGCTTTAGGAAGGGTAAATGTCCTCGAAAGGCGATACCGACCCCCCCCCCCCCCCCAAATCAACCAATGGGAAAACTCCAATCTAAATAAAATAAATGCGGTGGATTGTGTAAAACCACCCCTAGTTTGTGCATGGAGTGAAGTTTCTTAGATGGCAAGGGGTGTGCTCATGGTTGGCAACTTGCCTGCATTTCTTTTTAACATAGTTTCTAATTAATACAAAACTAAGCAGTGCTCAAAAAATAGGTAGATTTCTCAAAAACCAATACCATAAAATATCTGACGATTTTTTATACATGCATAGATACCTCTTTATGAGTAATTTAAAAATTCTTCAAAAAACTGAGCATTTCTATAAAATGCAGGTTTTTTTGAGGATTACTCAAATGAGGTGTCCCGAGCACTAGAACTAAGAGTAGGGCCCCATAGGCTAGATACGTGTCTTCTTTTTCTTGAGTTTATCTTGCTCATGTAAATTGCATCCACCAGAGGCTACAATATAGGGATCCGGCTCTCCAGAGAAGTACCCTTTGCGAGGCTAAGATACCATTGGATTACAAATCATGAAAATTAGCTAGATTTTCATGGCGTTCTGCCATGGCGTGCCAATGATCTCCACTCAAATAGGGATCACATGAAATCCGTCACCTTTGCATTTTGCAGGGCAGTCCTCTTCACCAGGCTTGGAAACACCTCAGGGGTATGTTCATCAGCGATGCTCTATTCAGTGGGCTCGGAAACACCCAATGAAGTTCTCTCTTCAAAAAATTCTCAAGTTTTTTGAGCTGAAGGGCTGGTGAGTAGATTTTGTGCTTTTGTTGGTTAGAGAGGCTGACGCTCTGCCCTTGATCCTGCAAAGTTCCAAGAAATATGTTTCTTGAAGCCGAAAATATCCAACGCTCACCTCCGACCCATGGGTCCCTGCTCTAAGCATGGTCCTTTTTCTGCTACAAACGTGATGAATTGGAGATGGCCCGTGTAAGCAATAGTTGCTAAGTTGAAAGCAATGCTCAAAGAGAATCGGCAAGGTCCTACAACCAACCGGTTGGTTTTAAAATTTAGCGATTGATCTTGAAACATGTGGGAATCCAAAAGTTGACATAAAATTTATGCTTGTTATTGAGGGTTGTAGACTGTTTTAATTTATTACAACATATAACAAGACATACATGTATATTTATTGCAGGATCGATCTTCAAACCTGTAGTTGATCTCCCAATTACATCCAAGTGCGGTACTGTTGTAGAATCGTGAAGGGGATCAATTCTTTATGCAGGAAAAGTTTGAAGCATTCAATCTAGTTCTGCTGCCATAGAAGCTTAGCCTAGAACGAGTTTCCGTTTCAGTGCGGGGGCGAAGGGAATGTTGCAGCAGATAAAAGCGTCTTTAAGATAAAAGCTCGAAGGTTGCTAACTTGCTAGGATGTCTTGCAGAGCAGGAAATTGTCTGCAAGTTCTCTTTCCATTTCCACTTTTCTACATTGTCACAGGTTAACGTGAAATCTGTATCTGCTTCTGTATAGTCAATCCCCTCTAGGCACAGCCGAAGTTATCAGAGCCTGCCATTTTCGTAACCAATAATAGGATGCAGTTCTCTCCTTCAGTCCATTTATAATCTATCAAATTAGTTTACACGCAGTACAGAGTTGTGCCGAGCAGAATCATAGTGCTCTAACTTTAAGATTTTAGCAAAACGAGATAAATGCACGAGAATAAGAGGGCAAATGTCACAAGAGATTATCCATTGCTTTTATTCCCAGCAAGACGTGCTAATTTTGAGTCTTTTTGTGAAGCATACGCCTTTTTAGCATCAGATCTATGCTCCGTTTATGCTTTTCTATTACAATTGAGTAAGTTAATTTGTACAAGCATGGTTGTTTTAAGGTATTTATATTGTTATGGTGTGGGGTTTTTTTTGGGATGGAGAGGAGTTTTGCAACTAGCTTGGGGCTAGGCATAAAGAGAGGCACTTCCCCTACCCTTCCACATAATTTTAGCACCATGACGGGTGCTGGCACGCGTCAGGGTGTGCCAGCCTGTGCCCTGGGCGCATGTGTTCACAAAACTCCGCAGACAGCCTGCGGTGGCGCCGCGAAGGTGGGCACCAGCAGGTAGCGCAGTGGCGCCGGGCACCTTCATGCCCATCTACACACATGCGAGTACACGGACGACTTTAGATATATATGCACCCAATGTAATCCCACAGAAAAGCTTATGGGATAATATTTGGTTGCCCGACACGTGGCAGCCGGGCAACCTGTTTTCCAAAAAAACAAAAAACACCAGTCCTAGCTGGCGCGCAGGCTGGTGCACACTGCCGCGTGCCAGCACCCATCAAGGTGCTAAAATTAAGCAGAGCCATTTGTAACCCAATTCTACATTTCTAAGTTGCACTCAAACAACCGTTCGAAATTATATTTAAACTTGAATTCAAAAAGAGAATCAAACATAGTAGTCTGACTAACCTTAAAATGCCAAAACATTGAACTTAGTACTGGTTGGTAAATTAACGTGTATTCATTCACATTGAAGCCTAGATTTGTTTACATTTGGTGTATTTTTTTGTTTTTGATGATTCTCTATTAATCCATGCATTTGCAAGAGGGCTCTTTTGAAATCTTAATATTGTATATCATTCCAGTTGCACCACTATCAAAACTTTCAGTGACATACACATCGTTTTGTTCTTTTGGAGTTCTACAAATCTTAATGAAATGTAGAGCCATTCTAGCTCTCTTCCTGTACTTTCGTATTTCAAGCTGTGCTTGAGGCTCCTCCTCAATACCAAGCACAATGTCCATAACATCCTGGAGTATTAAAATAGACTCCATTCTAAACTTCCAGGTTTAGAATGGAGTTGTGCCTGAACAATGCTAGATTATTACCACCTTAGCTGATATATCAGGTTTACAAAATTCCAGCCCCAGTTGATACATCAAAATGAACAAAATGTGACTTGGCACTGCAGTATTTTTTTATACTCATTTCACCACATTGAAGCCATGTTGTTCCCTTCTTGATTACCTTTGTCCTTGATTCGAGAGACTTCTTAGAAAATGTTTTTTTTGAACCAGTTGGCGAAATGTTTCTTTTGAACAATTGGTTCTCACTCTCAACAAATACATTTGTCCTTCAAGTATACACTAACCAATAATTGTAAACCATTATTTGATTTTAGACACTTGATAGTCTTGATGAGATGGTTTCTCAACATATATTTGAAGTGAGTTGATTTTAAAACACAAGTTTGAACCGAGTTATACAAAACTTTCAATAATGTTTTGAAACATGCTTAACACCATTATTTGATCTTAGTGGCTTGGTAGTCGTATACTTGGCCTTTTAGAGGATGCATACAAGTTGAGTCCAACAAATCCATCAATAAAGGTTAGTTTCACTCCAACAAGACCTAGGAAGTGACCTTACTAATCCATCAATAAAGGTTGGTCTCACTCCAGCAAGACCTAGGAAGTGACCTTACTAATAAGATTACTTTAGCACATTACATAAAAACCACTAAGGCAGCCATGCAATTCTCTGATACTGATATTCTGATATAAAGAAATGCTTAAACGATTAGGCGTCAAAGCCAGTCATACATTTCTTCATGTATGATTCTTGCAGAAGAAAAGTGAGAGTTAATTAACATTCAACAAGAATGCAATGAGATAAAACAATAGTGAATCTATATATTCAATGTTGTAATAACAACTATCAGATCACAAGACAATTGCGTTGATAAGCGCGTGATCTTACTTACAAAAACAAATCAATTGCTATAGTTATGAATATTTACTCTCTCTAAATATTCTCTAACTCTGAGGAGTCAGATATTGTGAAGACCCGTTTTTGGTCGTTAAATCTATGTCGTGTAGACTTAGTATCAATCTCAAGTATCAACAACTGCTCCTTTTTTCAATCGCTCATTTACATATATAGTTGCTAGATGATCTGGTGTTATTCTGACTTTACAATTACAAGATAGTTAACTGATCAATTACGTCAGTTATTATTGGAGCGTGAAGACGTAGATAGTCTGTACGTGAAATCCTGTGTAAATTTGCAAAGTGTCATATTTTTTGCATTCTTTGGGAATGTCACATTTTTCAGGGTGCCCGAAATGGCCTAAAAATTCGAGTGAACGCAAGTGTCGCATTTTTTGGAAAAAACCTTTTGTGCCCAAAATGGCCCGAAAGTGAAGTAGAAGACTTTGTCAAGTTTTTCACATTTTTCGCCTGTTGAAATTTGCGAGTAAAAATGCAGACTATTGTGACAAACAGTTCAAAAATGCTGACTTCTTTGAAAGAGTGATTTACATAGAAGAAAAGGAGGGCGGTTAAGATGAGTAGGAGTAAGATTAAACTCCAACAATTATTACTCCACTTATAGATATAGACAATTATAGTTTTGTACATTTTGGTGACCTAGTACATGCTCATCCTTTTTATAAGGAAAGACACAATAAGATATTCTCGAATGTACATGAAAGCTTCAAGAGGTACATTCGTTGTGGTATACACGATAAAAAATGTCATCTTCTTATAAAAGGCACGGCCTTCATATTTTATAATCTTTTGTTCCTTTGACTACAACTGATGTATTTGTTCCAACGACTGTAGATGAAACAGATGTCGATATAGGTGTTGGAGCTGAAGCCGCAATGTCACAAGATTGTTCAAGCAAAAATCTTCACACATGTGGTCATACAGAGGTCTGTACATTCACAAGTGCAAAAAAAAAAAAGAGCTTTATACATGAACTTATCGAGGCCATTTTCAAACTTTTTGCATTTTTTTAAGCCAATATCACTTCTATGCACCATCAAAATTGTAACTCAATCTTCCAAACTATACCACATGTGCACATAAGCCATATTTGGTCCTTACATAATGGCTGTGTGCCCACCCTAACTCTACTTCTCATCATCTATAACTAGTCCCACATAGATTCGATATGGAACGTGTAAACAAACCTTTTTCTGGAGACAGTCCACCACCAGACCAATTCCCTCCATATGCCTCCCAATGCAGAATGTAAGACTAGAAAGTAGGTGGTGTCAGAATTGGTGAACTCCTGCAACTTTATCGCGACGTGAAGCGAAGAGACACAAAGCGAAGGTCGAATGGCAAACAATTCGTGGAAGTCAATGTACCTCAAAAACCCTAAGACATGAAGCGAAGAGAAACTCGAAGGTCGAATGATTCGTGAAAGTCAAACATGCCTCCAGGATCAAAAAGACACGACACGACAAGAAACAAAAAGGAACGAAAAAAAATCTTTCGTGCTGCCAGCTAGCAGCTCAACAGGCGTGGAGTCTTAAACTTCACGCTCAGCTGAAACAGTTAGCAATAACGGAGAGTAACTGGTTAGTTAATTAGCGTTAACTACTCTTGTAATTCTCTGTTTAGCTATCTTGTAAACTCCACAGAGTGGAGATATAAACTTTTTTCTGGATCAAAAGAATACACTGAGAGTGTGCATGAGTAGAGCAGAAAAGGAAAAGAACAGAAACGAAATAGTTGTGCATAAAAGTCTGCCAACGAGCAAAACACAGCAAAGGAGCAGAGTGTCAAGCCGCCAACGAGCGAGACATTGATTATCTCGCTCTAAAAATCAAACTGATAATACAATTGCTCTATCTTGTGCATCTCCTTGTCTTCCGTTGTCTTGATTGCTAGAATGATATCTGTTCTGTGATCTGTAGTCGCGTGTCTAGGATCCTACAAGCTTCCGCCTAAGAAAATTCAAAAGAAACAAATTCGTTGGCAATACACTAAACTCGTTTGTGACATGGTATCAGAGCCAACAGGTTATCACTACTGATATCTAAACAGTGATTTCTAGACAACACTGTGGCTGCAACGATCCAGACAAGAGTAGCAATCAGTCTTGATGGCGCAAACTACAGGATATGGAAATTCAAAATCAAAACACTTCTGAAGGGAGAAGGCATCTGGTCAATGACCGAACTCTCAGAGGTGTAGCCTCCATAGGGAGACCCGAGGATAGCTGAATGGATCAGAAAGGATGAGTGTGCAATGGCGATCATCATTTTGTCCATCAATGAAGATCTACTCATGCATATTGAAAACTGCGAAAGCAGTCGTGCAGCATGGAAAAGATTAAAATAGAAATACGAAGTGAGGACTACAACTTCATTGATGCATCTACACAATCAGCTACAATCCATACGATGGGATGGCAACCAATTAGACCAGCATGTTGAGAAGATCAGGACGATCTTCGCTCAATTCACTGCATTAGGACAGGAGCACCAGGTCCCAGTACCACAACAGCTGATGTACTTCATGAAGTCTCTACCTACGTCCTATTAGCCGTTGAGAATGCTCATACTAAGTCTATCAGATATGACATTCGACAAAGCAATCAGTCTTGTCGCTGATGAGAGACTGATGAGGGACGAAGGAGAAGCAAGTAGTGATCAAGAGAAAGCCCTCTTCACAAAAGAGAAGAACAAGAACAAGAATAAGAACAAACCTAGATTCGACAAGACAAAGTCCTCGAATCAACAATCTTCTTCCTGTAAACCCTAAACCCTAAACCATGCCGTATTTTCTGACGTTCATAGATGATTACATCCGGATGACTACGATCTACTACCTAAAGAAGAAATCTAAAGTGTTTGACTCTTTCAAGAAGTTCGTGGCATTTGCAGAGCGACACACCTCAAAGAAGATTCAGATCATCAAACCTGAAAATGGAGGTGAGTAAAAGAGCAAAAGAATTTTCAAAATTCTACCAAGAACGGGGGATAGAGCATCAGTTCACTCCTACGTACACACCAGAATATAATGGTGTCGCGGAAAGAAGAAACAGGATGCTAGTCGAAAGAGCCAGATGCATGATGGCACAGGCTCGATTGCCAAGTCAATTCAGACTGAGGCAATAGCTGCAGCAGTACACCTGCATAATAGATCAACAACGACAACGTTGGCAAATACGAGATGTGGATAGGTAGAAAGCCTGATCTATCATGCGTACGTGTGTTTGGATGTGCAGCATACAATCACATTCCAAAAGAAAAAAGAAACAAGCTCAATGATAAATTAGAGTAAACAATCATGGTCGGGTACTTGAACAGATCACAAGTCTACAGACTCTACAATCCAACCACGAAAACGTTGTTTCGAGTAGAGATGTGAAGTTCGATAAATCCACATTCCCTGGACTAAAAGATGAAAAAGGCCATGAGATCTTCACATTGCTGCCAATTCAAGAGGGAGATCAAGGACAGGCGTCAAATCAAAATGTTGAGCCACAGACTCCAGAGCAGCAGGAAGCAGAAGATCAACCCCATGAACAAGAAACGTTCGAGCAGCGACGAAACGAACCCAGAAGGTCAACAAGACAAAGAAAACCTCCAGACCGTTACGCTGACAATCTTCAGTGGAGCGAAGACACACAATTCGAGTACTGTAGCTTCACTGAAGAGCCAACAACATATCAAGAAGTTGTCCAAAGTCCAGAGGAAGAATTCTGGAAGCAGGCAATGTCAGAAGAGATCGAGTCGATGAGGCGAAACTAGGCATGGACGCTAGAGCCACTGCCAGAAAACAAAAAGATCGTCGATTGCAAGTGGGTGTACAAGAAGAAAATGAAATCAGATTTGTTGGTCGTTACAAGGCAAAGCTTGTCATGAAGGACTACACACAAAGGTATGGTGTTGATTATTTTGACACATATTCACCGATGGTCAAGATGACAAGCATACGACTACTCCTTGCATATGCTATAGAACACAATCTGGAAATTCACCAGATTGATGTGAAGACAGCCTTTCTCCACAAAGATCTAGAGAAAGAAACCTTCATGAAGTAGCCTAAAGGATTTGAAGACCCCGACAATCGACAATATGTTTGTCGGTTGCAGAGATGCATTTATGGTCTAAAGTAGGCATCACGAGCTTGGTACAAGAAGCTCAACAATCTTCTGAAGTCTCTGGACTTCAATCCTACACAACCAGATTGTAATGTCTACATAAAAAGAGTAGGAAAAGATTTTGTGATACTGACTATTTTCGTGGATGATTCCCTTATGATAGAAAATTCCTTGATACTGATCAATGACACGAAGAGTCAGATTTCTAAAAATTATGAAATCACAGATCTAGGAGAACCAACAAAATGCCTCGGACTGGAGATCAGAAGATATCGAATAAAAGACAAAATGCACGTGAGTCAGTCTGAATATGCCATAAAAATGCTCAAGCTGTATCACATGAAGGATTGCAAAGAAAAAGCCACACCAATTATAGTTGGAGCCAAGCTGACGAAGCAGGATTGCCCAAAAACAGAAGAAGAAAAATGAAAGATGGAAACTATAGCCTACCAAAACCTAATCAGTAGTCTGATGTACCTTACAATTTGTACCAGACCTGATCTAGCTTTCTCTGTTTACGCCTTAAGCCAATTCTCTTCCAATGCTGGCATGGCATATTGGCAAATGGCAAAACGAATCCTACAATATCTGAAGGGTACCTAAAATATGGGATTAACCTACAAAGCAAAAAACAAAAGAAAAGGATTCGAGTTGCGCAACTACAATGATGCAAGCTGGGCGAGCTGCAAAGATGACAGCAAGTCCGTAACTGGAAGATGTTCAATAGCGTGCGGAGCAGCAATCAGCTGGATATGCAAAAAGCAAACCTTGTTAGCTCAATCTTCTTGCGAAGCTGAATACGTCGCAGCTTCAAAGGTGGTGAACAAGGTAGTTTGGTTGCAGATAATGCTGGAGGCAATTGGGATACCACAAGGAGGACCATGCACGATGATGATAGATTCTCAGAGTGCCATTTATCTGTCCCAAGATCCTGTCTTCCATTCAAAGACAAAACACATACCTCTGAAGTACCATCACATTCGAGATTTGATCTCAAAAGGAGAGCTCCAGATTCTGTACATAAAGTCTGAAGACATGATTGCAGATTTGCTCACGAAGCCGCTCGACAAGCCACTTTTTGCAAAGCAAAGAAAGGCAATTGAATTAAACGTGCAAATCTACAAGGTTCAAGAGGGAGTGTTAGAAATGGTGAACTCCTGCAACTTTGCCGCGACGCAAAGCGAAGCGACATGAAGTGAAGGTCGAATGGCGAACAATTCGCAAAAGTCAACGTACCTCGAAAACCCTAATACACAAAGCGAAACGAAACTCGAAAGTCGAATGATTCGCGAAAGTCAGACATGCCTCCAGGACCGAAAAGACACAACAAGACACAAAACGAAAAAAAACGAAAGAAAATCTTTCGCGCTACCAACTGGCAGCTCAACGAGCTCGAAGTCTTAAACTATACGCTCAACTGAAACAATTAGCAATAACGGAAAGTAACTGATTAGTTTCTTAGCGTTAACTACTCTTGTAACTCTCTGTTTAACTATCTTGTAAACTCCACACAATGGAGATATAAACTTTTTTCTGGATCAAAAGAATACACTGAGAGTGTGCGTGAGTAGAGCAGAAAAGGAAAAGAATAGAAACGAAATAGTTGTGCATGAAAGTCTGCCAACAAGCAGAACACATCGAAGGAGCAGAGTGTCAAGCCACCGACTGATAATACAATTGCTCTATCTTGTACATATCCTTGTCTTTTGTTGTTTTGATTGGAGAATGATATTTGTTCTGTGATCTGTAGTCACGTGTCTAGTATCCTGCAAGCTTCCACCTAAGAAAATTTAAAAGAAACAAATCCGTTCGCGATACACTAAACCCGTTCAAGACAGGTGGATGTCTGAGATAAAAAAGAAAATATCAAAAATCCACTGAACTCCTCATTTCTAGAGCACCTTTCATCTTGTTCGTGCGCCAGATCACAAGAGAAGACCTGGGCCTCTTTGTGAGATTCACCCTAGGCTCTCTTCAGTGCCTCCATGAGGCTCTTGAGGATTACTAGAGCGAGTTCTTTGGTGATTCCTTCTTGCTCACCATCCACTCAAAGTGAGTAGTAGTGATGCCTAAAGATTTCCAGCTCCTCTGCAAGCTTAGAGACAAATATTCATGTCTATATTGTGGAAATCCCCTCATTGATCTACTAACCAAGAGACCTAGGAAACAGAGTGCCCCAAAGAGGAACACCGAGGCAAAGGGAAAAGCATGGAAAAAAGTAAGATGCATGGTGCTTTTCTCTCCCTCTCCTTTTGTTGTATATGAGACAAATGTAGATCATACTGTATATATTGCCGCTGAAATATTGGATACCCCAATAAATATAGATCCAAACTTAGCAATAAGTACAATTATAATTAAACCATTTGTAGATTATTAACAATATCTTAAGTTTAAAAAAGATATCTTAGATGTCATACGTGTTGTAGAAATGTCTTTTGAGCTTTAGATAAACGAAATTAATTACGACATGAAATATGGAGTTTTTGTTTGTGAAGAATTTAACAATAGAAGAGTTCCTATAACCATTTCTATAACAGAATCAAGTCTACCTCCTTTGCAAATGACTCCATAAGGGAGATCTTTCTCCTCAACTCATTCTTTTTTGTTTCCCTTAAAAAGCACGATGCAAATTTATGTCATTGCTTTTTCTATGAGTGCTCTTCGACTGTGAAATATTTGATGGTGCCATATCATGAGGTCTTCCTTTCGCTGCTTGAGGTCAGGAGTTCAACTTCATTCCACACAAATGAGGCATACAAGACAAAACAAAATAAGTGAGCCCACAATCATCGTTAAATGACTTTTGTACCTTACCTTAACATTGACAGAGGTTTACAAGCGGTCCTTGTGCCAAAACGTGGAAAGGAAGATTTGAGTTCTTACACTGAAGCAATATACAACTCAATTAACTGCCATTAGCATTATAATTGCAGTATCTTTCTCCATTAGCTACTTAAAAGGGCTCAATCAATTAACCAACTAGCTACCTGTACTTTGTACATACAATCATACCATACAGTCATTCTGATCTATAAATACTCACACACTTAGGAGCCATTGATCGTGGTCAACAAACCAAATAGTCTAACATCTTATTACATTCAAAAAAAATTTGAGACAACTTTGTATGACATAAATTGCAATCTTCGCAATTACAATGAAATTTATGTACCTTTAGTGCAATTTTACAACCATTAAACTTTGTGATTTAGTTTGCAATTTCATAGGAAACTGTCTTATACAATTGACCTCTGATTGTACAGAAATGTTACTAAATAAAAGAATTATGAACTTTTAATCTAAGCATTACTTGCCAAAAGACTAAAAGATTTATTGTATAAGCTATAGCACATTTGATACTGTGTGCACTGTGCAGCAAGTTTGCATTTCGGAAAAAAATTCCAAAAAGTCGGTCAAGGTTGAAAGTTCCATCACCCATTTTATACCCATCACTTAACCTGTCTGTATATTTCAGGTAATCTGTCCCAATGGAGTCCTGCAAAATGGAATCACCTTGCTTCAAAACAAGACTTGGATATTAGTGATAATATTGCAAGCACAACTGGATGAAAAAAACCTGCTAGTCTGAGAGCCTGAGAATCGAGGATAAGCACAAGGCTGTGGTAAATAAGGAGACCAAATTCTCACCGCTCTGGAGAAGAGATTGTTTGTCCTTTTCTTGTAAGACGTTTTGCTGATTTTGTAACTGAAGGCTTAACAAAAGGCTCCAATGTAGGTAGTCCTACATCATGTGAATCGTTCTCTTCGGTATAGACAGCATTAACAAATTCCTACAAAATAATCTTCTTTCAGCCTTTGACTTTGTTTGAATTACTGACTGGAATAGATCCATATTGATACTGCAACCTAATTTGTCAGAGCATGATAATGACCACACTGGACTTTAAAAGACACACAGAGATCAGTTATTCAAATGCATAGGAAATTATCTACCTTTCTACGTCTATTTCCTTGCTTCTGTATAGATGCTTTGCATGGATGAGGATTCCCGTCCTCCACGCATTCACTAAGTGATTGTTGAGTTTTCGCCTTGGGAATGTGAGCTTTACCACTGTGCTGCACTTGCTTTACAGAGGGAGATAGAAAACCATTTGAATCTGAATTTCTTGAGAATCCATTGGTTGTTTTAGGCATCTGCAAATTAGAAAAGAGTAAACAGCTTTCCTTCTATCATGACAAGAGTTTTCCATAAGCATTCGAAATTTTCACCTGCTCTAGACCTTTCAAGACCAAAAAGATGTATGATTGAGGAAAGCGTAGAAGAGTTATTGAGGGGATGGAAGGGGTCACAAATTTCGGAGCTGCAAGCAAAGCTGGGTGAAATTGCAACTGAAGATAAATTGCTAATCTTGCACATTACCTTTATATGTGGTTTTAAGGCCTCTGGTTGATATGTTTTATCTCCACATGATATGTCTTCTATTGTTTGTGATTTATTAATGGTTTCAGCAGAGGAATGCTCATTCTGAAGGCTTTCAACCTCCATTGTGCATGATCTTTCATCTTCATCCGCAACTACATTTGTTTCTGCATCTAATGAGCTCAAAACATCCTGCAAACATTAGATGTTAGAAGACCCTTTTTCACGTTGCTGAGTCTCTGATGTTTAGATTAGCACATGTCATAAAAAATGAATGCAAATAAATCAGCCACCAGCTGCAGGTCCCACCTGGTTATCTTGACTTCTCGAAGCCTCAATTGAAGGAGCCCACATGTTTTTCTCAGTTTTTACATGGCTTTTTGTCACCTTTGATCTGACTGCTTGGCAAGAATTTTCTCCGTGAACAATTTTCCATTGCTCATTCTCTCCTGCATCCCTGTTGGGCATCTGCAAGAACGAGACAGTGCACCTTTGGACCCTAAGGCACTGGTAGTTTTTTTTTTTTTGAGATTCGTGAATCGCGAGTGCAACTATGAATATATATATATATATATATATATATATATATATATATATAGAAATCTTATTGATTAGATTCATAATATATGTTCAATTACCAGGCTGCAAACATAACTAACTAGGCTTTGAATACCTGACTACTATCACCACTTAGCCTTGAGACTGTGCTGTAGTTCTCCACTTCACTATGCTCTTCATCTTTCACTAGTTCTGCATCTCTCTGTTCACTACCAGGCTCGTCATGTTTTGCTGGTAGAACAGGCACCATATTTTCTGCTACACCGAAGAATAAAACAGGAAGACAAAATCTAAGTCGGTAAGTACAACTTGTGACGCTAACTCTGACGTATAAGCTTTTTGTTGCATGAATCGTAGTGTTATTTTACTATGGAGATCAACAAACACATATCATTTTCTTGGGAAGAGGACACATTGCATGACAACGACAACTCATATCAACATAAGCAATTGATGCTGCTGTGTTTCTTTCACTGGCACATAATGACTAACCCAAGGGTTGCAAGCTACTGATAAGTTAGAACATGTGCCAACGTCATCAATTGCCACATCTCTCCCCGCTTTCTTTGGCAGGCATGGGATACTGGTTGCCGAGAACCTATTTATAGGGAGAGGATGCCTCAGTTGCCATTCATCTCTTTATCTGAGAGACGAGGATGGTAAATATGTCCTCTGTCAAAAAGATACTATTGTTGCTAGAGCTACTGATGGATAGGGGAAAATGCTTTTGTTCTGAGAAGCTTGCAATGCATAGATTTAAACTGGGTGTTTATGTCGATAACTCCATGACTCAAAGTTGAGTCTGAATCAATTATACAATTAGGTAGTGAATCGACGTCCAAGTTTCTTGTGTGTGGAACCTGACTCCAATACAGAGATTTAAATTTTTACGGCAATTAGAACCCTTATCTGGTGAATTCAAAAGTACAGAATCTCAGCATACTTTGTGTGTTCCATCATATTGCAATCACCTTGTCACTTGGACAATGAACTTGCAAAGTTTGTTTTCTGTATTTGTTATTGATATTTCACTATCATCATATGAGCTACTTAAACAGTCCAAATAGTCTTAGACGGCCTATTTAAGGCAGCCCAATGTCATTCCCTGCTGTTTATTATGTTGTTAAAAATTTGTTTCACAAAAATACGAATTAGGTCACATTCCAAATTTGTTCAATTCACACCCATATTCTATCATCTAAAAAATCAAAAATGAAGTAAATGAAAATAAAAAAAAATTGCACTCGTTATTATGGCATGAAAAGCCCCGTCGCTCCTAAGCCTCATGCCCTAATATAGTGGCGCCCTCAGGCTCCCACCCTCAAACACCCACTTTCCATGTGGAAAGCCCTATAAACAGGGCCTTCCACCCCGGGTGACTTTGCAAAACCCACAATTGAATATGAACATGCACATACAACGCTATGTTTTATTTTTGTACAGTCAAGCCCCTACGCATCCTGATCTTTGTGGACTGTTAGTTAATGTCTCTTGAAATTTTTGCTGCTGAGGAATGATGAAAGATCTCGAGTTATCTTCCCTCTTTACTGAAAAAGTGGCAAAGAGGACAGGAACGTATTTTCCCTATATAGTTGTTTTCATTGACTTTCTAGTTTTCTATCCTGGTTAGAAGGCATAATGCAGAAGTTGATAGAACAACATAACACGGCTCTATATGCGGCTAAACTTCTGCTTTCACTAGCCATTGATTAGGGAAAGGCTGAATAGTTACAAATTACCGGAATTTCAGACCGCGACTCTACATTCATGTAATAGTACTTCGAAATCCTAGATAGATGAGAATAAATGACCACCGGCCTTGATGCATGTATCATTTTCTCATATATCATGTCCTTGCTTGCAGTATGTTCATCTAAAACGTCAGGGAAGAGAAATGTTAGTTCTAGCCTCTAGGTTTGATAATGGGGAAGCAAAATTGTGCTTTTCAAATCAAGTCTCACTGACTCGAGTTTGCTGTCCGAGAACCGCACAACTTTTAACCACACTCGGATTATGCTTACGAAGGGTTTTCTCACGTACAGTTACGGTGAATAATCATAAACCTTGAATTCTGGCCAGTCTCACTTTATGAGATAAAAAGATGCTTTTGATTAGAATACTATAAATCAAAACATACCCTCTTGTTGTCTATGAGTAGCAACTTCAGCAGCCAAGTTTTCACTTCCATTCAATGCTTCATCGTACGAAACATTTGATTCCTGACGCCCTTCAGAAACATTTTCATTGGGTTTTCCGATCTGAGCAGAAAGTCCTTGTTGATGTGCATGTGCATTATGCAAAGCAAGTTCCTGCTCTTTCTTCTCACGGTGATGATTCATGACCTTCTGTTCAAATTCCTCCACAGCTAGCCTGAACTCAGGCTTCGCAAGCTTTTTGGCCTACAAAAAGCAAGTTCGTGACTAAAGTAAAGTAAAGTTGCGTGAAATCGCATCGCAAGGCAATATTCATAAAAGGAAACACGTGTGTTCTGTGGATAACATTGGAGTGGAGCTTCAACAAACCGTGAGGAGTTACCTTAATAGCTATTGCTTTCAAGTAATCCACGACCTTTTCATCTACTAACGCGTGCTCGTAATTCTTAAACTGATCTGAGAGCTTTTTCATAGCTTTCTCACCGTACGTCAACTGAGAGAGACAATATGCAATCGCTTGCCACTGCTGAGTATCTGACAATCACATAAAAGTCTATAAGTGTCTATATTGATCCCGTGTACAATTATCGATCTTAGTAATTTCAACTTGAATTTTGTTCGCCCACGCGTCTGGCGATGTTGAATCAGAAGGCAATATCGTTATCAACAACTCTTGATTTGCACGCTGGAAGACAGAATGTTGCAGTTTCGTACTTGCCAAAACTGAAAAGTCATCAAAACACAATAATATGCTCCAAAAACCAGCCAGCTTCCTTACATAATACATATTACACAAGTGTTGAAGCAATGAAAAGGACTATTCAGGGATTGCTTACCTGAAGAGCCCAGAAATCTATTGCAAAGTTTCTCGACAAGACCCTCCATTTGTTTATCCTGCATCATTGCAAAGCTATTTCAGATGAGGGATAGGAATTTTGGCAATTGCAATATGATGCTATTCAGAAAAATTTTGTTCAGCACTTTGTAAATTTCAAAACTATGATAAAACCAACACCGAGTTATCTAGTCTAAAGCTTGTATATATAGGCTCGTATACTAAGGACCCCAATTCCAGGAAAGAGAGAAATGCACCTTCTTGATAAAACCTATTAAAAATTGCATGACCATGCAAAACGAGTCTTTTTCCAAACACTTCATGCCCGAAAGACGGCTAAGCATATCGGGTAGTAGATTGTAAATTGGATCGTTTCCTGCAAGACAAACAAGCTCAAGGTTGAAGAAGACTTTTGGGGAATGATATCTCTGGCAAACAGCTGCTCTAGTTCTTCTCGCTAGTCATTTTTCAATAGTTGCTCCAGTACCAAAGCTCTTTGCACTGACATATAACGTTCCCCAAAAATGAACCGAAAAAACATGGCCAGGTTTTTGCAATATTCTAGTGTGCTCAAAAAACGAACTACAGAAATGTGGCCATGTTTGAATGATTTTTGAGGTTATGTGCAGGACAATAGCTTATCCACTGACACTTTCTCTGGGGAGAGTGAGTCATAGAAGAGAGATTCAACCTAGTTTTCCAGGCTTCTAGTGCTTGAACTGCATCCATACATTAGTACAATAAATGCCTCAAAGATAGAGATAGTAAGAGCTAGCTTGTATGGGTGGAAGTCGTTTGTAAATGCACGTTTGCTTATTACCATTTCTCCTACTAAATTTGGTCTTCCAAATGTGTTGACTGGTCACCTTGTTGCAATACATGGTCTTGAAGGTTTTGAAATGTCCTTAACTCGCACTTCAATCTCTTAAATGAGAAATATTGCTTTCAACCACTATCGTCAACTTCAAAAATATTACTACATTGCGTGTATGTAAAGTCGTCATTAACTCTCAGATCTCTTTTTTTTTCAAGTTCAGGTCAACCCATGATCAAAGGAACATGTCCTAGATCTCAAAAATGGATACATATCAGTTTTATGTCTTTGATATAACAAGACAGACAGAAAATTTTCAACCTTATGGAGTCTGCCCACGAGGTATCAAACCATCAACTCCATCATGCATAGCACAAACTCGGACTAAATTCGTCCACATCCCAAATCTCAAAAATGGAGACCATGCAATCATCAATTATCACATACATACAGTTTTCAGGACTTTATTGTTTATTGGCAGAATTAAAGAATCACAGGAGGATCAAATAAGTGACCTTTCTTGGCGAGTTCACTGAAAAAAAGCTTCACGAGATCTGAAATACTGGAGTCTTTATCCTGCAGCTGTAGAGCCATCTCACTAATATGGCCTTTGACCTGTTTGCAAGGATGGCTTGGATTAGTATCACAAGGGAATGTAATGTAATAACGTGACATTTTTGGCTAAACGTAGGATTCTTAATCTTTTACTTCAAACTCAACCTGATAGGTACAGATAAATCATAGATTGCAAAAACAGATGTAGAGAAAGTCTTAGTAAAACCTTCATCATGTCATTTAGGATGAGGTGGGATATGACGAGCACTGCATTTTTCCGCACAGCTGGAGATTGATCTCGGAGACGGCCATAGATATGATCTGTCCAAGGTTCCAGAAGGTTGGGGAACCGAAATGCCAGGTCTCCCAGAGATATGATACAATTGGAACGAACAGAATCTTCAGGGCAGTTCTGCGCGACCGTGAACAATAACTGAAGGTTTTCGTCACTGCAACATGAAGAGATATCAAAACAAAACTGCAGTTATCTCCAAAAATAAAGTTCAGCTTCATTTCATTGATACATAATATGATAGATCAGTGAGCAAGTTAAAAGCTTAAGAAGTAGTAAAGCTACAAAAACAATGCATCAAGATCCAGTGTCTGAGTTTTAATACAGGTAAACACAGCAAGTTTTAGGGCTCGTATCGGATTTAATTCATAAATAAGTGCCTGGAAATTTTTATCAGAAGACTTCATCGAACCCAAGACTTAGCAGACTAATGGCATTGTCCAGATCACCTACCAGTAGCTGGCGTCAATAGTCATCAATTTGCAAAGGCATAGCATAGCAGATGATCGAAGTTGCGGGAACTGACAATTTCAATGGAAAACATCAGAGTAATAAAAAATTTGAAAACCACCCTAAGATTTCAAAATAAAATGCAATTTTCATTCTTAGATCATGCAGTAATTACTCACCTGCTGTAAAAGGCCAGAGTTTCTGCAAATTTTTGTCACTATGGGAGCAATTGCACCAATCAAAAATTTTGTGTTTTCTCCACAAGACATTATCTCTTTCTCAGCTTTTTCCGCAAGCATGTCAAGCTTTGCTTCATCAGACGCTGCCAGTCCTAATTCAGCACCAATATTTTCCTCCTGATCATAGAAATCAATGAAAGCCATCAACCTTGCAAATAATAGAAGTGTCTGTAATGAACAACACCAGCACAATCTAACAAACAGTAATAATGTAAAATTTGCTTTTTATTCAAACAATTTTCAGCATAAAGTACAAACATTAGTTTCTACATACTGAACATGAATCGTTATTCTCCTGTGAATCCCCAGCAAGAACAGCACTCTGCATCTCAGCAGTGAACTTCTCTTTGTCTCCTCTCAGTTTACGAATTTTTCGCACACAATTTTCCAAATAAACTAAATGTTTCAGTGCAACATGACCGACTGTAAACAAGAACCTGCTCAGTGCTATTGCAGGAACAGCAGTCAGATCAACATGAGGCTGGCCAAATTCTTCACCTATAGCAGTTGACAATCCACTTGTAGCATCATGTGCCTCAAGAACTTTCACACCTTTAGCAAACACGATTTCAGAAAACTTCACTAACAGCATCTCTGAGAAAACTTCTGGTGTTGGATGAAGTGCATACACAGTATTAACGGCCTGTTCAGCCGTTGCATACCAGCTCCGTTCGGGTAGTCCTGGTCCAGTAATTAAACTAAATAGCACAGTGAATACTTTGTCACTTGACTGTAGAAGCACTTTGTCATCATCTGAGAGTCTCTGCAGGGCAACACAAGCAGTCCTGGCAAGTAGCAAATCCTCTTTGGCCCAGCGACCAAATCCAATGTCCAGAACATTCTGCAGATGGGAGCTTAAAACTTGTGGGGATGACTTGGCAGCCATGCAGAGCACGCTCAGAGCTCCTCGGCTTTGCTGTGATGTCACTCCGTTCACATTGAAGGTGAACATATCCCAAAGTGCTGATATCTGCCATTCGATAACTCAAAATCAGATAAATGTGGAGCTAGCTAATTCACAAAGCTTTGCTCGCCTGACTTCACAGGCGAGAGCCAAACAAAAATATGTTGAGGGTGATTCATTCTAGTAATTGGAAATCACCGTGGCAGACGAGATATCTCTACTTCTCATTAAATTGCTGACAAGCATTTCAATTGCAGCCAAGTCTCCAACTGTAGCATCCAGTGTAAGGGCTAAAAGGCTGGCAGCAGTCTCTTGAGGGTTTTTTTTTATATAAATTGTCCTGAATGCACTTTCCACCGCCTCATATATACTCTTTTCAGAAGAAAATACCTGCATATAGAAGTTGACATTAGAAGTTCTTGTATGGCAATGTATGACAATATAAACATTATCCAGAAAAAGAAAGTAAGATATAACAAAAGTCAGGTATCGAAGATATGAATAAAATAGCCGTTGCATCACAACCAATTGCCTATTATTAAGTGTTAAGAAAGTGGCAGATGGCATTCTTTTTTTATATGCACTGCATGAACTGTGTGGATAGTTCAACAGAGATTTGAAACAACCAGCAACGGATCTTTCCCTTTCAGCCTTCATATGTCAAAAAAGAATTGCTTCATGCCTGGTTGTATCTTGACTATAAAGACGTCAATAGAGGCAACAACATGCTTACACGGTAGAAATGAATGATTTTGCTGATCCATAGAACTTACAAGCGGGAATATTTTCTGGAGACAAGCTTCAGATCCATCTATGTCAAACTGCCGACAGCAGATCAAAAAGTGAATAGTATGCTCAACGTCTGTGACTATGGAAGATGCCAAAAGCTGGGCTAGGACAGGGATTGCAGAGGCAATACGCTTTGCAAAATGCAGCCCTGCTTCAAGAGATGCAACCAGTGCTCGTGTTTGTTCTAGTCCCCCAACATCAGATGAGTAAAGCTCCTCCTGTATAGGAACTTGTGATGGACCACTGTCCTCGTTATCAACTCCATGCTCGTTATCAACATCAGCTCCATCCAAACCTGTTGAACATTTGTCACCGGCAGGTTCTGAAACTGGATGGGTCAGTTCAGTTGGTTCCATCTGCTGATCACCACCCACGGTTGCTGAGGGACTCATGATCTGTAACTGTTGTTTGTACTTGTCTAGAGTAGCCTCAAAAGCGCCTGTTCTCAATTGAGGCCCAAAAGGATTGTATTGGAGCAGAGTTCCAAGCAATTGCAAGGCGCTCTTGCGCACAAGGGCAGCCTTGTCAGCAAGGCGGCCAGCTGCAAGATCAGCAACTTGATTCCATAGACCGATAGACACAGCGTGCTCCTCACAAAGATAAGCCCAGGTCTGCAGCACCCTATTACGTGTATACGCAGATGCATCACGAGCTCTCTCAAGTAGGACATCGATCATGGCCTGCTTGTTTCGTAGCCTAACTGTCTCGGAAGTAGAATTACCATCCGGATCTTTGAAAGCTTTGGCAATTAAC
The DNA here is from genome assembly GCA_029204225.1 of Diphasiastrum complanatum. NCBI lineage: Eukaryota > Viridiplantae > Streptophyta > Lycopodiopsida > Lycopodiales > Lycopodiaceae > Diphasiastrum > Diphasiastrum complanatum. The sequence continues at coordinate 38,974,669 of CM055111.1, read as the reverse complement.
TTGCCCATAACCATAACCAATGCATTCCTTATTTTGTAGGACTCCCCCCCGAAGTGTGGCATCAAAATGCTCAAGTTTGTCACCATCAATTTAGGCAGACGATCTGCTAGCTCGACTAGAAACAACCCAGTATTCTCAGCAATAGAGGTAACTTTGGCATAATCTTTTGGATTTGTACCACCAATTTCCCTTAACAGTGCCACTGCCAGTCTGTTGTCTTGATATTTTTGTTCAGCAAAAGCAACAATTTCAGCTAAGTGCATTGGCAGGTGCTCACAACTTGACTTGTGAAGGAAATCAATAATGGATGGTGTTAGCTGCTCAATGTATCCATATTTTGATGTACAAGCAGATATAATTTTGCAAATAGAATCTTTGGTTTCTTTTTCCTTCAAAAGAGCAGAATTCCCCAGCATTTTCAAGCCACACCTAAGCAGCAAAGTGAGAGACAACCATAAAATATCAGCAGAACTCAAGGCTCACCTTACCTCCAACAGAGAACGTCATTAGTACTGTGCAACACTGCCAAATGCTTGGGACAGATTACCTACTTGGCATAAAATGCGAGCAGATTTTCTTCCGGCTGAGCCATGCCATACAATTGCTGCAGCTCAGCCTCCAAGGAGGCTCCTATCAAACACACAATTCGATTTCGTAGCTGATCCCAGTTCCACTTTTGTAACATATGCTTGTTACGAGAACCCTTAGTCTGGCAACACGCCAATGTGCTTATCAGAATGTAAAACCTTTTCATATTGGAGCACCAGATTTAAGACTAAGTAGTCTAATAGACTCACCTTATTGAAAGGATGCGAACGCTTGTCACCATGTGACTCTAGATCTACCTCTTCAGCAGTGAAGATACTGAAAAGAAAGTAAACATATATCTTTAAAGCATTACGATGCGAGTTGATGCGCCGCTGCTGCGCAACAGCATCATCGGCAGATTCCAGCAAAATTGAGCGTTTGAGAGAAGCAATGCTGGGGATGAGAACAGCAAAATTGGAGCACATGCTGTCAATTAAATTTCTTTTCACGGATGTCTGTAGTGATGTTAAGCCCCTGAAATTGTCAATTTTTGTGCACAGTTACTTAGTGGATCTGCATTAAGCATGCTACACGGATATAACGAGCAGCTGCAGTATTCTGAAATATATAATTTCACAACAAATACATAGAAGTAGGAAAGAAATTTGTTACTAGATTGAGATTATCACTGACAGAAAGGTTTGAACTTTATCAAACATGTTAAAAAGCTTCTGAGATGTGGGCCGTGTTCAAAGCAGCAGGAGACACACGCACACTCAATACATACAAATATATATATACATCATAGTTGCAGCGAATCGCGATTCGCTGCCCAGAATCGCCGTCAGAAAAAAAAAATTCCCTCTTTACAGCCATGATTTGGTATGGTTCAGTACGATTCGGTATGGTTCAGTATGGTTCAATATGGTTCAATATGATTCAGTATGGTTCCGTATGATTCAGTATGGTTCCTTGTGATTTCAATTCGGTTTGTTGTGATCTCAAATGGAGAGAGAGAGAGAGAGAGAGAGAGAGAGAAAAGGGGGCGGGGGGGGGGAGTGACGAGAGGGAACATGCGTCGTATCTGTTCGGTATGGTTTCAGCCATAATTCAGTATGGTTCAGTACGATTCAGTATGGTTCAATATGTTTTCTTACTCATTTCGACCTTGATAGACAGCAGATAGTCAATAAAACAGTTAAGGGTTTTCGGTAAGGCTTAGTAGGGTCTGGCATGGTTCAGTGTGCATTTCAGTAAGGTTCGGTGCTAAGTGTGTATTCAACAACATATCTGGAATTTTTGTCACGCAACAAATCAAGATTTCACCTAACTGCTTGTGGCGGACAAGAATCCACTGGAAAATTATCTATCTGCAAATCCTCTAGTTTTCATATCTCTATTGATACCCATATTGGGTGGTTTTCTTAAAAAAAAGCAATTCGCAGCGAATCACTGATTTTCTGGACAGCGAATCGTGATTCCAGATTCGTTGCTTTAACTATGATATATATATATATATATATATATATATATATATATATAGACATGAGCGTCCGGGGCGGACACGGGCTTTTCGCATCCGCGTCCGGCGTTTGGACCCGGACGCATCCGACCCCCGGACGTGGGGTCGGACGCGCCCATTTGTTTTTAATTTACTTTTTTTTTGGACGCTGGACGCTGGACGCGTATTAAAAAAAACACACAGAAAACAGGCCGCGCTCAAAACGCGCGAGCAACACAGAGAGAGAGAGAGAGAGAGAGAGAGAGAGAGAGAGAGAGAGAGAGAGAGAGAGAGAGAGAGCTTTATTAACGTCTTTTCCATGCCAAAGGCGTATAAGACGAACAAGTACATCAACTAAGTTGGACACAAGACGGATCAGTGCCGTCAAAGCAGAAAAAACAAACTAACTAACTAGGAAAAGAGTCATATAGCCAAGATTATATGGTACGTAGACCATTTACATGTTCAACTGGACATCTCTTCATTTCTCTATCTCAAATTCTATCTCAGAATTATCATTAACTATAGGCTTTCGATCTACCAGTCTGATAATACCATCACGATAGATAAGTCGTTTGCCAGTTGATAGAGCTTCTTGTTTTGCCTTCTTACGTTCTTGAACTTGGATGAAGGTAAGATCTTCGTCCAGGTAGATTTTGCTTTCCTGCAATTTGAATCTCTTCCCAAGAACTTCACGCGAAGCGGATGACAAGAGTATCCAGGTCCTTCTTACGTCTCCAGGCAGGTTCCACTCCTTTGCTATGGTGTTGAAGATTTCCTTCCAAAAACTTCTCAGCTTCTGCAACAGCGTTTTGAGAGTTCGGAATACCTCTAACACAAACATTGAGAGCTTTATGCTCTCGCAGACGACTCTCAGTGAACGTGGCTGAGATAAGCGAAGGTGAAGGCGAAGGTGGAGAGATAATTGGAGATGAACCTTTAAGCACATCTGCCCATGACTGGACAGTCGTACGGTGTTGTTCCACCTGATTTTCGAGTTGCTGGATTTTTGCCGAAGTAGCAATTTGGGAAGAGGTTTCACTTTTTATAACTGTAACTTCGTTCTTGAGTTCTTGAATGGAAGTATCCAACTTCTGAAGATGCGATTGCACCACTAGAAGCACGGAATCATGAGAAGCCAGTTGCTCTCTATGATTGTTGAGGTATTCAAATAGACGGAGTTGATCATCCCAAAGAAGTTTGACCAATGCATATGGAGGGAGAGAAACAGGTGCTTCTGGAGTGTTTGGAGTCAAGGGAATAGCTACAGTAGTTTCACTATTGTCAAGAATAGGGTCTGATGGAGAGATAGGAACCGCAACAGGCATAGAAGGAGGAGGGGTAGGTGGATCTGGCTGTTAAGGAAGATGTTGAAGCATTGTTGGAGACAGAGGATGGTTCAAAAGTGGTGGCAACGACTCCTTTGCGACGTGGCATTATGAGGGATCCAGCAGATCAGCGATGAGGGACAGCAAGGTGCGATGGCAAACAGCGATGGAGCCAGCAGATCAGCGATGGAGGACAGGTGCAATGTAGATGCGATGGAGGCCAGCAGATCCGCCAGCAGATGGAGCAGATGCGATGACAGCCATCGCTAGGCCATGGAGATCCGCTGACGCCCAGATCCGCGCCCGCACGAGAGAGAGAGAGAGAGAGAGAGAGAGAGAGAGAGAGAGAGAGAGAGAGAGAGAGAGAGAGAGAGATGGTTTAGGGTATAGGGTATAGGGAGGGAGGGACACAGAGAGAGAGATAGAGAGAGATAGAGAGAGAGAGAGAGAGAGAATTAGAATTAGAATTATTATTATTGTCGTCTTTTGGTACCCAAAGGTACATAAGACAAAAGAGAATACAAAAGGTGAGGAGCATTGTCCGCATACGGACTTATGTACAAGTAAACAGAAAAGAAGACAAGAAACTAGCATATCTATCTCGCTATCTCTAAGAAGAAGTATCCAAACTTGACCACCAGCTTGCGAGGGTACAATGCAAGAGCTTAACCACCTGCTCTGCGGAGGAGGAGACTAGCTACGAGTAAGCTGAAAATAATGAGTGATAGTAGTAGTGGAGCGTGTTGTAGACTGGCGAGAAGCCCGTGAAGATCTAGTGATCCTAGAACTAGCAGAAGTATGTGAGACTCTCTGTGTCTTCGATCTCCGAGTGGGGACTTCAAAATCCAAAACGGAATATCCTCTCTGTCTCGCTTCTGGAAAAACTGGGTAATATGAGCCTGGCTATGATCCATATCTGTGATAGGTAGAAGTGAAGCTCGTAGAGTATACATCTCTCTCAATAGAAGACCTACACATCTGGAGTCTGGATACTCGAGGAAGGATCGCAATGTGAGGGGGGTATCTCTATATAAACAATGGTAACGCCCCCTGATCTCATAATATATTGGACAGCGAAAGATGAAATGGAACTCATCCTCTATCTCATGAAGAGAACAAAGCTGACATATCCTCTGCAATCTGATGAGAAGAGACTCGGAGCGGTCCCATATGGTACCGCAGACCAAAAGATAATGGCTGTGTAAGATATGCTGGAAGGACAGGGGTACCCGTAGTATCCAACCGTAGTAGATGTGTGCCATAGACATGTATCTTGACCTTGTCAGGGTTAGGCTGTGACCATATAGTGCGTATGTAGCTACGATAAATATGTTGTCTGATATAAGCATGGGTCCCTCTCGGAAGATCAAGTACGGATAAGCCCCAAGTTCGAAGAAGGGCTGAGACACTGCCAAACCAAGAATGCTTGGCCCCCTGTCCAGCAATGGTGCGTGATGAAGTGAGAGCAGCAACAATATATCTGGAAGTGTCTAACTCTGATATCTTGTGAAGAAAGGTAATGATCTGAAACATAGCATCGATAACCAAGGGAGGGGAAGCAAACTCCGCTAATATGATATCATGTGGCACCAAGGGCTTAGCCCTAATCATCCTGCTAAGCATGAGAATCTGGATACGAGTAAGATCCCTCCAAGTATCACGTGATAAATCCGGACATCAAGTCTCAACAGAGTATAAAACAACCGGGGAGACAGTGGTAGAAAATAGTAAGCATCTGGTAGCAGGGTCCCGTACATAATATGTGGAACAGAATCTCTCCATATGAACAAGAGAGGTATGCCCCTTATGGAGTCTGGTCAGGGCTGTCGGTCAGAATGTGAGTAGCGGACCAGAAAAAAGTACTCCCAAATAAGTGTGAGAGGTCACAATCTCAATCGGCAGCCCGTCATAATAGAAGGTCACATCTCTCATATGTTGTCTATTGGTGTTGAACACCATAATTTTAGTCTTCTTAGTATAAACCGTCAATCCCCAAAGTTGACAGAAGTTATGTAAAGCAGAAAGGTGTCTCTGTAAGCCAGCTGCAGTCAGCATATAGGAGAATGGGGATATTAATATCTGCTAAGGGACAGCCCTCTCCACCTTCCTCTCGAATAATCCGCTCGAGGTCATCAATATATAGTGCAAAGAGAGTAGGAGATAAGGGGCAGCCCTGCTTCACTCCAATGGTAGAATGGATCAGCGGGGACCAACCACTACCGTCCCTGAACCGCGCCCAAACTCGCTCATATAAAGTAACGATCGCATCAATAGTCTCGTCTGTGAAGCCAAGTGAGGATAATCTCTAGAAAAGGAGATGTCTCAAAACTGAGTCAAAAGCTTTGCGGAAGTCCACAAAGCAACAATAAACTATCTGTCTCTGATCCTCAATGATGCATCTCAAAACGAAAAATCTGATCTGAGGTAGAGTATCCTGGTCTGAACCCAGCCTGACCCATAGCATGTAAATCCTCAGTCTCAGCAAACGATCCAGTAACCGTCTGTAAAATGGAACCATAAATCTTGGCCGAAGTGTGACCAATCATAATAGTATGGTAGTTTTCTACATTAATGGGATCACCTACTTTGAGAATGGGATGAAGGATATTAGTACACCACCATGCGGTAGGAAAACCAAAGGTCACAGCAATGTTAAACGCGTGAGCAAGGTTGCAGTCCGCGTCCCATTAGGGATTCTCGAAACGCAAATTTCAGCTATTCCAAAAAGAAGTATACAATTCCCGTTAGTCTAAGGAAGGCTCCTTCTAACTCTTTTTGTCATTTTCTAAAAGAAAACGGAATCAGTAGATCTGCAAACTATTGGCATCAGAACACCATTTAAAACTGATTTCTGATATCTATTGGAAAAGCATGTCCACCATTCAATTACGGTTTAGTTAGTATTAAACTCAAAAAAAAAAAAATTGACCATTACTCCTTTTTCCACGAAAAAAAAAAAAAATTGCGATCCGAGTCGCGGATCGCTGACGTTCCGGATCGCACGATCCGAAACGTTTTTGCAGCGGATCGCGATCCGCTGCAACTCAACGCGTGAGGAATAAAGGGTGAGATAAGATGTGCTACAGGTTTTAGGAAATCCACGTTTAGAGAATCATAGTCAGTGGCTTTATGAAGTTTGGCATGGTTAATGGCATTTTCAACCATGTGTGGAGTAAAAAGCGTGCAACGGGCAGGTCGTGGTGAGAGTAAGGTTGGAGGGGAGTCTAGGGTATAAAGTTTTGTGGCATATTCGACCCAAGATTCGGTTGCTATGGGGGCCAAAGTCGAAGAGGATCTGGTGAAATGTTTCCAGAAAAAGGAGGAAGGGGAATCTAAAGAGTCGATCAACCTTTGGCAGAATGATTGTAGGTATGTTATCTTCTTTGTTCTGGTGGCTTTATGATACTTTTTCTGGTGTTGTTTGAGTGTTGTAGGGGAGTGTAATCTGGCATATACCACATGTTTGTGAAGAGAGCGACATTCTGCATCATACCAGCGGTTGTGAACACGTCTATGAGATGATATCGTCTTGGTGGGGAAAGATGAGGACGCCGCAGATAAGAGGGATTTAGAGAGAAACGTTTGCTGCTCAACTGATGCCGTGAAAGGGAAGTTAGTAAGTAGTTGGGACAGGGTTGTGGTGTAGTTGGCGAGTCCAAAGTGAGTAAAAGGAACACGTATGCTAGTAGAAGAGGAGCGTGGAACTTTAGGAGACGGGGTTATGTGACCTAGTGAGAGGCGTAGGAGTGAGTGATCAGAAATGGTAGGAGGTGTAATGGAGAAATCAGAGATGTGAGGGATCAAAAAGCAGGTGATCCAATAAAGTAGTCAACTACACTATGTCCTCCACCATGAGGATAACATGTAAACGCTGATGAGGAAGGCCACTGTGTGAGGCCATTCAAGATGGCAAGAGAATGTGTCTCCGCAAGAGTAATCAAGTGCTCTCCAAAAGATGTAACTGAAGTGTGTGCATCCTGTGATACTCAATGAAGTCCCATATCCAAAGGATCAAATTGAAGAAAGTTAGTATCTGCATGAAATCCTGTCTGTCTGGAGCTAGTACGGGTGTTGAAATCTCCTGCTAATAAAATGTAGCCCTGCAAAGAAAAAACAGCAATATCATCTGAGAGTGCCTGAAATGGGTCCCGAATGCCAAGAGTAATCCTGTATATGTGGAAGAGGATGATATAAGGACTCGTGAGTTTCAGCCAACAACAAAATGTCACATTTGCTTATAAAATCAGTAAAATCTCCTGCCGATGATGATGATAAAAAACCATTGCAATTCCAAAAGCCAAGGCTCAAAATGGTAGGGGATCTCGGGCAGCTCCTAAACCCGGGAGCCCCAAGTTCCTAGCGTGAGAGGAGTTCGAAATATCTTGGTTTGCCGTCGATAAAAACGACCCTTTGCCCTTTTTCTTTTGCTTCATGAATAATCTTTTTCCTTGCTAACCATTGGGTTGTCAAATCATCATCCCTATAAATGAAAGTGCCTTTGAGTTTTGTTCTAAGCCGAAGGGCTGCATTGCGGTGTTGAAGAGAGCGAAATTTGATAAAAAGAACGTTGTCATCAAATTTACTACGCCATGCCATATCAAAACCATCAACAACATGAGATAACTTGGAAACAAGTAAATTTGTAGCTTCGTCTATTGGTTTACCGCCGTTGGCAATGCCTCTTACTCTAATATTAAGAGCCTTTTTAGCTCTTCTAGCTTGTTCATCCAAAATTGTCTCCAAATTGTTATCCATCATAGAGGCTGAGATATGGGGGTGATTACCTTGTTTGAGGATCGTTGACGTTTCTTCAACCTGTTTTGCAAGTGATGAGAGTTTGTTGCCCATATCATCGAGTTTGAAGAGAGCTGCCCATGTCTTTGTCTCTTCGACCTGTTTTTCCAAACAAGATATTTTGTTGGAAGTTTCGTCCGAAGAAGGTACAGGTCGCATACCAGTTAACGTGAGTGTTTGCTCTTTATCCGTTCGCACGCAATTTAGGCTTGTTCTGTGTTTTTCATAGTTTATTTTAATCGTGGTCTATTGCTTCACGGGCTTCTGTGTGTGTAGAGGGATAAGCTATTGGAAGATGTCCGCAGGCACAACGAACGACATCGGAAGCAAGAGGCAGACATTGCAAAGATGCTTCAATAGGCTCGACAGAGACACCTGGAGCCGAAGCCCCCCGCCCCAACTGTCGAGGTGGATTTGGATGAGCAGATTGGGGTGAACTTCACACGACAACAGCTCATCATGGTCAGGAAAGGGCGGCCATCCATCAGGCTAACCAGGAGGCAGAGCGAGAGCGATAGAACAATGCACCTGAAACGGGCGAGGAGTCGATAGAGGACTCATAGGAATGCTAAGAATAGATAAGGTCCAGCCGTATGTGGCGAACTCTTTCTATGTAATTTTCGGCTGGAAATGAGGCGACATATAGTTAGACAATAGTTTACAAACACACCCAGCCGTAAGTGGCAGGATGCGTAACGTTTTTTTGGTACATCTCTTACATTAATATACAGTATGCTTTTTTGCGCAACATGCGCCTGGTTTTGTGAAACGCGATCTTTGTACTCTTAACATAATGTATGTATGTGTTTAACATATGTAATATCAGTAATGAGCTGAAAATCAAAGAGAGAGAGAGAATTAGAATTAGAATTATATATATTAATATCTATCAAATGCCTGAGGGCACAAAAGACAAGTAGAAAGTACATCAAAAAAGGGGCAACATTGTCCACACAAGACTTATTCCTAAAAGCTAAACCAGCACAAGAAAACAGAGAGAAAAACAAAGCTTAACCTCCAGCTCTGTCGAGGGTACAATATCAGTAGCTTAAGCACCAGCCACACAGAGGGAAAAAGAAAACTGATATAAGCTAACTAACTGGTTAAATGGATATAAAAAACTACGTGATATGGTGAGAAGCAAGCGTTGGCCTTCGGTGAAGAGCCCTGGGCCTGGAGGAGCGAAGAGGACGCTGGAGCTTCGGTCGTCGTACTGGAATGTCTATCTCACTGTCAAATATCTCATCTCTATCCCTTTTTTGAAAAAAGTGCGTAATGTGGGACTTGCTATGAACCGCATCAGAAGCATCCAATAAAAAGGAAGATCTCAGAGTAAACATCTCTCGTAATAATAAACCAACACATCTCGCATCTGAGAAGGCAAGGAAAGAACCAAGTGTAAGTGGAGTATCTCTGTATAAGCAATGGTACCTGCCTCTGATCTCATAGTAGGCCGGACAACGAAAAATGAAATGGAACTCATCCTCAATCTCCTGTAAAGAGCAACACTGACAAATTTGTAGCGGTCGAGGTGTGTCTGTGTATCTGCCTGTCTCAATAGCAAGCTGGTGAGAAGAGACCCTAAGCTGACCAAGACGATAACATAGGCCGAAAGATAACGTCTGAGACAAATAACCTGGCCGAATGGGAAGCCCAGAAACATCAAGCTGAAGAAGATGAGTGTGATAAAAATGAGGCTTGACCCGTGATGGATCTGGGTGAGACCATATTGTGCTGATGTAAGCTCTGTAAATCTGCTAGCGGATATATGCATGTGACCCATTTGGGAGATAAGAGATAGATAAACCCCACCTACTCAGAAGGTCAGAAACGCACTGAAACCATGAGGACTTAGCCTGCTGACTAGCTAGAGTGCGAGAGGATGTGAAAGTTGCAGCAACATATCTGGAGAGTCAAGCTCCGAGACTCTATGAATGAATGTGATAATCCGAAAAATAGCCTCAACAATCAGCGATGGTTGAGGCAAACTCTGCTAGTATGATATCATGAGAAACTGACTGCTTCGCACGGATCATCCGGCTAAGCATGAGGATTTGCAAACGTGAAATATCACTCCAAGTATCTCTGGACAAGCTAGGACCCCATGTCTCTACTGAATATAGAGCAATCAGAGAGACAGTGGCGTGGCAAAGGCGACAACGCATATCAGGATCATGTACATAGTAAATAGAGGAAAACCTCTCCATCTGGACAAGAGCAGAGTGCCCCTTGCGGAGCCTAGACAGTGCAGCTGGTCTAAAAGTGAGCAATGGGCCAGTAAAAAGAACACCCAAGTATGTATAAGAGGCTACTATCTCCAGTGGCAGCCCATCATAGTAGAATATTGTGTCTCTCATATGTTGTCAATTGGTGTTGAACACCATGGCCTTGGTCTTACCAATGTTCACCATCAAACCCCATGTCAGGCAGAAAGTATATAATGCATCAAGGTGTTGCTGAGGCCCAGACGCTGATCTCGATAGAAGTATCACGTCATCCGCATACAGTAGAATAGGAATAATCATATCTGCTAATGGACAGCCATCTCCACCCTCTTCCTTAATAATCCGCTCAAGATCATCAATATATAGAGCAAAGAGAGTAGGGGACAAAGGACATCCCTGCTTAACTCCCATTTACTATGGATGTAGGAGGACCATCTTTCACCATCTCGAAAGCGAGCCAGCACTCTCTCATACAGTGTGACAATAGCAGCAATGATCTCCTAAGAAAAGCCAAGCGATGCTAGGCGCTGGAGTAAAAGGTGTCTCGGAACCGAATCAAAGGCTTTGCGGAAATCCACAAAGCAACAATAAACCCTCTGCTTCTTGAACTTAACCTCCTCAATAATGCCTCTCAGAATGAATATCTTGTCAACCGTGGAGTAGCCAGTGCGAAAACCTGCCTGTCCCATAGCATGTAACCCCTCTGTCTCTGCTTGTGAGCTGACAATAGACTGCAAAACTAACCCATATAGCTTGGCCATAGTATGACTGATCATAACAATAGTGCGGTAGTTGTCTACAATCAAAGGATCCCCGGCTTTGAGGATAGGGTGTAAAAGATTGGTGCACCACGATGTGGGGAGACCGAAGATGACAAATTGGTTAAAGATATGGGAGATGTATGGGGCGATAATGTGAGCAACTAGTTTTAGGAAGTCCATACTTAGGAGGTCAACAACAGTTGGGTTTGACTATTTTGGATGGCGTTTTCAACAAGGGAAGGGGTGAAGACGGTGAGGAAAGAGAAATGGAAAGAGAGCCAATTGTATAAAGCTTAGTAGCATAATTTATCCAAGACTCAATAGCAATAGGAGCAGTTTTATAAGGGTTTTTAGAGAACATCCGCCAAAAGAAATGGGAGGATGGGGAGGCAATAGCATCAACAAGTTTTTGTCCCAAGGACTGGAGATAAGCTGTCTTTTTTTTAGAGTCACTTTGTGATATTCTTTTTGTTTCAAGGCTAGAGTGTGAGGAGAGTGGTATCTAGCATAAACCACTTGTTTATGCAGTGAGAAGCACTCTGCATCATACCATTTGTTGTGGGTGCGTTTATGCAAAAAGAAGGTTTTCGAAGGATAGGCAGTATTGGCAGATTGCAAAAGAGATTGAGATAAAAAGATAGCTTGTTGGTCAACTGAGGAGGTGAAGGGAAAGTCATGGAGAGAAGTAATTAGGGACTCGGTGTAAAGGGGAAAACCAGACGGAGAGAAAACCGAACGATGGTGATGAGTGGGACAGTGTGTTGTGATTGTGGTACTATGAAGTCCAAGGGATAGAAGTAGGAGGGAGTGATCAAAAATGGTAGGAGGAATAATGTGGAAGGTATGAAGAAAAGGAATCAAAGCCGGTGAATCAATGAAGTAGTCAACAACACATGTCCTCCTCCGTGTGGGTGACAGGTAAAATAAGATGATGAAGGCCAGCAAAGAAGGCCATTCAAAATGGTTAAGGAATGGGCCTCTGCTAAACCAATCAGCTGCTCTCCAAAGTGGGTAGCTAGAGTATCCGCATCCTGTGAGGTCCTGTCAAAGCCCATATCTTATGTGTGAACCTACAGAAAGTCACTCTCTACATGAAACTCAGCATGTCTGATGCTCGTACGAGCATTAAAATCCCCTGCTAAAAGAATAAGGCCTCGCTGTGCAAAGCTGATTATATCATCTGAGAGAGCTTGGAAAGGGTCACCACCAAAATCTGCAAACGATGATGTCTGTGGTGCAAAGTAACAAACTACAAGAAAGAGGTCTTGAGAAAGCCCCAAACAATGACTAAAGAACTGAAACCAAATAAAACGTGCCAACGGATCACTTTTGACCAGTTTAAAATGAGAACTGAAAACATCCTTGGTCAACACCACCAAAAGCATGGGAGGTCTTCCCTCTCACGAAGGGCCGATGCGATGAGTGCCAGGTGCAATCCGGTATGGATGGGAGCGGCCTATATAATGATTCATGAGTCTCTGCTAACAAAAGGATATCACATTTCATCATGAAAGAATGGAAATCGCCTGCTAAAGAAGATAATAGTATGCCATTCCAATTCCAAAAACCAATATGTAAAGGCTTAGGGGATCTCGGGCTGCTCCTTTGCCCGGGAGCCCCGAATCCCTATTGAGAAATTTTATCAAAAAATTTTGGTTTGCCTTCAATGAAAACCACCCGCTGATTTCTTGCATTTGCATCCTCTGGATAATTTGTTTCCTGGCTTGCCATTGTGTGTGTGTCAGGTCATCATCCATAAAAATAAAGGTCCCTTTTAATTTGGCTCTAAGGCGTAAAGCTGCGTTGCGGCTGTCCATAGAGCGAAACTTGATAAACAAGACATTAGTGTCAAACTTACTTCTCCAAGCTGTATCAAACCCATCCGTGGTGTGTGCGAGCTTAGTTAAAAGCAGCTCTTTTGCCTCTCCAATGGGCTTATCCCCGTCGGGAATCCCTCTAACCCGGATATTAAGGGCTTTTTTAGCCCTTCTTTCTTGCTTGAAAAAGACATCTTCTAGTGTAGAATTCACAAATGCGTGTCGAACCAAACTTGAAGAATCAACCTTACCATCGTTTTTTAGACGCGATGCCCATGTCTTCGTTTCTTCCACTTGTTTCTCAAGGCTGGATATTTTGTTCGAAGTCTCCTCCAAAACATTCTTTTGAGGGATATGTTCCGCAATCCGTTGCTTAAGATATACATTTTCTTGTTCAAGCTGCTCCATTCGCTCTTTAACCCCACAAAGATCCAAAACCAGCTTGTCGTTCTCCATTTCAAAGAAGTGTAATTGTCTTTTGAGTCCGATGATTTCTTGCTGAATAAAGCCGATGTCATAAGCAAAGAGGCCTTCAGTAGGTTTGGAGGGGGTGTAATCAACTGTGGGCAGTTGATTAACTGCAATTGTTTCGACAGCAGAGCGGGCATCCGTCTTGGATTCAGATGTAGATGCAATGGACAAATCAGAAGTGGATGCGATGGATAGACTTGAAGAAGGTACGATAAGGGCAGGTACCAAAAACTCCAGGGGCATGTTGTCCGGGCCAATAGGGCTTGGTTGTGGTGGAGAGTAGGGGGAGTTACCTCCCCCTCGTTTGCTACGTGGAGCCATAGGCACCCTGCAAGTCTGGTCAGCAGGTCAGCACCAAAAGCGTGCTAGCAGCAAGCAACGTGCTCCAGCCAACGCTCCAGGTCAGCAGAACCGCTCTCCAAATCTACAGATCCACGCTCAGATGTCTGCTTAGATCCGTTCCACAAAAGTCCGCTTCCCAGATGTCCGTTTCACAAAAGTCCGCTCCCAAGATGTCCGCTCAGATGTCCTCAGAGCTCAGAGATCCAAGCCCTGCTTAGAGATCCAAGCCCCGCTCAGAAATCTATGTTGTCCGCTCAAAGCGAGATCCATGATGTCCACTCAGAGATCCGTCCATGCTGTCCGCACAGAGATCCATCCATGCTCAGTGATCAGATCCGTCCATGCTCGGAGATCAGTCCACTCAAAGATTCGTCTGCTGAGAGAGGGAGAGAGAGAGACACACACACACACACACACACACACACACACACAGGGAGCTTGAATGTTGAGATGATGCTAGATTGTGCAAAGACCAGCTATGAACTTGGAGAGCCTTGAGGTTTAAAATTGTGAGCAGCAGTTTTGTTGCAGTTGTTTCCCTCGAGCTATGGAATCAGGCAGATATGTGAAAGGAATACAGATGACTGTGCCAAATTGTGAGTGTTAGCTGACACAACTCAATTCTTGACATCTCCAAACACAGCCAAAAGAAAGATATCAAATATATTGTTCAGCAAGATTCTGATGATGATGATGAGTACAAGCCTTCAGGTAGTCAAGAAGAAAGTTCGAGCTCTTCCATAAGTCTGAAGTGTGATAGAAATTAGTAAGCACCTTGGGTTTGCACCCTCATAATCTGCGGTGTAATTGATAGATTTCACCAACTATTTTCAATGCTACACTTTCCAGACATAGCAATCGATCTCATCCGGAGAGAAATCAATCTCATCCTATATGACATAACAGTGTGTACGTTTAGGGTTTAGGGTTTGGAGCATTCTTTTAGGCATCTTTTTTCTTTTTTTTAATAGGAGGGGGCAAGTATGTGCCAGACACTCTCTGATAATTAATCCGAGGGGGGTAGGGGAAGGAAAATTGTTTTTCTTTCATTTTGGTGGTGTGGGACTGTGAGGGGAGGGGCCTGTATTTTTTTTTTTTTGAAAAAAAAAAATTTAGATGTCAGACGCATCCAGACCCGGACGCACCCCTGAGGCTTCCGCGGCCGGACGCGCGTTCGCATCCGGGTCCCGCTTCCTTGTATATATATATATATATATCATAGTACCCTCTGGTACCGCTGGTATGGTACCGCCGGTACCATATCAGTGGTACCGCCGGTACAGTACCGCCCTGGGATCCATGGTACCAGGGCGGTACCATTTTTAATATTTTTTTATTTTTTAATATATTTTTAGTGATTTTTTTTTGCATATTAACTACCAAAAAGGACAAAAAAAAGTAAAAAAAAGGGAGTTCTGGGTGTATAAAAAGAGGGTACAGTACCGAGATCCACCGGAATCTAAGCAGATGGGGGTGCGTGAGGCAGAACTGTCTGAGGGGCAAAGGGACCGGAGGAGGATGCACTCCCTCTCCTCGTGCGTGCCAGCCAAGCAGGCAGCAACTCTGGGTTAGTCACATAAGGAGCGGTGCAAAATCGGAGAACGCCCTCCGAAATGGTGTTCTCCCCTGCCACGAGCCGCGGCCCGTAGGTGTCCAGTAGTCGCTGCCTGTCGGGGACGGTCATGCTGCCACAAGGGGCAGCATTCAAGGTGGCACCATTTTTGGCGCGTGCACCGAGCAGATGGCCTTTAAGGCGAGTGAGGGATGCAGCAAACTCGACGAGACAGTATCGGCAGCGCACAATCTTCTGACCGGTCTTGTTGGCCTTGTCGGCAACCCGCCTGACAATGTCTACCTCGTCCCACAGACCGGAAAGGTCGGATTGCACCATTGCAGATGAAATGAGGGATGGATTGCTGGAAAAAAAACAGCAGGGTTCACTGTTGGAGAGACGTTGAAAATGGGCGAATGCAGGGCAAAGGAAATCAGATGCAAGGCAGGGCGTTGCGTGGGCGATGGGCGACGCAAGGAATCAAAGGCAGGCAAGAAAAACCAGCAGCGATGGCAGGGCGGAGAGGCCGCAAAAAAATTTCAGAGGAAATGCGAGGGGGGCGGGTTGGTTTAGGTAAAAAAAAAAATTAAAAATATTAAATAATAAAAATATTATTATATTGTGGTATCGCGGTACCAGTATGGTCCCGCGGTACCGGGATCCGCAGTACCCAGTACCGCGGGACCTATGATATATATATATATATATATATATATATATATATATATATATACTGCACCACGTTTCTAGAAACGCATTTCTGAATCGCATTTTTTAACTGGAGCAACATTTCTGAGAAAGGTTTTTTTTTTTTGGGCAATATGGGTATCAATTTAAAGCATTTTTCAAGGGCAGTTCATTTATGTAGGTTGCCGAATGTTTCGGGTACAATGTGGTCCAGTGTGGGTGCAACAATGCCTGTAAGATTTTGTCAAGGTTGAAAGTCGGAGTGGCTTGTCATGTTTCTTTTGATATCTGTTCTGTCGATTTATGTAGAGCTACTATTGGGTCCAATGAGGCCTATGATTGGCTTTTTCAGTTATTTTGGTAGTTAGGGCCTTACTGGTTTTTTCAGTTGTTTTGGCAGTAGGGCCTTACTTAGCTACATTTGGGACCTCAAAAATATGTGAATGCATGGTGTGGCTCAAGTTGATATGCATGGCACAGCCATTTCTACAAAGGAGACGTTAAGTCGTGGGATGGGAGGCTGGAAACTTTTATTGGAAACTATGAATAACATTGGTGGGTCCTCGTCTCGTAGCTTTTACTGATAGAGATATGAGTTTCTTTGAGGGAGAACTAGGAAAGGAACAGTTTAGTATAACTTGCAAAGAAATGCAATATCATGAATATCTGTTTTTTTTCCTGCGATTCTGGTCCAAAAACGCGTTTCTCAGAGAAACGCATTTCTAGAAATGTTTTTTCCCATAAACATGTTTATGTGCAACTATGATATAATATATATATAATGCCTCTTTTTCAATTTAAAGTTCTAAGAACATTATAAATGAGCTGATGAAAGAATGAATAGATGCTCTGCTAGGATAGTACCCAACATAACAAATGAGACCTACAATCTTCAACCTTATGGATCAGACTCACAAAGTCTGCTACAATCACCTTCATCATGCTCAAACATGTGGACTCCACCCACAAAATCTCGGATTATCAATAATTCAATTCCATAATGCATAGCAGAGATTAAATAGTCTCGGACAAATGATTCAAAACTTCACAGCACAGACAAAAAGCTCCATCCCTTACTCACTTCTTCGGTGACCAACAGTAGGTGTATGTCACATGCACAAACATATGCTCACAATAGCTTTCGTACATTTGTACAAAGACCAATGTATTGGATTAAGAGTAACAGGGGATGATGAAAGCCAGCACTTAAAAGCCAAGCTAATCAAATCAAAGAATAAGGAAAGTCAGCATGTTATCACTTCACAGTTTGCTGAAAACCTAACTGCACTGGCAGGCATGTCTATCTGTTAAAAAAAAACTCAATCCATTGGAGAGAAAAAAATAGGAAAATCATTACCCTATTTCACATAGGAAAGTAAGGGCCCCCATGTTGCAAATGACTTGGCATAAAAAATGATGACCTGGGGTAAGTGGACATGCCAGACACTACCCCCGGCATCTCCACTATAGTAGGGCCCCATTATAGTTCAAATTCTAAATTTTTAGGCAGAAAAACATCATGATTCAAAACAGTGTATATCTGGGAGAAAATACATCTCAAATCTCACAACAACCTTGCGGTATACATGAATCCACCCTGTTCTTTACTGCAAACCATCATGTTTTCAAAGGCCCTTACACTTTCTACAACGCGTAGTGAGGTTTGAGCATGCAACTGGATAAAGAGAACATACTTGACGAGAGAATAAACTTGATCAAACACGCTCTGCTCTTCGACACAAATCACTTCTCCGTCTGCCAACTCAAAAGCCACCTCTGCATTCCGCGAATGCAAACCAATTCATCAGATAACGAGAATGTAATGACAATAATAAACACTAGATGCTTCGCACTGCAGACGAAGTTTCTTCATTTAACGTTACACGATAGAGTTTCTTAGCTCAATGTCTCCATTTCCTACACTTTTTGAGACAATGGTTGATTTTCCCCGTTATTATTGATCTTGCTTTCACTTCATGAAGCATTTAGTAAATTATAAAAACGCAAATTGATCGTGCTCCTTGTGTTTATTCTTTATCTTGGCTACGAAAATGACTATCACCAGAAGAAGATAGCACAACACAGAAGGTTTATCACCAACTGATGATTTCTAAGCTGTCTCACTATCATAGAATCTTTACTTGATTCATTTAGAACTCTTCAAAAACATAATGTACAGCTACAATTCATATCAGAACTGATCTTACTTTTTACAAGCTCGTCTGCTTCGGCAGGGGACATGGCCTCCACGGACACAATTTCCTGGGCGTACAGTCCATCTTCGACATCCTCGGGAGGAGTCTCCAGATCTCGAAGAGAGCTTGGAATAACGAAGGTTGGCGCCATCTCTTTAGCACAGTCTTTCTTCTGCGATCTTCCTCGCCTTATATCCCGATGAGAGCAGAGACAAAGCGGAAGGGGAAAGCGGGAAAGCGCCAGGTTTGAGTTTGAAGACGAAGCCAAAGCCAAAGCTGCCACCTAACAAGGCTGCAAACATCCGGAAGCAAGCGTCTACTCTGTCACATGCTACCAAACAATGATGGATAGGGACATAAATACTCCAATACAATATCCAACATGCCATTCTAATGGCATGGAAGCCTACCAATGTGCCACAAGAAAAATCCCATAATCAAATGTGGCTATCTAGAAGATCTGGAGCAGATTTTTTTTTTGAGAATACAAAAGAACGCATTTTTTTAGCTCACACTTGCTTAAAAAAGACACCTTAGCGTTAACGTAATGCCAAGTCTTCAATTTCTCTTTGTATTTTTTATGCACCTCCAGAGGTGGAATTCGCTTGCATCTAAAGTAACCATTAGTAATCAGCGATTCTGTCCAAACTCATCGGTGATTCTGTCCAAACGCATCAGAGATTCTGACAGAGAGAAATTTCAGACCTGTCATTACACACAGGGGAAGGCCCGAACCCCTCGGGCCTTCCGTGCAGCCCGAGCCCCGCCCTCAGGCTCCCACCCTCATGCAAGGGCCCTCCCAGCACGGAAGGCCCTCGGGGCAGGGCCTTCCCCCCCACATAAATATCATGTGCTCTAGAGCGCGTCAAAAGCAAAATGTTTTCTACCCAATGAGGAACTTGCTAGAGAATTTTAGTGTATGGTGAGCCAAAATTTAACGATAGGTTTTGAGCCGGCAAAAATGGGCCCTTGCCCAACACGTTCATGGCATTATGGTTCAAAGTGACTTTTTTTTCAAGACATTTTAATTGCATAATGGCTTGCAAGCATCTTGTAAAGGCCATTTCGCGTGCACAATGGATTGTGAACACTTTTTTGTAGATTCCAAGGAGTCCAAGCAATTTAATCATCATCATTTATGGCATAGAAAGCCACTATAGACCTGAGTTGAATGGGCAGACCAAAATTTGAATTGGGGTTTAAAATTTTGATAGGTTTCTTTCTTCTATATGGCATTTTTTATGAGGCGCTTTTGGAATTGATAAGTTCTCTAATGTATCTTCCGTTGGAATTTCTCCTTGCCACTTGTCCTTTTTCTAAGACGTGTGTATTTCTTCACTATTTTTTAAATTTGAAAATTTTAATTCTTTTTTGTTCTAATGTGTTATCATATCTGGATGCTACTACCACAGTCTCCCTATGATAACATAGGATATAACATTATGGTTATGATTGGTTTAATTACGACAAAGTTCAATATGAATGGTACTCAGATAATTACTTCAATACTATTGAGTATACCCACGAGTTATGTCTTATTTGATTTGCCAATCTTAAATAGTTTGCTTATATAGGTGTTAATGTAAGTCCCAGGCTAAAAACAATATATTAGTAGTAATTATATTTACTTCAAAAGCAGAATTGATTGGTACATTGAAATTAGTATAACCTTTAACTTGAATTTCGGTTTTAGGTGCTTCTATATCTTCAAATTTGATCTTCTTGATATCTATAGTTGGGAGTTTTGGTTTTCTTCTTCATTTCTTGACCAACAATTGTTGTGACTATTTTTTTCTAATGTATCCTATTTGTTTTTAGATTCTAGGTAATCTAGAGAATAATGTCTTGGTGCAACATAATTGTCACATGTTCTTCTTGAGAGTACATACCTTTGTTGGCCTTTGTACAAAAAACAAAATTGTGTGAACACATTTGCATAGTACAACCACAACCATAGTCTCATGAATAACATAGGATATAATATAATTGTATTGTTATAATCACCACAAAGTTCAATATGAATGCTATTCCTTCAATAATTACTTTGTATTATTGAGTATACCCACAAGTTTATGTCTTGTTTGATTTGCCAATCTTAAATAATTGGTTATAAGTGTAATTATCTTTAGTGATGATATTCACTCCAACACCAGAATTGATTGGTACATTGGAAATAACGCAACCTTTGACTTGAACTTTAGGTGCTTGCTTATCTTCAATTTAGATCTTCTTGATATCTATAGTTTGGAGTTGTGGTTTTCTTCTTCTTCTTCTTGACTAACATCTGCTTTGACTAATTTTGCTAATATGTCCTATTTATTTCTCAGCTCTAGGTTATTTGGAGAATAATGTCTAAATGCGACATAATTGTAACATGTACCAATTAATCTTCTACTTGGCACTACATATCTCTTTTAATTCTATGCAAGTCTTTGTACAAAAATTATTTCCTTAATCGTAAGGTTTTGCATTACATTGTTTAAATGTGGATTGGTCATTAAATTTCTCATATGAATCTCATATATTAGTTTAGATTGTTCAACCTCCATAAAAAATAGTACCTCATTATCAAAATTTTCTATTTCGCATTCTTGATTTTTATTTGGGCATTCTAAAAAATGATGTCCTCGTTGATATATAGTTCACCAAACGTTTAATTTTTGAATTATTGTAGCAGTTCTTTGTTTATTATTTCGTATAGAGAGAGAGATGGATTTAAGACTTTATATGATTTTGAAAAGACTGCATTTTTGCTGATTTTTTATATTCTACGAAATCCAATCTAGAATCTAAACTTGATGAAAAACTAGATTTAGTATGGAAGTCACTAGTTGGATCAAATATACAACTATTTAATTCGCCAATCAAGTTATTTACTCTTCTAAAATATCTTTTCAAAGACTCTGACTTTGTTTTGTTGAATTCAGCCTACCTAGAAGTCTTGTGGAATATCCAATTTCCTGAAATTGTGAAGATACTAACTATTTATTTTGTGAAGATAAAATTTTCTTCTATTTTGAACAAGACAAAAATTTCAATAGCTTCCTCCTATTCCAAATTTTCTAAGTGGTGTTGATGTTGTGATAGTGTCAATATCAAAGTCTTATTTTGAAGTATCTATTTTTTATATGTTGGACTTGAATATGGACTTCAACTTTGAATTTGCATTGGACTGGAATCCCTCTCAAACTTCAGTATTGGAATCCAAAAATATTTTTTTTGTCTTGATGGTTCTTATATTCATCATTGAATTCCAACCTTATTCTCTTTTTCTCTGTCGCCATTTTAATCTCTCCTCTCTTTTGTGTTTGTCTTTCTTTTAAACTAAGACGTTTTTTCTCTTCAAATATACAATTTTAAATGGTCATATCGAATTTGACATCAGTTTGTCCATTAAAGAAAAAGATTTGATGAAAGACTCAAGTTTTAAAAAAAACAATACTAAGATTTAAGCTCATCTTCTCAATTTTGACTTCTCAAAGTCATTTTTGAACTATTTCAATTTTCAAATTCAATGTTGAGTTTGGTTTTCCTTCACAATTTGTTTTCTTCAATGTTAATTCATGGAAATGAATATAATAAAAGAATGAATGAAGTTTTATACTTCCTCTACGTGTAGTAGCTTATTCAAGAGTGTAGCAAGGGTTGCAAAATTTGAAATAAACTGTCTTTAGAAACTAAATGGACCAATAAATGTCATCATCGCAAGCCTAGCTCATAGTTGTCTCTCAATAAATTTTGACATATTCTTAAATCCTTTGCATATTCTTATGGTTTAGACATTAACTTTGTCAAGGCAATTCTACATTTAAATAGATGATACTCTGGCAATAAAGCCACTTTCTGCAAGATTTTGATTTCGTTAAATGTGGTATTATATCCTATTGATCACTTGGTTGTTTCTTGTTAACAATGCCAAATTTAGCATACGTCATATCTCACTAAATGTAATTTGTAAGATATAAATGTAAAATAAGAGATCATTTTTCAAAATGAAGATTCAACTACCAATACTATAATATTTCATTATATTTCCTCTTTTATTAATTATAGGTCATTTGGTCATTAAGGGATGTTCATAGTGTGCAAGACATTCGGTAATATCTCTTTCAGTGTAGAATAGATCAATCAAACAAATAAATGATAATTGTTTCCCTCAAATTGTTATTCAAATGAAGTTACCACTAGGTCTTGTTGTCTTGAAATGGTAGAGAACAAAATCAATCCATCATTTGCATAGATTATTAAATTGAATATATGTTCTCACTCAAGGCATATCAACTTTCCATTACTATATAGTAAAATCTGAAGAATAAATGCTTTATAATTCTCATCAATTAATTCGTGTTTTCTAATTGTGCTTGTAGTTATGAGAATGTTCTGATATGAAAATAAATCAATGTTACTTCAACAAGATTTTACTCAACAATATGATAAATTGGATTATCCAATAAACATGTTGATCCAAAATACAGAGAAATCAAATAACAATTCAATAGATCACCAAACTACCAAACCATCTCTCATGATGATAGAAATTAAGTAAATACTATTCACAATCAACGAAAGTATTTATGCACAAGAGTGAAATAGATTCACAATCATTCTATTCATGTATAAATTTTTGAGTACATAGGCTCTTATGAAGAGAGGAATGTGTACTTATCATAACTTACTGAATTAGAACTATAGAGTTTTAACTGTTGTTACAAGATTTTGATCCCCAAAGAGATGATTAATAACTAATAATATCATTTTAAGTACTTTGTTGTAGTAAAAAGGATCAAAGGTTAGTCATCAATTGATGTTTAAGTTGGGCATCTAGTAACACCATATTAGTATGTAATGAATAAAATTTCAAAAGGGTAGAATAACAATTTTTAATGCATTGCTCTTCACATGTAAAACATTTACATAAACCAATACTTACATGAGTTGACTCAACAATCAATCACACAAATACCCTATTTCATTATAATAATTCATGGCATATGACTCATTTTTAAACTAAATAGTTAAGCCACAAAAGACAAATGAAACTAGAATTTCGATATTCCATATCATTCTATGGATGTACTCAACAAAAATGCAATTGTACTAGTATGATTAACCATGTATTTGCCTCAGTACTATCATACTCAATTGATCTATGTACTACCTTATTCTAGTCAAGCATTGATCCTTAGATATATAGAGAATAATGTGCCATAAACATGACACATAAACTCTAGAATGGCAAGATGGAATAGAGTTTGCTATTATCATTCAGATAGAATAGCTGTACAACACAATAGTTGAAACAAATTCTTTTCTTCGTTGATAAAATACTAGATTACATCAGCTCTGAAATGAAAATTACCTAATGGATCCTAATGATCACTCCAAAGTGGATTACTAACACCTATTTGCTTCAGTGTGGATTTTATGGATTAGTTTTGAAACTAGTGGATGAATGCAAGTGCTAATGATCATTCATGATTGTGATAGCTTGATAACAAAACATGCATTCATCATCCACAACAATCAACACAAAGAAAATAGGAGGGGAGTCACAAGAATGCAAGAATGGAAGGAGGAGATACTCTCTCTCTCTCTCTCTCTCTCTCTCTCTCTCTCTCTCTCTCTCTCTCTCTCTCTCTCTCTCTCTCTCTCTCTCTCTCTCTCTCTCTCTCTCTCTCTCTCTCTCTCTCTCTCTCTCTCTCTCTCTCTCTCTCTCTCTCTCTCTCTCTCTCTCTCTCTCTCTCTCTCTCTCTCTCTCTCTCTCTCTCTCTCTCTCTCTCTCTCTATTCTTGAAGAACCAAATCCTTCAATGCTTTCAAGCCAAGGGAGAGAGTGGTCATTCATATGTTTTGAGAGTTAAAGACTTAAACAAGGAGCTTGCTTACATAGGAGATTCCATTAAGGAATGTGAACTTGTTCAATTGATCTTGAATGGACTAAGTGTGGATTTTGCTAACTTGGTGCAAGGCTACGCAATCATGGGCAAGTTGCCCTCTCTTGAAGATCTCCAAGGAGTTCTCGTGGCTGAGGAGAGTAGGAAAACTCACATCAAATCAAAGATGGAGAAGCTCTTCCTCAATGATGGAGATGACAAGGCTCTTTTCATCAAGAGCAAAGACAAATCCAAAGACAAAGGAGGTGCATTCAAGAAAAACCAAGTCAAAGGTGAAGATCAAGAAGGATATGTAGATAGATTCCCTTCCTTAGAATCTGCTACAGTTTCTTCTTTAACATCTGTCAACAGTTTACAGAATTGTTTCCTACTTGATACCAAGGGTCTTTATTACAAAAACTGTTTACCGCAATTTAATCAAATTGTCCTATTGCCACACATAGTTGACATCTTCAAAATTGGAGAGCTCCCAACAACTTTACAACCTTGCATGCCTGAGTGCTTTTCTCGTGTCTCTTTTTCTTCTTTTTTGTCATTTGAGCTATTCCACAAATCTCCACAGACTCGGTTTTGTGCTTCCTAGCCAACAAATCGTCGTAAAATTCACAGCTCTCTGCTCTTGTCCGGTGATTCAAACCACCAAGGGCTCTGATACCAAGTTAAGAAAACACAGTTTAAACACCCGACCGGATCAATCACCACAGCACAACATCAAGTGCAACAAGACAAGACAACAGAATAGCTCACCTCAAACTGTATATTCAACTTATCAGCAAGTACAAAGATAAAGTTGCTTAAAAGCACTCAAAGGGCTCGTAAAAGAAAGGCGGCCCGATAATTGTAGAACTAAGCACACGTGGTGCCGTCAAAATAAGAAAGCACTGTATAAGTCGATCATTGCTATTTTAATTGATCAGTATTATGAGTAAAACGATGATGAATCCAATCATTGCGACGAATCCAATCAGTGCGAACAAGTGTCATACGGAGACTATCTGAAACATAATGAAACACATTTTGATGATTATGATGATCAACAAGTTTACCAGATCAGTCAGCATAACCCAAGTGGTGGTATTTATAGTAGTGATAGTGACAATGAGCAGCTAAATGTACGTCAATCATAATGTCACTATTACCAACATCCTCATGTGGACCAATCTTCTCAGGCTATGGTGGAAACAATGATGGTGCAGAGACAATACATCTTTCACAAGTTTGATGGTAGAATTGCTCACGTGAATGTGAGAACATGGCTGGACAATTTTGACAGGTATTTATGCGGGAACATATCTTGATGGATCAACAAAAATTTGCGGGAACATACCATGACAAGATTCAATTTGCGGGAACATACCTTGATGGATCAGCAAAATTTTGGTGGTGATATTGGATGCAGTGTGAAGAATCTCATGTTACCACTGATAAGTCGCCAACCTTTGTACAAAAGTGCATCGAAGAATTCAAATGTACAGACGACCAAGTATGGCATTCTACCCAACGGACGTCTACTGTGGAGAGCTATTTCAATGACTTCCATCAGATAATGGATAGATATGGTTATTCAGTGGAGGAATTAAATACAATGCACTTTATCTTAGGCTTGAAGCTTGAGATAAGAGCTTGTCTATCTAAGGATATATATCTTGAGACTTGGATAATGTCATTATCTGATATAAGATCACATGCTCACACCATAGAATATGAACTGAACAAGGGTCAACGTGAAGCTGTGATAGAATACTTCACACCACTAGAGCGCACTTTGGAGATACACGAAATATTAACTATCAACAAAATGATAGGGCATGTACAAAAGTTGAAGGATTAGGACAAAGCGCATAAGGTTCAAATGGGAAAAACTACTAATCCAGGAATCCAGAAAAATGATAGGCCAAATGATTGTGGTGAATTATCATCAACATCATCAGAGAATGAATTGGAAGTACGAAACAATGACAAAGATAATTCTCCATCAACATCATCAGTGAATGAATTGGAAGTGCAACATGATGAAGAAGTGCAACTATCAACAATGGGGAAGCTCGTTCAACAAATAGACCAACTAACTTCATCAACAGCTCTTGATTTCCCATTGAATTCACAAGAGATTGCCAATCAACATTTATGCAGTGCTATGGAATGTGCACGGGATCGACAACATAAAGGTACTTACCAGTTTGAATTTAGCAAAGAAATCCCAAATGTGAGCACAATATCAATGAAAGGACACCAAAAATCAGCTAAGGATAATGAAGACGATGCGGAGGATTATGAGGATAATATTTTTGTTTTCAATATTGATCATCAATTGGACAGTACAAAGGCCAGTTCAGGCAATGAAGTTGTCAATGAGACAAATCATTCAAGGACCTCATTTTCCTTGAAGTCACATGGACTGCTGCATCACATTCAACCAAAAAATTTGTCTGAGACGTCTTGTGAAATGGGATTTATAGACAAGAATAAAATTTATCTATATGAATTTCTCACATTCAGTATAGAGTGTGCAATGGAATGTGATGAGATTTGTAATATACAAGCTGGAAATTGTCCTAGCTATGAGACGGGACAAACAATCCAAAATTCATTGTATCATTGTTTCCAGTTTGTGGTTCTAAATATTGGAGATATCAATATTTTTGAACATGATGATGTAATCTACGAAAGATTATTTGTAGAGACTTTGAGTGAAAGAGATATCGTCACTTTTTTCCAATACCTCATTCACTCTATCTTGTTGGAAATGAATATTGACTTTGAATATCATTTCTCATGTTCAAAGTTGATCAGTCCAATTTCATTGATATCTATACTAGATTATGATCCTGACGATATTTCTTCCATATGGGATCTTAACAATTCAAATTCAAGATTAATGGTTATCATTGAAGCGTTTGGATTGAATAACAAAGTTACCATCCAACAACATGACAAAATCTTTAGGCCAACACAACTGGATGCAATGCTAAAATATGATCCTAATGGAATTGGATAGATCATCCAATTTGTCATGATGCCGAAGAAGCAGACAAAAGAGAGTGTTGCGATTTGACTGTCAAAAAAAAAAATGCAATATGGCATTTCATCAACTTCTTCCTCGGCCATCTTTTCTCCTCAATGGAAAAGCAAGTTGCAAACTAAAGCTATCAGATGGATTTTATTCCAGCAGCCTTGGATCTACAACTATGGAGCAAGTTGCATTTAAAGCTATCAAATGGATTTTATTCAAACAATCTTGGATCTACAACTATGGAGCAAGTTGTTGGACATGACTTTTTCTTCAAGACTACTTAAAATGGAGCATTCAAATTCATTGAATGAGAGTCTTTATTTTTTAGGACAAAAATGTTTAAGTAGGGGGGGGTGTCATGTACTTTTAGTACATCAATGCTTATTAATGCCTTAAAATATCCATTGTAAGCTTTGTAGGCCCAAAAGGAGCTATTAGCCTTAAAAACAAGGCGGTTTCCACTTTAGGCCCTTGAAAGTGATTAATAAGGATAATAGGCCACTAAGGGTCCAATGTAGGCTAAATAATACTTAACAAGGGCTAACTATCTTTCAAGATAGTTATGTTTAGTTAATTTAGGGGACCTGTCCATAAGTAGGCAAGAGACATCACTTTTGGGATCTTTTGGCTCATTTGCAAGTGAGAACTTCTTGCTTCCTCTTTGTGAATATGAGCTGTGGGAATTTCCTTTGCTAGGTCTCATGTGCCTTATCTACATGAATCCATGCTCAATTCCATTACTATGTACTCTTTCTTTCATTTCTATTGAGATTCTATGGAGATCCTTGTGTTTCTAGGTTTCTATGGATATGTTATCTTGAATGTTTTGTACTTTTCTTGCTCTTAGCTTTACTTCCATTGTAATTGCTATTTGCTTAGATTTGGCACATGACAACTGCTCCCCATATGAAATGGTTGCAGACATATTCACCAAAGCTCTTCCCAAGATCAAACATCAAAAGTTCTTCAACATGCTAAACCTAACGAAGACACTCAAGGCACCAACCATGACCTTAAGGAGGACTGTTGGAAATTAAAATCACAATTTCCTCCTTGGTGTTTCTATTTCAAGATTCTTCCTACACATTTCTTATCATTGAATTAATCATAGATCTAGGATCAGATGCAACCTCTTTAGGTTTTATGTCTGCTCATCTGATACCTGCAGGACTCACAGTTTTCTGTTTTGCTATTCTGCATATATAGTTGTGTTTCTTAACATAGACTGCAA
This sequence comes from Diphasiastrum complanatum, assembly GCA_029204225.1. Lineage (NCBI taxonomy): Eukaryota > Viridiplantae > Streptophyta > Lycopodiopsida > Lycopodiales > Lycopodiaceae > Diphasiastrum > Diphasiastrum complanatum. The sequence continues at coordinate 38,946,331 of CM055111.1, read as the reverse complement.
CACCTACAAAACTACTCTCATTTTGTGTGCAGAAGAACACCTAGTAAAATACATGAGTTTTTGCAAAGCAGTTTGACACCTGCAACTTTACACGTGATCGAAAATAGTCGAACTACTCAAAGGATGACTACATTGACCTTCTGGCTAATCTTTATCTCCGGATTAAAGGGTAACCATTCATGTTCTTTTCTACATTTGAATGTCAAAGTATTTGAAGAACATTGAAGACCTAGCCATCTTTGATGACTTCAACCATCACTGACAAGATTGTTGTAAGTAAAGATGTGATCTTCCATGAAGATCAAAAACTCAACTTGGATTGGGTCATGATCATGATCAAGCCAACTTATGGAGGTCCTTCTATTATCAATCTTGATGCCAATCAAGATGTCGAGGGGTCGAGGCTTTGAGAAAGAGCATCTTCAAGCAATTACACCAAGAAGATCTATGAGAAAGAGAGATTTAAACCAAAGAGGCTCACATATGTGGATATAGACAAGCAAGTAGATGATTGCATCTATTATCATGCATTTTTCATCTCTCATGAGGAGCCAAGAGATGTCCAAAATGCACTCCAATCAAAGGAGTGATTTGAAGCCATGTCAAAGGAATATGAAGCCTTGATTTCCAACAATACTTGGGAGCTCGTGGATCCACCTATCAACAAGCATGTTATTGGATGCAAGTGAGTGTTTGGAGTGAAGTACAACGATGATGGATCTATCAACAAGTTTAAAGCAAGTCTATATGCCAAAGGATATGCTCAAATCCATGGTCTTGATTATGAAAACACCTTTGGACTTGTGGCCAAGATGGTCACTATAAGAATTATCATTTCTATTGCATGCTATTTCAAGTGGAGGATGTTCCAACTTCATGTTTATAATGTCTTCCTCAATGGCTACCTTGAGGCCCAGAAATCTATATGGAGCAACTCAACGGCTTTATCGAGGAAGGTGATGAATCCATAGTGCGTCTCTTATTCAAAATTCTTTATGGGCTCATCCACCAATGTAGCATTTGTCTCTAGGGACGTAATCTTTCAAGAACATATATACTATGATTTTAAACAACCATCGATAAACGATGTTGTGTCATTTCATCCTATTTTACGAAGCATGGAATCTTCAAACGATGATGTTTTTCCTATAGAACCTGCAGCTACAGCTATAGAAGCCGAGCAGCCGACAGTTCTTGTCACCAGACCAGACCAGACCAAGCTAGCACAAGCAGATATGGAAAAATTCAAGATTGCATCTTGGTCAACCAAGCGTCCGCAGATCCTCACGGGCTCAGACAGTTCCTAAGAGGTATACACCTCAATTATTCTAGACTTCATCAGAAGAACCAGAGAGCCTAGCCGAAGCAATCAACTCCAAGGATGCTGTGAAGTGGCAAGAAGCTATGGAAAGCAAGCACAACTCATTTTTTACGAACCAGACCTGGACATTGGTCGACTTCCTCACTTTCAAGAGAGTTATCGACAACAACTGGATCTTCAAGAACAAGATCAACTTTGATTGTTCCATTGCAAAATGGAAAGCACAGCTGGTGGCTAAAGAATTCACTCAAGTCCAAAGAGTGGATTATCAAGAAATTTCTAGTCTTGTCTTCAAGATGCAGTCAATCAGGACTCTGATTGCGTTAGCAGCCGCGGAAGACCTCGAAATGCACCAAATGGATGTCAAGACAACGTTTCTCAATGACAACATCAAAGAGGAGCTGCATACCTTCCAACCGGAAGGATTCGAAGTCAAAGGCCAAGAGCACAAAGTGTGCAAGCTTCACAAAGCAATCTACGGTCTGAAACAAGGCGCAAGAGCATGGTTTGATAGAATCTACTCTTATCTCATTCAGTTGAATTTTGCAAACAATTCAGCTGACTGCAATGTTTATTCCAAGCATATAGGTATCCATTCAGTTCACATAGCTCTTTACGTAGATGATGCATTCATATTGTCCAATGACACTTCTCTACTGCACACTACTAAGAGTGATCTGTCAAAAGAATTTGATATGACTGATTAAGGAGCTGTTCATTCTTTGCTAGAAATTCACATTACTAGAAATAGACTTTAGAAGAAGATCTATCTTAGCCAGCAGACATATCTAAAAGACATTTTAGAAAAATTTCATATGTTTGATTGCAAACCAATTAATATTCCAATGGATCCAAGTATAGTATTGATTAAACCTACTTGTGCTGATTTTGATAGTGAAGTACTCAACTTAGCGAAGTACCATTATCATTCACTTATAGAATCTTTGATGTATGCAATGCTGTGTACTAGACCATATCTAGTACTAGACCATACATTGTTAGCACGTTAAGTCAATTCATGTCAAATCCTAGGATCTCTCATTGGAAAGCATTAAAGAGAATGATGAGATATATTCAGAAGTTTAGATCACATTTTGTGTTATGATGAAAATGCCATCGACACACTCCTCCTACAAGGCTACTCCGACTCGGATCGGGGAGGAACAATCTCTACCAGAAAATCTACCTTCGAGTTCTGTTTTTATCTGACAGGGGGATTGATTTCGTGGAACATAAGGAAGCATAAATGAGTCGCACTTTTTTTCAACCGAGGCAAAGTACATCGCAACATGTCAAAGCTTCAAAAGAAGTTGTATGGATTAGGTTATTGCTTCACGACTTACATCACACTCAGTTCAATGCTACCACCATTATGTGTGACAACTTGAGTTGTATTTCACTGTCACTGAATCCCAGATCTCTCTCTCTCTCTCTCTCTCTCTCTCTCTCTCTCTCTCTCTCTCTCTCTCTCTCTCTCTCTCTCTCTCTCTCTCTCTCTCTCTCTCTCTCTCTTCGTGTGGCCTGCTCTCTCGCAGCCCGTCGGCACCATGCCCTCCCTCTATCTCCTATGACCTAACACCCCCTATCAACTAGACCTACTCCAACCTCCCTACATCTACATTCCCCCCCGCTGGGGCTTACGAGCACGGCCCGCGCGTGGGAGGGGTTTGGCCCCATTGCCCCCCAACGCCAGACGCGTGTCCGCAGCGGGTTGCCCGCTTTGGGGTGCGGAGATTTTTGGCGGGCATCGCCAGGTAGCGGGCCCCCGTGGTGCCGGGCCGTGGTCCCGAGCACCTAGGCACACACACACACACACACACACACACATGCAAGCAACTGGGTGGGTTTCTGTATATATTCCCTCCCAGTTAGCTTGCAGAAATGCTTATGGGATATAAACTAGCTGGTTGGACATGTGGCATTCGAGCAGCCAATTTTTTTTAGAAAAAAAAAACGTGTGGACAGGATTGCACCGGGGCCAAACCGCCATATGTGTGGCCCATGCTCGCAAGATGCGACCCCCCCCCCCCCCCCCCCTCGGCTCTCTCTCTCTCTCTCTCTCTCTCTCTCTCTCTCTCTCTCTCTCTCTCTCTATCTCTCTCTCTCTCTCTGCCAGCATGTAAAAGGCGCACCAACAGCCGTGGCCCGCGCTTGGTCCTGGCCCAATGTTTCTTTTAATATTTAATTTAATTTTGTATTGTTTTTTTTATTATCTCTAATTTTTTTATATATTACGGTCCCAACATTTTTATGGGCACAATATGGATAATAAAAGTAACCATTAAAAAAAATTTGCCCCAAATTTTTAGAATTTTCACGGCTACGAGCACTCAAATGTTTCACGAAACCCAAAGGATTATGTATTTCAATTTGTATTTTTTTTAATACCCCCCCTTCTAAGTTGTATATTACCCATTTTACTAGTTTTTTCCTTAAACTTTCGTAACTTCCTTGTTTGAGCTCGGATTTCAGTCGAGTAAAAACTAAAAGTGATCAAAACGATGAGCCTGACACTGCGAAGTTATTAAAATTTTGTAATTAACACTCTTCAATTAAGTTTCCATGTTAAATACCCCTCCTTCTAAGTTGAAATCTTTGTATATTATCACATATTTTCAAATCCTCATATCGTCTCCGTCTGAGCTCGGAATTGAATACTGTAAAAAGCAAAACTGCACTATTTTATATGACCTACAAGTTTTTGCCTTTTCAATTTCACTCATCATAGAACTCTGAGTTTTAGGTGGGTAGAGAAAAGAGCATTTCAGCTATTTATCAAATTCCATTGCATATAAACTTCAGCTTAGTATACCGTAACTTACAAGTCCTTCAATTTTCAATATGGATGTCAATTCTGATTTTGAGTACATAGATGACAGTGACTCAGAATACGAAGATCAATCCAACTATGATTTTGAATATCAGTATTATAAGCATAGCGATGGCGAATCCAATCAGTTCGGCGAATCCAATCAGTGTGAACAAGTGTCATATGGAGACTATCTAGAACATAATGAAACACACTTTGATGATTATGATGATCAACAAGTTTACCAAATTAGTCAACATAATCCGAGTGGTGGTGTTTATAACAGTGGCAGTGACAATGAGCAGCTGAATTCATGTCAATCAGAACGTCATCCTTACCAATATCCTTATATGGACCAATCTTCCCAGCCTAAGGTGGAAACGGTTTTTCACAAGTTTGATGGTATAATTGCTCATATGGATGTGAGAGTAAGGTTGGACAACTTTCACAGATATTTTTAATCACATCCAAGCAGTGACCATGACAAGATCCAATTTGCAGGAACATACCTTGATGGGTCTGCAAAAATCTGGTGGCAATATTGGATGCAGTGTGAAGAACCTAATGTTACCACTGATAAATGGCCAACATTTGTACAAAAATGCATCGAAGAATTTGAATGTACAGATGGCCAAATATGGCATTCTTCCCAGCAAACGTGTACTATTGAGATTTATTACAATAACTTCCAACATATAATGGACAAATATGGTTATTCGGTGGAGGAATTTGACACAATGCACTTTATTTTAGGCTTGAAGCTTGAGATAAGAACTTGTTTATCTATAGATATATATCATGAGACTTGGATAATGTCACTATCTGACATAAGATCTGTCATGTGCCAAATCCCATGCAAATAGCAATTACAATGAGAGTAAAGCTAGGAGCAAGAAAAGTACAAGACAATCAAGATAGCATATCCATAGAAAGCTAGAAACACAAGGATCTTCATAGAATCTCAATAGAAATGAAAGAAAGAGTACATAGCAGTGGAAATGAGCATGGATTCATGTAGATAAGGCACATGAGACCTAGCAAAGGAAATCCCCGTAGCTCATATTCACAAGGAGGAAGCAAGAAACTCTCACTTGCAAATGAGCCAAAAGATTTACAAAATGATGTCTCTTGCTTAGTTATAGACAATGCTCTTACTTAACTTAACTATCTTGAGGGATAGTTAGCTCTTGTTAAGTATTATTTAATCTACATTAGGCCCTTATTGGCCTATTATCCTTATTAGTTACTTTGAAGGACCTAAAGAAAGAACCGCCTTGTTCTTAAAGCTAATAGCTCCTTGGCCTACAAAGCTTACAATGAATATTCTGATGCATTGATAAGCACTAATGTACTAGTAGGACAAGATCTCATGTTCATACCATAGAACATGAATTGAACAAGGGTTAACGTGAAGCTGCATTTGAATACTTAACACCATTAGAGCGCACTTTGGAGATATGTCGATCGTTAAGTTTTTAGGATATCACAAGGCAGATACAAAAGTTGAAGGATCATGACAAAGCGCCTAAGGTTCAATTGGGAAAAGTTAATCTAGGAACACAAGAGAATGAAGGGTCAAATGATACCGATCCAAAAGGAACAGTCAACCTTGAGAAGCCGTTACAATCATGTCTTGGAAATCAAAATGGTAGTGATCAAGAGGAAATGCCTGGTATGGAAGATCCACTGCAGGAAACGAATTCAAGTGAATCTGATGATTCTTCATCAACATCATCAGAGGATGAACCAGAAGTGCAGTTTGACGAGGAAAAATAGTTACCAAAGATGGAAAAGCCTATTCAACAGATGAATCAGCCAACTTCATCAACAACTCTTGATTCCCCATTCAATTCATAGGAAAGGGCCAATCAACATTTATGCAATGCTATGGAATGTTTACAGAATCAGCTACATAAATGTAATTCCCAATTTGAATCAAGCAAGTAAATTCCAAATGCGAACACAATGCCAATGTCTTTCACCGTTGGATCTACCACAGACATTAGATACTGCCATGTGCTGAAGAATAAATCATAACCATTGAAAATCCTCCACGTGGTAGGTGACATCTAAAGGCGCCCGTGGGAAATTTATATCCTCCCACAGTTCACTAAAGGGACATAGTTCTCGCGTCTCCTTTCGAGCGGACTGTATTGTGTCCGTACATATCAGGGGTACGGAAAACCTCGCGATTGTACGAATCACTTTTTGTGTGTTGGGCTGTATCTCCTCCGCTGTTGTAGAAATTGGATTTCAGAGTAAGTGCTCGCAGCCCATCTTCGATTGTATGAAGCGAAATGCGAAGCGTGCCTGTGGCTGATCGGAGGCGCTGTTCTTGATAATAATTGTAAGTGGGTGTTGGCATTTCAGAGTAAAAACAGCAGAATTTTTTGTATTATTCTATGAGGGTAAATGCACATTGCAGAGCATTGATGAGCTCTGAGATATTCTGAGCTGTAGGCGTTGTTGTTGTGAATGAGATTGCGCATTGGTGGTGAAGGTATGGCTGATGTTTGTAAGTGCCTAGCTGGGCGCTCTACTTGGGGCTTGCCGTCGTTGCAAGTCGAGAATAGGTCCGGCAGTGTTGTTTTGATACGAAGAGATCCACTGAAAGTTTTTCGGAGCAATAATCTTTGCTCCCTGCGGAAGGTTTCTGAATCTGCCTCGAACCGATTGAGGGTTGTTGCGCAGCTGGTGGAGTTTAAAGCAAAAAGGTGTGTGAGCATTCCGTACAAAGACGGAGGGTTTCCTGCTGAGGATTATCTTCAAGAAGTTGAGCGTGTTGTGAAGATCACCTTTCCAGACTCTGCCAGAATACAATATCTAGGGAACTCTTCTTGGCGCTCGCGCCTGAGGCCAATTACCTTCTTCTCCGTCTCAGCAACACCTGTCTGCGATTTAAAGTAAGTCATGTCCTTGAATTTACTCACAATTAAGCTTTTTAGTAATAGATTTACAAAAAGTTATATCCTTGAACTTACCTTGCATGCAGAGTCTTCCACGAGGAGAAGACCCAGTCTCTTAAGTTGCGATCCGACAAGCTGGTGCTGGATCTTCTTGGCCTTCCAACAGACAATTTGGATTTGCAGTTTTCGCTGGAAGGTGACCTCAAAGTGTCACGGAAATCCACAATCTCAAGACAAAAGAATTTCAACGGATCCGTGTCCTTGGGCCTTAAGTGTGACCTTCCACTTCCCTTCTCTTTGATGCCAGAGACTGTGGTTATGCCGGTTGGAGACGGCGTTTTGGATCGTATTTTGGGGGCTATGGAGGGCGCCTTACTGCAGGGCATTATCAAGGACTATAACTATTGGTGCCGGATTCAAAGATCATTGAAGCAGCCCACGTCTGGTATTCTACGGTCAGCACCCACTTAGTTTTGAATAATGGGACAAAAGAGCGTCAAGGTGCCCCTTCAGACACTTTAGACTTCTGACCACCATTTCAACGAACTGGAACTTCGCATATTTTGTACACTTTTCTTTTTAAATCTGATCAAAACAATGAAAATTTCAGCGAGTGGATGGTGTGTTAAGTTTTCAGACATCACGTCCAGTGAAGCCTCGCTCAGAAAAGTTAGCAAGCTCGTGGCGTGTCCTTCATGAATTTGCTTCAGTATTAGCACACACGTCTATTGCGCATAGAGTTGGCCTGCAATACAAAACTAGGATCGAATGGCAGCTACATGTTTGGCCAATGGTCAGCTTTGGACTGTAACAACTTACTGACATTAAGTCAATTCTTTATTTTCGCAGAAAATATTTATGCACTTGAAGGAATTGGCTGGGGAGTTGCTGGCTTCTTTGGTGAAATCTTGTATGCTTTAGTCTTTTTCAAATATCAGTGGATGCCATGTAAGATATGGATATATTCAAACGTGAATATCACTATGCTATGTAATGTATGAAAAACTGTTTTTTTAAATGATTATTGATTTAAATTATGTATGTATCAGCATGATGGAAGTTAGGAGTGGAAAGTGGGGCTTATTACTCTACACGCCATTGAGATTACTTCCGACATTTGTTTGTTGCGTCCTCATCTATTTTTGCTTTCAGAAAACGTTCATACTGTGTGCTGGAGTGTTTGAACCAATCAGAGAGCAAGTAATTTCATAAAGATACATGAAGGGGGCAATTTGGTTCATGTCTCAACTTCGTAGTATATCTGTCGATCATTAAAGTGCTGGTATCTGCAACTTTAAATCTCCATCTTGGCTCCCCTGAAACTATCAATTCAAAAAAGAATTTGTATGATTTATCTCTTTCAGAAAATGAGGTGATTGTGTGTAGTAGAGCACTCCTCGCTACTTTGGCATGACAGAGTTTCCTAAGTTGATTACACTTAGTTCCTGTGGCATTCCTTACCCCTTGCTATGTTGCAGTTGAACTTGGAATTCATGATAAAAAATCCCAGGATATCAAGAAAAAACATGATTTCAGATTTAGTTTCTGTGGTAGATGTTCATATTACTTGTCCTTGTGCCAATGGACGAGGGATGGATCTGAACAAGTTCAATCTGATATTTGAGTAGAAAATGTCCTGGTTAAAGCACTCCCAGCGGCGGCGAGGCCGGAGGCACCATTATTGCTGCTTCAATTCGGTGCAACGCCGAGGCTCCTAGAGAAACATAGTGAAGCCTATTCTCACTGACATTTCAAGTCAATGTGAGCTATGAACCAGATTTGGTGGTTGATTTTAGCTGGATGGACCATATTGAAATCAATGATTTTGCTCATTTGAATATGGTGAGTGCTTACAATTAAGTATATCATTAGTTATTAAACAAAGTTGATACAGTACACAAAGTTGCATGTATATGGTATCTTAGGTCAGGACTCAGAGTATTCACCAAAAGCAGTGAACATTACTCTTGAAATATATTGGAATCTCAGTTAGTCCAGTAGAGAAGCACCAGGTGAGAGACCTTAATGTGCTGTCTTTCACTGATATTACCATGTAGTCGTTTAAAAGGAGATTGACCAGATTTAGAAGTTAAGTCATTTGGATATCTTCTTACATGCTAAACATTACTATCTGGCTGGGATCTAGTTGTTGACTTCCATATTAGATTGTTTCTGCTTTCATCTGTTCCTCCGCAACCATTAATTCGGAAACCCTTACACTTTATAACCAGAAACTGCTACTGGCCTACCCTACTGTTAGTGGGCTCTCAGGACTAGGCATCTGTTGCAAGTAGGCACAATACTGCCTATAGCAGGCCCACTGGAGTGATGAGGCTTGAAACAGTCAGAATTGTGCCTGCTTGCAATGGAAACCAAACGTTATGGTCAGCTGTTGCCGTTTATTAACAAAAAACAGTATTAACAAAAAACACAATGCTGAATATGCCATAATTTGCCTTACTATTTTTAGTAAGGCATCTTTGAATGGCATAACTTCTTGAACTTTCAAAATGAAAAGTGCAAGCGTTTCGCGAGAGAGGCATAAGTTTCTTCCCAGTTTGTTTGTCAACTGTGTTCCGGGATCTGGATTTTCTGAATTCTGATCATCCTACTGGGGGAGCTGAGGTGAAGTGATGTTGTGGAGAATGCAAGGAATGGATGGAGGTGGATCTACAAGGCTCTCTGGAGTTTCAGAAGAATGCAGCTGCTGGAGCAGCAGCAGCTGCTGCGCAACCTGGCCATCGGCTCCCTCTGTTGCCCCTCCATGGTTCAACACAGTACATCTTTCTTCATCTTCATATGATCCATCTAACTTTTACTCAGCTTTGTGAGCTGCGTTGTGTATCATCCGAATACGGAAGGCAAACTGTTTGATGTTATATCAGGAGAAGTACTACTTCACTGTTGGATATCATGAACTGGAGGGTAAGATGGTTGCTCTGAAAAAGCCATTGTTGGTGCTTGGGAGATTAAAACGCATTGATGACACTAACCGGCTCTCTCAGCTGCCTGCCATCGGAGGGTAGAACCACCTCAGATCTGTGTGCAAGAGATGGAAGAGCTTCATTTTCTCTGAGGCTTACTTTTCCCTTCAGTCCCAGCTCTCATCCCACGGGCACTGCTTCTTGCTCTGTACGCATGGCCACCTTGCCTGCGTCTACAACTGACCGACCATTTTGAAAGGCACCAGCTGACCATAACGTCAGGTAACGGGCCCTGAAGGGCTAGTTATGAGATTTTGGGGAGGGCTTGCCCTCCCGGGGTCGGCCCCCAAAATCTCATAACGGGCCCTCCAAGGGCCGTTATCTAATACATAATCAGCAAAAGGGAGAATGACACATTATTTATGCCAAAGAGGAGCTCTGTTATAGTGTATAATGCATCTGCTCTCAGCGAATGAGAGTGTGCCCTTGTAAAATGTTGTGAATAATTCTAATCTGTAGTCATCCTCGTGCCTTTAGTTGGTCAAAATATCATCATAAATTTAGGTGTGCCTTTAGTTGGTCAAAATATCATCATAAATTTAGGTGTAGGTCCTATAATGTAAGAATCACTACCAAATTGACATGACCAACCTTTTAGACTCGACCTAACCTACGTTAGGAGTGGTTTCCCATGTGGCATCTTGGCCTCACATGTGTGGGACCCACTTATGCACATAATTAACAATATACTACATGGTTAGATTTGCCAATATAGGCAAATTTTCACACATTTGTACAGAAGGAAATAATACCAAGAACAAGCATTAGCTACCACTACTAAAAGGTCAGTAACACTCAACTTCATCTCACAGAACAATAGACTATAAGAAGACTTTATGTGAAAAACATGCTACTGAGGAGCATCAGCTGACTTCTAAAATGCACGAAACTTTTTGTTCATTGCTAAAAGAGCTAGCCCAACAAAGGAAAAGGCGACGGAAAAGCACACTCACTATTTATTTATCATTCGATGATCCGATGGGTTGTAGTTTTGACTAAAAATGATACGATGTAAAAGAATGCACAAGAACAGTGGAAAGACATTTAGTGGAGGCTTTTGTGTCTACAAGAAAGAGATCTGGAAAGGTCAACCACCATCGCAACAACCATGCAATGAATTTGCTGTGAATCCAAATTAGATAGATGCGAGTCTTTATGAGTCTTTTGTATATAAGATTTGTAGATAAGCTAAAGGTGAAAGTGCAAAGGCAATGAGGTTGAACGTGAGTCTTTTTGAGTCCAAAAGACTCACATTCAACCTCATTACCAAAAAGCATCTCATAAGGTTGAATGTGACTAAAAAAGGCAATGAGGTTGAACTTAACACTCGACCTCTTACCAAAAAGCTGAATGGATCCAATTATCATTCGTGGAAATTTAGATGAAGACCTTGCTAATCGCCAACAAGTTATGGGATGTTGTTACAGGTACAGAAGTAAAACCTGAAGTCAACACAAAAGACTCAAACTGAAAATCGAAGGATGGTAAAGCTTTCGAGCTTATTATCCTCAATATATCAGATACACAGATTGGACACATAGCTGAAGCTAAAACTTCAAAAGACGTTTGGGACATCTTGAACTCACTATATGATGTGAGGGACATAACTACTAAGTTACATCTACGAAGGGAATTCTTCACATTAACTAGTTTAAGAATCTCTTGCAACAGATGGCCGCTGTCGGATCAGTCATAGACGATCGAGATGCAATTATGACATTGCTTTCAAGCTTGCCCTCTACATATGAGAACTGGGTGATGATCATATCGACACACTCAGATTTAACTCTTACTAGAGTTATCACTATGTTGTTGCAAGAAAACAATAGAAGAAGTCAAGACACTCTGTCTATTTCCTCCTCTCAGGCTCTATATGTCAACAAAGGCTCTAAGCGACAGAAGTAGAAAAGCTCCAAGAAGGCTGCAACGAATCAGAAACAGACTCAAAGTCAAGAACAATCATCAAATCCACAGTCTAAGAAAAAAATGTTTTGTAGGTATTGCAGGCGCAATAACCATGAGATCAAGGATTGCCGAATTCTTCAAGTGAAGAATGCAGCCAAGCAACCTGTCAAAACCTTCGCCATAAACCTCACATAATTCAGAATAGATTTTGAGAAATCTGACTGGATCTAATATACTTTGGCATCTCTAAATGAGGTGATCTTCTAACAATAATTGGTGGCGAGTTCAACAAAGCTCCAGGAGGTCCATCATCTCCTTTAGCCATAATTGCAAATCACTAATGACAATGAGATTGGATCTAGATTTTTTAATAAAATCTTATCTTGGATCAGATCTGTAAAACCTCTATCACTTGACAATCAAATTTCAGATTTTTTGGAAAAAGGATCTTGATCAAACGTTCGACACTTCTAAAATAAGGAATTCTCAAAATCACTATCAGATTGTAACATAATGTTTCAAAAATTTGACAATAAGTAGATCTAGTAGATCAGAACTCAAAAATAGTGTTGGCAAAGGTTGACTTGGCGAAGGTTCTTCACTGTTATTTTGAATGAAAATCACTCTATCTGATTGTTACTGACAAATCTGATAAAATTAACCATCGCCGGATTGACAGTGGGTAAATCTGGTATAGATATATCTAGGGTAGAATTGATGAAGGTTCTTTTGGACAAACAATGGAGTTTTTGCAGCTTGGCGAGGTACAAACTTTACTTTTCTTACATCTTTTAATGAACCTACTTGTGACAAAGATGCTATGCAAAAGAAAGAATGGATACATGCAAGTGATGTCACATTTTTCAATAAAGAGAGTAATTCAAGTGATTTTATGTTGAATAGAATTGAGACGCTTTATGAGGAAGATAGGCAACAATCTTATAAAAAAATGTACGTTTTTGTGATGTCATAGCATCTATCTCTTATGTTATGGTGGTGACATTTTTTTTTTCACTATGGCTAGTAAAAGAGAATATATGATGTTCTTTTGAAAGACCAAGAGGTTGGTCTTATTTTGCTTTATCAACACCAAGTGAAAATTGGCAATTTGGAGCTAAGAAAATGCATCAAGATGGAGCCCAGAGTTCAAAACATTGAGGATATGTTTTTGCATATTATTGAAGTCTTCAATAAGAGCGAAGGAACAACATGAAAGGGCTTATATGTCCTACCTTACTCATCTTATTTCATGTTTGAGCAATGTCATGTCAATGTGTGACAATTGTCAAGTTTTAACTAACTAGTTTTATTGTTCTATATCATTTTGATCTTGAAGACAGACTCGTGTTCTTTGCTGGTTTCGTTGTTAAGAAACATCATTATGGCACTTATTTCCTAATGGTTTCCAAAGGTTGGAGATTTCTTATTGCAAGATGGCAATGAAAGTTCATTCATGGAGTTTCACGTTGCAAGTGAAGCATAATATGGAAGAAGCAAGCATGCACTCATTTATATGTTTGATTTCACACATGTTTGCTACTATTTTATAGAGATATCATAGGCGGAACCATGGAAAAATCCATTCATTATGGTTCTATGTATTTCTTCATATAGTTTTTTCATCTTATTATGTAAAATTGGTATAAGTAATAGTGAAGCATTCAACTTGGACACTATTCTTTTTTCATTCATCATATAAGATCTTAGAAGAAAAGTACAATCTTAAGAAAGAGTTAATTCTTAAGATAGAGCAAAGTTATATTGTAAAAATAACAAGCATAGTTGAAGAGACAGTGTGAAAAATTGTCAATTGAATTGCTTGTCTATTTTTTGTCAAATGGAAGCCAAACTTGTATATATAATACATTAGACTTTCACATGTGTAGGTGATTAGTATAATATCATTTAGTGTTTTAAGACAAATATTAGCAATGACAAAACTGTATCCCACAAAATAGCATTTATTTGATGTAATTTGACCATATGGATCAAAATTAATAATGTAGAATTCAAATTCGCTATTTGATTCTAGAGAGAGAAAAAGGAGTTATCTCTAATGCTTATAAATAGGCTAAAATGCATGGAGGTTGAGTAGTTCATTGTTGGTTTAGAGATCATTTTATAAAATATCTTAATTTTGCTCTTTATCTTTGCATTTGTTGTGAAGCTTGTTAGAGTAAGGATGCTATTGACGAATGTTATAATGATGATTTAGCTATTGTAAGTCCTACTAGCAGTAGATTAAGGTCCAGATTTGTAAGTGTTTCAAGTTCTATTTATATCTATTCAATCTTGTATGGTATTTGTTTGATTATGTAGCAAATTTATGAGTTATGTGTCTAACATTTGGATAGTAGAAACTAGTGCAATCATTCAAGACCTAGATCTTATGCTTGGATCAGGTTTGGATTTAGTTTTTTCACAAGAAAATTATCATTTGTTTCACATATTGTCTCTTTATGCTTAATTGGCATTAATATATTTGACTGTACTCATGACTATACTCATGACACTAAGCAATAGCAATGACGAGAAAAAAATAATAATGAATAAAGACTAACAAAACAACAAGGAAACTAAAACTCCTTACACGGTTTTAAGATTGCTTTCTTATTTCGAAAAGATAAAGCAACCTATTTTGTTCAAATATGCTCAAAATGCTAAAATATGGTCGAATCAATATTGTTACTAAGTCACCTAACTGAAAATTTCATGGCATAAAATTTAGCACTTGTGACATTATCTAACGCACAGCAATATTGCAAAAAACTTGCTATTGTAGGTCTGTTTTGCCCAACAAATGAGCCTTAATCGTAGTCTTCTAGCAGCCTCATTTCATAAGCGACCTTGATATTTGGGTTATGGCTTGATGCATATTGAGTTCACCTTTAGTAATTGAATTTGGATTCATGTAAAAGTCAATGCTATATCACAAATTTTAATAAATATTCTTTTCGTTGTGATCTACTAAGAATCATGCATTTGATTCTTTTCACATGGTTAAGTGGCCAAAACTCTCCATTAGACTTTTCACAGTTTTCAGAAACACCACATTTTGCAACAAGTGGAAATCTCCAACAAGCCTTGAACCCTAGGCCTAAAGGGTGAAACCCAGCCTTCTTATCCTTTGAAGCTAATGAAAATTGAATATGTATGTATTCAAAAAGGTTAATACAATTAAAAGGAAGAAAATAATACCACTAAAAAGCTTCAAGCCAAAGATGTGACATGCAAGAAGGTACACTTCCAAAGTTTGTATCAATCTTTTATAGACCTAAAGAAGGCATTTTTACAAACAACAAAGAAGCAGATATGATATTCAGGTGTCTTGATGTGTGTTAGCTCAAATATTACGTGAATGGACAGTTGAGATTGAGTTAGGGGACCTCCATAACCTAATATGTGATAATCATACCTGATTTGAAAATAGGAATCTAATTGGTTGTGAATTTCAGCTCTAAAAATACAGACATGGATGGAATCTTGAAAAATACATAGCCTAGATGAATGGACTCCTGAAAATGCAGCTGCAGCCATCATGGCTGGAACCTAAAAATTGTGCCACATTATTTTAAGGTAAGATTTTCACAACACATTAAGGTTGATAATGTGTGTTTATCCGCATGTTGTGGGCAATAATGGCTCATCCTCTCGTCAAGCAGGAAATGTTTGTAGTTGACATCACAAAGATAAAAAAGAGTATAGTACAATGAACTTCCTCTATAATAATATGCTCCAGCCCGTTGCTCATAGTATCATGCTAGGCAGTATGAGTAACTGAAAATCTATCCCAAACAAAATATAGTTAACCTCAAATATCTAGTAAACAATTTCAAGCTTAACTCATCTGATAGACAGGCGAAAGGAAATATTGTTCATGAGTCAAAAACTGCAATCAGCAATTTGGCACTGCTCAGATGAACATGCACTTGTCTGAAAAGACCACTGGTTCAACAAGCTTAAGCATCGTATCTGTAGCAATCTAAGGATAGAAAAGATGTATGATTGATCGAAGAAGAAACAAGAAAAAGGCATTATAACAGTCAAAAGCTTAAGCAGGCTGTATTTTATTATTTTACAAGTAAAGAGAAATATAAGCTATAAAAGCTTTACGACATTCAAGAGTTGACGCAAAAGAGCATGATGTTCAAAAATATCTGTTACCATTGCCTAATGTATGTCAACCTCAAGAGAACCAAATGGCTTAACAAACTAAAAAGAAGAACAAGAAGCTACTGATTATCTAAAACTTGCATGTATGCACATATCAAAGCCAAAAAGTGTTTATAGCATATAAGGGAGAAAAAAGAAAAAAGAAAAAAGCAGTCTACATAAAGAGAAAAAGATGAAAGACATCGAAAAACATGAAAGACAGAGAAACTACAAGTTCACACAAAGGAAATTATTGCTTGCCTGGTGGAATATCAATATCTAACAAGTGAAACTGAATGGACCAAAAGTGCATAGAATTGTATGAATAAGTATAAAATGTAATAATTCCATAAACTAGCCAACACTTGATGAACTTGAAAGGAAAAACAGAACTTGTAGCTTCCAAATTATGAAATAAAAAACATGAGACAAGGCTATCTTGGGGAATGTCAAAAGCAAAATAAATCAGATAATAATTATAGCTCCAGAGACAAGAAATTGACCAGGTCTAGTACAATGATTATAACTGAACCATATGATAAAAGAGGACCCCCATAGGCGATTCTTTATTGAGGAAGCACCTTTCTTACTGCCTCTCAAAAGAACTTGTATGCTTAACACTAGATGGTCAGGTAGCTTGGCTCATGCAAGTGCTTGCAATGATGTTTGTGCTTGGACCATACACTGTGCGACATCGGTCCTCAAAAGAGCTCACAAGCTGAGCTACAACTTCATCAAAAAACAAATTTGCCACCTGCAAAGTTTACAACTGCTTTAAACTTAGGCTGATACTTGACTTCGCACATACCACGACATTTACTGCCACTAGCTGAATTCATACATGCATCATTGTTGTGACACTGAACTACAAAGCTCATCATTTGGATGCAGATGAACATTATTTAGAACTTCTTTGGACTCCAACGAACTTCTCTGTCAGCAAACTTACAGCTGGAAAAGACCTGACACATGGGTATATGACGTCATAAATGGGTACTTACAGTGCCACAAAGCTTAAACTATTGAAAGCCAAGTCCTGTCGCAATGCCATCATCTGGCACACATACTTCCCCATCTCTAACCAAAGGTCCCTTTCAGAAGGAAACTAATTTACTACAGTTTTACCCTTCTCAGAAGACCGAGCATCTTACAACTCAGTTGTATCGTGATTGTGCATGACACCTGTCTCTATTTCCTACCATATACAAACGAAAGGTAAAAGTCTATAGAAATCTCTATTAAGAAAAGTTGAAACTTCACCTCTCCGACAAAGAGCATCAACAACAGGTTAGTAGCACCCTTAATGTATTGAATCTCATAGTCGAATGATCAACACACATGACAAATTTGCTACCATATCGCCGGTGTCTCCGGGTCTCAAGTGAATAAATAATAGCAAAAGGTTCCTTCTCCTTGATTGTATATCTTGTCTAAGGATCAGTCAATTTTTTACTCTCAAAAACCACTAGTTTACCTTCTTGTAAAAGACTCCTCCAATAGCGATATCAGTTGCATCAATCCGACTGATTTAACTTTTATCTAAATCCGTAAATACCAAAACAAGAGACAAAACAATCATATCCTTGAGAAGCTGTAAGCTAAAGAATCGTGTGAATTCTTTACGCATAAACTACTGTATCTTGGGAATAAGGTCACTTCAGAGTGAATGAAGATTGATTATGACAAGATCAGAACAATAGTTGAATGGCTGGTTCCAGCAACTATTTGAATTTGAAATCTCGGGTTTACAATTTTTTTCAAGAAATTGATTAGTAGGTATGTTAAGGTCGTAGCTCCCCTCAGTAGTCTTTTGAAAGGGGTGAAAAGTAAAACGGGAAAGCCTAGTTCGTCTATTGTATGGAACAAGCAGATGTATTTAAGCTTTAAAGTTCTCAAGGACACCCAAGGGCTACTTTTAGCATGTAATGTATAGAAGTGGTGTCTTGCTAATTCTAGTTCTAGAACCCACGTGGGTCCTCAACCTACTTGTTATTATTTGCCTAATTAGCACAAGTGCTGTGTACTATGTACATAAATGTTTTACCCCCATGTCTTATGCACAACTTACAAGTTACAAGTATACAAGCCTTAAGGGGCAAAATAAGCATTTATTTCAACATCCCCCTCCCTCTCAATGGCTATTTTGTTCATACCAACACCTAGCATGCTACGAAACTTTCCGCTTTGCATCTTCTCTCGTAAGAAGTGTTGGTCCACCTCAATATGCTTCGACGAGCTGCATGTTGAACCTGTTCAAGACTTCACATGCATAGTTAGCTTGGGGGAATAAAAACACAGTTTTGCTTTTTCCAAACCTCCAAACCAAGACAATAGTGGATTAGACCCAAATCCTTCATCTCGAACTCATTTGATAAATGAGCCTTCACCTTTTCAATAAGCTGCTCATTGTTACCCGTGATGACCAGGTCATCCACATAGAGAACTATCAAAACAATGTTCCCATCTTCCTCCACGAACAGGTTGCAATCCGACTGACTCTTTATGAATTGCTCCTTGGCAAAATAGTCGTCAATACAACTATACCAAGCCCTAATCTCTCCAAGAGGGAAGATTTCCAGGAGCATGCCTTTGCTTCTAAGAAGAAGCAAAATCCAGCCAAGGACAAGAAGAAAGGAAAAGGCAAGAACAGTATACTTATACCCTGCAAGGCCCATGCACCACTGGTAGTGCACTGTGACACCTCACTAGACACCTTTGCAGCCTATCTGGGCCACGTCATCCAATTCCCTAATGACTCACTGATAGACCCATACCAACTCCACCACCATGTATTTAGGCCTACAACCATTAATTATAACCATGTACACATAAGGGCCCCAATTCCCTTATAGTCACAATTAACTTACGGGTTGTTGGTCTACCGGTCCCTAGCGTGGACATGCTACCCGAGACCAGTCATGGGCATGACACACATCCATATATTGGGGAGCCTCAGGATGATCATATGAGTGATCAAGAGGAAGAATCCGAGGAGGCCAGGAAGCGGAAGGAAAGAGGCAAAGCTGTTGAGTCCTATTCACCGTCTTCATCAACATTTGCAAGGAAGAAGTTTTCCAAGTGGTATTGGCAAACTGTGCAGGATGGTTTGATATTGGACGAGGGGGAGAGCAGCAATCCAGGGGCAAGGAGGTCTCAAAAGCAAGCCCAGCAGCATGGACACCAGGAGACAAATTATGCACTTATGACTACTATTTTGGATTCACAAGATCCGCATACACTCTCCTCATCTCCTCCTGTAACAAGAGACCATAGACCTCTCCAAAAGTAGGGATCTTCTCCCTCACAGATATCATCATCACAAAGTTCTGACAAGCATAAACTATTGGCACCAAGTCTTTGTCAGCAATAGACTCTCCAAGCACAGAAAGCTAATATCTAAGATCCTAATCTTAGTAAGATGATCAATAACTGTCTCCCTTGTCTCCATTCTGAGAGTATACAGCTTGTTCTTCAAGTAGAGAAACCTAGTTGTACTTGATGTCTCGTACAAAAATGCACAAAGAATGTCCCATGCATCTACAGGCCCTTTGGTTGACCTGATTAGAGGAATCACATTCTCCCTCACTGACATGTTGATGATCCTGTGTGCCTTTTCCCCTCTCTTGATATAGTCCTTGAGTTCAAGTTCAGATGTTGGAACAGGCTCCTCACCTGTCACAAGCTTCCAACATTCTTTGTCTTCAAGAATGTCCTTGATCTTGAATTTCCAAATGCTAAAATTAGTGCCATCATGCCGGCTGGCTTCACTCAGCATGCTCTTTGCAAGACTAGACATAAACACAAAAGGTAAACTTGTGGTTTTCACCCAACTAGGGTATGCAGCCACTTGCTCAGTAACCCTCAGCTTCTGAATTTGAAACTATCCCCCTGTATGGCTGTCCTAGCCCTTGTCCAAGATCCACTTAGAACTTTCACTGAAGTCCCCACTATAGAAAGTGCCCTCCTACAGCCCTGGCTGTCCAAAAAGACTCAAAAATTTTCTCCCAAATTAGATAGTTTTTGGATCACGGTACTCCCCTTGCCAATAGTACTCCAACCATGCAGATAGCATAGAGATCAGATGCCCCTACAGAAAGTGCGCCCTCCTCAAAGATAAGCTGCTCTCCAGGAATGGCAGGAATCTGATCAAGAACAGGTCCAAGCTTTCACCACACCACAGGTAACATAACTTGCTTTGATACCATGACAAAATCCAAGGCCTAGCTATGGAGTATCATAACAACATAGTAAGCACACTATGAAAGCTTGAAAAAATCAGCTATGGAGTAGAAGACAAAAGCAAGAGAGAGAGGACTTCAAAGCTCACACAACTTGAATGAATATTCAAAGAGTAGAAGGGCGTGGAAACCCCTCCAAACTAAGGGCTACTTTTAGCATGTAATGTATAGAGGTGGTGTCTTGCTAATTCTAGCTCTAGAACCCACAT
This sequence comes from Diphasiastrum complanatum, assembly GCA_029204225.1. Classification (NCBI taxonomy): domain Eukaryota; kingdom Viridiplantae; phylum Streptophyta; class Lycopodiopsida; order Lycopodiales; family Lycopodiaceae; genus Diphasiastrum; species Diphasiastrum complanatum. The sequence continues at coordinate 38,925,807 of CM055111.1, read as the reverse complement.
GGGTCCTCAACCTACTCGTCATTATTTGCCTAATTAGCACAAGTGGGGTGTACTATATGTACATAAATGTTTTACCCCCATGTCTTATGCACAACTTACAAGTTACAAGTATACAAGCCCTAAGGGGCAAAATAGGCATTTATTTCAACACCCAGTGCCTGTGCATCCCCAGAATATTTTGAATATCCCATGAATTGATATTTCTCTCCATGCATGTGACCGTCAAACACGAAAATGCCATGAATATGCTTTGATACCACTGTACAGGTCGCCAAGTGTACATCCTAAAGATCCTGTTGCATGCACCAAAAGGAGTACTGTGGAGCCAAACCACCCAACCAACTAGAAGTTGAGAGTCAAACTTGAATCAGCTTCACCCTCGAGCCACAGTGACTGAAAATAAGAGAAGAGAAGTTTCTGGCACTTGGAAACCGAAATCTGGAAGCGGAGGAGGGTGAGTTCCTACCAGATATATAGACCCCTAGATTATTAATTAAATTTCTAACCTAGTTCAAAATAACTAGGCGTAACTAATAAACTCGTACGCTGGAGTACCGAATATCCACATCAAGGATGATCCCGAATCCTCTAAACCAGACATGGACGTAACACTCTCCATCCAAAAAATGTCCTCTTCCTCCTAAGATTCAGGTTGCCAAGATAAGCTACTGCTACTTGGTCCTCCATTTTATTTTGAGCTTGCAACTCCAATAATATTTGTTGCATTGGCTGAAGTAATTGTTTGTAATTCGAACGATTTCCTTGACCCTGAGTGTCGTCTATGATGTTTATTTGTCGCATTGGTAACAATAGCAAAAAAACAAAACATAGGCCAAAAAAACTAGCAAATTCTAAAACTGCACAAAAATCCCTTCAAAAGTCGATACACCCTCAATGACCACCCTATATCTAGAAAATTTATTGTACAAAATCCATCTACTATCGAAAAAAAAGTAAAATGGCACTAAATTCAGTATAAACGGTGTCCAATTTAGCCAAGATCGATTATTTTATTATATCTAAATTTTTTTTCTGAAAAATCTTGTAAAAAAGCACTAGAAACTGCTTTTCACTGTCATTTGCCCAATATGGGTTGAATTCCCATTCATGACGGCTCTACTAAAAGCACATACAATGTTTGAAACTGACAGGAATCACAGTACGACCTATCAACGTTTTTGAAGCCCACAGTTAAAAAAACATTACTCAAGACATGATTTTTTGTCAAAATTTCACCAAATCAAGCATCATAACCTCTGACCATTAGCTAATCGCTGTAGCTCCCAACAATGTGACATCCAAAAGCTGCTTCCCAGAGGATATATGCCAGGGATATCAAAAAATGATTAAAACCATGTGTTATCATGTCATAAATCGTTGCATTCATACTGCGCCCAAATGGACCGGCATGGGTTCTAACACTACCCAGGGTCAGATTCGCCCTAGAATCAGCAATCTGCAGCAAAACATTTGAAGCAATACGATGGAGAATTGCTCCCATACGATCAATTTTCCAGAACCGTCCGTTTTTGTTCATAGAACAAGCAAAACTAAAAGTTCTATAATATAGCTCCAATCTTGTAAAATCTGTCACCATTCGTCCTTTGATAGAACCTGAATACATTCTAGAATAGTACATGGTGTCTTCATTCGCTTGTATGACAAAAACAAGACATTTAGTACACTAAAAATTTCGAAGATACACAAAACTTACTTGTAGCCTAACAAGCAACCATCCTATCACTATTATGAAAAGATCCATCAATCAGCCTTGTTCTCACATGGTAGCTAAATCACACATTTACCTTCCAATATCTATACAAAGAAAATATAGCAATCACTCATGTGTGATGACAGCTAACGAGATGCCTATACTTGCGCAAAAAGTGACTAGTAATATTATTGAATTTCATACTCTCTAGATTTATCCAATGGTCAAGTAATGTTACACCAACACTAATACATAATATTTCACCTACATGGGACAACAACAAAGATGCAAAGGACAAAGCTTTCACATACCCTGCGATACAAAGGAGAGCGGAACTGAAAATCCACTACAACATGAAGCTTGCAAGAGCCAGGGACTGGTCCAGGATGAAATTCCCATATGTTATTCAGGAAATCAAACAGCTTGCTTTGTGAGACAGAAGTCTGCAAGTTTATGCAACATAAAAATTATAAGACAACTACCTGAAAAAGTATAGATCGCATCACCTACAATAAACAACACGATGTGAGACTAAGATGATTCAAATGCATGCTTCACCTCAAACCAGGTTACAGACTTGAATTTGACTCGAATTTTAAAAAGTTCTCAGTAACTTCTTGGTGGCATGAGAATGTGAATCGTCAAAGTTCCTGCTTCAGAACCTGAGGTCAAAGACTATATACGAGGGGCATGAGGGCCCACAGAATCATCAATCTCTCTGTGAAGGAAAATCTCACATGAGGCAAGAGGAAATTTCCAAATCCATGTTTGAGACTGCCAACACAGCCAGGGTTCTTCGCTATAAAACAAGCTTCATTCTTTCGAGATTCAATCACTGATCATCTCACAAAGATCCAGGATCTTAAATATCAGCTTGCAGTTGTTGGAGAGCGTGTTTCTGACAGGAATTTGGTGCCATTGGTTTTGAACACTTTGTCTGTGCTTTTCAAAATATGTGATGATGATTTCTACTAGGGATATAATCACTATATGTGAAAATTTGTATGATCTCTTGAAACAGAAGGAGATGAGAAGGGTGAAACTCTCTCAGAGGAGGATTTTCAGGAGCAAGCCTCTTTCTAAGAACCAAAGGGATCATCCCAAGACCTACAGAAAAGCATGGAAAATTCGCAAGTGTTAGAAGAACAGAGTCCAGACCTCAATTCCTCTTCTACACCACATAAGAAAGGGAATTGCAAGTATTGCAAAAAAAGTATGGTGATATTACTTTTGAGCATAGGAAGAAGTAAGTTGATCGTGGAAAAGGATTCAAGACGCAATCTGGGAACTATGTTCATGGAGTTGCGAAGGAGGAGCAAGATGCAATAAAGCAAATTGAGCTTCTCTCTGCTGCATTGGCTACATAAACTGATGGAAATATTTGATTGGAAAGAACAATAAATTCTAATCTACTAATATTGATAGGTAGAATTCTGCCTAAACAGTATGTTGTAAAATTTTTGCAAATTTAGTGCTGTACAGATCTATAGGTAAATGATGACCTGAAAGTCAGGGATGATTGAGGTGTCTTAGACAGCCGTAATATCTCTAACAATCAGTTTGATCTGTTTATCTTAGTAACAACCACATGCATTCAATGTACAGATTAAAAGACAAGCAAACATGGTTCACAAAAGGAATCGTGCTAACTATCTGAACTATGAATGTGGAAGAGATAATGATTAGCTGAAAAACCCTTAAGAATCACAAGATAGTGTGTTCTTGAATTGAATTCTTGATCTCACTATTTTGGAGTGTACATACATTGTAAAAAAAGCACAAATAAAATGCACAATACCATTTTCTAATACGGAAGAAACTTTTCTTGCTTCTTGCATTCATAATAATGAACAATCTTTTGCTCTATATTTATGTAAATCCTTGAACTACAGATTAGATGTAGTTACTGATGAACTTCTAGGTCTATCTATGAACTGTCTTAACCTCGATAACAGACACACAACATGAAAGCTTGAAAGAAAGTAGCTATGAAAGCATGTAAAACCATGGAAATTTTAAACACCTCAAGAAAGAAAAAGTAGGAACACAAAAAACTTAATGTGTGTGTGTGTGTGTGTGTGTGTGTGTGAGAGAGAGAGAGAGAGAGAGAGAGAGAGAGAGAGAGAGAGAGAGAGAGAGAGAGAGAAAGAGAGAAAGAAAGAGAGAAAAGAAAGAAAGCTTTATTGATTTCTTTTCCATGCCAAAAGGCATATAAGACTAAAGAGGTACATGTCAAGTGTATGGTAACCATGGGAGCGTATAAAAGGTCTCCAAACCATAATAAAGAAAACATCTAATACAAACTAAAAACTAAAATAGACGTGTGTGCATAATAATCATATGCAGCTGTGTCAAGATGACAAGACTGTGCTGCTACTGCCGCTGCTGTAGAAAGACGTAATGCGAGCCACAACATGAGAAAGCACTGGAGCCTGCCGGCAGCGTCTGTGAGCATGAGCATGCCTAGTAGTAGTACGCCTCTGCATAGGATGTTTGGTGATCCTAATAGTAACGTGATGGTGAGAAGTACACTGTCTCTGATCTCTATGAGCATGTGAGCGGCTATCATCCTCGTCGTCGTCATAATCCTCATCCTCAGGATCTAAAGCATGTAATCTTCGTCTAGTAAAGAATGAAGTAATCAATGGCTGTGAGGTAAAAGGCTGGGGTGTCACATATAAATCTCTCCGTAATATGAACATCTCATGTGCCATCAGAGCAACACATCGTGGGTCCTCATAGGCTACGAGAGAGCTCGAGTGCTGGGGAGCAGGATGAGGTGGCAGCAGCGAGGGGGGGGGAGGAGGAGGTGGCAGCGAGGGGGGGGGAGTGGGGTAGGGGAGCGAGGGGGTAGGGGGATCTTGCGAGCAGCAGCCCCCCGGGAGAGAGGGGGCGCCATATCGTGAAAACGAATACTTCAAAAGGTCAAAAAGAATGTGATTATTCTTTTAGAACTTATCCAACGCAATAATTGAGGAAGTGGATTTGCCTTCAGTTGATTGACTTTGGACGTCGATGGAGTAGGAGTAGAAGAAGATGGAGTCAGCGAGCAGTAGGCATCATCAGCGTAGTAGCCCAGCGATGGAAGCAAGGGCACTGAGAGAGAGAGAGAGAGAGAGAGAGAGAGAGAGAGAGAGAGAGAGAGAGAGAGAGAGAGAGAGAGAGAGAGAGAAAGCTTTATTAATGTCTTTTCCATGCCAAAAGGCATATAAGACTAAGGAAATACATGTCAAGTATGTGGTAACCGTGGAGCGTATAAACGCCTCCAAAAATTGCAATAAAGAAAAAAAAGGAAACATCTAGTACAAGTTAAGATAACTACATAAATGATAATGTCTGTGCATGGTAGTCAAATGTGTCCACGTCAAGATGCCAGGTCTGTACTGGCACTGTAGAAGGATGTAATGAGAGCTGTAGCATGAGGAAGTGCAGGAGCCCGTTGACGTCGCCTATGAACAGGAGCATGTATAGTGTGTCTCTGTGTAAGAGGTCTAGTAGGGCGTGTAACTCTTGTGACCGCCTGAGGCTGGGTGATGCGTCGTCTTTGCATCCTAGGTCTGGGAATGTCATCGCAATCGCTGTCAGTCATGTCTACATCAGGACGTGATCTTCGGCGAGAAGAGAAGGATGTAATCTGAGACTGTGTCTGGATAGGTGTGCTGAGCTGTCCGACATAGGTCCTGACGCAGGAGGGACATCTCACGTATCATAAGTGCCACACATATAGGGTCCTCATATGAGATGAGGGACCGTAATGTAACTGGTGTCTGACGAAAAAGGCAATGATATCGCCCTCTGATCTCGTAGTAAACTGGACATGTGAAAAGGAAATGCTCCTCTGTCTCAACCATAGATAATGAACATAACTGACAAAACCGCTCCTCACGTGGGGTACCCTGGAAGCGTCCAGTCTCAATCGCCAACTGGTGTGAGGACACTCGGAACTGGCCCAAAATAAATCGGAGCCCATGAGATAGTCCTGAGGTGAGATAGTGTGGCAAAACTGGAAATCCAACTGTGTCTAGCTCCAGAAAGTGTGTCCTATAATAGTCGGGTTTGACCCCGAGCTGTCCCTGCCATGTCCGGCTCAGGTATGCTCTATAGAGAAAGCGTCTGATATCAGAGCACTTTCTTTGGCTGGAGGCTGGTGCATATTTCAGATCTGATTTTTCTCCAAGAGGGGGCTCATCTGTAGCTTACATTTTCAGCCTACGGATCAGCTTTTTTGCAGGATTTCGCCATCTATTGGAGGTGGATCAGCGCCCATTTTCAGCAGGTTTTTGGCTATTCTCAGCAGGGTTTTTGTCGCCGTTTGGAGGACTAGTGCCCATTTTCAGCCAGCCAGTGCCCATTTTTCAGCCAGTCTATTGCCTATTTCCAGCAATTTCTAGCGTCCATTTCCAGCCACTAAATTGCCTATTTCGAACTTCTATTTTCAGCAATTTTCAATGCCCATTTCAGCAAATTTCCAGCGCCCTTAGTTTGATTCCTTGCAGTTTCATGGCCCTGGCAAGGCCCCCATGACACCTACCTTTGGAGCTCCTTCACTGCATACTCCTATTGGTAGTCCTTTTAGTATTCCTACTCTTTCTGCTACTCCACCTCTTGAGTTTTTCCCAGTTTCCCAGCAGTTATATCTCTAGTCGGATTCATGCTTCACCTGCTCTTTTATGTGTTCAGAGTACTTCAAATGCTACTTCTGCTACACCAGCTCTGGCTCCTATACCTCAGGTGATTTCTGATTTATACGCCAGTATGGTCATGTCTTTTCGGAACCTAAATCTTTGCCACCATTACGTGATGTCAACCACCATATTGATTTATGTCCTGGTTCTCCTCCCTCTCGGTCCCCCTTACCATATGTCTAAAGTTGAACGCGATGAGGTCCAACTCCAAATTTCGACACTTTTATGTCAGGGCCTCATTGTTCCTAACCATAGTCCTTTTGGTGCCCTTGTTCTTCTTGTTAACAAAAAATAAACGCCTTTGTATTGACTATTGAGCCTTGAACAAGTTGACTATCTGGAACCAGTATCCCATACCTCACATGGATGACCTTTTTGATCAGCTTGGTACTTCCAAGATCTTTTCTAAGATAAACCTTCGTTCCGGATACCACCAGATTAGGATGCACCCTGCTGTTCGTACTCACCTTGGTCTTTATGAGTTTCGTGTACTTCCTTTTGGTGTAACAAATGGTCCACCCATGTATCAAAATGTCATGCGTCCGCTTCTTGGCCGATGATATTCTCATTTTTAGTGCTTCTCTGTCCGAGCATATTTCCCATTTGTCCTCTGTTTTTAAGTTACTTGTTCACCATTAGCTGTTTGCTAAGTTGCCTAAATGTTCTTTTGCTGTTTTTGAGATTAAATTTTTGGGTTTTCTTATTTGTGATGGCCATGTTCGCCTTGACCCTCGTAAGGTCCAAGCAATCCAGAATTGGCCCGTGCCTACTGATGTTCATCATGTTTGTAGGTTTCTCGGTTTAGCCACTCATCTTCGTTGTCCTGTTCCACATTTTGCCACTATGGCTGCTCCTCTTCATGCGCTCTTGAAGAAATCCCATTCTTTTTTATGGACTCCTGATTGTCAAACAACCTTTGATAACCTTTGTCATGTTGTTCTTGATGTTGATGTTATGTGTTTACCTCAGTTTGATCAGAAGTTCATTGTCAAGACTGATGCTAGTTCTGTTGGTTTAGGCGTGCTTACTTCGTCAATCCCAGTGTGTTATTGCATATGAGTCTCGACATCTTCTCTCTTATGAGCAACGTTACTTTGTACATGAGAAAGAGCTCCTAGCTATCATATATGCTCTTAATAAGTGGCGTCATTATCTTTATCACATTTCTTTTGACATAGTTACTGATCATCAGTCTCTCCAATATCTTTTTACACAGCGTGATCTTAGTGATTGTTGGTTGCAGTTTTTACAGTCTTTTCACTTTGGCGATTCTATACCGCCCTGGTCGGTCAAATACTGCTGCTGACGCTTTGTCCCATCTTCCTGCTTTCTTACACAGTCTTGTCGCTACTATCCCCTCATGGTTTGATGATTTACCATCTGCTTATCTGTCATGTCCTAATTTTGTGATGTTTATAGTTCGTCTCCACTTCCTTCCTCTCGTCCACATCGAAATAGGCACGTTTCATTCCGGTCCGTAGCACTATTACAGCAGAGCAGTGTGCACGTCTATTTCTATCAGAGATCTTTTGGCTGCATGGATTTCCCCACACTATACTATCTTTTGGATGTTCAGCTTTTCATGGGTTCCGCTTATCATTCTGTTGCCGATGGACAGTCTGAGGTCCTTAATCGAAACCTTAAGAATTATCTCCGCCATTTTGTTACTCCTTCAGGGAAGGATTGGGATCAACATTTATGTTTAGTAGAGTATAGCTATAATAGCTATGTCAGTACCAATACTGTGTCTCTCCCTTTTTACTAGCTCATGGTTATGCTCATGGTTATGCACCTACTTTGTCTGGGGTTCCTTTTCTGCCGGATGATACGTCTGTTACAATTTCTTTATTTCTTTCAGGTGCCCGTGAGCTTATTACTAGAGCTAGTATGCATCTACAACAGGTCCAGTAGCATTACCAAACTTCTGTTGATCGCCATCGCCGCCATGTTCAGTTTCAGGTTGGTGATATGGTTTATCTGCGCCTACGCTTTGCACGTCATCATGTTGGGTCTTACTGTATATTGGATCACCTCAACCCAGTGACATATTGTTTATAGCTCCCACCTTCTACACGTGCCTGTGATATCTTCCATGTTAGTTTGTTACGTGCTGCTATTGAGGATGATGCTCCTCGTGATGCTAAGTTTCTTGATGATCCCGAGCTATTTCCTTTATTACCAGCTGCTATACTCCAGGTTCATCTTCAGCATAGTCGACGCCAACAACAGCTTCAGTTTTTAGTTCAATGGGATGCTCGTCTTATTAAAGAGGCCACATGGGAGCCCAAGGCTCACAAGCGGCCCTCGTAGTCGCCCTGTACTCAGCTTTTGTGGAAGACAATCTTGTCCCCTAACCAATCCACATCTGAATAACCTTCCAACTGAAGGTTCCCATCATCTATATAACTGATGCCATAAGACGAAGTTCCTTTGACATATCTTAGAATCCGCTTGGCTGATTTCCAATGTGCCTCTGTTGGTTTACTCATATATTGGCTTGCAATGTCGACTGCATGTGAAATGTTAGGTCTGGTATTCATGAGATAAATCAAATTGCCCACCAATTGACAATATAACGTATCATCCACAAAAGGTGTCCCATCAACCATGGATGGCTTACTACTTGTATCACTGGAAGTAGCTAGGGGCTTGCAATCCTGCATGTTGAATCTTTGAAGAAGTTCATTTGCATACCTTGTCTGGGATATAAAAAGAATATAACATTTCCTCCAAATTTCCAATCCTAGAGTATCTATGTAGAGGATTGATCCTCAAGGAGGCCCACACCCTTCTCTCTCTCTCTCTCTCTCTCTCTCTCTCTCTCTCTCTCTCTCTCTCTCTCTCTCTCTCTCTCTCTCTCTCTCATTGTTTAGTTTTTTGTGTCTACTTTTGCTTTCTTGAGGTGCTTAAGATTTTCATGGTTTTACATGCTTCCATAGCTAATTTCTTTCAAGCTTTCCAATTGTGTCCGTTATTGATGTTAAGTCCTACTAAGTTGCATCGGAACGGCGTTCCAGAGGCATAGAGTTCCAGAACGAGCGTTCCGGAACGTCGGAACCGAAAAAAAAAAACTTTTAAAACTTAAAACTTCCTACAACATTTACATACATGGTATTCTTATGCCTGGTTCCCTCTTACAACTATGGTGCTGCTCTGTGAACTATGTTCATAAAAGAAACAGATTAATCATTAAAATTTAGACCATGGATTCTAAATATTTCTGATTTTGTTGGCAACGTCATCATTTGCTAGAAGAGATGTATTAAGGGGGCAAATTACCTCCTAACGACTTGATCCAGTGGGATTTACAATTGTCCGTTGTAATAACATCCACACACACAGAATTAAAACCATAACACCATACCTAAAGAAACAGCTACCAATGGGTCATAACACCAATACCAGTATATTGGCATACACATGGAACAGAAATCTGTAGTAAGACAACGCAAACTCCTACCACCGACAATCTGCCAAATTGGGTCTTATAAAAGGAATTTTCCTCTTGCTGCCAGCAGTTACAAGTGCCAGAGTAGGGAAGTGCTAAATCAAAATTCATACACTCAGCCTAAACATAATAACGCTCTCACCCTTACCAGATACCAGATGTCACACAACATTTGGCAACCCCCTATTCAGTTGAAGTGCCCCTACTTATACACAGAGTCACAACCAAGCACGAGTTCTGACAGACACCGTAATCGTGTCGCTTAGGTCGCTTGAACTTTCAACGTAACAACATTGAAAATGACCCTGCACTCCTCAATATAACAACCCCGAAAATGACTTAACCTTAAGTTCATTGATACAAATATTAACTTAACTAAAGTACATCAAGGCCCCTATTAACGTATTGGCCTAACACATCTCCTCGGCGGAAAAAAAAATGAGTTCCACCGAGTCTTATGCCTTGCTTCTTTTCAGCTGCTTCCTTCGCCTGTTAGGGCCTTACTGCCATTGTCATTGTCACTTTCATCCGACATAGGAACTGTTGTCCAGGTACTTACAGAGTGTGCCATGCCTTGTTGATCAACCGTAAATGGTTTACATGGACGTATAACTCCAGAAGTCGTTTGTTCACTTGATTTCGGCAACTCCAAGTTCGTAGTTGGTAAAGATGTTTCACCGAATATGTGTCCAATCTTTTCTGGCGAAGCGGCCGTAACAACAAATTTTTTGTTGCCATCAACAATTCCTGAGACCAATTCCAGCGTTTTTCCTGTCAGCATAATACTGTTTAAAGAGTCACAATTGTTAACAATGTGTATGTTCCTTTCACATAGAGATCGTGTTTCATTGCAATAGCAGCAACATGCCGAAATTCTATTGGACTGTATATCTTGTAGTTTTTCGTAGCAAAATCGGTTCGTCTTTTGTCAATCAGTGCCATCGTGTCCTCCAGCGATTTTCATAATTTCTCTCCCAATCACAATAAATGGTCCACAAAATTGGATATGTCAAATCAATGTTTTGCGCAATACTATTATACAAAGAATGAAAATTTTTACAAATCCTTGATAGCCAGGCTTTAAAATTAGCTTGCTGGTTTGTTGTCTGAAAATGTATATCCTTCTGGTAAGCACAAAATTTCTCCATATCGTATATTTACTGGAGCGGAAACATCAACGTGTTCCCACCAAAACTTCAACGCCATCAAGATCTTGGAAGGCTATTCTGCCCTGCAGGATCACCCATGCTAAAACTCCGTTTGTTCTTAAATCCACCTCCTGCCAAAATGTAAAAAATTCCGGAAGACTCCATGGTTCCATCCATTCCTCAGCAGTTATGAATGCTCGAGCATAGTCACAAACATAGTGAAGAGAATTGCTGAAAATTTGCGTAATTATATGTTACAAGCATAGAATCCCTTGGTACCGCCATTAAGGAGGTGCCGCCCTCAGATCCGCGGTACCAGGGTGGCACCATATTTTAAATATTTTTTAAAAATATTTTTTATATTTAAAAAAAAGCTTTTTTTAATGTAAAATAGGCCAAAAAAATGAGAAAAAAAAGGGTTTAGGGTGTAAAAAAGGGGGGACTATACAGGGGGCACTGTGGGGGAGCAAACCTTGGGGCCAATGGGAGTGCAACATGTGGGGGAGCAACAAATGGGGGCAGGTACAACGTCACATGGGCACTGTGGGGGAGCAGACCATGGGGCCAATGGGAGTGCAGCACGTGGGGGAGCAACACATGGGGGCAGGTACAGCGGCACATGAAGGGATCATCAACAACTGCACATGGGTGCTATCCGTGGTGTTAAATAGGCACTCACAATGCCATTGTGAGAGGCATTTTTAGAGGCTGTGAGAGAACCAGTGAAAGCCAATGACAGGCCGTGGGAGGTTGTGAGAGGCATTATGAGAGGCATTTTCAGAGGCTGTCTTGGTCTCTTGCGGACGAGGGGAGCTGTCAATGCCTCATCACCCCCATGCAAAATCACCTGGCTGGCTAGGCTGGGCCCAAGCTAAGGCCGGCTGAGATAGGGAAGCCAAAGGGGGGTATCCCTGTGCAGCTGAGAGAGGAGGATGAGCCCGTGGAGTGTGTGCTCGTTGGGCTGTTGTTGGTGGAGGAACTAGCTGTGGAGGGGCCGTTCCTGCAGGAGGCAAGTACAGCGGCGATATGTACTGAAAGGGGCGCTGTGGTAGCCGGTACTGGTACATCCTGGGTGCTGCCAAAGGAGGAGCCAGTGGAGTGGGTGTTGCCAAAGGAGAAGGATGTGAAGTGGGTGCTGCCACTGGAGGAGCCACTGTGGATGTGGGCGCTACAAGAGAAAACCTGGGCACGGATGGTGGCCTGCCATGGAAACCTGGTGCTGCAGAAGTGGATGGTGATGGAGGGGCTGCAGGCCTCAATGGCATCAGTGGCACTGGAGGTGTTGTGCGGCGCATATAAACCCTCTGAAGAATCAGAGGAGCTGCAAGCACCTCATGTAGCTGCTCTGGTTGACTCTGTGTAGGGCATGCTGGCAAGAGACGATGGGGGTGCCCTGACACTCGGCATTTGCTGGGCCTCTAAATCCAACGTGGCAATCAAGTCGTCTAGTTGGGCATCCGAATACAAATGCTCTGTGCTCTGGGCCTCATCTTGTGCACCATCCTCTGAATCATCCCGTGCCTCATCCTGTGCACCATGTGGACCCTGCATGGCCTCCCAATCGGTACAATCGAAGTCATCTGGAGTATCCTCTAGTGTGCTGTCAAAGTAACGCCCATGACTTTGTACCGCACGCATCCAAGCAGTTGCGGGACTGGCATGTAAATCACTCTACCCTCTATCAAGAGCCTCCTCCATCATATCGACATAGGTAGGTATGCCACTGGCCCCCCTGTGTGCCCTGCATGTCTCCCCGTATAACCTGTGCCATGTGCCCCACCTCTGCCACGTGATGCACCTGTGACCCCTGCCCATGCCGTGTGCCCAACACCTGTATCATCTGCCTCATCCCACCCTGATCTGGCGAACACAACCCGAATGGGCTCATCCTCATCCTGCTCATCCTCTGACACTGGCTCATCTACCTCATACAATGGAGGCTCTCAGTGATCAAGCCCAAGCTCTCTCTCTCTCTCTCTCTCTCTCTCTCTCTCTCTCTCTCTCTCTCTCTCTCTCTCATCTCGGCAAGCTCCCTCTCTCTCTCTGCCATGAACTGTGTGCCCAAGTCATCTGCAGGCATGGGATGGGTGTTGTCCGTAGGCTGCAAGGTGGGCAGCCGTCGGACTGTCCAATCCGGTCCATGAGCTCATACACCAGTCCAAGTGTGGACCCCTCGCTGTCAGCCATGCGGAGAACAATGTATAGTCGTCGAAGGAGTCCTGACAATGTCTACGCATCCCTCCAAAATTGGTCTCCCCTCATCGTGGAAGAAAAGTGCTCTCCATCTTACTTCCGTTGGTCCGCTGCTGCCCTATTTTTCAGATTTGCTCCTTTGCAGGAGGGCGCCCATCTACAAGCAATTTTTATCTTCTGATTTGGCTGAAAAATCAGCACCCTTGCTGATTTTACGAAGTGAAGATCCGGTTCTTTTTGCTTGTTTCCAAGTGTGGAAGAAGGCGCTAATTTTTTGTGATGATCCGATCACATTTCGAGGCTGAAAATTGGACAGCATATTACCATTCGTAGGGTGTTTGCAACAGCCCTATCCATGTGTGTACTGTTCACACTCTTTGGCAAGAAGGGTTCCGGAAAAAGCTTTGTTGGAGGCTAACCTCATTCTTTGCTTGTTGGTTTTTTGAGTTTGTAATGCAATTTCAGGCTAAATTTTCAGCACACAAGGCTTGTATGAGGGCAACTTCCTACATCCATCTAATGTGTGGTTTCGACACATTCCGGTGCTGATTTTTTAGATTTGATACTTGCTGGTTTTTGTGTCTTTTAGGGCACATTTAGGGTTTAAAAAGGTTTATTTTCTTGGCTGGTTCTTACGGCAAGAGATTTGGGAGCAATTCGTACTTGTTCGGGCAAAGATATGTTGGATGGCACCAACTATTCTTCATAGAGGTTCAAGCTGAGGTTTGGCATCGACGTGATGATCAAGCTCTTTCATTGATTTATTGGTAACAAGATCTATCTTATATCATTTGAGATTTTGCAAGACCTCTAAAAGTGCTTGGGAAACACTTTTAAAGATGTACCGAATAAAGGATTCATCATCATGCTTTCTCCTCTCTACTTCATCCTCTTTGAAGGTAGAAGAGCTAAGACATGCAAAGTTTGATCATTGTCTTTCTACAAGTACAAGTTTGCATTGGAATGTTGGTATGCTAGAGCATTCTTCTTCTATTGAGCCATTTGTTGCAAATGATGGATGCATGGATACACTGAAGCAAGAACTCAAAGCTCATCCTATCCTTGCTACACCAAAATCATCCAACAAGTTCAAAGAATTGGAAGCCAAAATCGAGAAGCAGAAATCAGGCATGATGAGTCTGCACGAAGTCTTCTTGCTTTGGGGAGGGCATTGGTTTTCCTTATGTTCTTTTCGCAGATATTGTCAGATTCTCAGATCGAGGGTATGCTCTTCTTACTTGCGATTTTAACTCTAGGACCCCCGCGAGACAAGCTGATTTTCATGATGCTACTGACCAGTTACGCATATGGGCCATTGATTGTAATGATATGGGAGTTACCAGGACCTCAGCTGACACAATGGGACCTATCACCAATTACAATGAGTACACATTGGTGCACTAATATTAGCCAATGGTGACCCCATGAATCATAGTAACTATTGTCCTATCATGATCGGGGACATGTTATTGCGAAACTATATGGCACTTTCTTCAATTTTGTTGAGTTCAGAAAAGCCTTTGATTTTGTCCCACGTTCCCTTCTCATCCAAAGGCTACTTGATCTTGGTTTCTCCACCACTGACACAATTCTAACAATGATGGCACTTTATGAGTAAGTTCTTGGTTGCTTTCAGAGTGACATAGGCATCTCAGAGCATATATGGACCACCATAGGAGTGGAGCAGGATTGTTCCCTCTCCCCCATATTATTTGGATTGTATATTGATGAGCTTGAGAGAGTCATTGAGCAATGTGGTGGTACAAGTTGCAGTCTCAGAGACATTTTTAATGCCATCCTCTTTTATGCAGATGATGTGGCTCTAGTCTCCACGACTAGAGCAGTCTTACCGAAGTACTTGTCGGTCTTACACAAATTTTTAAGGGACAAAATGAATAGTTTTGCAATTGCTTAAACGCTTTATCCTCTTCCGTAGAGCTCATTCTGTATGGGTACATTACAAGTGAACTTTCGTGAAGAAGTTCTATCTCGTTGTCGACACCCTGAGAGGGGGGAGTTGTTCCGGGAAAATGTCAATAGATTCTGTCAGTCTCCTAAAGGGTTCACCTTTTGGTGAATTTTCTTCCTTTAGGTTAATTAGTCATTAGTGCAAGTTGCATATGATAATTTTGTAAATTGCATTTTTCATGATAAACCAAATCCTTTAACCAACACAAATAAGAATCACAATCCACATTATTAAAGCATTCAACCGTTAAGAAATTATTAAGCTTTTTTTCTACCATAAAATCTCGTAGGATCTTTTTTTGTAATCCCCATCATGTAGCATATCTTCACTTGGAATCCCTCATGTTTGAACCATCCAACTTTCAAGAAGGCAAAGTTTTAGGATCTTTCATGAGATCTCAATCACTGCTAATAATGAAAAGAAGCTTTCTTGAAACGTGAGAAATGAACTCATTGAAATTTCTCTTGCATATTGGAAATGCTTTCACTTCGCGAAGATCTAAATGAGTGACAACGTTGTATGTGATATTGTTGTCAATAAAAGAGCCATGCAACTTTCTAATTCTTTCTAAGAAAATTTCTTGTCATCAAATTTATAAGACTTTGAAACTATTGTAGATTTTATGTTCCACCTAAACAAAGAGCTTGGTTAAGATAATGAGATAACTTAATTGAGATTTTCATTACATGAATCCAAGATCAATCAATGTAGTGCAAACTAATTTCACTAGTCTAAGTAGACACGAGAGTCAACGATGATCATACGTGTAGACAAGGTGGTAAATGATCTTATAGTAGGCACATGGAGTATATGATAGGTTTAGACCTAAGGTAGCGGACGGTGCATCCAAACGCGCGTCCGGACGCGCCAGGGGTGCGTCCGGGGGTCCGAACGCGTCCGCCCTTTTCTTTTTCTTTTTTTAAGTTTTTGAGTCTTATTTAGTCTAAATTAAAAAAAAATTAAAAAAAAATTAAAAAAATAAGGGACGCGTCTGACCCCGCGTCCGGGGGTTGGACGCGTCCGGCCCGGACCCTCATGTCTGGTTTAGACTTATGACACTCTTCACTACCTAATAACAATAGACAATAGTCCTTAAGAAGGAACTTGTCAGTTGTTTCCACAGAGGCGTTTAATGGATTAATCAAACCACAAATAAGTAGCTAAAATTTCCATTGCACATGAGAGAGTTACAACATATATACCTTGATAAGTTTAGGATGCTTCAACTCAACATGTGAGATATATTGCTCAACAAAAAACTTGAAGCCAATTTCAAGCTCTGCCTCAAGGAACTCGTCATTTTTACACAATATGGTCGATCTTTGACACCAAGGTACAAAATCTTCATATAGATCAACTGCTGCTACAACTGAAAACAATTGTTGAGGAGAATACCTAGTTAAAAAAATCAAGTTAGCTAAAGCAAAAAACAAATGATTATTATGATCATTCAAAAGTTATATCAGCATGTAAAGCCATGTAACCTTACATAAATCTTGCAAAATTATACATGGACAATCTATAATAGCATAAAAAATAAACCTTTTTATGATTGAACAAAGAAAACACAAATAGACTAATACTCTAGTGATCCACATATATGATACAATATTTGGGAAAATGAGCTACAATAAGCCTAATTTTATTAAGAAAGGTTTTGATCCTTACAAGCCTAAAAGTCACCCGAGGCAAGTCAATATATTACAAAAGTTTTTCAATAGTCATGGTCATTATTGACACAAAAATCAGTTTACTTCAGCCGTTCACTACATCAAGGTCCTTATAACAAGGACCTACGTGCTATGGATGAATGCTTAGTCTTGCTCTTTAGAACCTCATTTGAGAGTAAGCATCAATAAAATTAATCATGAATGCTTAGTCTCTTTGTCCTAAACTGCCAATCCTTAAGTAACAGATGTTGACTAGGTCTTGTGTCCAAACCAAAACAAAACTTCAAACCCAAAAATAACGACAATGCCAAGTTTTTGGTCAAAATTCGAAAATTTCCTTAAAAACAAGTTAATTTTTGAGCTTAAATGAGATTGATCACTTGAAATTGCCCCACAAGTTAATCAAGTCACAAGTCACCCTTATTTATGACTTCTCTAATCGTATCGAAAGGCACTTGGACGAGTCTCTAAACATACGGTCCCTACATTTGAGAGGAGGAGCCTTTTGTTAGGATTTAATGGTTAATTAATTCATTGTAGAGGCCAGTCTGTGTGCTAGAAGGCCTATTTCTATTTTTAGTATAGATATTTCAATTTATAGTAGAAGTATCAATTTTGCTAGAATAGTATAGAAATCTATTTTAACTAAGATAGCATAGATTTCTATTGTTAAGACTTCATAATTAGCATTCCAATTGCTATTGTAGAGCGATAGCTTTTGCTTTTGATTTTGGGCAGTCTCTATAAGAGCAGATGGGTGCCCACCTCTATTGTTATCTAAGTTTCCAGTTTATGAAGCATAGCTTCTTGCAGTCCATCTTCTTCCTCTCGTGATTGATGTTTTGTCTTGTCTTGGGTTACTTGTATGATCAAGTCGGTTTTCTAACATGGTATCAGAGCCAGGTTATGGCATGAAAGGTTTGGACATCTGAACTATAAAAGCTTACAGGTTCTAAAAAACAATAATATGGTAATAGGATTACCTAATATTGTATCTTCAGAAAAAATTTGTGAAGGATGTGTTATGGGCAAGCCCATGCAGACTGAGTCTATAGGGGGAGCATCCTACTTCATGGTATTTGTGGATGATTTTTCCAGGAAGGTATGGATATACTATAAGAGTCAAGCTTTTAAGTTCTTTACTTAGTTCAAATCACTTGTTGAGAAGCAGACAGGAAGCAAATCAAGATTCTACGTTCTGATAAGGGAGGTGAGTTCATATCTACAGAGTTCCAGGAATTCTGCAAAGAACATGGAATCAAGAGACAATTTGCTTCGACTGATACACCACAACATAATGGAGTAGCCAAGAGCAAGAACATGTCTATTGTGGAGAGTGCTCGAAGCATGCTACGAGGTACGAACCTCAAGAATCATTTGTGGGGCGAAACAGTTAGTACAGCAGTTTACTTACTTAACAGAAGTCCTACAAAAGCTGTTCTAAATCAAACTCCAGAAGAAGCTTTCACAGGTATAAAACCTAAAGTGGATCATCCATGAGTTTTTGGTTGTGTTGCATATACTCATATTCCTAAAGATAATCGTCAAAAACTTGATTCAAAGGCAATCAAGTGTTTATTCTTGGGTTATGATGAGGAAGAGAAGGCATATCGCCTTTATAATCTTACTAGTAAGAAGGTGATTATGAGCAGGGATGTCGTGTTCGAAGAAAGTGAGTCTTCTAACCTAGAAGATCATGAGGAGGATGTACTTTCTCCTACATCAAAAACTCCTCTTATAGATGATGTTCAGGAAGATACAGGTCCATGTGATACAGCTTCTACACAAGTTGTACCAAGGGTGTGTACACAAGTGGATCTTGGTAAACGTAAGGAAAGGTCAAGAGTATTTGATCCTTATTCTCCTTCTACGTCACCTACAACGAAGTTACCAAGATGGTATTTTGAGACTATAAAAGGTAGTCAAATGTTGGATGAGGGAGAATCGAGTCAACAAGGAGCTAAGAGATTGACACGTTCAAGTGTCAACTATTGTGAAGACGGTGAAGAAACGCATTATGCGTTTATGGCTTCAGTGTTGGATTCAGAGGATCCTTTATTTTATAAAGATGTTGCAAAGGAACAAGTTTGGAAGATTGCTATGGATGAGAAATACAATTCTATTATGAAAAACGAAACATGGGATCTTGTTGAACTTCCAGCAGGTAAGAAACCAATTGTCTGCTAGTGGATTTATAGAACCAAGTTTAAGTCTAATGGTCCTATACATAAGTATAAAGCCAGATTAGTAGCCAAAGGATATGCTCAGAGGGAAGGAATTGACTACGAAGATACTTTCGCACCTGTTGCTAAGATGAATACTTTGAGGAGTGTTTTGGCAATCAACAAATGGATGTCAAGAGTGCTTTCTTGAATGGTTACCTTGAAGAGGAGGTTTATTTGGAGCAGCCCCAGGGTTATAAGGTTGAAGGCAAAGAGCACTTTGTTTGCAAGTTAAAGAAAGCACTATATGGGTTGAAACAAGCGCCTAGATCATGGTATACTCGCACAATTATTTTTTGAAGCAGAATTTTCATAAAAGCAGGGTCAAATAAGTCATTAATAGATAAGATAAAGAAAGATCTTTCACAGGAGTTTGATATGACAAATTTGAAGAGACTTCGGTATTGTTTGGGTATTGAAGTTTGGAGGTCAAAGGAAAATCTTTTCATATCACAAGCAAAGTATGCAAGAGAGTTACTCAAGAAGTTTAACATGCTTGATTGTAAGTCCATTTCTACACCTTATGATCCAAGTGTAAAGCTAATTCTGAAAGTGTGAATGAAACACTTTATAGGCAGCTTGTAGGTAGTCTTATCTATCTAACGACTACTCGACTAGACATTTCATATGCAGTGAGCATATGGTGAGTCAATTCATCTCTTTACCAAAAGTTTGTCATTGGAAAGCGGCAAAAAGGATTTTGCGTTATGTCAAAGGGACACTCAGGTATGGCATTCATTATGCACTTATTATGGCATTTATTATGGTTTTGTTGATGCTGACTGGGCAAAAAATGCAGAAGATAGAAGATCGACTACAAGATATGCATTTAATCTTGGAACAGGAGCCATATCTTGGAGTAGTAAAAAGCAACCAACAATTCCTTTATCTTCTACAGAGGCAGAGTATAGGGCTACTACATCAGCAACTTGTGAAGCAATCTGGTCACGAAGGATTCTAAAAGATATTCACATAGAACAAGTGGAACCATAGATGCACAGAAACGCGTTTCTACTCCCGAAATCGCACCAAATAAAAACAGTATATAAAATTTTCCTACCATGACTCTGACGAGTCTTAGTTGTGTAGTTTTCATGACGTTCATGGAACATCATTGTACCCCATTTTGGTGCCATGTGGCCCGATATTATATATTATGATGATCCTATTCACAACAGTGTAATGATTCAATATTGTTCTGAGAGAGAGAGAGAGAGAGAGAGAGAGAGAGAGAGAGAGAGAGAGAGAGAGAGAGAGAGTATGGTTGAAAAACGATTCCATATGGTTGAAAAATGTTTCAGTACGGTTCAGGACGATGCAGTATGGTTCAGAAGATTTAGCATGGTTTTTGTTCAGCATGATTCAGCGTAAACCTGGGAGTTGATGCACCTAAACTAGACCATCCTGCACCCGAAACATTCGGCAAACTACACAGTAATTATGCTCCTGATTAGAGCTTTCATCTGATACCCATATTGCCCAAAAAAAACCAAAAAAAAAAAAACGTTTCTGGAATTTTTTTCAATTTTTCAGAAACGGTACTTATACTATAAATAGAAGTACCTATACTAAAAAATAGAAATAGGCCTTCTAGCACGTAGGCTGGCCTCTACAATGAATTAATTAACCATTGAATCCTAACACTCCCCCTTAATGGATAATTGATTATCAATAACACCCAAGAGTGTCTTGAACTTCTCAAATTTTTCACGACCAAGTCCTTTTGTGAAGATATCTGCAACTTGATCATTGGTGTCGCAGCAGATCAACTCTACTTTGCCACTGCAACTTTTCTCGTATGAAATTCTACTGAACTTCAATATGCTTTGACCTGCTATGAAATACCGGATTCTTCGCAAGCCGAATGCAACTCTAATGTGTTGTCACACCAAAGAATAGGTTCAACTCATAGATGCACTGCGTTTCTGAAACGCGTTTCAGAATCGCGTTCAAAAACGTGGTTCAGAAACGCAATTTTGCTAGAATAGTACAGAAATCTATTTTAACTAAGATAGCATAGATATCTATTGTTATGACTTCATAATTAGCATTCCAATTGCTATTGTAGAAGGATAGTTTTAGCTTTGATTTTGGGCGGTCCCTATAAGAGCAGATGGGCGCCCACCTCTATTGTTATCTCAGTTTTTAGTTTATGAAGCATAGCTTCTTGCAGTCCATCTTCTTCCTCTTGTGATTGATGTTTTGTGTGAGTACTAATAAGATTAGTTTACTCCGATTTCTGAATTTTATCACCTTTATTAACCTTCCATGAAGAGACTTGCAACTTTTGAAGCTTCCAAAATTTCCTCTCTAACAATATTTTCAAGAAAGGCATAAGTAATTGGCAGCGCATACTTTGAAAGCGAAAAAGGTAACAACTTCCTTGATTCTTAAAGTTTTTGTGGTTAGCTTGTTGCTCATTTTCTTGAACTTTGAATTTTTTCTTTAACTTTTGCATACTCCTAGAGAAGGGACGATTTGCACTATTTCATAGTTGATTTCCTTTTTCGACAAAATAACAAGTTTGATTAGTTATTATAAAGCAGAAAAAATGCAGTGTTGACAATTTCAATAAGTTCAAAGTTCCGAGTGCCGTGGGTGCCGTACAGGTAACATGGAACTTCAGCTCCACGGCACCTGTTTTTTTTTTTAATTTTAAGTCATTTTTAGTGGAAAAAACTAAAAAAAAAATTATTAAAAAAAAACAGGTGCCATACAACAGCACGTGTGCCGTGGTACGGCACCTGGACCCCACAGCACCTGTGTCGTGGGGTACTGTGAATAAGTTACATGCTTAGGCTAGTTTGTGTATTTGATTTCCGTCTTTGGGAGCTAGGCTTGAAGTGAATTCCAATCAAATTGCATTTTAAGCATCAAACTGAATTTAGTCCTCATATGTTATGTACAATATTTGATAGGTTCTCATTATGCCTATTATACCTAGAGTTGTGACCAAATAATGTAGATACAAAACAAAACATTGCAGCAACGATTATCAATAGTGGAGCAATAATCTCCAATAAGTATCTAAGCTAAATATAAGCTTCATCTAAGTAAACCAAATATACTGGGGTAAGAGCTATTTTGTGATTAATCGACAATAATGAGGCTTTAGGGAATATTTATATTTATCGAGGCTTGAATGAAGGACTTGTGAGTTACGTCGTTAGGCCCAACAACAACTGTATCACTGATGTCGTAACCTGTTATACAATTGGGCATATTTTTTCCTAGTAATGTATTTGAACAGGTAAGAAACAACAATTCATTATCTAAAGATTGGGTGGTCTAAATGTGAAGCATTTAATTAATTGGAAATACAACAACTCAAATAGTTATTAATGGGTTGTTATTAAAACACAACATATGTGACTTAAAAAATCCATTTACCAAGTGAACTTATCTAGGTATTCTACTTAAAATTACGAAGTACAAGTGGGGCGATAGCCCTCCATTTTCAATAATTAAATAACTTCCTCTTTCACACTACACACCTAAGGTCACATGCATCAATCTCTCTGTCTCTCTTTTGCTGAGGGCATTGGCCCACCCTACCTTGATCTCTCATTGGATATTGTCAGATTTGAAGAGAAGGGGCCTATTTTCCTCACTGGGAATTTTAATGCCAGGACATTCTCACGACAATCAGAGTTTCATGACACCACCGACCAGCTCCCCGTTCATGCCCTTGACAATGATGGGATGGGAGTTACCAGGATTTCCGAGGACAGTTCGGGACCTCTTAGCCCATATGGTGAGTACTTATTACAGTTTGGAGGCCTGCCCATGAGTTAGCCATTTATAATGGCCTAACTTGTGGCCGGATTCAAGCAGATATACTTGTCTTCCTCACAGGGGCGGTCATAGTGTCGCTGATTATCTCATATGGGGTCACCATCCTCCATACCTCTCATCTCTGATTTTCGTATCTCTTTCACCACCCTCTCTAGTCACTCTTTCCTCTCTTTTGCCATTGGTCGCCTCCCAACCCCCTGGGGGGAGAGTATCTTTCCACGAAATTTCAGGTGTTTTTCAAGGATCATGGTATAAAGAGACAATTTGCAAGCACGGACATGCCTCAACAAAATGGAGTTGCGGAAAGAAAGAACCGGCCTATAGTGGAAACTATGAGGAGTATGCTCAAAAGTAAGAATCTTCCAAATATGTTTTGGGGTGAAGCAGTTAAGATGGCAGTTTATCTTTTGAATCGAAGTCCTACAAAGGCTATAGAGAATTGAACTCCGGAAGAAGCTTACACGGGACAGAAACCAGATATAGGTCATTTAAAGGTGTTTGGACGTATTGCTTATGCTCACATACCTAAGGATTCCAGGAGCAAATTGGATTCTAAGGCGACCAAGTGTTTATTCCTTGGATATGATGAGGATGGATCTCATAAAGATACAGAGATACCTTATGATAGGAAGCAAGATGGAGGAATTCCTATCTTGTGTGACGAGTCATTACAGGAGCCTGAATCAACACATATATTGCCTACATCAATCAAAGTACCTAGAGCGATCATTGATGAGAAAGGAAAAAGGAAGGAGAGATCAAGTGTTGGAATGTGAATGGAATTGCTTACATTACCATAGGTTACTTTGACCCAAAAGGTCGAGAGTTGTGTAACCATGGTCATTTATTATATCAGGCCTACTAAACTTAGAGTTAGCTAAGTTAGTATGAAATTAACTTGGTGGGGACTCATGGGTCCACTAGGCCTGATTGTGACATTAAGTACCCCAACTTGACATATTGGAGGTACCTTATTCTTTCTATGTAACTTATAAAAAGTTGGATAGTCAATAGTCAAGTAGTTGGATAGCCAATAGTCATGAAGTTAGATAGTCATCTTGGGCTATATATATGTGTGCATTCCATTTGTATGAGACACTTTTGTAAGCAATACTGACTATTCTCCTTGGCTGTCCACGAGTTTCTACAAGAGGGTTTCTAGCCATCTCTCTCTTTCTTTTGAGAATGCTTTGTGTGATTGAATAGTTAAGATCCTGCATCCTTAGGATTCTATTTCCTACATGGTATTAGAGTAGGCCAGAGGAGTAAAATGTATGCAAAGGATGCATACTTGAAAAATTTTCTCCAAACAAATGCTCGCTCTTAACACTTTGAACAAAAGTACTAATTGACACATGTTGACTCCCTCCTCGATTAGTACAAAAAGGTTCCAAAGAGTGCTCGAACTTTTTAGCCTTTGCTAAAACATCAAATTGAAAGGGTTTCGCATGAAACTTTTCACTAATGCATCCATCATATGCATTAACTTGCGGTGACTTGAAAAAAGAAGATTGTTTCAACATCTGCTCAATGTATTGTTGTTGAGAGATGAAGATTCCAGCCCCATGTGGAAGATCAACAAGAACCCAAGTGTGGTTCTTCATGAGTGAGTTGTACTCCTCTTGCATCACATCCTCCCAACATTTTACTCCTCTTCAAAGAATACGTTCGGTACTTATCTTCAAAGCAAAGGTATCCATCATCAAATGACAACCCCTTACATACCTCAACAAAATGGTGTTGCCGCAAGAAAGAATCGCACTATCATGGAGATGGCTCGATGCATGCTCAAGGCAAAGGGCCTACCTCACAAGTTTTGGGCTGAAGCGGTTATAACAACAGCTTACATTAGTAATCGGTGTCCTACTAAAGCCTTGAAGGTATTAACTCCTTATGAAGTTTGGTATGGTAAGAAGCCTATTGTTTCTCACTTACGCATCTTTGGTTGCACGGCTTATGCTTTCATTCTCGATAAGCTAAGAACCAAGCTTGATGATAAAGGAGTTAAATGCATATTTGTTGGCTATAGTAGCGAACGCAAGGATTATAGGTTGTTTAATATGGATACTAATAAAATCATAGTGAGTCGTGATGTTCATTTTGATGAAAAGACCTCCTATGATGTTGTTCCCCCATGATGCATATCTTGAAATATTTCCAGATTTGGTTTTGCCATCTAATCATGAAGATAAGGGACTGCCATCAACTTCTAGTGGACAGCCCACTACTTCTTCAATTTTGCAGCCCATAGTTCATCAAGAAGAACCTATTTATGGTGAAGAGCAGCCTATTGAAGACATTGGACAGCAAGGTCCAAGTTCGGAAAACATTGGACAGCAAGGTCCAAGTTCGGAACACTTTGGACAGCAAAGTGTTGACAAAGGTAAGTCTGTTGGACAGCCCAAACCAGTCCCTAAATGGTTGTTGCACACTTTGCAGGACAGCAAAGTGGATCATTTCTATGAAGGGAAGACTCGTACCTCTACTAAATCAGTAGAATTTGCTGATTTTTCTGATTTTGCTCTTATTTTTATTGAGGATGGTGCAGTAGAACCTGTTTTTTATGAGCAGGCCAGAGGAGTAAAATGTTGGGAGGATGCGATGCAAGAGGAGTACAACTCACTCATGAAGAACAACACTTGGGTTCTTGTTGATCTTCCACATGGGGCTGGAATCTTCATCTCTCAACAACAATACATTGAGTAGATGTTGAAACAATCTTCTTTTCTCAAGTCACCGCAAGTTAATGCATATGATGGATGCATCAGTGAAAAGTTTCATGCGAAACCTTTTCAATTTGATGTTTTAGCAAAGGCTAAAAAGTTCGAGCACTCTTTGGAACCTTTTTGTACTAATCGAGGAGGGAGTCAACATGTGTCAATTAGTACTTTTGTTCAAAGTGTTAAGAGCGAGCATTTGTTTGGAAAAAATTTTCATTACTTGAAGAATCTTCTATGTCATCCCATGCCTCTTCGAGGGACAGCTTTGATCATGCCATCATAAATGCATCACTTGATAGTTTGCCAAATTTTTATGATGAAGACGTTGAACAGCAGGTTCAGTCATCTTGTCTTGGGTCATTTACAGCCCATTTTACATCATGAGCAATCCATTATGCTTCAGGAATAGCCTGCGGAAGATTATGGACAACATGGTCCATGTTGGGAACACTTTGGGCAGCAAAGTGTTGAACAGCCCATAACAGTTCCTTGTCGGCTATTGGAGACTTTGTAGGACAACAAAGAAATGTCTTACTACGAAAGGAAGGCACATGCCTCTTTAAAATCAGTACCTCTTGCTGATTTTTTTGGTTCTACACTTACTCTTCATCATGATGTTGGTACATCGCCTATTGAGCAACTCATTGATAGTAAGGTTCAGGAGGATGTGATGCCAAAAGAGTTTGGTACTCTTTTTTATTGTCCTTATGGTAAGAAGTATTTTCGAATAATGTGGGAGCCTAAAATGGATTAGAAGTCCATTTTTTGACTTATTGTCGAGTTTATGTTGGTTCCCTACTTCGGATGGAGCATGCAAATCCTCACCCTTTGACTTGATGCATCATTATTACGCATTCTTTTCCTTTTATATGTTGGACATGATTGGGGATGAGATTTCGACTACTTCGGTGCGAAGTTTATTTGGCGACATGAAGTTCGGACATATGTTATGCATTTCCATTTAAGGAGGGTGTTGGGATGTAAATGGGATTGCTTACATTACCATAGGTTACTTTGACCCAAAAGGTCGAGAGTTGTGTAACCATGGTCATTTATTATATCAGACCTACTAAACTTAGAGTTAGCTAAGTTAGTATGAAATTAACTTGGTAGGGACTCATGGGTCCACTAGGCCAAATTGTGACATTAAGTACCCCAACTTGACATATTGGAGGTACCTTATTCTTTCTATGTAACTTATAGAAAGTTGGATAGTCAATAGTCAAGTAGTTGGATAGCCAATAGTCAAGTAGTTGGATAGCCAATAGTCATGAAGTTAGATAGTCACCTTAGACTATATATGTGTGCATCCCATTTGTATGAGACACTTTTGTAAGTAATACTGATTATTCTCCTTGGCTGTCCACGAGTTTCTACAAGAGGTTTCTAGCCATCTCTCTCTTTCTTTTGAGAATGCTTTGTGTGATTGAATAGTTAAGATCATGCATCCTTAGGCTTCTATTTCCTACATCATCAAGTACATGGGATGCTTATTCACCTCTGACTTCACCAGGAAGGAAGCATCCTACATCAGATGGTACTATGAAACTATCAAGGATAGTGTCACTATGGAACAGGGAGAGTCCAGTACACAAGGGATGAGGAGATTGGCTAGGCTTGAAAAGCAACATGAAGAGCGGGATTTACAGGAGGATCGACAAGAAGATCATCATGAGGATGAACATGTACACTTTGCATATATGGCCACAATATTGGAAACCAAGGATCCATCTACTTTCAAGGAGGTTGAAAAATGGGACATTTGGAGGAAAGCTATGGATGAGGAGTACGATTCAATCATGAAGAACAAGACTCGAAGACTTGTTCAGTTACCTACAGGTAAAAAGGCCATTGGATGCAAGTGGGTCTATAGAACTAAGTACAAATTAGATGGTTCTATAGATAAACATAAGGCAAGATTGGTGGCAAAAGGTTATGCTCAACAGGAAGGGGGTGACTATGAAGAAACTTTTGAACCAGTTGCTAACTCAACTACTATGAGGATAACTAACTAGCTAGTACCAACTTTCTTCTTACTGACTAGTAGTTTAATTTCTCACTAGCTATTAGTTCTTACTTGCTAATTAGCTTCTTCTTCTTCTCCTCCATCTTGTCCACGTCCTCCTACTCCTTATCTTCTTCCTCTTCTTCTATTCCTCATGTTCCTTCACAATGACTTCCTCCTCCTCTCATGTCCATTTCTTGATCGAAGTGATCCATCAATATCATTGATTGGCCATAGTACTTTGAGTATGTTAATGATAATTATGCAAACTCTAATATCTCTTTCAGCTAAATTTCCTTGTCGTGCTCAAAATGATCATTCTCTCCTACCTACCTACTTTGTCGTTGTGACCTACATCATGTCATCACACACATACAACATAGCAAACATGCACCCCACTGTATTATACATCCCCTCAGTCTACAAATATTCATCATCCAGATCCTGTTTATATTGTTCCTCCGAGACATAGCTCTAATCTAGGTAGTATTCTTATTGTTCTTCGGTCACCATACATACCGACTTTATAGCAAGCATATTGGTCCACTCACCAACCCACAACCAGCTTCACACAAATCTCATTGGTCCTTAGAACTCAAACACCAATGACGCTGCAAGGCATGTGGTGGGCTTTGGCCCCCACGTGCTCCAAGACACACATCCCCTTGCTCCTTGCAGTCAAGCCTTCGTGCACAAGGTGCTTTTTCTCCTACGTACAGTGGATGTGCAGCTGACAACCCACCGGGGCCAACGGCCCAACAAGCTTTTAAAATTCAAGGACCCCAACACACATCACAGCCCTCTCCTGTAAAGAGCAAAGTAAGCTTTCCTCATCCTTGTGCAGCACCAAACATTGAATTCTCTTTCTGAAGAACTAACCCTGTTCTAATTATTTGCAATTTTTAGCTTGGAATAAAGTTGAAAGCTGCTATTATATTTGAGTCAGAAAGTATGCCACCAATTGGGCTCCAAATGAGCTTGCTAGCTTAAAGTTGCTCCACTCATTGTATGAATTTTGACATGAAATTGGAGTTGCCAACGTGCAAATGTGAGTTGATGCTAAAATTTTACTGGTTAATCCATACCCAATAATCCTCGTCTCCTCGTAATGCCTGCAAAGTCCTGAGTCCTCGTCCCCATCGGCCACGCCCAAAAAACCACGAGGGTGCTGTATTTTGGCATGATGCAAGGGGCTCAACTTCTGACCCTTTTGGCCACTCGATCCTTCTTGAAGAATCAAAGCATCCCGTATTACAGCAAAAAATCGCCTCTCCGAAAGCAGACCTAACTTTGATTTATTTTCGCTTGAAAAAGCGGAACTGCTGAATCCATATAGAAGCCGAGATTGTGATACATGCCGTGACACTAATCTTAGCACAGTTCCACTCTGACGCATCACAATAGCTGTTCCAGACCCCTAAGGGTCTGTGTGGATAATTAGGTATCGAAGTTGGGTGATCCTGGGGCGGCAGACTGAATCTGCAAGGTGATCATGCAATCGGTTGCACTGCCAACCAATCCACAGCTAATTTATTGCCGATTTTTCGCCCACCTCTTATGTTAATTACCACAATCAGTTCCCCTCACAATCCTGTCACGGATTTCTCAGTTTGTGCAATATCAGACAGTCAGTTTTCTTGCCAATTCCGCTACAGCCCTCTCAGTTTGTTCAATATCAGACAAAAACTTTCTTGTCGATCCTGCTACAGCCTCAAAATCGGAGAAATTATCACACAATTGGTCTCAGCACTGCTGCATTTTCGCAATCAATGCCTATTCTGTTGCATAAGCCCTCATGGCACAAAGCAGGGATCATTCACAAATGCTCCAAATCCTTCACAAGGAAATGTTTTGATGTTGTCTATTCCAATAAAATATTGCTAGCTGCTCCTAAGCCGATCGTTTCAGACTTTCGTAGTCGGAGGGGTTATTGCTGGATCAGAGCTTTCAAGGGCATGTCCAAATGCAAGGGCGGGGCATTAAACCCTAAACTCAAGCAAAAGCAAAAGCCAAAAGCTGTGTGTTACCATTGGATGGGTGTGAGAATGTATGCAAGAAATGGATGATACTCCTAAGAATTATTTTTGGCCTTGCTTTTCTTCCAAAGTCAAAATGCTATGTGTTCAAGTTGGTCAATGTAGTTTTTATGGGGACACCATGACACTTATTAGGTTATGAGATGTTTTGTGGATGGATAAGTTTGAGAAAAATGATTAGGTTATGACTTGTCGGCTACTTTTTCTCATGCACATGCTTAGCTCGGAAGGACATGGGACACGCAAAACATGCATGAGAACTAAAGATATATATACAATAATAAAAAAATAGCAAACTCTCTCATGCACAATTTTTAGTTTGAACTCAAAGCACTATATTCTTTTGGGACATTCATTATGTTCAACTCTTGCTTGAAAAAGAGATTAAGATGTTTGTGAGCAATGATGGTTGCAACATGCACTCAATGGATGCATGCACTGTTTTGATTTACTTCACGCATGACATCATAATGCTTTAATGGGGATGCATGAAAATTGTACTAAATTTGAAAGCAACCGGAAAATAGTTAAGAAGGGTTATAAACATGAATATTGATTCCATTTGAAAAGCCTCATAAAGAAATACACAACTAGTAATTCCATAATAATAGTTTATTTTGGAATATGATTTCTAAAACTTGTGATTCCAACTACAACATATTGAGCTCAATTTGTGGCATGTGGGAGACCTTTACGAAAAGCTTGAACAGCCATGATATATATTTACTTTCTATCAAAACAAAATATGTATTATGGGACATAGGGTAACACGTGTTCATCAATGAAAATTTATTGACTACCATTGGTCAAAATCCTAAAGTACAGATAGACCAATAGAAACTCTTAAACTGTATACTCTCTCTCTCTCTCTCTCTCTCTCTCTCTCTCTCTCTCTCTCTCTCTCTCTCTCTCTCTCTCTCTCTCTCTCTCTCTCATGAACTCTCTCATGAACTCTAATATATTGGTACTACATGTCATTGGTTTTTCGAAACATTATAAAAAGTTCCCCTTATGATACTATACCAACGAAAATGCCTTGTTATGCTTAACTTAGAAACATGGCCTCAAAAATTTTTTTTTAAAACTTCTAAGTCTTTTGGTAGAAAATTTGGTTCTCATCGAATGGCTATGATCAGTGCACATGATAGAGATTCAATCTGACGGTGAGCATCTTCTAATACCTAGTGCACCAAAGGGTACTGGAATTTCTATAAAAGGGAAGATCACTACAACCCTAAGTTTCACTCTTCTTGCTCTCTCCCTCTCTCTTGCTTTTGCTCTCTTGGCTGGCTTCTCTACTACTGCCATCTTTGCTTGGATGAGAGGAGATATGTAAAAGCTTTGTGGAAGAGTATTCGGGTGGAGGATACTGGAAACGAAGGTAAGAAAGCTGTGGTTTGTTTGATTGAATGATCGTATGCATCAAAGGAGTATCATTAGGTTGTTATGCTGGAAAGGGAATGAGCTCACATGATATCTTGATTATCATAGATCGATACTACATTCTTGTTTCCGTTATACACGTCTGAAAGCGAATACGTGTGGGTGATATCTCCAAAGCAATAGTGAACAATACCACAGGTATGATATTCACCTCTTCACTTTTTGTTTTGCTTTTGACAGCGAACAGTCACCGGATTATTGTGTTGCTAAGTTCATAAATGATTGATACCGTTTTGTAAGAAATGATAGGCCACTGGTGGCCAACGCATTCTGATGGACTAAAATTCGCGCCTTCTACTATGGCTTCGTGAGGAGTGGAGCATAGTAAATTCCTTCAAAAGTGCGATGGACTTGCTCCAGATACTATGTTTTTCCAAGTGAATCGCATTTGTTTGCCTTCTGAAGTGTGATGGACCTGCTCCACTCATTTTTTTGTGGGTAGACTATCATAAATGATAGATATCTAAAGTGCGATGGACCTCTATCCCTGTCTACTGGTTCTCAAAATGATAAAAGCATCTGTGGCTATTGATAATGCATATGTTTATCTCTGCGGAAACCTTTCGTAGTAGGCTGCCCATTATGATTGTGGCTCATTCCATTACATGCTTGTGATTATAATAAAAAGAACGTAAGAATGTATATGCTCAAGTAGATGGCTGATGCACATGGCTAGCTTGGAATGTAAGCACGAAATGTGCTGGTTTTTGATAACTACAACTATCTGAATATATGAGTAACATTAATAACTTACTACTTTCTACATTCAATAAATAGTCGGGCTAGGACCTGATGACTCCATCTAGTGGGTTTCTTTCCTAGCCTATCCTCAACCCAAGATCCAAGCAATCTAGCATCAAGGAGATGAAGTAGTTTGTCACTCGTAGGTTCGTTCCCATGAGAGCGATAGCATATCTCAGATTTCGGCATGAATGGAAGATCCACATCTAGCTCTAACATCCATTAACCTTAACCATTTAACACTACTCCATTAACCCTACGATCCACATTGAAGATAACTTACTCTTTCTCTCTCTCCCTTTCTCTCTTACAAAAAGTATAATAAAGATAAATCCCAATAACATTCAGATCCAACAATTAGCAAACACAACAAAAGCATGATAGATGGAGGAAAGAGTTAGAGAGCAAGGACGTTCGCAAATCCATTCCATAAGAGAACCAATCAAGAGAGCCTTGGCCTCAAAATCCTATTGGCCTATTTCTATCTCCCTCACTATTCATATTTAAAAAAGAGTGGTAACCCATTCAAAATTGGAGGGAACCAATTTGAATTTGAATTTGAACCAGTTTTGGTGGCAGTCCCAACTTTATTCACTAACTTGACATTTAGGCCTATGACATTTAAAGTCCCACAAAAAGACCTAAAGTCCTTTTATTGACTTTCTGATTAATCAAATAACTATGTGATCATCGGGTTGGACTTACACACGTAGAGTGCCAAATCCCTCTCACTTATTAGCTAGGATTAGGGTTGTCTCGGGATCCTCAAACCCTCCAACAGTATCCCCCACCAAAATTGGTGGTGGCCCCATGACACCTGCAAGATGCACTTACTATGGGCTTTTATTAGCATCACGTCGAATCTTTATTAAATGATACTGCACCTTCTCCATGAAGTCGAGTCGGGCAGTGTTGAAATCTAGATTGTGCGACAAAAAACAACTATGGGCTCCTCTTACCACTGGCAGCTGATCTTTAACACTATCTGACACCATTGACTTATTTGGATCGAATGCCAAAGTGCCTCGGTCCAAGTGCTAAAGGCCATAGTAATAAATGCATGTTTTTTTTTTATTTTTTTAGAAAAGGACCGCTCGTAGATTCCCATTGCCTTGAGCAAAGGCCCGACAAGGGTCATCCACTGAGCGACCATGCTTGCACTAGGGTCATACCTCAGTCTCCATGATGGGTAGAGTATTGTGGAGACTGAGAGGTATCAGTAGAAGACATGGTGACTGGAAAGTAAGTGCGAGTGTATATTAGAAGGCAGGAGAAAGTTGGCAGGAAGTTTTGGTAAGTCGGTAACAATTCTAGAATAGTATGTGCAAAAAATGACCCAAAAAATAGTTTTCCAAATCATTTTTCATAAAGATCTGAATCTTGAAAATACTTTTCTTCATTTTTTTCTGATCTGATGACATTTCCGACTTTTGCTCATCAGTCTTTCCATACATTTTCCAATTTTTTTTTTCCATATTGTCTTTTCCAAAAGAAAACGTCAATCAAGTAGAGAAAACAAGAATTTGAAAAACAATCAAAATAAAAGCATAGTCTCGAATCATGATGACTGAACTGGCAGAGTAGGCTGCCAAAACTTGCGTAGTCAGCTGCCGTTTACTGGAGTATCAAAAAGTTTTTCATCCAAATGTTCCAGAATAATTGTTTCATCGTTCAGTATTTCTTTAACTTTATACGAACCTTCACCTGTGAAATTTAATTTCTCCTTGATCAGCCTGGTCTTATACATCAATGCTGGATCTCTTTCTTTCAATTCCTTTTTGTGTAATCAACAATCGTGCCATGCCTTATGGTGGGCTTCTCTGCTGCTAACGCGTGAACTACCACCAATCTGGTCTCACATAATTTGTGCAAAGCTTCATGACATAGTTGTAAGGATTTATTGTCATCTAATCGCTCTGTTGCTGCTATGGGTAGAGATGGTACTAAAAATTCAACCGGCATGACAACATCCCGACCATAAACTAGTTGGAACGATGTTTGATTCGTGCTTCCTTTATAAGCAGTTCTGAATGCCCATAATGCTGCATGCAATTTATGTTCCCAGTCAGAATGACTCGCTTCAACCGGTTTTGTCATAATAGTGCAGAGAATCTTATTGGAAGATTCAGCTTGGCCATTACCCCTGGGATAGTACGAAGTACTTATAAACCGGTGTATAACGAAAAAATCTTCCAACAAACACTTTATCGTTTGTTTAACAAAGTGTGTACCACGATCACTGACGATCTCAATAGGACATCCGAATTGAAGAATGATGTGCTCATAGAGAAACTTAGCCGTAGATTTCGCATTGACAACTTTAACAACTTTGGCTTCAATTCACTTGGTCATATAAATGGTTGCTACAATGATATATCTGTCTTGTGATCCTCTTGCCGCAGGATGAATAGGACCAACATAATCTAGGCCCCATTTCTCAAGTACTTGTGATAAAACTAGATATAAGGGTTCATAGTTCGGACGAGTAGGACGTCGTGTCCGTTGGCAAACATCACATGACTGAATATAATTTTCGGTGTCTTTATGAAGTGTAGGCCACCAACACCCTGATTGCAAAAGCTTACGAACATTGATATATGTAGAAAAATGTCTTCCACCCATTCCATCATGTGAAAACATGATTAATTCAGGTATTTCATGCGGTAAAATACATCTTCGAAGAATATCATCCATTCCGCGATAATACACTTGTCCCGCAATCAATTGATAAGGTTGAGCCTTATGAATCAATTGTATCTTTTGTACTTTTGTCAAAGAGTCATTAGGTTGCCCTAACATCAGATACTCAACAATATCCGTTGCCCACTCAGGTACTGCTTCAACATAAAATAACGTAGCATCTACTAATTCATCATCCACTTTAGTATTAACTGGTGCGGATTCAATTCTTGAAACATGGTCAGCTAGATAATGCTATTTACCCTTACGAACCACAATTCGAAAGTCAAATTCTGTTAATAAGAGTAACCATCTTGCAATACGTCTCGTATTACATGTCTTGTTTACCAAATAAAGCAACGGTTGGTTATCCGTATAAAATGAAAGTGCATTTCCATAAGATAATGTCGAAATTTTGTTACAGAAAAAATCATGCCCAATGCTTCACGTTTCGTTGTTGAATAACTTTTTTTCTGAATCTGTAAGCTGTCTGCTTGCAAATCATATAGGATAGTCTTTTTTGTATTCACCTGGCTGCGTCAAAACTTATCCAATAGCATATTTTGAGGCATTAGTGTGAACATGAAATTCAATTGTCCAATCTAGAAAACATAATAGCGGTGTCGAAGCTAATGCTTTTTTCAATTTTTCAAAGGCTTCTAACGTCTCAACTGTCCAAATAGGGACAGGCAGTTTGTATATAGGTCTTGCAAGATATGCAAAGAAGAGAATAAAAATTCGATAATAATTCGCATGATCCATAAAGACATAAACTCCACGAACTGTTGCTGGTGGTGGTAATTCAACAATGACTTTGATTTTGGAATAATCCGTAGCAATTCCATGTCTTGATACCACATGCCCAATAACAACTCCATGAGAAACCCATATTTGACACATTTTTGGATTTAAGAAAATTTGGTACTTGCGACAATGATCGATCCATGTGGTCTGTATCTGTGCTATGGAATCCAAGGTCATCCAGGTAAACTTTCAAAAGATTTCTATAGATAATCTTTGAAAGCAAACTGCATTACTCTTTGGAATGAACTAGGTGTATTATAGAGTCCAAAAGACATTATTTTATAAGCATAAGTCTCCCATTCTGTTACGAAGGCTGTTTTGTGGTGATCTGTAGGTGCAATCTTGACTTGGTTGTATCCACTAAATCCATAAACTGTAAGCTTATGCTCCAGCAAGGCGGTCCAAAATGCTTTCATTAAAAGGTAACGGAAAGTGATCCTTTCTCGTCACTTTGTTCAAGGCCTTGAGATTCACACAAATTCGCAATTTTCCATTCTTCTTAGAAACAATGACAGTTGGTGAAACCCATTCAGTGTGCTCGATCTCATAAATGAAATCGGCTTCAAGCAATCTCTGTAACTCTTTCTTTATCAAATCCATAAATTAGGATTACAGCGGTAGAACTTTGTGACCTTTGGAACTGCATCAGGTATTAAGGGTATGGTATGCTCAATAACTGATATAGGAATCCCTTTGAGATCTTTATAAGTCCAAGCAAAGCAATTTTGATACTTAATAAGCAATGTCCGTAGCGCTTGAAACTGTTCAGGAGCAAGTTGTGCTCCAACTTGTACAATCTTTTCTGGTTCTCCTGGTTCAACAAGATTTAGACTGCATTCTAGCTGGGTCATCATAAACATCTTTCGATTCTGGCACTTGTTTTTCATGTTTACAATGTGCTTTTGGTAACATGATAATCACATCGTCCAAAGTATAGCGCTTGAAATACTCTGGCATATCATGTTGTACTTCATCGAATTTCTCTTTGTCAAAAGGAGTAGTCTTGGATCTTCGCTTAGCCTTTTTAGCAAGAATCGATCGTGTAGACGATGACTTCCGAGAAGATGGACTCTTCTTCGAAGGTGAAAAATTCCTGGATGGTAATATCTTGTAAGAACTCTAAGTTGAAGAAGTATCGTCGACTTTTCCTTTATATTTATCCAATAAAGGTGGCACAATCTTGGAATCAACCTTTCGAGGTGGATTTTCCCATTTCAGGAGTAGAATCTGTTCATCGGTAAGTTTTGCATTGTCATCATAAGTCAAGGCAAAAGTAAAGACAAACTATTCTCCAACAATTTTGACTAGTATGTCTTCAACCATTCCTCGCGGACGGACTGTAGTATCAGCTAGCTTAATGGCAAAAGCCGCAGACTTAATCCTTGTAAGGCCCCACTTTGCACATAGCTTTGTTGAAAGCAAGTTAACTCCTGTTAGCTGATTCTGACGAATCCCCAAGATACTCGGACATAGCAACTCAAGAGCACCTCTCACCTTAGACCGAGGAGGTCTCTGAGAAGGCGAGACGAATGAAGACTGAGAAATACTAGTAGTAATGACAAGCAAGAACTGTGTAAGCCTCATGGTGAATCCCGATAGATGGAATGACCACGTAGGAACTAGTATTTCTAG
Source organism: Diphasiastrum complanatum (assembly GCA_029204225.1). Taxonomy (NCBI): domain Eukaryota; kingdom Viridiplantae; phylum Streptophyta; class Lycopodiopsida; order Lycopodiales; family Lycopodiaceae; genus Diphasiastrum; species Diphasiastrum complanatum. The sequence continues at coordinate 38,888,906 of CM055111.1, read as the reverse complement.
GCAAATGTAATAAATGCAAGTAGGCCCCTCTTAGAAAAGTAGAGTGAGCCACCTTTTGATGGTGACATCTAGTGGAGAGCATAATTCCACTTGTAATTTGTGTAATGTGGAAATGCCACTAGGATGCCACCTAAGAAGCTCTCCCCCCTTTGTAGAAGGGAGGCTTTTGTAAATGTATCTACTCCATGCTGAAATGAGAAGATCTTCCATGAGTTTTGATGCATTCTTGAGCCCCTTGATCATTCTTGTTTATTGAGTGATGCATTAATAATCTTGCCCCTCCATCTCCTTTGTGTGTGGTTGTGAATATTAGAGTGGATTAGTTCCCTTGCTTTCGTAGAGTGGATTAGATTTCATGTTTTCTTGTGGATTATTGTAAGAATCAACATTCAGGTAAACTAAATAGGCTGGATTTGTGGAGTAGATCTTGCATATATTCTTGACATTTCAGTTCTTGACGTTCTTGGGGTGTCCAAGAATCAAGAAATGTGTGTTTCTTGATTCTTGGACTTCTAACATGGTGTAGATTAGTTCTTGTTTCTTGTTTTTTCAATTTATACAAGTATAGTAGTGCTTAGGATCTTATTTCAGCTCATTTTGCAGCAAGGTAGAAGTAGGAATCCTTCATGGTTCAACTGAGCTGTAATGTAGATCATTTGCTGAACGCATTGGCTTGCATTTTGGTTGATTATGCATGTGCATTCAGTTCAAGAGTGACCCATCCGGATGTCCTCTGACAGGCAGGACAGTACTACATCGATATTCAGTCCCTTCTACTTGATTTTGGGCATTAAATAATAAAGAGAAACTTAATCCAGAGCCCACAGTCTCTGTTGATAGGCGGAAGAAGAAAGAAACAAAGAAAACTAGAAGACAAATTCTATAGACAGAGGACCTATAAACATTTGGCACCGCTGCTGCTTGAACTCCACACCTCATAAACCCATACCTGTTGCAACAGTGTTCTTGAACAGATTCATAACAGTTCTCATCTGCAGTCTACCTTGCAAACGAACTACCCTACCTACAAAACGACCTTCAAGAGACAACAACCGTAGCAAAACGACTTGCTTGCAAATCCATCTGAAAACCAACTTGCTTGCACTTGAACCTGCAAACCAACCAACAAGCCACAACAACTGCAAACGCAAATGCATTGCTAGCCAATCCATTTGCGATCAGACTTGCTTTAGTATCAACTTGCAAATCCAGAACCCACACCCATCAACTACACTCCTTCAGCCGTCCCGTCACGCTCCATTTCCTTCATATCTCAGCCAACGCTTTCCTTCATATCTCAACCGACGTTTCCTTTCAAATCTCAACCGACGTTTTTTTTCAAATCTCAATCGACGCTTTTTTTTAAAAATCTCAACCGACGTTTTTTTTTCAGATCTCGACCGACGGATTTGCGTCAGATCTCGACCGACGGTTCTGGGTCCGATCTCGACCGATGGGATTTCTCACCATCTCAACCAACCAACTCCATGCCAGACCACAGAACTTTCAAACGACACCTCTGATTGGCATTTCGACTGAACCACCATCTCCCCAAAGCCTTAGAGACTAAAAAAAAAAAAAACTCATACCACTAGAAAGCAATTTTCATACTAAGTCTCCACCTTCACTTCCTTCAACACCCTAAAAAATTCAAAAACACCAAAAACCCTAAAATATCCACAAACACCAGAAACACATACCCAATCCAAAAAAGACACAATAGTACCCAATGGAACAACAAAAAGATCCTGAGATCCCAGAAGATTATCCATACGAGATCATGTCCCCTGTAGCTGAACAAATCAGACGTCATAGGTTCTACCGAATGCGGGCCCAAATACACGAGCCATTCACAAACCCATTCGAGGGACAAGAACCTGATAGAGCTGAGTCCTCATGCGCACGACCCCAATTTTATGGTGCTGAACCCTCACCAGCCATAACCAAACAATGCTCATCATGAGAGATGTACACCCAAGCTAGATCTGCCAAAATTTGATGGTAGTTCGGACCCCCTATTTATAGTGGAGAGGAGGGCCTTGGCCTCAAAATCCTATTGGCCCATTTCTACCTCCCTAACTATTCATATTTAAAAAAGAGTGGGAACCCATTCAAAATTGGAGGACACCAATTTGAATTTGAATTTGAATTTGAACCAATTTTGGTGAGAGTCCCAACTTTATTCACTAAATTTACATTTAGGCCTGCGACATTAAAAGTCCCACAAAAAGGCCTAAAGTCCTTTTATTGACACTCTAATTAATCAAATAACTATGCGATCATCGGATTGGACTTACACACGCAGGGTTGCCAAATCCCTCTCACTTATTAGCTAGGGTTGCCTCAGGAACGCAAACCCTCCAACACTCCATCACCTCTTGACACACAAATATTGGCTTATAATGAGGATGTGCTTATGTTTGAGTTTAATACCGTTGCAAGATAACGATGCTACATGATAAAGGTTGCACTACCATTAATCCATCACTGTCGATTTTGAATCAATTGTATGAAAGCAGGGTTTTGCTTGAAGCAGTGGAAGATGGGCATCTCACAAGAAATCACCTCACCTCGCATTCTGGTATGAAGCTCTATGAAGCTATATAGAAGGTAATATCACCCAACACTACAGTACAATTTTTTCAGACGTTGGTAACGTCACATATTACGTAAATTATTTTTTGAATTTATCAGCCAAAAAAGTACTTACATTCCATGCTGCAAATCTTAATAAATTTGATCTTTTTTATCCTTTGCAAGGTTCGGAACTTTTAAAAAAATAAATAAAAGTGCAGCTTGTATGAGTAAGCTAGGGATGTTTGCGAAGTTTGATTTTGACGTGCTTGAATGGCATGGATTTTCCCAAGCCATAAGGTGCTCAGACTCCCAAATGTGTTGCATAGGATGTCCTTGGGGGTAGTATGGCACGGATCTGCCCTAGTACCCAAGCATTGTAGTCAAAGTCATGTCTCTTTTCACTTGTGTATTGCTAGATAGCTTCTTATTTGTTGATACTTTTATGTGAACTAAATACATTTTTTTTGCTCTTGTACTGATCAGTATGGCATATGCCCTGATACGGTTTCGTTAAAGGACAAAATGTATTGTTATTTATGAAATGCATGATTGGGTAGATTGGACGAAATATTTGTAATTGCAATCAGGCTGATAAAATAGTGAATCTTGTTCCGGACATGGATGACAACTGATGCTCAGCTATGACACCTGTCTTCCTCACTTAACTAACTTGTGCGGTTTTGTTTTATGGGATGGTGGTAGGTAATAGTTGAGTGTCCTAAAACTTGCTTCACTTTTTGGTATTCTATACTATAAGACTTTATACAGCTATATTTTAACCTGTTATGCTATGAATTGAAGGGTTCAAAGGGTTTGGTCTTGACTTTTCAAGAGAGACAACGTGATGTTCTGTTACTCTCTCAAAAATCTTTTTAAGATGCCAACTCGACTACAAGTAGTACGAAACTTTTATCTTTACTTATATTTTATGACTAACAAGGTCTGTTTGATGATGTAGTCCTGTGGTTGGTTCCACGATGTTGTTGCTCTTGGTTACAGGGAGCCCCTTCCTCTTCCTAACCCTTTTGTTCACACTGTCATATGTTGCATGAAGAAAGCTGTTGATGTTCACAAACTTATTACTTATTATGATAAAGCTACTTGTGATGCTGCTGGACTTGATGATAAGATCTTTTGCCTTGTTGACTTGATGACTACTATGGATTGGACCAAAATATATATGGATTTCATTAAAAAAAAGAAAATATTAAGCATGGTTGAAAAAATCTATATTGATCTCTCTAACTATGCTGAACGTATTGTCGTTGAAGAAAGATTATGCAATTTACATATTTGGAAGATATTTGTCTGTTTGGTAAAAGAAAATGGTGACTGTTGATACCCCTACCCTTATTGAACCTCCTACCTCACCTCATCCTTTGATCTTTACCAAAGACCTTGATGAAGATAGTGCATCCCAGTTGAAATCCTTCTCACAAGAAATCTGCGAAGTAGACAACCAGTCTGCCTTGAATTCTGCCAATCCAAAAGTTGCCAAGTAACTTTGGTACTCAATCATACTATTGAGTTTAAATCTGCCTATAAGCTTTGGAGCCTTCTTTTTGTTAACTTTCTGACACCCATTTCTATTGAACTCTGGATTGCTCTTATCCATCTTACTGAAGCTGAAGTTCAAGCTTGCAAGCTTGCTTCTTTGCATAAGAATCCCTCATTTGATACACCTATTGCCTTTGATATCATCATTAAGATGAGCAGATTTGAACCTACAAGATGTCCTTCTGAGCAAACTTGGACTAGAACTAGAGGCCACTTTGAGACTGGCTTCAATAGGATGAGTCTGCATCAAGCTAGAATCTAGAACTGGAAAAGACCCTTCTTTAAATGCAGATGTGACGACAAATGTAAAAACAATTCTTCTATCATATGGTTTGATCACGCTATCTGGTATATGATGAACAACCTTGTCAAATTCTTCTTTGGTGCATCTTTACAGAACCAACTCAATGCCTTCTTTCTTTGGCTTCATAAGCCTGCTAGGGATGTTGTTAAAGCCCACCTTGCCTTTATGTACATCAGACAACATATGATTGAAGCCACCATTGAACTTTTTCTTAGCCCTACTGCCAAGCTGCTTGCACACCTTGGTGATGCTGAGAATATGTGAGAAATTGAACACCTTCTTTTCTACCTTACTGGATAAATACTTCTAGAATACAAGCAAAATAACAGGTTCTTTCAATTTAAATAATCCAAGTTCAGTCATATCATGCAGTGGCAACAAGAAGAGGAAATACTTTCCAAGTAAAGGCAATGAGGGGCAAAAGCAATGGTGGAAAAGGGGATCTTCCTATTAGAAAGCTAAACTTTTACCGTGATTGATCCATGTGCAGGAGGATATTGAAGATCTTAAAGTATTGGAGGTCAGTGCAGTTGGTAGGCGATGACTTTTGGTTAGAAGTTTTGCATTTGCGTTATTATAATAGATGCTTTGAGAGTATAAACATTAAACAACTTTATTCCAAGACTTTACTTCATATTTTTGGTTACATTGATGACATCTTTGAGCAAATTGTGTTTGGCTGAACTTTTTTTTCGCATTTGAAACATGAATGGTATAAGAACTTTCAAGTCTTTTGTGAGTTTGATACTGATAATATTCCACCTTATATGTGCTCAAATTCTAAACGTTTTAAAGAGTTTATTGATGATAACTTTGGGCATGTTATTTCTATGAATACTGGAATTATCGATAGTAAATTATAAGGAACGACTTGAACAAAGGGCTTAATCATATTCCTTTATGTCAATCTAATATTACTTTACCATGGATGGTTTAAATTGGCTACTTTCTTACCTAGTTATCAGAATGTGGATCATGATATTATTGTGGAACATGCTCTAATTTGCAAGCTTACTGTGACAAACTTTTTAAGATTACTACCTTTCTATATGTGAATGGAATAGATAAAGCCTAGCATAATCCTTGTTTCATGTGCATAAACTTTGTTAGAAAACTTGGCATTGCAAAGATTATCTGGTCCAGATTTTGCCCCTTTTCCAGACATTGATAGCAATAACATTGATAATGCCTTGACTATTACTAAACATACTTTTTCTACTATACTGCCAGATGACCTTCTAGGAAAAGAAGAATTACCATTTCTTCTCTGCACTTGTAAAGCATAAAAATACCTTCAGATGGATTACAAACACACATGACTGTTACTTGTCAAAGGTGACCACATTTCTTTCTAGAGCTCTTGGTATTTTGTCTCCACTCCTCATGGAGGGTGCAGGCCTTCATATCGGAGTTACCTAAATGTGGATACCAATCTATTCTGGCAGTGCGACTCATCCATTGATTTTTATCTTAATGTGCCAAATAAGATCACTTCTATGTGGTCCATTGACATCTCTAAGTGTTATGAAAACACCACTCTTAATGGCCCGGATGGACTTAAGACTATTATATGGAAAATGATTTTATATGCTTTCAAATTCAGCAAGAACAAAAATTTTGCCTATAAGTGAAAATCTAATTATTTGTGTTGTGAAACTCGGAAAGAAAGCTTGGAGGCAAGTTTGTGGTATACCCATGGGTTTTGCATGTTCTCCTACGTGGTGTAACTGGTACTTGTCATTTTATGAATTGCTTTTCATGAAAAGACTTGCCAGACTTGGAAAGATCGAATATTTACGGGCGTTCAAGAATACCTTTTGGTATATAAATGACATCTATTTTATTAATATTTGGTTGCGCTTTTATTTCTGGATAAAGAACAATCACGTACCAATGATAATGCTAAATGGATTTATCCTCTGGAGTACTTGACCATCAAAAGAGAGGAGACTAACTTAGAATTTGCTTTGAACAAGAACACAGATCATGCTACACAGTAACACAAACATAAAACACTCTCCACAACAATATACAGTGTTTACTCACATAGACACATTACTACAAAATGATGTGCATCCATGCCTTTTTGATAAACTTCCATCTGAATGCCTCTCTATGCATGGGTCTGAAGTTGGGCATATCTCGTAATACTGATGGGAATGGGTGCATATGCTACAATAGGAACACATGGTTGGAATTTTTTATGCAGGAACGAAGGTACCACATCTCAAGAAGACTGATACAGAAGAGCACTAGATAGCATGAACTCACAAACTGATCAACAGAAGAATATGGTTAGCATCACCCCTAAAAGCGTGCTGATCCCAAAATGAGACTATACCAAATATAGCTGCCAATACTTAAAACCAGAGATTTTGGATCTATTGCATGGGGACCATGTGTTTAACAAGTAAAAAGGAGAAAGTCCTCCAAATCCAAGGTAGAGCCTCCAAATGTCCTCCAAGCAACCTGCAAGCTCCAAGATGCTTATCTAACTCCAAGCTAGGATGCCTCCACCTGCAAGTAAGGATCTGCAAGCCTCCAAGGATCTCTCGTCCACCTGTGTCCCTACTCTTAAACACAAAGAAAGATAACAAGCTGGCCTCAAGTATTCACCACCCAACCATAACTAGATCCAAGCTCCAAGCAAGACCTATCTAGCACCCCCTTGCTAACCATAAACAAATCACAAGCATATCACAACAAACCATAGTTTACTCAAGATCTAAACCCTACTTATGTCCCATACCATAAGCAAGATCTAAACCCTTAGCATGCTACTCACAAGAATTACTCTACACACTAGTAATTGCACAAGAGCATAAGCAAGGTAAGCAAAAGATCTCTCTCTCTCTCTCTCTCTCTCTCTCTCTCTCTCTCTCTCTCTCTCTCTCTCTCTCTCTCTCTCTCTCTCTCTCTCTCTCTCTCTCTCTCTCTCTCTCTCTCTCTCTCTCTCTCTCTCTCTCTCTCTCTCTCCCCCAATGGGCACCCTACTCCTCTTATATAGATGGCATTCAGTTCTCTCAAATACACTATGGAGTTCCATGCACATCCAATGAGGAAGAGAGAGGCCTAGAGGAGTTCAAGAGCCTTCATAGGCTTATGGAAGGTCATCAGACATCTTCCATAACTTATGACTCTTTGATTACTATTCTTGAGGAACTTGAAACTCAATGGACCCTTTAGGAGAGCGCCCTCCTACTAGGACCCATTGCCCAAGTTGTGCTTGTATACTTTGGTCCAAGACCAATAAAGTGATATGGTTCAAGGTTGAGGCCCAAGGTTTAGAAATATAGTCATCCAATGACTTTCTAAGACCTTTCTAGATTCCATACCTCCATCCAAGGCATAGACACCTACCTGCCCTTAACCAAGGACACTAGTACCTTTATCTAAGGCACCTACCCTTATTCCTAAGGGTACCCCTTATCCAAGGGTCACATGACTCCATACCTCTGACTAAGGTATAGTCACTTGCCTGTCCTTATCCAAGGCTACATACCCTTAATCCTAAGGGTACCTTGCCATGTAGCCCCCAACACTAAATGGACTAATAGGGGTCTGAAGTACTGCTAGTTACATAGGTATGTAACATAGTGGAGATCGCCTATGTTAGCTGAAATTTTGACATAAAAAATTGGACTAATTTTGGAGCTTAATTTTTCTATAGTATAGAAATCGGCATGTAAAAGCCACAAAATTTTAATGTGAAATGGCTGAAAGTCGCCAATAGAAAGGGGTCCCAGCCCGCCCGTAATGTGGCTAGAGGAAATTATGGCCTTAGAGTTGGCCTTTAAAATTTTTGACGGCCTTTAAAAAATCGGCCTATAAGTATAGTTTTGGCTACTACGCCAAATGTTTGCAATGTACTGTGACTTTCGATACCAATATAAAAATCAAAGTACTATGTTTTCAGGTTGTCACTCAGTGGGAAGAGGGGGCTCAGTCACCAAAACTGCAGAATTGCATGTAAAAAATCAACGAAGGCTAAAGGGGTCCTCAAAGTGCAACATAAAAAAAAAAAAGATTAATGTCAAAGAGAAGAAGAGAGATGGCTTTATGACCAAATGAGCAAAGGGCCAGAGGCTAAAGAAAATTATCCATGGGGCCTCTTAATAGCCACATGGAAAAAAAGACAAATTGATTATGAAATGCCAAAGGGAGGCCAAAATCAAAGTTGGGCAACAATTAAAAGGCACAAGAAGGTGAGAAGTAAATCAAACTAGTTATGAGGCCAACTCCTTTACTAAGAGGGCCAACCATCATTTGATATTACCATAAGGAAAAAGGGAAATTCAAGGAGATTGAAACTTTAATAGGCCACTATCTAATTGCCATGGGCCTAAAGGCAAATAGACATGAGACGTTTGGTGGTTAAATCAACATTTAATGCCTGAAGAAGTGACTAGTGAAGGCTGAGAAGGATGGAAAAAGTAGCAAGATGGCAAAGCGAAAAAGATAGGTGGGGTCTAGGCTTATAAAATGGAAAATGTTCTGCTAAACATGGCTTCAAGTTCTGTTATGAGGTATAGATTCTGTTGTGTGCAATGAGGTTTAGACTCTTTTGTTCAGTTCATTATCACCTGCAGATTTTGTGGTGATCTTCACACTGTTGAGTATGTTCAAAGATTGGATGCTATGGCCATAATCTATAATTGCTTTGCTGTTCTCTGGTGATATGGCTAGAGTATTGAACTCCCTGTGTTTTTAAGACTGTCATCTCTTGATAGAATGATACATCCTCCTCTGAAATCTGAGTTTCTAGTTTCTGCAAGACTGTTACATGTTTATGCTCTGGGTTAAGAGTGATGGTGCTTAGCTCATTTCTCTGGGATCATGAATACTGCTCTTAGATTATTGTGATAGTCTCTATGCATGCTGATAGACTGAAGCCCTTGTTATCTTCAGGAAAATGTTGAGTTCTAAGCTTCCAGACACACTTTCTCTGAACAATTTCCAATATTATTCTCACCTGTCATTTTCTTGGGAAGAATTAGTTTGTTGAAATGGAGTTTCTGCTTACAAATATGATTTGAGGCTATGTTTCTCCCACATTTAGGAGTATGCTGATCCTACTTGTTTTTGAAGAAGTTTAGACTGAGAATTTGTAGTACCTGCTCTTCTCATCCTCTCAAAAATTGCATCATTCAATTCTCAAGAATGTAGTCAGAGAAGCCTCTCCTTATAAACTAATAGATAAGGGGGGGACACTGCATTTTTACACATAATTCCTGACAGACGACAGTATTGCAAAAAGGCAAAAAAGATGACGCTGTAATTGTACTCGTAATTCTTGACAGGTGACACTGTCGGGCTTGTAGAGAGAGAAAATGTCACATTGTTGTCAAACTCCGTGTATTTGTGAAAAAACACTTGTAGTTCTACAAACTGTATAGAAACACGAAAAAATCCACAGAACTGGATAAACAATGGATGAGGATTAACACCGATTAGTCGATTAGTAGGAAGGAGAATAATTCAACACGACCAAGATGGTGACTTGGCTAAAAAAATTAGTTGTCTGCACAGCGTGGACAACGCCCATCTGTGAATGTGCCACAGAACTTACAGTAGTCATAGACAACTGATAGATCAAGAGAAGACATAATCACATCTTCTATGTTGAGTGATTTTCAAGTGGCCGCACCTCTATACGGTCTGATCCGCAATGAAGCATTTGCTTCAACCAGAGAAGTAAATAGTGTGCCTCCACAATCAGCGAGTAGACGAAGAGAAAGCGACAGACAGGCAGAGATAGAGTAGCTACACTCTTCTACGGACCTATGAGTACATTCCTTTTGATAAGGGTCATAAAAGAAAAATATGTAAAGATCAAGGGTGGTCCCACATTTACAAGGATCAACCAATGAGACACCAATAGTGCTCGCTGAGACTCCTCCCTCACTGAGCGATGGACTGAAGCTAGTATCAAGGTACTTTTTCCCAATCTGGTTTTATGCCACTATGTATGCGATTTGTAAGGATTTGACACTAATTGTGTGTGTGTGAACGAACAAGTTCAGTTAGTGTTAGCATGAACAATGTGTGTTGCTCAATATTCTTCATTGTATTTCTACCTATCATATATAGTTGATGCTCTTTGAAAAGTTGTTTGTAAGATCTATAGGTAGAGGTTATGAAGAAATCGTTATGCTCAATAATGTAGGTGTTGCATGTGTTTCATGAGTAAACAAAGTGAAAATGTTTTCAAAGTATCTATAGGAATGGCTCATGAGTCTGTACTAGTAATGAAAACTCAAATTTTTAAGCAAAATGTCGGTTTTGTATGTAGTGCATAAGTGTGAATGTTGTTCCTTTTGATTAAGTGGTCGTTACTAATGCTATGCCCTAAACTCTTGGAATATAGAGGGAGGGTTAACGGGCACCCGATGAGGCGAAATATCCTCTTGGGCCTAGGAAGTAATTTTGAACTGGTTTTTGTTTCTCATCTACAACACGATCCTTAGTGTGCCATCGGAATATATGGGCACTATAGGATTCACGGGCCCCTGGAACCCAGGATATTTTGGTCCACACAGATTCTGTTTGGTTTTATGTGTTTTAGGACCAGTCAATATAGATGTCATAGCATTTGACACCACAGCTCGAGAGGTTCGTATTGGGGACATTGCCATATAGATAAACACTCATGGATTTCTCATCCTAACCACTGTTTACATACAAGAACATCATTGTTGGGTAGCACAGGCCGTCTATTCACTACGTATCAATAGTACACTATATGATTTTAAACAACCATCGATAAACAATGCTATGTCATTTCATCCTATTTTACATAGCATGGATTTTTTCAACGTTGATATTCCTTCTATAGAACCTATAGCTACAACTATAGAAGCCGAGCAATCGGTAGTACCTGTCATTAGACCAGACCAAGCTAGCTCGAGCAAATCTGAAGAAATTCAAGAAGAAGCATCATCGCATCCTAGTCAACCTAACATTTGTAGATCCTCATGGACTCGGACAGTTTCTAAGAGGTATGCGCCTCAATCATTTTGGACTTCATCAGAAGAACCAAAGAGCCTAGTCGAAGCAATTAACTCCAAGGATGCTGTGAAGTGGCAAGAAGCTATGGAAAGCGAGTGTAACCCACTTTTGACGAGTCAGACCTGGATGCTAGTCAACTTCTCCACTCACAAGAGAGTTATTGACAACAAGTGAATTTCAAGAAGAAGATCAACTCTGATGATTCCATTGCAAAATGGAAAGCACGGCTGGTGGCTAAAGGATTCACTCAAGTCCAAGGGATGGATTATCAAGAATTTTTCAATCCTGTCATCAAGATGCAGTCAATCAGGACTTTGATTACGTTAGCAGCCGCAGAAGACCTCAAAATGGACCAAACGGATGTCAAGACAACATTTCTCAACGACAATGTCAAAGAGGAGCTGTATACTTTTCAACGGGAAGGATTCAAAGTCAAAGAAGAGCACACAGTGTGCAAGCTGCATAAAGCAATCTACGATCTGAAATAGACCGCAAGAGCATGGTTTGATAGAATCAACTCTTATCTAGCTCAATTAGGATTTGCAAACAATTCAGCTGATTGCAATGTTTATTCAAAGCATATAGGCACCATTTCAGTTCACATAGCTCTTTACGTAGATGATGCATTTATTTTGTCTAATGACACTTCTCTTATGCACACTACTAAGAGTGATCTGTCAAAGGAATTTGACATGATTGATTTAGGAGCTATTCATTCTTTGCTAGGAATTCACATTCTTCGACAGAGGTAGAGTACATCACAGCATGTCAAGCTTCAAGAGAGACTGCATGGATCAGGTTATTACTTCACAACTTACATTACACTCAGTTTAATGCAACCACCATTCTGTGTGACAACTTGAGCTGTATTTTACTGTCACTGAATCCCAGATTTCATGGCAAATCCAAGCACATAGAAATCCAGTATCATTTCATTCGGGAGAAAGTTTTCTCAAGGCAAGTGATCCTTCAATACTGCTCCACAATAGAAATGGTCGCAGACATCTTCACCAAAGCACTTTCTAGGATCAAGCACCAGAAGCTCTTCAACATGCTGAATCTGACGAAGATACCAAGGCACCAATCGTGACCTTAAGGGAACTGTTGGAAATTAAGCCCACAGTTTCCTCCTTGGTGAATGACTAATTTCTATTTCATGATTTTTCTTGCACGTTTATTGATCATTGATCTAGGGTCAGGTGAAACCAACTTTGGTTCTACGTTTGCTCATCTGATACCTACAGGAATCACAAACTTAGATAGCCAATTTATTTGAAGAATGTCTACAATGGGATTCCGACTGATCTCTAGCAAAGGGTAACCAATCCTATCATGATTTCAAGTTCAGAGATTAAGGTTCAATAATTTGAAGTCATTGAAGACTTGGCCATCTTCAAGGACTTCCACAAAATTAGCATTTAGAACAAGTCTTTCGCGACAGTCTGCAAAAAAACTCTAAGTGTCGCGACAGTCTGCAAAAATAAACTACGTTTTCAATAACTTTGGCTTTTTCGCATTTTTTCGAAATGCAACACTTGCATAATTCAAAAGTATGACTTGTGCAGTTCAAAAGTTTAACTGTTTTTAACACCTCTTTAGAGAAACTTAGAGCCTGACGAGGGCCTTTGAAAAAGATGCTTTTTTATTTTTTTCTTCTTATTTTCGTTGCCAAGTGGACCAATTGAAACCTTAGCTTCGGGGTTCTACATAACGTAGAATTTTCCAAATATAAATAAAATGAAAACCTTTTGAATATATTGTTGTTTCGTCGGACAGCATGTGGAAATGCTATTGGTTGATGAGGCTTGCCCTTCCAGCTCATCACTGCCCGAAGAGATCCAAAAATATTAAAAATGAATATGACAGATGGTTGAGATGAGAAAGTCGATGTACTATTAATGTATATGCATTGTCAAACCATGGTTAACAGGGATAACTAGAGTTAATTTGTGACGCCAAATAGATCAGTGTTTCAAATTTTTGCCAACACTTTTTCTCAGATTCATGGCTTTTTGTCTACGCAAATTTTCAGATTCATAGTTCATTGTTTCAGATTTTTGCATGCAAATTACAAATGGTGCCATCAAGGAAGCCGTGATCCTTAATCGACTATGTGCTTCTATTCAACGAGATAGATGATAATGGATTATGGGTGCCAAGAAAATATTCAAAAAACTCTTGGGTTTTGATGCATCCATCATCAAGAGGAACATTTTGAAAAATGAAAAGGTTAAAACTATCATTTCGATCTTATTGGAAGGCCAAAATTTTGGATTTCAGAACATCATCAGGAGGAAAATCTATTTCTGAAATTCTAGTCCAACATGTATGTATGCATTCAGAAATAAATGTGCAAGGATTCAACCGTCAGGATCACAAAAAAAGCAACTGTGAGTATTGATATTTTTGATACTTTGATTTTTGTCATTCATAAATATCTAATAGTAAACTTGCCAATTTGATCATTTTTCTCTTGCAGATTTATATCCATCCAACATAAATGAATGGGAGCCGAGTGGATCTTTAGCAGGTGTGTTAGATGTTGTTCACACTGATATTGGACAGCTGCAATACCGAGGTAGAACTGCAAAAGATCTAGCTGATAGTGGAATCTTTTTTTATGAATTAATGTACATTCCTGATACAATTTTTTTTTTTGGACAAATAGTACCAATTCTATTACCTAGTTTTGAAAGTGATGAATGTATTGCACCAGATGCTGCAGTTTCAGAATCATTTCGTTGCAAGATTTATAATGATGTAAAAAATTCATATAAGAAACAGTCAGATTGAGTTGGTTTATTTCCTTGAATATATTTGTGGATTTCTTTTCAAGTGTCAATGTACACAAAACCCCATGATGTTTGTATACAAAAATTTATCAGATAGTTTATTATCTGAACTTATGGATGAAGGCTGGGACAAAAGATCAGATGGAGAAATAGAATGCAAAATTAAAATGTCTTCCATGTGCTTCCATTATCAAATTGAAAAACAAATGTTGAGCTTATGCTTCCATTATCAAAAATGGAAAAAAAAAATAAAGGTAAATGGGTGCCACTCGATCAAGACTTGGAAGCCAATGGACATTCAAAACGAAAAAATACTGAAATTATATACAATGATGTCATTTTGACATGTGTTGAGGTGGAAGAAGATTGGAGTCTAAACTACATCCGGCGGGAACTATTGCTCCTACAATGTAGGTACGTAAAAGACATGAGCTCGATTTCAAATGCAGAGATATTGGCGAAACAATCCAACTTATGGAAGAACATTGCGATTCACTATCAGCAAATACATGCCAATGTCTTTTAATCATTATAGAAAAATTGCATTCCATTATTAGACTATGGACACAAGCTAATTGTAAGAATCTATTGTGATATCAATAAAAAAAAACCCATAAAAAGGTTGTTTACAAGTAAAATGATTGTATCTTTTCTTTTTTATGTCTATCTAATTACAAATAGATCTCTATTCTATCAATTTTTCTATATTTTCTATATCAGTATTAGGAACTGATAAAGCAACATCTCCTTCTATAATCTCACCCTCCTCTATTTCGGGAAGGGCCTCAATGCCTTTTAAAGCAAGAGAAATATCTGCTACAAAATTGCCTTCCTCTATATTAGGAAGGACTTTTATTTTCTTTTTTATCATATAATATAAAATCTGCATCCTGAACAACTTGAAAGGCTGTTAAGGCGGGAGCAGCTTCTATTTGAGGGCCCTCGATTGCAGGTGCAACGCTTACACCGTAGTGGGCAAAGGTTCTGATCAACTCTTGCCGAAATCTACATGTGATTGGTTTTTTAACTTGGATCGTGAGGATAAACTTGATTGGCCATCATTGAAAGAATCCTTCATCAAACGTTTCAAACCATTTCGTTTGATTGAAAGCCCCTCTGTCAAATTGAGTAACATCAAAATGTCAAAGGATGAAAAAGTACGTGACTATATTGAACGATTCAAACGTTTAAAGAGCGAAGTACAAGAACAACCTACGGAATCAATGCTCATCTTCTAGTTTCTAGTTGGACTTCCCAGATGGATAAGACGTGAGCTCATATCTAACTATGAGTACATGTCCTTAAAGATAGCCATGTTTGATGCCATCCACAAAGAAGACAAAGGATCAGATGTTGACGAACCTAGAGAACAAAGAGCACACCGTGTTGTCCATAAATCCAAGCCGACCGAGGACACTCAGGATCAGCCAAGTACATCATAGACGCAACAACACCTGGTGCCTTCATTGTAGAGGTGCACACATTGGCAATGAATGCCCATCTTATCAATCAGTCCCAGACAACTCGTTGATTAGATGTGAAATATATGATTTCATGGGCCAATCATCTTTCTACTGCTACTACAATCCACAATACTCACCTCACGGCCAACCAAGAGAACAATACCAGCCTTCTGGACTCAATTTGTTTCATGGAACCCATAAAATCAATATTCTCCAAGAAACAATCCACCGGTTCAATAGAATCGTGAGAAGAAAATTCACAAAACATTCGCGACTCTCTTTCAAGATTCGGATGCAGTTCAGATGCGTTTGCTGGGCACTACCAGTTGAAACACTCCTACAATCCTCCAGAGAGTAGTCAGTTACTACTGATCTACGTTCATAAAATTAATACAACATTCGACCTAATTTCAACCATGGTGCGGAATTCAAAGGGAACAAGAAAACTCAGAACATATAAAGATAAACAGCATAAGCATTCAACATTCAAGATCAGACACAACTAGAAAATAATCTACATTGATTTTCTTTGATTTCTTCAGGGCACTCATGCGAATCCACGTAGTGCATTGGCATGAGAGAAGCACGGTTCTCTCACGAGTAGTAGTCTCGCTTCACTAGCGGACAATTGGATCTTCTGATCCTAGACAAAATTATCTTCTCACATGCAAGCAGAGCTTCTTTCTATGTTTGTCTTGATCGCTTACTACCATCAGACTTCTTCTGTGTCTCTTCTCTTAGTTACACTATGTGTATCCTGTTCTGATAATATGTCAAGTATTATCCAGTAAGTACGGTCTCTCTATGTAAACCTATGATTAGAGTGATTATACATCTACAACTAATCAAGGAATTTTAAGAGTGGCAGATTAGCCATGACCTAGGAAGTATCTGCTGACGTCATGCCATCAGGTCAGATCTCTATACTTTTGGGTACTTGCATGATTTCTGGTGGTACTCCTTAGAGCGTGAGGACAGAACGAGTTTCGTTTCCACTGTTGGTTTCGTTTACCTTGTCTGCTTTTCTCTCTTGCTGGACCACAAAGGAATCTCGTTCGTGGATCCTTCGTGTTCGCAAACCGTTCGTGTTCACAAACTGTTCGTCTTCATTTTCGTTGACTTTCGTGTTCGCAAAACTCTTCATGTTTCGTGTCTCCAGATGTTCGAGTTCGCGAACATCTTCGTCAGGTGAAGGGTTGAAAGCTAGCAAGGCTTTGTAATCAGAAACACTCTGTTTCTTCAAAGTTCGCAAGTACATCATGGACTGGAGATTCAAAGACGGTCTTGCCTGGCATGGATGGTGATGGGGGCTGTTCAGTGGTCGGCGTAGGGACAAAGGCACTCGTAGGAACTTTCCTGATAGTTGTGAAGTCACCAGGCGGCTGAATTTGAAGCGGTTTTTTCATCTTTTCTTTCATAGCATGGCCACGTGTTTGAGGCTTTGGCTGTGGTGAGGTGTGTAGATGAGGAACGGGTGGTACGTCATGGAGGATCTCCTCATCAATTTGAAAGATGGTCTCCTCCTCATAGAGATCCCATAGATAGTTTGGGCGTTTGACATGGTAGAATTTTGTATCAGGCTTTTCAACTATAACCTTGGCAATCGGTTCCACCTTAGAAGCATGTTGTGGATAGGCCCGAAGTGGAAGTGCCTCCATGTAATTGAGGATCTGAATATTAGAAATGTCCAAATATTCTGGGAAATTATGAATTTGTAAGACATTCTCATCATCTACGAATAAATATTTTGATTCATTAGTAGGCAGCCATGCAACATTCAGTAACTCATCATTGTGTGGAAGAATATCAATAAAATTGATATTGATGATAAGTGTATCAATATCAGGTAATTGGTCATGATCGATCAGGAGTGAAGAGGTACAATCATCCTGATGTTGAGCACAGTAATCGACATTCACACAATTAATGGTAGCTAAACTGTGATTCCAGTTTATGATATCAGTAGTTCTAACATAATGACCTTTTTTGTGGCTGGACTGGTATGGCTCAAATACGAAATTGGTGGTTGAGAACCCTTTGTCATGAATGCGTGTGGGTTTGAGTTTTCCAGTTGAATCAATGGTGACAGAACTGTCATGATTTCCAAAGGTAACTTTGCTCCAATCATGAACGACTCTTGCATTGGTGAGCCACGGACGACCAAGTAGTAATTCATAGAAATAGGCATTACTAGGAATATCAAGGACCACAAGATCGACAGAAAACTTTAGACCTCCTAGTTTGATTAATACTTGTGGAAGGAAGCCAATAGGGTGAACCACATTTTGGTCAGCCATCCGAAGTTGACAAGTGGGTTTGGTAAGCTTGTCTCTCAGATTCCATTCTAGCATGAGGGATGTGGAAATTATATTGACACAAGAGCCACCATCGAGAATAGCTAAAACTTCCAAGATTGGTGATGGATGGGATTTTGATGTTGCCTCGTTCGCTAAGTGGATTGGTTAGATCTAAGGGCATTTCAGGTAACTCATCAAGGATGGTGCTGTCATTGGATTGAATCTAGTGTTTCCACTTACCAGCATGCTTCCAGAGAACATGGAACGGTAGAGTGACATTGGCTTGTAGTAGATCTCCCCAAACTTCAATACCATCAAGGGTTTGCTATCAAAGGGCTTGTGAGGTACATTTTGAGAGATGGAAGATTGTTGGTTGGCATTGCGGATTTGCTGGCGATATTGATGATGCAGCCGAATCACTTGGAGAAATGGCATGCTGTTGTGTCTAGCTGGGTGTAAGTGTAGTGGCTTAGCATTGGGTTTGTGCCCTAGTCAAGACCCATGCTGGATGAAGATTCATAGTTCTTGGAGATGGATCCAGAAATCAAGTGAACGGTATTGGTTCACTCTGGCTCAACACCAACGGCAGAGACAGACGACTCGAAGACGTTCTGTTCGTGCCAACTGGGCAGCAAGACTTGCTCTCTGTAGCAAGAATAGCAAATGCAGGAATGCGTGTGATGTTTTCTAATGAAGCATGCAACGTGATTGATGCCAGCACTAGCACTCTCATTGCTCAAGACAGAAGGAAAGAGAACCTATATCATCTGAAGGTACGCCTACTTGCAGATTAGGTGCATCAGACTCATGACGACTCGCCAGACACTCTGTGGCACATAAGACTCTGTCACATGAACTTAATGGCACTCTACCAGGCAAGTCATCATGGAGCAATAATAGGGGTCAACATCTCGAATGCAACCAGTTCGACCACCTGTGATGCATGTTTGAAAGGCAAGATGTCATGCACACCATTCGTCAAAGACTCCTACAGAACGACAAAGATTCTGGAGCTGGTGCACTCTGACATCTGCGGTCCATTCAACGTGATCTCAATGGGAGGTTCAAAATACTATATAACCTTCATTGATAATTATAACAAGTCTTTGCCTATTGAATATTGGGGTGAAGCTATAAATTGTGCAAATTATTTGTGCAATAGATTACCTCACAATGCACTTGCTGGAAAATTACCTTTTGAAGTCTTGTTTAAGAAGAAACCTAAGGTAGATCACCTTAGAGTTATTGGTTGTGCTTGATTTGTTCATGTGCCCTTGGAAACAAGGAAAAGAGATGACCCTAATTCTATTAAAGGGATCATGGTTGGATATGCATCCAACAAGAAAGCTTACAAAATCTATGTTCCCTCTACCTCAACTACAATTGAGAGTAGGGATGTTATATTCCATGAGGATCAAAAATACATTCTTGAGGAGACTGAGTTCAAAGATTCTCACAAATATACTCCAATCATCACCCTTGAAGACTATCATGGAGAGATGGGGCCAAGAATTGAGGAGGGGTCACCAAGTGATTGAATCAAAGTAAGCATTGTCATGCATGGGCACATTCAAAGTTGAAGGAGCATTCAATTTTTAGAAAACCAAGGAGATCTCAAAGAGAAAGATCTGAGCCTAGGAGGCTTACCTATGAAGATAGAGGCAAGCAAGTGGAAATCAACTCCACTAATTGTGCTTATTTTATTTCTCATGCGGAGCCAAAGGATGTATATGCACTCAACTCGAAGGAATGGTACCTTGCCATGAAGGAGGAATATGATGCTTTGATGGCCAATAAGACATGGGAGCTTGTGGATCTTCCATCCACAGAATTTTGTCATGAGTATGCTCTCAAACAAATATTAGTCCTTCCATAAACTATGCCATAGTCGTTTGTAGCCGAGATGTACCTTAATAGTCTTTTTGCACTTTTCCAATGACATATCAGTGGACATTGCATGTATTGACTCAATTTGCCAACACAAAAACTAAGATCAGGTCTAGTGATGGTTAAGTATATCAAGGAACCAATAAGCATTCTATTGGTAGTGATGTCCTCAAAGGATGCTTCATCACTTTCCTTAGAAACTTGTGACACTTAGTTCCATGGGACTTTCAACTCGTTTACAATCAATCATGCCAAATTTTGCTAAGATTGATCTAGCATACTTAGATTGACATATGAAAGTAAAATCATTACTTCTAGTGACTTCTAATCCAAGCATAACTTTTATCAGTCCTAGATCTACCATCTTAAATTCACTAGACAAGGAACTTTTTACATTTAATAACGTTTAGTAATATTGGGAATTTTTTTTTATTTTGGAACAAATTAATTCTTCTCTCTATTCTCTCTAGTACATGCTTGTGTGCTTGAACTTTAGTTTGAGCAAAGGAGCATGTGCTCGAACTTAAGTTTGAGCATAGATATTTGTCAATTTTGTGCAATTGGACTTAATTTTGAGCAGATGGCCTCATAAAAGAAAAGAATGAGACTTGAATTTGTTCCAATATACTAAAACAATGTTATTTTTTATGCCATCTAGATCATTTCCAGTGAGTATAATGTCATCAACATATAAAACTAAGATAATGATCTTTCCATCATTACATTTGTAGTACAATGATGGTTCGTAAGAACTTACAACAAATCCAATGGAAATAAGATAGGAATGCAACCTAGATCACCATGCTCTTGGTGCTTGCTTGAGTCCATAAAGACTCTCCTTCAAGAAACACACCTTGTCTTCTTCTCCATCTTTGATGAAGCCCTCGGGTTGGCACATGTAGATTTCCTCTTCCAAGAATCCATTCAAGAAAGCATTTGTCACATCAAGTTGGAAGAGCTTCCATTTGAAAGAAGTAGCAAGACATATGATTAATCTAATGACTACAAGCTTTGCAACAGGTGCAAAGGTTTCATCATAAACTATGCCTTTGACTTGCAAAAAACCTTTTGCTACAAGTCTAGCTTTATAGTTATGAATGAACCATCTTGATTATATTTCAATCTATATATCCATTTACAAGTAAGAGGTAGATCTACAAGCTTCCAAGTTTGATTTTCCATTAATGCATCAAACTCTACTTGCATAGCTTTCCTCCAATATTGAGACTTATTTGCTTCCTCAAAACTAGTTGGTCCATCAAGCATAATAATTAAGAAAGTATAAGAGTTGAGTAGTTGAGAATCTTCCCTTTGCTCCCCTTTGTCACTATAAGTGACCCTTGATGGCTCAATCCTTGTCCTTGCTGATCTTATTGGCACCCTTGGACTTTGAGCAAGTTCCTCTTGGTCTTCATCTTCATGAAGCTCCTCCTCGGCCATAGCATGATCCTTGTACTAGTGCCACCTACTAGTCAAATGGAGTCATGTGGTGCTAAATTAGTATCATGTTTGAACTCTTCTACTCATAGATTTCCAAGTCTTGGTGGCTATTCAATGGAACTACATGGCAAGTGCAAAAATGGAAAAGGTAAAAAGAGAGGTAACTTCATCAATGGAGGTGATGAAAACTCTTCTTTGGAAATGGTTGTTGCTAATGACTCATTTACTCATTTGGAAAAAAGATGGTGCTTTGAGCATGTTTGAAGAAAAAGTTTATTTTGCATCTTTATGTGATGAGTCCAAGAAAGTCATTTGTGCAACAAGTGGTCATAAAGAAAATAGATCAAAAGGTTCTATCATGAGACTTAGTAAGGAAGATCTCAAGTCAAAAGAGAGCGATGAATGTGAAGTGTTCAAAGTAGGATGTACTTTGAATGATGCTTTTGTGAATGATAGTGAGGGTTCATTATCATTACCTATATTGATTAGAAGTTTAGGTTTGACAAGAAAATGTACTTCAATCATTCTTATGTTGAAGGTACTATGTATTCTTTTCATGGCTTCTAATGTTTGAGATCCTTCCATTTCTTATGATGCAACTATCAAGAGGGAGATTGCTAACTTTTGTGGTGTGATCATTAAGAGGGAGTCTTGTGAAGGAAAGGGCAAAGGTGTGTGAAATCAGAGCATGCACATATGCATTCACATAACAGAAAAAGAGAGAAAGAACACCATTGCTCTATTCCATTAAACTTGCACACTACAATATGAGATAATACGTGAGAGAGGTAGAGGTTACACCTCTTCATAGAAGACCTCAGCCCCTTTCACATTGGGATGGGCCCAAAATATATCAAACTTGACTTTAGGCACATTTGGCCTTAACCACATTTTTCTATTACATTTCAAGTATGTCTATAAATAACAAAGTGGCATTGCCCATGAATAGTAATTCTAACACCCTCCCTCAATGACAGCTTTGTTAGAGCTGTTACTTCATGCTTAACCAAGTACATCACACTGAAAATACATTATACTCCTAACTCTACTGATGTTGCATTTATGCTAGTAATTAGTGCAAAAATTTGACGTCATCAAATGGAGAATGTGTGGAACAATTCCATCACCCTCCCTTGAGACAGACATCCATTAATATTTGCAAAACAAATTGCTCACTGCATCATGTCCAAGAGCTATGCCAAGGATAATATCCTTCCCTAAAACTGCAAATGCATCCGCAAACTGCCTCATATTGAAGATATCAGCTTACTTTTGCATCCAAGGAACCATCTTCTAGGATACCTATTCCAAGTTTAGCAATCCTGCAACAACTTTTTGAATCCCATAGAAGATAAAGTACATGCACACAAACTTATTACCAAGCATCTGCTTTGTCATAAGACTTTTCAGCTATAGCTGTTAGGTTCACTTTCTCTTTTTCTTTATCACTTTCAGTGGACTTCTTTGACTTAAGATCCGCTTTCATCTTTCCACAATAAAAGCACTTAACGTTCTTTTTACTCTTAGAACTGCCTTCCTCACTTTTAGATTGACTAGTCTGATTAGCTTTCCATTTAGTAAACAAAGCGACTTCATCTAAAGAGAATATTGTAACAATAGAATGTTGCATTCTATGTTCTTCTTCAAGTAATGAAGCTATCATTATTTCTAATGACTGATTAGGCAAGTTTTCGAGTGTAAAAATGACATTACTATACTCAGCCGACATGCTATTCAATAGCACGGCCATAGCATCATCTTCGGGAACATTAGAACCAATTCCAGTAAGCTGATTCATTATTGACTTCATCCGATTCACATGATCATTTAAGCTCATTCCACTTCTAGCTTTAATGTGAAAAATTGCTGTCTAAGAAGGCTTTTATCATTTTTAGAACGTGCTCCAAATATAGCTTCCAATGATTGCCATATTTCATGAGCAGTCTTAGATAGGTCCAAATGATGAATTTGAAAATCAGCCAAACCAAGACCAATGTAAGCAGCAGCTCTCTTATCACGCAAATCAATAGTAGAAAAATTACCGGAATCTTCTTGCATTTGATCATAGACCTCTCAACGATATCAAAAGTTGTTATGCAACTTTTGGTGAATCTATGATCAATGTTTTGGATCCATTGGATCTTGAAGATGGACTAGTGCTACCTACTAGTCAAATGGAGTCATGTGGTGCTAAATTAGTATCATGTTTGAGTTAGAATTAAACTTAGAATCACTGTGTTACTGTACTGTGGGTCCTATTAGTGGATAAGGATCAGTTGGCCTCGCCACGAGGCAAGTCGACGGGACACGCATCCCGCCAACGACAACCTGGGTCATGCATGGGTTGCTTGAGTGAACAACTATATGCACAGTGTAATTTCATTTTGAGAAATACAGTTGCTATGTGAGCTTGCTGAGGAGAGTGATTTTCTATCTGTGTTATTGTGTAGCATGATCTGTGTTCCTGTGCAAAGCAAATTCTAAGTTGGTATCAGAGCCGTACAGGGAGTGTACACAATACAGTGTCACCGTTGAAGAGAGCTTCGGGAGAACTGTCTTTTGAGAGTTCGGGGTTTTATGACGAGTTGAAGATGGAAAGAGAAGCACTGGTGCACGGTTTCTAATTTATAGAGGCTTGCTAAGCTCAGCAGAGGGATTATTAGCCTGTGCATAGCATCAGACAGGGAAAAATCTGGTGAAAAATTGACAATTTTGAAGCCAGCTGAAAATTGAAACCGGACTTGGGGTTATGATTTTTATACATAACTGGTGATTTCTTCGCTGTTTGTGCACCATTTTGGATGCCGTAAGGACAGGAAGGAAGCTAATCACATCGTCAATTAGCCATGGAGAGATTCCGAGGTTTATGTCAGAGATTTGTCTCCAGACAGTTAACCTAGCAGATTTGCGGTAAAAAGGTGAAAAAGCCACTTTGTCAAGTTGAGCTAAAATCACCGTTTCTCCACGGAATTTCCTGACTGAACACTCTATAGTCATGGATTCAGTAGGATGACCCTGCTCCAGGCCTCAGATCGTGCTCAAAATGATCCACAGGAGAGCTTGATTTGATGTTTTTCAGAGAAGGGAGGCGCGGCTGCAGGCAGGAAAGTCGCGGGCAGTTCGCGCGTCCAACGCGATGAAGAACTCAATGTATTGAAGATCATAACGTCTGCAGGACTTTGGTTTGATGCCCAGATGTACTTTGAACCTTTAGATGAGGTGTCAAATGAATCAATGGTCCAGAATTTGTGATGGGAGAGAAATTTGAACCACAAGATTTGGTTCAGCCATTGGATGAGCTTTAAACAGGGTCCTGAAGAATTGAAGTGCATTCTGGCCTTCAAGTTCATTAAAAATTTTCATACTGAAAGTTGAGTTGGGTCCCTTCACAGGTGAAGAGTGTAGTTTCTTCAAAGTGAAGAAACAGTTCAAAAGCTAGAAAAGTCCCTATTTTTGGGTCCTTTGCCCGTTTTGACCCAAACGGGCACCGGATTGTACCTGCAAGTACGGTACATCAAAACAGAGCGGTTGTAGCGGAGAAAGTGTTCGGAGTACGCCATAAATAGTTTCACCATTCCACTGGGCACGTTGTTGGGAGTTGACGACTGAGTGCATTTCGGAAGGCGATTCCGATTTGGCTTTAAAATTGGTGGAAAAGCGGCGAGTGGCCTGGTAAGAAAAAAAGTGCAGATCATTATTTGCAGCTTCTGACATCACTGTTGGCCTCAACATACTGTTCTTAGCCAAAGGCAGAAGTTTTAAGCAGTTTTGCGATGACAAACATGGGAGAGTCCATTTTGAGTGAAAGTAGCAAATTGGACAGAATTTCCAACTATGCAGTGTGGAAATTCAAAATGAAAAACAGTTTGATGGAGAAAGATGTGTGGGAAGTCATCACAGGTGATGAGAGAAGGCCGCCAAATGAAGCAAACATCAAAGTGTTCGACAAAAAGATGAGGAAAGCTTTGACCTTCATTAACTCACGTCAGAGTTGATTCTTGCATCTCCTTGCCATATTAATCTTCAAATCAACTATAGCAAGATCGAAACAAATTTAGTTTAAAATTTGTTCAATCTTTAGTCCAGTTACATGTTCAACATGTTTTCAACTACGTGTTCCACACGCCGATCCAATCTTGAGCATGAACAGTTACCAGCAACAACATTTCCATCAACAGATTTTGGGGGGCAGAGAGTGGACGAGTGGACCTGCTTGGATCCACTGAAGCAGTTATGCTGCCAGCAACAACATCAGCAAGATCAACAGCCAAGGTCACAAGTCAAATATGAAAAAGACAAGGCTAAAGAAGACAGATGGGCAATCCAAAGAGACTCAAGCAGAAGAAGTATCCCAGTCATGATGAAGATCCTTCATAAAGGGAAATACAAGCATTGGGAAATCAGTCTCCTTCTTCAACCGACCTCTTGCCATACTTCTACACCCATTCTCATGCCTATCGTTCACACCATCTACCGATGTCACCACCTCCACCCTACCTTCAGGAATAGCATTTAGGTAAACTAAACAGACTACGTTTGTGGTGTAGTTCTGGCATATCTCCTTACATCCCTGTTCTTGATGTTCTTGGGATGTCCAAAAATCAAAAGACTGGTTGGTTTCTTGATTCTTGGACTTCTAAAATGCTGTAGATTAGTTTCTTGTTTCTTGTTTTATGGATTTATGCAAGTATAGTAGTATTTATGATCTGATTCAATTCGTTTTTGCAGCATTAGAGCAGGAGTTTAGTCACTGTTCAACGGTTTTGTATGCTGATATGATGGTTGAACGTTTTGGCATGCATACTTGACTGATTGTGGTCGTTTGTGCATGTGCTTCAGTGCAAGAGTGACAAACCTGGGTGTCCTCTGACAAGCAGGACAATACTACAACGTTAATCAGTCCATTGTACCTGGTTTGGGCATTGTAATAACAAGAACATATCTAATAAATGCCACGAAACTTGATAACAGGCAGAATGAACCTCGAAACTATTCTAGAACAAGACGAAAGTACCAAAACATGAACTTGAAAAGGAAACGAATAATCCAATAGATTTTGAAATAGAGAATCAGTAAACACTTTGAATGCTGTAACAATGGATATCTAACCATTTACGACAGTTGATATTCAAATAGACACTCTGTTTCCAGGCTCGAATAAAATCTTTTTCTGAATAATTTCGTGACAGTTCATCTCTTTGTCTCAGCTTCATGTTTTGTGAATTGTTCGCGACACTTGTCTCTTCGTGACATTTTCATCTTTCGCAAATTGTTCACGACAGATGACAATTCTTGAGCTTGAAGAAGAAACTAGAATATTTTGCGAACTGTTCGAGATAGTTTCGCGACAGGTGAGCTTGAAGAACAGTCTAGAAGATTTTGCGAATTGTTCACGACAATTTTGCGACATCTGAGGCTTGAACAAGAAATAGAATATTTTGCTACAAGATTCTATTCACGAATCTTTCGAGCTTCAACAAGAAAGCCCCAAGCTTCTACAAGAAACTGTTTCGCGAATCTTTCGAGTTGACTGCAAGACAAATTTCGTGAGTCCTTTGCGAATCTTTTCGATCTGGTCACAAATAGATATGTTTCGAGTTTGCATTCGTTTCTTTCTCATCCTTTGTCAAGTAAACTACGCGCTTTGCTGGTAGAATCAAGATATGTCTGATCAGTTGTTCTATAGCTCCCTCTCAAAGTGGCAGTTGGATTAGCCCCAACCTTCTTCGCTACTTCTCGAACAAAGCTTTACTTAGTGGCTTTGTAAAGATATCAGCTGTCATTTCCTCTGTGGGTATGAAGACTGTCTTCAGTATCTTCTTCTCGACTAAGTCCTGAATTACATGATACTTGATAGCTATGTGCTTTGTTTTTGAGTGAAATACGGGATCTTTCGTAAGATAGATTGCTGAAGTGTTATCCATTAACAAGACATAAGGTTCAGAACTAGATTCATCAAATCCTTCCAATATCTGTTTAATCCAGATCAGCGTGTTTGTCTTTCATTTCCTAGAGATATTGTAGTACTCTCTTTGTCAACTTCCAATGTAATGATCTTGGGTTCTGATTATATTGGCTTAGCCTGTATACCGCAAATGCTATATCAGGTTTGGTGTTGTCTGCTAGATATAACTGATCCAATCAGCCTATGATATAATGTTTTGGCCATTCGTTCCTCTTCCTCGAGAGTTTGCAAACAATCTGCGTTACTCAATATTCTTCCAGATATTATGGGAGTATGCACACCTTTGCATTCGAGCATGTTGAAGTCTTCAATGATCTTTTGAGTGTACTTTTGTTGGTGAAGATACAACTTACCACCTTCAAAGTCTCTCATGATCTGCAAGCCTAGATAGATTTTAGGTTCTCCTAGGTCAGCGATCTCAAATATTTCAGAAATGTCTCTTTTGACATCTGAAATTAGCTTATCTCTTCTTGAGAAGATAAGCGTGTCATCAACATAAACAACTAGAATGATTATTTCATTCTGGACATGCTTGATATAGACATTTGATTCAACAAATAGAGGTTTGAAGCCTATGGAACATAGTGCTTTGTCCTTCTTTCTATATCATTGTCTCGATATTTTTTTGAGACCATAAATGCTTTTATTCATGTGACATCCATATTCAAAATATTCTTGGCTTACAAAACCAAGTGGTTGGTCCATGAATAATTCTTTTCCAATTCTGCATGCAGGAAAGCAGTTTTCTCATCCACAATATGGATTTTCAGATCATGAGCCACACTGCATACACGAATAACAAGCGAATTGATGTATGTTTGACTACTGGTGAGAAAGTATCAGTGTAGTCTTTATCATACTTCTGTGAAAATACTTTAGCAACTAACCTTGCCTTGTATTAGATGTTTTCTCCATCAGGACCTATTTTGATCTTATAGATCCACTTGCACTTGATTGGTTTTCTGCCATCAAGTATAGGTGCAAGTGTCCATACATTGTTCTTGTACATGGATGACATTTCATCCTCCATTCCCTGAATCAGCGATCTTTATCTGGTCCATGTACAGCTTCCTCGAACGTGTGAGGTTCGATAGAGAATCCACAAAATTTGATGGCTGTTTTTAAAAACATCCTAACTATACCTTTCTGGTGGTTTTTGTTGTCTATCTGATCTTCTCACATGTGGTTTTCTGCTAGAATTTGAGCTAGCGATTCGAGTCTGTCAGGCACTCGATCTTGATCTCCCTCTGAATCTGGTAACTCTCTTTCATCTTCTACTTGTTTTTCTTCTGTTGTCATTGGTAGCTCATAATAATTTTTAAGAATTTCATAGCCGACTAAATTATTGTTTGCTATGTATTTTGTCTCATCAAATTTAACATTTCGAACAATTTTTATCTTGCCAGTTTCTAGTACATAAACACGATAATATGATGAATGTAACTCGAATCCTACCAGAAAATCTTGTTTTGTCTTTTTATTGAGTTTCTTTCTCAGCTTATCTGATATGTGCATATACACTGCGCATCCAAATGTTCGAACATGTGCAAGATTTGGCATCGACTTCCACCATATCTCATGAGGAATTTTATCCGGTATTTGAGATTTCAGAATATGATTACGAAGATAATTTGATGTAGCCACTGCTTCCACCCACAACTGTTTTGGTGCTTTTGCATGAGCCATCATACACCTTGTAGCTTCCATAAGTGTACGATTTTTTCGTTCAGCTATTCCATTGTGCTGAGGTGTGTATGATGCAATCTTTGTGTGCATAATGCCTCAATCAGTACAGTAGGTTTTGAATTCATTGGAAATGTACTCGCCTCCACGATCTGTGCGAATTTGCTTCAGTTTATTGCTTGTCTACTTTTCAGCCCAATTCGTATACTCAACGAATTTCTCTAAAGATTCAGATTTAGTACGAATAAAGTATACTACAACGAACTTGCTGAAGTACTTTGGATCACCCAACGACAATACTCCAAATGGTCCACAAATATCTGAATGCACAATTTCAAGTACCTTAGTTGCTTTATAAACGTCCTTACTGAAATGTGTTCTAGTCATCTTGCCTTTAAGACAGGATTCGCAGGTAGTCCAAATATCTCTACTTTTGATTTCAACTCCTTGAATTCTCTGACTTTTGTTGGCTTGGTACAAGGCTTCCATATTCATGTGACATAGCCTCTTGTGCCACAACCACATCTGTTGATTCCTAAGTTTGATTGACTTATTCGATTCTTGTTCGAATGTTCAGGTGATATAAATCTCCTTCTCTGTTGCCTTTAGCAACCAGGTTATCAGAATCTTCCTCGAACAATTTACAGGAGTTCTTTGTGAAGGTTACTGACATACTTGTATTGACTATCTTAGCAATGGATAGAAGATCTTTATCAAGAGTAAGGACATAGAGAACTTCCTCCAGTTTCTTGTCTCCCTGATTTGTGTATAGCCATAATACACCAGTTCCATCAACCACGTGTTTAGAACCATCTCCAAGTATAATGAATCTTGAATAGTTCGTCTTCTTGTACTCAGACAAAATTTGTTTTGAGAAAACAAAATGTGAGGTGGCTCTCGAATCAAGTACTACTTCTCGAATTGAATTAGATGAATAACATAGATCAGTACTAACATAAGCTACTGAATTTCTTGTTGCCCTTTCTTCTACTGCTCTGGAGCATTATGCTTTGTCTTCGACATAGTTTGAGTCTGAAATTCACTTCGATTCTACTCCTTTTTGTTTCTGGGATTCTGATAACAGTCTATTGCTGCATGACCATGTTTATGACAATGAATACATTTAGTCTTTGGATTTAGCCAACACTTTGACAAAATTTCCAACAAGTTCACACGTGTGAGGAATGATCCTCAAATGTGAATGATCTTATTAAGTTTTATGATTAGCACACAAACTGATTCTAGATTGAATAGCAAGATCTAGTACAGAATTTAATGGCTTAATCACAATCTAGCATGCTAAGAATCAAAGAATGATAGCTTTGATTACAATAGAGCAAAAGTACAAGAATTTGGTGTATGAGCATAAGCCTCAACATGAGTTAGAGAGAGAAAGAGAGAGCAATATTCAAGCAAATGATAGTGTAGATCCATAATTGCATGGAATAGTTTCAAAGCTTGGTTCTTCATAAAAAATGATGAGATTGGATACACATATCTATGGAGTTTGAACCACATCCATCCACCTTTCATCCACATCTAAAGTGAAAACTAGAGTATTAGTGACATTCGTCACATCTCATGCATGCATTTCTACCTACTTTTACCAAGTGTCATTTTTCTAACTAGAATTGTACAAATCATCATGCATGTGTCCATTTTACTTTGTGCATGCCTTGCGTGTCACTATGGATTACTTTGCATGTGATATGCCACGAGTTTCTACAAGCATATTAATGACATTTCTAAGTCTACAATCTATCTGCAAGTTGTATACTACCAACTAGATTTGAGAAACCCATATAGCTCGAGTTCCTTCTAGGCCAAATTTGGCATTTACATTATGAAACAACAAACTTGCTTAGAGAAAACTTTGTAGCAAGCCTAAAGTCAAGATAGATGATTTTTCATTTTCAACACTCCTCCTAAAAACAATCTATGTTGACTTGAACATGGATCTTGGTATTATTCCAAGATTGGCTCTATGCTTGATGAAGGAATTTTTGCTCAAAGGTTTGGTGAGCACATCTGCAATACAAGATGATGTGTCAATGTGCTCCAAGTAGATTTCTCCTCAAATGAGCTTCTCTCTCACGAAGTGATGTGCAACCTGGATGTGTTTGCTCCTTGCATGTAATATTGGATTGTTGGCAAGGGCTTGTGCTAAAATATTGTCACACATGGTCATAGGTAGATCATCTTCTTTGATTATCTTTAGCTCCACTAGCAACCTCTTGATCCAAGGCACTTCTTTTGTTGTAGTAGTGAGTGTCTTATATTCAACTTCACAAGATGAGAGTGATATAGTGCTACATACCTATGTAACTAGCAGTACTTCAGACCCCTAATAGTCCATTTAGTGTTGGGGGCTAAATGGTAAGGTACCCTTAGGATTAAGGGTATGTGCCCTTGGGTAAGGGCAGACAAGTGACTATACCTTAGTTGGAGGTATGGAGTCACGTGACCCTTGGATAAGGGGTACCCTTAGTATTAAGGGTAGGTGTCTTAGATTAAGGTACTAGTGTCCTTGGTTAAGGGCAGGTAGGTGTCTATGCCTTGGATAGAGATATGGAACCTAGAGAGGTGTTAAAAAGTCATTGGATGACTGTTTTTTCTAAACCTTGGGCCTCAACCTTGAACCATATCACTTTATTGGTCTAGGACCAAAGTATACTTGCACAACTTGGGCAATGGGACCTAGTAGGAGGGCGCCCTTCTAAAGTGTCCATTGAGTTCCCAACTCCCACAAGAAAGGCATTCAAAGAGTCATAGGTTATGGAAGGAGTCTCTTGACATTCCATAAGCCTATGGAGGCTCTTGGAGATTCTTTAACTCCCCTAGGCTTCTCTCTCTCTCATTGGATGAGCATGGAACTCCGTAGTACATTGGAGGGGTCCATGGGCCATCTATATGAGGGTAGTAGGGCGCCCATTGGGGGGGGGAGGGGGAGATCTCTCTTGTTTGCTTGGCTTATGCTCTAGTGTTGCTACTAGTGTGTAGAGTGCTTTCTTGTGGTAGTATGCTTGAGGTTTGGATCTTGCTTATGGTATGGGACATAAGTAGGGTTTGGATCTTGAGTATGCTATGGAGTGTTGTGGTATGCTTGTGATTTGTTTATCTATAGCAAGGGGGTGCTAGATAGGTCTTGCTTGGAGCTTGGATCTAGCTATGGTTGGGTGGTGAATACTTGAGGCCAGCTTGTTATCTATCTTTGTATTTAAAGAGTAGAGACACAGGTGGAGGAGAGATCCTTGGAGGCTTGCATATCCTTACTTGCAGGTGGAGGCATCCTAGCTTGGAGTTGGGGAGCATCTTGAAGCTTGCAGGTTGCTTGGAGGACATTTGGAGGCTCTACCTTGGATTTGGAGGACTTACTCACCTCTATTTGTAAAAGTGGTATCAGAGCTAGACAAAGGATGGTAACCTTTCTAACCTTCTTCAAGTTCTATTAAGATCACCAACTATATTTTTTTTTGGTGAAGATTATAGGCTTTTCTAGTTGTAGGAAGCTTGTAGTTGAAGTACCCAATGAATCTAGTTCTCTTTGGAAGAGAGTAGTGATGCTTATAGAATTGTTTAGGGGCTGATTTTTGATCATGTTAGAGAAGTTTTAAAGGGTCTTTGGGTTTTTAAAAGTTCTGAAAAAAGATTTGTGGGATAGGTAGAGGAAGTCTTCCTTTACATACACACACTTTTTTTTTGGCAAAAAAATTATTCCTAGCTATGTGTTTTGATCAAAACTAGTGTTTTTTTTGGCATAAATGAAGTGTTTGAAGTTCTGATTTTCATTTTGAAGTTCTGTTTTTTAGACTGTAAATCTGAAAATCAGATCTGAAAAGTGAAGTTTTCATTCAAACTTCATTAGTTACACCTTTCTATCTCCTAGTTTCATGAAGATGACAATGTAGGAAGGGAATGGTAGTGTAACTTTGTGCATAAAACAAGTTTTGAAATTCTGTTTTTTGTCATTTTGAAGTTTTGATTTTCAGACTTGTAAATCTAAAAATGAGATCTGAAAATTAAAGTTTTCATAAACTTCATTAGCTATCCATTTCTAGACACTAGTTTCTTGGTTTTGGAAATCTAGAATAGTGAGAAATGTGAAAACTTTGGTTGCTTTTGAAATGACAAATAGAATTGGAATTGGAATGGGAATGGGAAGGGGAGGCAAGCTAGATGGGCTGAGCTGATGCAAATCTTTGACTTTTTTATACGTTATTGTAAAGGAAGTCAAAATACTCTAGTGGATGCTTTGAGTCGGTTATCGGTTATTAATCAGTTGTGCTTTATTGTTATAGAACTGGAGTTGTTTCAGTCTCTTCAAGGACTATATGAGTCCAATCCTTTTTTTGGAAAGTATTGGCAACAAGTACTTTTGGGGGTCGATTCAGGTTTGCAAGATTCCTCGAATCAGGGAAAGACTGAAAAGGATTTCCTAATTTAAAACAGGATTTTGTTTCGTAAAGGAAAGGTGTGTGTACCGGAGAATGACACTGTAAGGGCCCAAATCTTGCGTGAGTGTCATGATAGTCCATGTGCAGGACATCCGGGTATACAAAGAACACTTGACTTAGTTCGAAGACAATTTTGGTGGCCTAAGATGAAAAGTCAGGTAGAGGCCTATGTACTTAAATGTACTAAGTGCCAGTTAAATAAAGCAGAGAGGCTAAAAACTAGTGGCCTATTACATCCTTTAGATATTCCAACCGGAAAGTGGAAAAGTATATCTATGGATTTTGTGGTTGGGCTTCCACGTACAGGGAAGGGCCACGATTCGGTTTGGGTCATTGTTGACAGACTTACGAAGTTTGCTCAATTTATCCCAACGAAAACAACTATTAAAGCTTCAGAACTAGCTCAACTGTTTGTTGAGAAGCTTTTTCGACTGTACGGACTGCCTTGCGATATTGTCAGTGACCGTGACCAAAAATTCACTGGGAATTTTTGGCAAGCAGTATTTGAAAAGTTGGAAACAACTTTAAGTTTGAGTTCTACAGATCATCCGAAATCAGACGATCAAATGGAAAGGACCAATCAGATGATGGAGGATATGCTTTGAGCATATGTGGGCCATCGACAGTCTGATTGAGAACAGTACCTTCCACTGGTGGAATTTGCATATAACAGTGCAAAACATTCAGCGACCGGATTCAGCCCTTTCATGTTTATGTATGGTTTTCAACCTCGATCACCAATTAGTGTTGGCATGAAAAACCTACGGGTGCAAGCCGCAGCTGATTTCCTTGTAGATATGCGGCAGAGAACTCTACAGAGTAGAGTGCTTCGGGGATTTTCAGTCAGGTGGAGGGGCAAATCAGAAGAGGAGGATACTTTTTTCCAAATTTTTTCCTACAAGGAAAAATTTAAGTTTAGGGGGAAGGAATGCTACATACCTATGTAACTAGCAGTACTTTAGACCCCTAATAGTCCATTTAGTATTGAGGGCTAAATGGCAAGGTACCCTTAGGATTAAGGGTATGTGCCCTTGGGTAAGGGCAGACAAGTAACTATACCTTAGTTGGAGGTATGGAGTCACGTGATCCTTGGATAAAGGGTACCCTTAGTACTAAGGGTACGTGCCTTAGATTAAGGTACTAGTGTCCTTGGTTAAGGGTAGGTAGGTGTCTATGCCTTGGATAGAGATATGGAACCTAGAGAGGTGTTAGAAAGTCATTGGATGACTATTGTTTCTAAACCTTGGGCCTCAATCTTGAACCATATCACTTTATTGGTCTAGGACCAAAGTATACTTGCACAACTTGGGCAATGGGACCTAGTAGGAGGGCGCCCTTCTAAAGTGTCCATTGAGTTCCCAACTCCCACAAGAAAGGCATTCAAAGAGTCATAGGTTATGGAAGGAGTCTCTTGACATTCCATAAGCCTATGGAGGCTCTTGGAGATTCTTTAACTCCCCTAGGCTTCTCTCTCTCTCATTGGATGAGCATGGAACTCCATAGTGCATTGGAGGGGTCCATAGGCCATCTATATGAGGGTAGTAGGGTGCCCATGGGGGGGGGAGGGGGGGGGGGGCGTGGGCTTGGTGGGGGGGGGTGGGGGGGGGGGTGGGGGGGGGGGGGGGGGGGGGGGATCTCTCTTGTTTGCTTGGCTTATGCTCTAGTGTTGCTACTAGTGTGTAGAGTGCTTTCTTGTGGTAGTATGTTTGAGGTTTGGATCTTGCTTATGGTATGGGACATAAGTAGGGTTTGGATCTTGAGTATGCTATGGAGTGTTGTGGTATGCTTGTGATTTGTTTATGGTTAACAAGGGGGTGCTAGATAGGTCTTGCTTGGATCTTGGATCTAGATATGGTTGGGTGGTGAATACTTGAGGCCAGCTTGTTATCTATCTTTGTGTTTAAAGAGTAGGGACACAGGTGGAGGAGAGATCCTTGGAGGCTTGCAGATCCTTACTTGCAGGTTGAGGCATCCTAGCTTGGAGTTGGGGAGCATCTTGAAGCTTGCAGGTTGCTTGGAGGACATTTGGAGGCTCTATCTTGAATTTGGAGGACTTCCTCACCTTTATTTGTAAAATATAGTATCTTGCTTTTGGGAAAGCCAGGATATCAAGTTTCCTCCAAGGTATATGACATATGCACTTGTAGATTTCCGATCTGCTTTATCACTTGCAAAATCTAAGTCAAAATAGCCCATTATAGAAAGATCTTCACTTTTATATAACAAACCATAATCATAAGTTGAAGATATGTACCGAAGTACCCTTTTGCCATTTTCCAATTATGAATAGTAGGATTTTGCATATCTTGGCTCAACTTATGAACACTAAAACTTATATTAGGCCTAGTTACAGTGAGCCAAATTAAGGAGCCTATAAGATTCCTAAAAAGAGTGATGTCCACAAAGGATCTTTCATCACCTTTGTTAGGGTCTTTTACAATTTGCTCCATAGGAGTTTCAATACTCTTACAATCTAGCATATTGAATTGTTTTAACGTTGAAAGAGCATACTTGGATTGACATAAAGGCTTTCTCATTATGGAAGTCAATCTCTAATCCTAATATGTAATGAATTTTTCCAAGATCTTGCATCTTGAACTCTTTTCCAAGTGCAACTTTGGTTTCCTCAACTAGCTTGATACAACTTCCTGTTAGTATGATATCATCAACATAAATGAGAAGAATGACAATATCTCTACCATAAAACTTGACGTACAAGGAAGGATCATAGTTACTAAGATTAAATCTTAGTGAATCAAGAAAGGTATTAAGTCGAGAATACCATGACCTTGGAGCTTGCTTTAGTTCATATAGACTTTTGAAGAGCAAGCAAACTTTGTTTTTGTCTTGGATGAACCCAATAGGTTGATCCATATAAATCTCTTCTTCTAGAGATCCATTTAAAGATGCATTAGAGACATCTAGTTGAAAAACTTGCCATTTGAAAAAACATCCAATAGAAATTATGATTCTAATTGATACCATCTTTGCAACTTGAGCAAAAGTCTCCTCATTATCAAGTCCATAAACTTGAGCAAAACCCTTTGCACAAAGTCTTGCCTTGTACTTGTTGATTGTGCCATCTTGATTATATTTGACTCGAAAAATCCATTTGCAACAATGGTGTGCTTGTTGGATGGAGATCCACAAGCTCCCATGTCTTGTTGGCCATCAAAGTATCATATTCCTCCTTCATGGCTAGAAAACATTCCTTTGAATTAAGTGCATCATACACATTCTCATGTGAAACAAAATAAGCAGAATTAGTGGAGTTGAGTTCCACTTGCTTGCCTTTATCTCCATATGTAAGCCTCTTAGGCTCGGATCTTTCTCTTTGTGATCTCCTTGGTGAAAAGATTCGAGGTGACTCCTCCTCAATTCTCGGCCCCATCTCTCCATGATAGTCTTCAAGGGTGCTGATAGGAGAATCCTTTTGAGAGTCTTTGATCTCGGCCTCCTCAAAGATGTATTTTTTATTCTCATGGAATATAACATCCTTACTCTCAATTGTAACTGAGGTAGATGGAACATAAATTCTGTAAGCCTTCTTGTTGGATGAATATCCAACCATTATCCCTTTAACTGAATTAGGATCATCTCTTTTCCTTGTTTCCAAGGGTACATGAACAAAGCAAGCACATCCAAAAACTCTAAGGTGATCAACCTTAGGTTTCTTTTTAAACAAGACTTCAAATGTTGATCTTCCTGCAAGTGCATTGTGAGGTAATCTATTGCACAAATAGTTTACACAATTAATTGCTTCTCCCCAATATTCAATAGGCAAAGAAGCTTCAACTCGGATTCCTTTAGCACATTCACATAGAGATCAATTTTTTCTTTAAGCAACTCCATTTTGAGATGGAGAATAAGCACAAGAAAAATCTCTCTTAATCCCTTCACTCTCACAATAATCATAGAACTTGTTGGATATGTATTCACCTCCTCCATCACATCTTAAAGCTTTAACTTTGAAAGAAAATTGTTTCTCAACATAAGCTTTGAATACTAGGAAGTGATCAAATACCATAGCTTTTGAAGAAAGTAGATACAACCAAGTATATCTTGTAAAATCATCAATGAAGGTGACAAAACAAGTTGCACCACCAATACTTTTAGAGGAAGAAAAATGAGCATCTGAGTGAATTAGTTCCAAAGGATGAGAAGTCTTAATAAAAGACTTTTGATATGGCTTTCTATGTGATTTTGCAATAGCACAAGCCTCACAAGGCTTGATATCCTTGGAAAGTGATCTTGGAAGGCCAATAGCCTTATCATTCTTGATCATAGAAAACACAGACATAAATTTAGGATGCCCCAACCTTCTATGCCATAACTCCTCCTTAGACAAAAGAGCAACTTCACAAAAGACACAAGCAAGCTCCCTATGAAGATCTTTTACTCTTAGAACATAATTTGATGCACTCTCCTCACTTCTTTGAAAACTTTGGAAAATCTGATTTCTAAGAGTGAGTATTCTAGAAGTGTTCTTAGCCTCATAGATGGACTTTAGTGCATCCCAAGCATCTTTAGCAGTGGTGCAAGATCCTATTTCTCTCAAAATCTCATAGAGATTCATTTTAATGAAATGTAGAGCCATTCTAGATCTCTTCTTGTACTTTGGTATCTCAAGCTGTGCTTGAGGCTCCTCCTCAATACCAAGTACTATGTCCATAACAGCCTACAGTATCAAAATAGACTCCATTCTTACCTTCCATATTGAGTAATTAGAGGTACTTAGTCTTTCACTTGCTTCTAGGAGATATCCTCCCACAGATGCCATATTGTGAAGACTTCTTTGTTATTGGACAGTTATATGTTTGAGCTTGCTCCAATCAGACTTAATGTTGCTACTCTCTAATTTCACTATAGGTATTTTCAAGGATGTGCTGCCTTTCTATGTGAAAAACTTGCAACTGTATTTAAGATAGATCTCAAATATTCCACAAAACAAGATTATCTAGATCAGTCTCTCAAAATGGATTCAGGCACTTAGACAAGTTTGAATTCTACTTTTGGCACATGTTAGATGCTCCAAAAGAAAATACTACTGATTCACAAAAGGCTCAAATGTGTTCAATAACATCAAACTTTGTCTTGATCTTCAATTTCTTGTGTTGGATACTCAGAACAATGGATTAAGAATCAAACAAGATTGAATCCAATAAAAAAGTAGTCACTCGGATTTTGGACCTCTCCCTATCCTCTTTAAGAGCTTATAACTCTTGATAAACACATCAAATTGATTTGGGATTAATTTTAATGGAAAGTACTCTTCATAAGCTTTCCATCAAGCTATAAGACCACTATCTTTGGACCAAATAGCAAGGAATTAAAGGGGACTAAATTCTCTGATTTTCACACGTGCGAAATTCCAAAATTCTGTACAATCTCAGTTCTGACCTGAAAATTCAGTTTCTATCCTCTTTGATCCAAACGCTTTTCAAGGAAAGGTAAAGAAAAGTGATCAGCTATTTTTTTTGCTTGAATTAGCTCACAAATTCTTGCACAATCAGAGATAATAGCATGCAAAGCTTAATTTTGGCTCTGATACCATGACAAATTTTCTAGCAAGTTCACACGTGTGGGGAATGATCCTCAAATGTGAATGATCTTATTAAGCTTTATGATTAGCACACAAACTGATTCTAGATTGAATAACAAGATCTAGTACAGAATTTAATGGCTTAATCACAATCTAGCATGCTAAGAATCAAAGAATGATAGCTTTGATTACAAGAGAGCAAAAGTACAAGAATTTAGTGTATGACCATAAGCCTCAACACGAGTTAGAGAGAGAAAAAGAGAGCAATATTCAAGCAAATGATAGTGTAGATCCACAACCTAGTTGCATCTAATTTTTTGATGTTTTAAAGTTTTAATAGAGGCATATTGAGCCCATTGAGTGTTTGTGCGAAATTGATGGAAGCAGGTTTTCAAAACTCCATTTTCTCATCATAAATACTTCCATAGGTTACATGGCCAAGGCATTAAACACATAAAACCCCATGCAACTTCCTCTGACAACAAGGAATGAGTGTTTATGTCAATTTTTCTGAGGCAAGGACATGTCTCTTTGGGCCTTGCCTTTAGTCTCTCACCCCCAGACAAGGCCCTCATAGGTGTAATAGCCCTCGATCTCATGGGGCTTTATCCTATACTAAAATAGAAAGTTGTGGTTGCCGCACAAAGGCCTTGTTGTAAGGATACTATTTGCAAAAATGTTCATTAATTTTGATGGTGTTATGTTTATCCATGATGCTCATATTTCATTATTTGTCCTCTTTGCATGAATTATTAATGAACAAGGCTTGATGTACCTATAGTCTATTGTAGTCAGCCTTCAAAATAGGCACCTCTTTTTAAATGTTAAGTATATAACAAACTACAATGATGGATGTAAATACATTATTTTGCCTTTGCAAGGCTAGGCCAAAAATAAGAACCTTGTGGTATACCACAAACACCTTCATAATGTTGCTGGTATTATGTTCAAGATGTAGTGAGTAGGATTGGATGCAATCATTGTAATTGGTTTATTATTTTCAAAA
Source organism: Diphasiastrum complanatum (assembly GCA_029204225.1). NCBI lineage: Eukaryota > Viridiplantae > Streptophyta > Lycopodiopsida > Lycopodiales > Lycopodiaceae > Diphasiastrum > Diphasiastrum complanatum. The sequence goes on along the minus strand of CM055111.1, from coordinate 38,848,931 downwards.
CTCAATCATCTTATAATCATGATTCATGAAGTAGTGGTTACATTTTCTTATTTTATCTAGATGTTTAAAATATTCACGATTTCATGATGTAGTACTCATGATTCATGATTCAAGATTCTCAAACTTGGATTCAATACTTAGAAATTTTAAATTTGTATTAGTAAAGAATATTCATAGTTTTTCGGCATTTAGTATTGTCTTATTTAAGATTCAAAATTGTAGTACTCATGTCTCCCTTTATCTTATGAAGAATATATTTACATTGTCAACACTTCCTTGTGGTTTACTTCTTCCACCAACTTCCTTCTTAGCAATGGATACTTGGGGCTTTTTTTACTTGTTTTTTAGACTACTTAAAAAGCAAAATGGGCAGCACTCTTGCGACCCGCGGTTTAGGTTTTTGAAAAATTGATTATGTTCTTCAAATGTGAAATTCATTTCGTGTTGGTCATGTGCAAAAGGCCCAACTACTCACTACACAACGGAAAGAGTCTGGGCTGGTGGGCTGGGCTGGGCTGAGCTTGTGATTCTTTACTAGGCCAAATGTCAACCCAAACTCGTAGCAGTTGCGAGGAGTGATAGCGGACATGTGGCATTACGTCATTGGTTGAGAGAAGGCTATGTTCCATACTGCAGGCTTGTAAACAGATTCAGATCTCTCTCTCTCTCTCTCTCTCTCTCTCTCTCTTCTCTCTCTCTCTCTCTCCGGCTACGTCAGGTATCCGTTAATCCAATGGTGTGGTTGCAGTATTCGCCGTTCCTGCGTCTCAGCCTGCTACACGCATTAGCCCACTACCTAGTACATTTTAGTATACATATTCTTATGAAGACTTACCTAATCACATAATTTAATGATCCTAATCACTTAGGTATTGCTTGTGCAATTACCTAATCACGTAATTGTATCAATGTAATCACTTTAGTATCATAATGACCTAACCACTTAGGTATTGCTTAGTATTGCCTTTTGCAAGGGAAGGCCAAAAAAAAAGCATAATGAAGGCAGTGGGTGGGGGACAGGTCACGGAGCATTTGCCCTTGGCCTTGCGTGCTTGCATGGGAAACGCGTCAGCATGCTATATATCAAATATAGCACCTCCTCCCACTTTCCACTGCGTGTTTATTTGAGAGAGAGAGAGAGAGAGAGAGAGAGAGAGAGAGAGATTTTGTAGATTTGCAGCTGTGATCATCTGCGGAGAAGAAGCCTGTTCGTGTGCTGGGCGTATTCGTGAAAAAGCAGGAAAGCAAGCATTCAAGGAAGGTCTGAGAGCAGGAGGCTGCTTGTGGGGTGGTGGTTTTGATAACGAGCAAAAGCATCTGGACGCCATTAATAATTTGATATTTGACTTTTGGAGTGGGTAGGTTTATGTGATTTTCCGTTTTGCGGTTAAGAGCGTTTGGTGGATGTTCCCTGTATTTTGCCACGGTTGTCATAGCTTAAGCTTTTAAGTGCTGACTGTTTTTTGTCTCCATATTGCATGCTGTTTGTTCTTTGTGTTGAATTTTTTGCTCCTTCTTTATCATACTATCGAGATCGGTTGATATGGCGAAGGCTGGTTTCAATTCGTGACTTTGCCGCTGACGAAACTTTGATTCACGATCTTAATTACATAACGTTTCTTGCTGTAGATATTTTCTTTTTTATACCTTTGAACATGGTTCACTTTGCTCGTGCTTATGCCCAGGTTGTAACCTGTAAGCGCAACAAGTATACACGTTCCAAGCTATCACAGTTTATTTGGTTTGCTCCATAAATTATTGGATGTGCTCACGGTTGCATCAGGTTGTTTCCTGAATAATATTATTGGACGTGCTCAAGGTTGCATTAGAGTTGACAACCAGAAGGATTTTGTAAACGGAAACGCACTTGAGGTCGGTTTATTTTGCTTGTCTTTACGTTTGCCGCTGGATCTGGTGCTATCAGACTTAAAGGTTGCACGCATGATAAAAGAGGTCTAACAGGCGTTTAGCAGTGACCGTCCTCCTTGCAGGATTTGTGAGGCAAACAGGCCAGCGGTTTTCTGTTCTAGAAGAGCTTTTTATTGTTTTTTTGCGACAGAACTTTTCTCATACCCCGAAGAACCAATTTATTCTGTGTCCACGACAGATTTCGGATGGTAGATTCATTGATGCAGAGTGGTTCAATGCAAGCAAGCTCAGGTTGGAGCCAGAGCTTGCGCTTGGGCATGCGACAACATAACACTGCCAATTACCAAGCAAAGAGCAACTGTGGATTTGGCAAATTCGGCTTAAACCGCTTGGATCCCTGCTGCCGCGTGTTAGATCCATGAAGTAAACCTAGACGTATGATCTACTAAGCGGTTTTCGAGATAGCGCATTACATGAGAGTCGCCTGCAGTGGAAAGGTCCCCTGTTGGAGGACCGAGTTCATAGCCGATTGTAGCTTTTGTCTTCTTGTAAGTTGAACCTTGCAGATGATCGGGTGATTGAATAATCTGGATCGCCGTGGAGGCTGGACTTGATTCGAAGGGTTGCTCTAACTGTCACCTTTTGTGATAGAAGATAGATCGTGAGTTTTTCAAGGTAAAACATAATCTGTAGGTGCACTTGAGATGGCATCAGGTGCAAACAAATGGAAGGTACTAAAAGTACATGATGAAATCAAATGTTCATCTCCCGTAAGGCCTCTGGCATCGGATGTGATATTTGGTTCAAAGTTAGCAGAGCTTCATGCTAAGAAGGATAAGAACGTTAAGTTGACCGAGATCAGTGAAAATGAGCATGTCCAAGAGCGTGTTCGTAGCTCTCAACCTCCAAATTCATCAATGGCAAATAATTTGGCTGTCAGCAGGGTTGACATCTCCAGAAAAGCCGTTGAAGTGCCCCCTTCAACTTCTAAAGCTCCTAAAAACTTGACAAAGAAGCCCAAAACAGGGGATGTTCATGGGCCTGCTGGTGGTTTGGTTTCTTCCGTTTCCTCAACGACGCAGATTTCATCGCCGAAAGAAAGCAAGCCTGCGTTGAAGACGATTCCCCTTACTCAACTTTTGGGGAAAAGTCAAGTCAGTTACTTCTGACCTGTTTTAGTCTTAATATTCTTGGTGGCTAGTTCAAATTCAAAGCATTAACGATCGATCTTTGATATTTTGAATCTGTAGATGAGCTCAGTTAGAAACTCATTTGTGCTCTGAAAGTTTTATCCTGGGATAACTTTTGCCCTGACTTTGGTTGTTGTTCAGGCCAAATCTGGAGAGATCAGCAGGATACTCGTAACCGTCAATGTTTGTGGCAGCACTGGACCATTGAGATTTTTAGTAGATGTTAAAGATCCTGTAAAACGAGTTGTTGAACTTGCCTTGAGGGCATATGCCAGGGAAGGCCGGTTGCCACATCTTGGGGTTAACTGCAAGCTCGTTGATCTTTACTGTGCCAACAGCGATTTCGAAGGTAACACACTGTCGTTAGGTTTATCTGCAGAGGTAGTAACTAATTCCAATTCCTAAAGTAGGTTTTATCATTTCTCATAAAAGCGATAGAAAACAGGGCATCAAGAGATTTTTTTGAAGATGGCCTTCAGTACATTTGCGTCAAGGTGTTCACTGCAACGTTCTCCAAGATCTGACTCTCTTTAGGAGAGGAAATAAAACCCTCAGCCTTCTACACATTCTCTGCCTCCAGGATGATCATTCAGCACTGTCATATCTTTACTGAGGAATTTACCTTTGATTTGTATCAAAGTGAATAGTTCGCGTTTCAATTTAGGGAGCCCTCCGAGGTTAGAAGCTTCAGTGAAGTCTTGTCTATGTGTGAAATCAGTTGTGTGCTTTAAGACTAGGATCTGAGTTATTTGTGGGTTTGAGTGGCTTAGTTTTGTCTTGAAGAGGTTACACCTTTTTCTTTCAAATTTCTTCAGGCACATTCGTCATTTCCATAAGTTTATTATGTGCTCACTTTTGCTGCAAAGAGATTATGCTGACTTTTTTTCTTCTGCTACCTATTTTACAGCTTTGGATCCAGTGCAACCTGTGGGCAGCTTTGGTACAAGACAATTCCTTCTACATAAAAGGACAAATGAAGAATTTGAGCATGCAGCTAGAAAAACCGAACATGTAGGATCTATGCCTTGGAAGTTCATGTGGCACATGATGAACAGTATTGCTTGCTCACATTAGACACAGGAAAGAACCTGCTAGCGCTCATTAATCCGTGGAAGTCTGTAAGGCATGACAATTACGGTGCAACCCTTATTAATTTTCCTATTACGAAGTAAGTTCTGAACAACAACTCTACTTGAAAGTTACCCGTTGAGACAAGGTTTGAGGATTGCTGAAAAAATATTTCAAGTTTTTCAACTATAATAGATTCAGTAGTATAATCCAATTAGGTGCACATCTAGTGTACTGAAAAAAGAGCAAAACAAACTGTCATGAGTTCAATAATTTTCAGTCAGCTTGTAATTAAAGGCATTGGCTGAAGTGGGTTCAATTTATCAGTCACGCTTTCGATAATTTGATAGACAAGATCTTAGGCATGTAGATAAATAATGCATCTTTTCGTGTAAGGAGTTCGTCCACGGTAGTTCACAGAATATAATGCTACAAAAAATTCCAATTTGTTGTGTAAGTTAGATGGTGAGTTTTCCAGCCATGTATTATTTTCTGCAACCAGGTCTTTGTTCATGGATTTGTGATAGCAAGTAGTTTACTAAACGGATTTTCAAACCGTGGAGAGCTCCCAGTAAAATGGCCCGAGATTTTCCACACCGTAAAAACAGTGTAGAGGTCAAAGATTCCATTCTTGAGTTCGATGTTTTCTAAAATTCCTTCCAAAGAGGGTTAAGTATTTTCAAGATTCTATCATGATGACTTTTTATTTTGAGGGCTCAAAATTATAGTGAAACAAATTTGTTTATTTTGAGCGCTAAAAATTATAGTTAATCAAATTTGTAGAAAATAATCAGGTCCAGTGGTGGTCTTAAACTCAATGTGGACTATAGATTCTTGTAAGATTTGAGTAGACACATTGAGTTGTGTTTAAAATCTACTTGTTGATTTGTAAAGCCCAATGGGGTTTTGGGGTGTTCGACATTTAGTAATATATTGGTTCCAACGGTGTCAATGTTATTAAGTTCAAATTACTATTACCTTAACTTCTAATTGTTAATTTAGTTTATGGGGTTATGTTCCAAGGAAGAACACATGCTTGTGACAATAAATTGTCACGGGTTTAACTAATCCAAATTTTGAATTAGTGATCCCTCATCATGTCTCAAATGGATGCCTCATGTGTTGCTTTTAGTATCTGCACTTTTCTTTCATAATTTTAATAAAAGTATCTCGTAAAGTTCATTTTTGTTTTTGTTGGGATCAATCATTCAAGATTACTTTGCATGCATGGCAAGTTTATGCATAGCATTTTCACAACTAGAGTAGTTAGATATGTTACAGAAGGATATTAGAATTTTGTGACAATTCTTTTAATAGCAAAGACACTCAATAATCTTTACAATTTTTTATGTGCTATTCTAATAATTATCTTTCAAATCTCAATCGATTCTCAAATTCTAGTAACAATGACACAATCACTTTATTGAATCAGAATTATATTAATGATGACAAACAACAAACTAAGTACTGATCAGAGTCTTCCAGCTACATAATCTTGGGAGATGATTCCAGATACAAAGTCAGCAGAACCGGAGAGCTGTGGTTAAGCACAAAGGAAGAGACAGAAGGCTTGATGACACTTTGTATGTGCCCACTCTTCAGAAAGACCTACTATCTGTTGCTAAAATGGTAGATGCAGAATTGAGAGTCACTTTTGAAGGCGATACCTACGAAGTGGTTGAATCCGTAACCACTCATCTTGTCACCACAGGAAAGCGATAGGGAAACCTCTATCACCTCAGGATCTGGGTACCTTCTAAGCAAGCTCACCAGACCAATGAATCAATAGATACCACATGGCAGATTAAGTTTTCGTCAAAGTTTGGATCAAATCTGATATACTTTGAATTGGATTCGGAGAGATTTATCATTTTTGAGAAGTATCTATTGATCGAATCTCGAAAAAAAATTTCATGATATAGAATCAAATTTTTGAGAAATGGAATGAATCTAGCAGATCTGATCTGAGATAGTTGTGATTAAAAAATCTAGATCCAATCTCATTGTCTACTTAATCTAAATTTGTAAAGATGGCTGCCCATGGAGCTGCTCCTAGAGGTACTCCATAGGAAGTCAATCCAATTATTGTTAGAAGAGCACCCCGTTTGGATCTACCCAAATATAATGGATTAACAAATCCAGTTAGATTTCTTCAAATCTATGCTGAATCTTGTGAAGTCTATGGTGAGATTTATCCTCAAGATAAACTTAAGCTGTTTCCTATGGCCTTAACAGGCGCAACACAAAATTGGTACTATGACCAAGATGAAACTGAGTGTACCAATTGGGAGGTTGTTAAGTGAGCCCTTATCACATGGTTCAACCCGCAAAAGTTTATGGAAGACCCTTTCCTACTTCTAAGTAAAATTAAAATGGGAAAGCGGGAAATGGTTCGAGATTACATTGAACGGGTGAAACGTCTTAGATCTGAATGCGAATCTGAGCTGATTAACGAAAATGCCATGATTATGTGGTTTTTGTCAGGTCTACCTAAACGGATCAGACGTGGGTTGAAACGTCATAATGAGTATGCACTCTTGCAAAATGCTATGGACGATGCAATTTGGGAGGAGGATGAAGATTCAGATGAGGAGCCAAATAGTAGTATATTGCCTTATACAACAGGGCAAATTACTACGACATCCACCACTATTGCATCAACGAATGCCAATGCTACTGCAGAAATGATGCTCAATGAGTTCGAGAAACTTGGGAAAAACCAGCAGAAACAGATGGAAAAGTTGCAGTTGCAATTTAATGAGAAGATCAAAGCTTTGGAAAATTTCCACGGGGAAGCAAACAAGGAACCTGAAAAGCATGCAAAGACTTTTCCTACCAGGGAAAATGTTTGGTGTTCTATTTGTATAGGAAATCACACAGTGAACGAGTGTCCTTAATTAAAAAAACGAATGGAACTCAATGTTTGCCATCTGTGTAATTCACCTGATCATGAGACTGTCTTTTGCAACTTCAACCCTCGGATAATTCAACAATGGTATGTCTAGATGGGATATCGAGAACCACAGTATGGAGGTAATCCAGTATGACCGTGACAATCTGCTCTTGGATACCCGGAACGTTTAGCTTTACCTGCCCCACCAAAGCACTCCGCTCCTCCTGCCAATTTGATAGAACCAGAACCTTATGGAAGTGCTGAGCAATGGAACTATGGTAATGATCATAAAGGTGGATCTTCATAACAGTATGCCATTTATGTTGTGGCGCTCAACAACAAGCTTCTAGAAATCGGACCAGAGCACCACTTGGATGCTTTGCATGTGGAGAAAATCACAAAGTTGCAGAATGTCCAAATAAAGAAAAATTTGTACCATTATGTCGTGACTATGGTTATGGGCATTGTTATAAAGACTGTCCAGCAAGACCAAAGCCACCACCAGCTACAGCACCTGTAAATTTGATAACAATCAAGCAAAGACCAGTAGCTCAGAATAAACCAAGTGCACCCTTGATGGTGGTCACCAGAGCACAGAAGCAAAAAGAACCAGTAGTGGGTCCAATACCTGCTGATTCTATACCATTGACACCAACAGCATCGGGAGTCTATCCAAATCTTAATGCTAAAAATGAAGATATCAAAATATGAGGCAGTGGATTAAACATCTGCAAGAAGAACAGGAGCTTGAAGCTACTAAATCAACAATTGAAGTTTGGTCTTCACCATTGCAGCCTTCAAGAAATTTACGTACGGATATGAATGATCTGTTACATAATCTTGAAGAACCCTTCAAGATGACTGAACCAGAAGCACCGCAAACAGAACTACTTATGAACATTTTGTCTAGTAAGATCAGTATTTTATTGGGAGAGTTCCTGAAGTTGGTGCCAAAAGCAAAAGAAGTCTTAGTGCAAAAGTTAGCTCAAGAAGAACCAGAAGTCCATCAAGAGCTGCTTTGTTGTGCTGGATTTGAAGAATCTAACGAAGTACTCCATGTTGGAGCCGCTTGGAAAAGTGAACAAAAGATATTCACTCTACCGACACACCATAGACAATTTCCTAAAGAAGCAGCTGATGGATCTCCACCCAAAATGAGATGCTAAGGCAATGATAAGGCATAGCGTAGTCCACTTAGCCACTGGAGCAAATGTCTCTTCATAGTTAGTTCCTTTGTTTTGCTCATAGCCCTTCACTATTGGGTGTGCCTTATGCTTTGCTATCATGACATCCACATGAAACTTTGTTCTCAACACCCATTTGTTGTTAATGGGTTTCTTTCCAAGTGGTAGATCAACTAACTCCCATGTACCATGTCTGTGGATGGACTCCATCTCCTATTCCATTGTCCTTTTGTTGGAGGGTCTGCGGATCCCAAGGCAACCCTAACCCTAGCTAATAAGTGAGAGGGATTTGGCACCCTACGTGTGTAAGTCCAACCCGATGATCACATAGTTATCTGATTAGTTACAAGTCAATAAAAGGACTTTAGGCCTTTTTGCGAGACTTTTAATGTTGTAGGGCCTAGATGTCAAGTTAGTGAATAAAGTTGGGTTTCCCTCCAATTTGGATGGTTCCCACTCTTTTTTAAATTTGAATAGTTAGGGAGGTAGAAATGGACCAATAGGATTCAGAGGCCAGGGTCCTCCTCTCTACTATAAAAAGAGACCAACTCGAGTTCCTACACATGTTCATTTCTGCATTTCAATAAAGCAGATTGGTTCTCTTCAGAAATGGATTGATGAATGTCCTTGCTCTCTATCACTTTTCCTCCATCTCTCATGCTTTCTTTGGTTTTTGCTAATTGTTGGATTTGATTGTTATTGGAATTGTATGTTATTATCCTTTTTATGAGAGAGAAAGGGAGAGAGAGAAAGAGTAAGCTATTTCCATTGTGGATCGTAGTGTTAATGGATCATAGTGTTAATGATGTAGTGTTAATGTTTAGGGTTAATGGATGTTAGAGTTAGATGTGAATCCTCCATTCATGTTGAAATCTGAACTATACTATCGCTCTCATGGGAACGAACCTACGCGTGACAACTAACTTCGTCTCTTGATGCTAGATTGACTAGATCTTCGTTTGAGATTAGGCAAGGAAAGAAACCCACTACAATTTTGGCGCCGTTGTCGGGGAGCTACGACAATTTTTCAGTTTGCAGCATGTTTGTTGGATAGTTAGCTTGCATTAGGCATCTTGTTGTGGCATGAATAGTGTTAGATCTACATTTGGGGTTACTTTGGGAGTGATTTTGCGTGATTTGAGTGGATTTGCTTGTCTGAAATCTAATCTGATTGTAAAACAGAGAAAGCTATTTAGATCACCAATCTTAAGATCCATTTGGATCTGAGATGTTGCCGAGTTGCAGACACCTTCGGTTTTGATCACAAAACCTTCAGTTTGAAGGGCAAAGATTAATTTCTAGCAGATTCTCAAAAACATCAAAAAAACCGTCAAAAAACACCAAAAAATCACCAAAACCTTAAAAATATAGAAATAGAACCTTCGTCCAATTTGCTGAGCATAGGTGTGATTCAGATCTATTTACTGCCATGTCGACGAAGAATAATACCAAAAATAGAAGAGTTTTTAGAAGATCAGTTGTCATATTGTCATATTTTTGTCAAAAAAGTCACTTTTTTGCAAAAATACCAGTATTATTCTGGATCCTTCTCCAAAACCTTTGTTGAGTTTTTAGAATATTCTATTTATAGGAAAATACTATTTTTGAGTTCGACGAAGATTCTTCTTGTCAAGATCATAGAAAATCTTGATTTTTACCCTCGCCAAACTACAAAAACTATGTTTTTCCGTGTCAGAAACCTTCGCCAAGTTTATCCTAGTTTTATCTGTGTTAAATCTTGCATCTGAGAGTTCGGCGAAGGTTATTACCTGAGAAATTGTTAAAAAAGTTGATCAGAGAGTTTTTTTTTTCCAAAATAGCACTGTTGAACCTTCGCCAAGCCAACCTTCGCCTAGGGAACTTTTGCCAGTCCTATTTTTAGATTTTGATTTTTTAGATCAAATCTCTGTCAAAATTTGGATCAAATCTGATATATTCTGATTTGGATATTGAGAAATTTTTCATTTTTGAGAAGTATTGATTGATTAAATTTCAAAATCTTTTTCACGATACAGAAATCATATCCTTGAAAAGTGGAATAGATCTAGCAGACCTGATCTGAGATAGCTTTGATTGAAAAATCTAGATCCAATCTCATTGTCTACTTGATTTGAATTTGTAAAGATGGCTATCCCTGGAGCTATTCCAGGAGGTGCTCCTCATGAAGTCAATCCAATTATTGTTAGAAGAGCACCCCGTTTGGATCTACCCAAATACAATGGGTTAACAGATCTAGTTAGATTTCTTCATATCTATGTTGAATCCTATGAAGTCTATGGCGAAATTTTCTCTCAAGATAAACTTAAGCTATTTCCTATGGCCTTAACAGGCATAGCACAAGATTGGTACTATAATCAAGATGAAACTGAGCGTACAGATTTGGAGGTTGTTAAAAGAGCCCTTATCACACGATTCAACCCACGAAACTTTATGAGAAAGCGAAAAATGGTTCGAGATTACATTGAATGAGTGAAACGCCTCAGATCTGAGTGCGAACCTGAGCTGATTAATGAAAATGCCATGATTATGTGATTTTTGTCAGGTCTACCTAAACGAATTAGACATGAGCTGAAACGCCATAATGAGTATGCACTCTTGTAAAATGCTATGGACAATGCAATTTGCGAGGAAGACGAAGATTCAGATGATGAGCCAAATATCAGTATGTTGTCTTATACAGCAGGGCAGACTACTACGACATCCACCACTATTGCATCAACAAATGCCAACGCTACTGTAGAAATGATGCTCAATGAGTTTGAGAAACTTGGAAAGAACCAGTAAAAACATATGGAAAAGTTGCAGTCGCAATTTGATGAGAAGATCAAAGCATTGGAAGATTTTCACGGAAAAGAGAACAAGGAACCTGAAAAGTTTGCAAAGACTTTTCCTACTAGGGAAAATGTCTGGAGTTCTATTTGTACAAAAAATCACACAATGAATGAGTGTCCTCAATTGAAAAAATGAATGGAAACCTGTGTATGCCATTTGTGTAATTCGCCTAATCATGAGACTGCTTTTTGCAACTTCAATCCTCGGATAATTTAACAGCGTTATGTCCAAATGGGATATCGAGAACCATAGTATGGAGAAAATCCAGCAGCCAGACCTCGACAATCTGCTCTTGGATATCCGAAACGTTTAGCCTTACTTGTCCCACCAAAGCACTCCGCTCCTCTTGCCAATTTGATGAAACCAGAACCATACATAAGTGCCGAGAGCAATGGAACTATGGTACTAATCAAGAATTTTGACAAAATCCATGATCTATCACAAGAACTCTTCTCCAGCGCTCCACGGTTGATCGTGGCCCTTAGGCATCCTCATCACAATACTAGGACGCCCATCTACAGCCACTGACAGCATCTAACATGCATGCCTACAGAGAAAGATCCAAGGTTTTTCACCTCAAAACCCTAGCAACTATAAAGAATGGAGTTTCTTGGGCATTTGACAATCTCTCTCTGGGATTTTTCCTGCAGTGGTCGCCCTACAGTCAACAACTATCTGTTTCAAATAGATCATCAATTGGTCTCAGATTGGGTCCACACCACAAAGCCTTTCTACGAAGTTCTATGCTATAATCACCTAGCAAACAAACCGTCATGAATTTGCAGTTCTTCGTTTCTGTCTAGTGATTATAGCCACCAAGGGCTCTAATACCAGGTTGAGAATACGATTTAGAACCAGACCAAATCAATCATCACAGCACAACGTCAAGTGCAACAAAACAAGACAAGACAAAATTGCTCTCTCACAAACTGTATATTCACACTAATTAGCAAGTACAAAGATAAAATTGCTTAGAAGCACTCCAAGGTCTCCTAAAAGAAAGACAGTCCGATAATTCTAGAACTGGGCACACGTGGTATCATCAAAATTAGAAAGCACTATATTCTTGTAATAAAAGACTTTACACATTAGTTGCTTTCTTGTTCTTGATTTGAAACAAGCTTCAAGTAAACTAAATAGGCTGGATTTTGTGGTGTAGATCTTGCATATTTCCTAACAGTCCAGTTTTTTATGTTCTTGAGAAGACCAATAATCAAGAAATGGTTATTTCTTGATCCTTGCTCTTTGATTGCTTGTTAGTTAGTTTCTTGTTTCTTGTTGTTTCTGTTAGATTAATCTGAGAATCTTGATTGTTTTTCAAACGTTTTACAGTAGTTAGAAGTAAGAATTGAATGGAGTTCATCTGCAATGCATGCTTATCTTTAGATGGACGTTCTAGGCTTGCATAGTTCTTGATTTTTGTGAGTGCTTCTAGAGTGAACATGATCTGAGAAATCCACTGACAGGCTACATTAAATATGCTACAACATGAATCGAATCTTTCTGCCTGATCTGGAAATGTATTAAGAAGAACACATTAAGAATGCCAAACCGCCTGGTAACAGGCAGAAACATCTTGCAACCAAAGATAAGAAACCAGTTCTGTAACTAGAAACCGTTTCATAGATTCTTAGTGATAGAATCTGTGAACAAATTTATTTCCTACTACTCTCTATTTTTTCTATCAAATGCAGATGCAATTCTACAAAAAAGCATTGGATTCTACACAAGCAAAAAAAGCCATAATCTATGACACTGTAGATTTACACGCAATTTTCGGCTTACGCAAAGTTTGGCAACAGGCAAAAAATGCGAAGTATAAAAGAGACATGCAGATCTCGTCATTTCGACCTTCTTGAAAATCTCAAAAATGCAAAATTCGTGATACCTACAAAAATACATTGTAATTTTTGTAGATATCAAAAGGCAATAATGCCGATCTACTCACAATCAGCTTCTATGGCATTTTACAATCTGTCATGAACTATAATAAGCCTTTGTTAGTCATAATCACTACCATCTATTATAAGGTCTATTAATTGTACAATTAATTAGAAGATTACAAGATGGTTAATTGGTCAATAAATATTGACTAAATGCAACATCAAACACGAGGTGTAGAGTGGTGTAGAGAAGAAGAGATCGATCATTGAGATTTGATTGCAATAGAGTATTATAGTGTGAGACACATAGTGCCACGCATGATCTTAAGCTATTTCATGATAGACATTGTAGTGATCTGTATTCTAGCTTATTCTGCACACCAAATTCATAAAAAATCATTGTACTCAGCTCATTTAATTGAAGCATAAGTAGGATTTATCTTGCACATTATCGTGTCTTGAATTATCTGATGTTATTCACTGTTTCTTATTTTGATAACACACTACAATCATCATCCTCATCGATAACGTCTATGACACCTCAAGAAGGCAGTAGAATGGATGTCATTGATTTCTACATTATCAGCTATTAGAAGTATTAATTCGTTTCACTACAACTTCCATAGTGATAATGTCTACAATTTCCATGGTTGTCTATGACACCTCAAGAAGGTAATAGAATGGATGTCATTGATTCCTACATTATCAGCTATTAGAAGTATTAATTTGTTTCACTACAACTTCCATAGTGATAATGTCTACAATTTCCATGGTTGTCTATGACACCTCAAGAAGGTAGTAGAACATATGTCATTGACTCCTACGTTATCAACTATCAGAAGTATTAATTCATTTTACATCTCAAAGTTACAAGATTCCAACTCATAGTAGATCTCAGATACATTGAAGGCTACTTTGTTCCGACTTTAATTTTGCTCTGTCAATTCATTTTGTTTGGCTAGATAATTGCACAACCCACAATATTATAGTCAAGATTTCTAAATCTAACTACAAGAAACTAAAAAAAATCCAATTCTGAGATTCAACTTATCAAGAGATATCAGAACATCCAGTTCCTATCATCTCATTTTAACAATGGTATCAGCGCTCTATCCAACAGTGATATTTGAGCACCTTCGTTGAATAAACTATTTCCAACACAATATTCTATTAGGGATTATCTTAGGAAAATAAAAATAAGTCTCTTGGCGATTAGTTTAGTAACAAATATGTAGGAGATACTTAAGATGTTCACATGCTTACTTGAATTATATCCCTCACAAGAGACGGAGGCTCTTAAATAAGCCAAGGAGTTGCCCATCTGGAGCCTAAGTGGCAATGCCACAAATTACAATTTACAAGTGGAATTAGCTCCTCCACTAGAGGTCACCATCAAAAGGTGGCTCATTCTATTTATTTAAGAGGGGTCTACCACATTTATTACAAGTGCCTACACATACTAGCTCCTACATGGTCATTCCCTCTCTTGGGATTCACCATGAGGCTCACATAATTTTAAACTGTTATCCTAGCTAGTATTTCTCGACTCTCATGCTCGCGGCTCTCATTCTCATCCTTCTCTTCTTCCTCAGGGACCTCCTAGGGTGAGAGATATCCTTTAGAATAGCTTGCCTTGGCGTCTTGGGGATTCCTCAGAATTTGCCAACATCATCCCCCCTAATCTGTTGCAAAATCCACTGCAACACATATAGAATGATGTCGTTTCTACTTGGCACTTGGAAGAGCGTGGATCTTCTATTGCTTGCATAAAGCCAAGTGCTTATTCGCCGTAAAATTATTTCACAAAACTGAGATCTCTCAATGGCCTTTACATTCTTGCCCACTTGAGAACCTTTTGCGGGTCTTGTTCACCTTGTCGTCTCGCGATTTGCTTTCTCGTGCTCATTTTCTTTCCTAGGGCTTCAAATACTTGGACGTAATTTGTTCCCGAAGGGTAATGATCCCAGGTAGCCTCGCTTCTTTTCAATGAGTCCGAATGTTGGGGGTATTCCCACCTATTGGAAATTAAGCCCACAGTTTCTTCCTTGGTAAATGACTAATTTTTATTTCATGATACTTCTTGCACGTTTATTGATCATTGATCTAGGGTCAGGTGAAACCAACTTTGGTTCTACGTCTGCTCATCTGATACATGCAGGAATCACAAACTTAGACAACCAATTTATTTGAAGAGCATCTACAATGGGCTTTCGGCTTATTTCCAGCAAAAGGCAACCAATCCTATCATAATTTCAAGTTCAGATGTTAAGTTCAATTACTTGAAGTCATTGAAGACTTGGCCATCTTCAAGGACTTCCAAGAACTAGCATTTAGAACAAGTCTGTAGATTTACATTACTTTTTCAACAGTCTGCAGAAATACATTAAGTGTCGCAACAGTCTACAGATATACACTAAGTGTCGCAACAATTTGCAGAAATGAACTATTCCACAGTGTCGGCTTTTTCGCATTTCCCCGAAATGCGACACTTTGCACAATTCAAAAGTTTGATTGTTTTTAACATCTTCGGCTTTTTTACATTTGTTGTATCTTCAACATCCACACCGGCTATGGCTCCAACTAGCTTGAATATGGCAATCTCCCAACTAGTCTACGCTATGGCTTCTCCAACTAGCTTGGATATGGATGCAAGAAGACAGTCATGAGCATCATGGTGAGTATTCTGATGGGTAAGGTCCACTCTTCTGAATCTCTTTTCTCTACTTAGCAACTAAACCCACATGACGGCTTAACCTAAAAGATAAAACCCTAAACTAAATCTCCTCCTCTAAGGCTTACCCTACTAGAGAATGGAGGGCCTGGATTAACTTAACTTGTTGCAAGATCAATACTATACAATACAATGTGAAGTAACACAATACATGAAACCCCACAAGGGAGAACACTCAGAGAGAAAGATAGGCATGTATTGCAAATGAGGTTCTTCCCAAAAATGGACTCTTCCACTCCATTTATACTTGGAGTGGTGGTCACTTACAGAAATGCACTGTGGAACAAGTAAGCCACAGAGACTAACTTAACTTCGAATCACACTGGTGCCATGGGACAAACCTCAATAGGCCTTTGTGACTAACTTTTACTCAACTTGAAATTACATATCTATGTGCAGTGCCCATGGCAATTTAAACTTAGAACTAAATAACTTAAGCCAGTACGGATACCGTAAAAAGCCTAAACTTGTTGGGCAAGTTCTACGTTTAGATCCTATCCTGCTTGTATTTTTGAAGATGTTCCGCAGGATGGCTAGAATATTCCTTGGAATATCAGCCTACATTATCCCCTCCGTTAAGAACTTGGCGGTCCCACGCCAAGTGCAATGTTAAGACCCCGCTCCTTATGGTGTTGGAGGAGTCAAAGTCGGTGCAGCTTGTTAGAACTTTTTGTAAAGTGCTACTCCGTAGGTAATGAAGTTTTGGAAGAAGTACGAGCATCTCCAGAAGATTTGAATTGAATCAAGTTGGAGTTGGCTCATTGATCGCTTGCTTCCAATTTCTCACGCAGATGATTCAACGGATGATGTACCCGAGCGTAGTATTTCTTGAGATATGATGTGAATGCCACACAAGGGGTTACTGAACAGCGGTGAGAGGAAGATGGAGTGGGTGTGATAGGGGGTGTTGTAATCTCAGAAGTGGTGAAGGTGGATAGATGGATGTTGCTGGATGGATCAAAATTCCTTTGCTCATTATTGTCTTTTGAAAGTACTTTTGTCAGCAAAAGTTTTCCATTTGACGTTTATTGCAGCTGTTTGATTTTTTTTTTTTGGACTTAAGACATGGCTCATAATCGTTGTTGGAAACCTCTAACATCCTTGAGTTCATTGCTTCAAACGCCAAACTATATCAATGGTATGTTGTAGATGGCATAGATTTGTCTACTTCACAAACACAAAGGTACTGTAAAACTATTGTCTCCGAAAATACTTTGTTGACAGCGATCTCCTCTTTTGACGTTGTTGTGCCACTGCAACTTTTTTGAGCTCTTTGCACAGTTTGAGAGCTCTTTGAATTGTAGCAATTATATCTAGAGACTTGTATGACGTTTTTATTTTTTTCATACACATAGTCATGTGCTTTGGAGTTATCAAGAAGCTGATATCTTTTGCAATGACATGACCGACATTTTATCGGTGAGAGCCTCTATCATTCTTGTTTTATTCCCTTGGAGCCTTTAAACAACATCAGTGGTTGGCTGCAGATGTCGTAGAATTGTTTGCTTTACAAAGTGTTTCAATTCATAACCCAGAGCAAGTTCAGATCGATCCATCGGGTAGAAATGAGGTCTTGAAACAAGGATGGGAGAAGTGAGATGGAGTTTCAAGATTGACCATATGGTGGAATATGAGGGTGAATGGATGAAAAAAAGAAATGAGATAAGTATTGTGTGGTTTTCCATATATCTCCATAATATAACCAATGCTCTTTGTACAATTCTCCACGGAATTATCATTGCTCGCCTTTGAAAATAGCTTTGTCATCGAGGTTGTGCGCTCACAACTTCAATCTCTGATTGACTTGAGAGTCCTTCAGTTTACGTAGGCCTATGGGATTTCATTCGCTGATGACGAGAGCCTTTCACTGGTACAAGCTACCACTTTATTGATGATTTGATGGCCATGGTGAGCAATTCGAAAAGCGTGGATATTGTAGCACTTACGTAAAACCAACTGCTTATTGATGATGGTGGTGGTGGTGTTGTCGCAAATATTCCAGCTTGTTGGGAAGATGGATCTTTTGCTAGATCATGGTTGCAGTCTGATAAGGTGCTCCTTTTGTTGCCAAACTGAGCATTTGTTGTTGAAGTTCTTGACTGCTCTTTTTGTTCATATGGAAAGTTGTTGAAATCATTGGTAAAGATGTAGAGATATATCCCAATGAAAATTCATGTGATACTACAACTGTAGAGGTAGAATAAAATTGTTGATGAATTATCACCTATAGTGCTGCTGCAAAAGAAAACACACCAAATCATACAACAATAGAACAAACAAATAGGTAGCAACAAATGAGGGCCTTTTTCGATTTCTTGGTCAAGATAAGTAAGTAGAGTATTCACACATGTGTTAATGTTTTCGCTAAGAATCTATGCGAATACCCATGAAATATGCAAAAATAGCCATTTTTGCTCTGTATCTTACCATTGGTGATAACATAGAATCTCATAATATTTTTGAGTTATTCCAATGAAATCTGATCCTGGTTGGACATGTTTGGCATTGTTGACACGCCACTGTCATTTGCCTCACTAGAGTCTCTTGTTCTCATATTACCACTTGAGGGTGGCAGTACCTGGACAGGCCTCTTCATCGACGGTCTCAAGATTTGAAGGCAATGGATTGATCCCCATAGGTCAATCGTAACTCAACATACAAAACTTTCAATCAGAAAACTCAACGTTTGTTAGCTTGAGATTATGACAGGCCATTTGCTCCTTGCCATTTGAACACTCTTAACATACCATTGAACTCCTTACAAGAAAAACAGTTGTCTCAAACAAACTTGTTTCAAAACATGCGCTCTCTATGTCGAGATTCTATGCACTTAGGTGATGGGTGATGAATGTTGATATCGACAGATTTGGCAAACTTATCGTGACGGATCTATGGTTTCCTACTAGGACACTTCTAAGGCATTCCCTACTAGAGGTGCCTAAGGCTATCAAAACAGATTCATCATGATAGGATTGTTGACGATGGAAGATGGATATGTACAATTCTAGGTGCAACGTGTATCTGCAAGAGCTTGGAGTTTCTTGAGTGGAACCATATGATGTTGATCTTAGAGGATTTTACTAAGTTTCAAGTGCTTGAAATTACGGGTCTTCGTTGTGACCACAAATGAATCTCTTTGAATAGAATTTGCATGCATGCCTTCGACTCGCACAAGTCCAGATCTTGTCAAAAAATAGGCTATGCGAGTACTAGATAGTTCTATTTTAGGAGAGATCAGAGATTTTGCACTTGAAAGTATTTCTACAAGTTTGTTCTGGGTTTTCTTATCTTATTTGGGAGTTTATTGATTATTTTCTTTTTTTTTAAATTACTCACCTCCTCTAGTATTTTTGTAGCTGACGAGAATCAGGAAATGACTCGCAGAGACAGGGGAATGACTTGCACAGACACAAAAACTTACTCGCACCGAATGAAAATGACTCGTTCAAAGAAATTTACGACTCGCGTAGGCGTGTTCAGTGCAAGGGTGGGAGATGACTCGTACTCGCTGATGACTCATACAACAGATGACTCACAAAACAAATGACTCACAAATGACTCGTACAGAAGATGACTTGCAAAAAAAAAATGACTGGTGCAACCCTGTACCCGTGGAACTAGAACCCGTGGGGTACTCGCACGGAGATGACTCGCATAGGAATATGACTCTACATGACTCGGAAGGTGACAAACGAACTATAAACGACTATCAACACTAAAGAAAAATGTGTAGTAAAAATCAGTTGGAAACATACTAAAAATGACTGAAAAAATGGCTAGAAACGGCTGAAATACAGATGACCACCACCTCTAAAATTTGGAAACAGTAGGGAACCCTTGAAAAAATAACCAGAAAATTTGTTGAAAAGGTTTGAAAATGTCAAAAAATAGCTGAAATATTGATGAAACACAGCTTTTAAATGTTGGTGAACATATAAGTTGGAAAAATATACAGTTGAAGGAAAGTACAGTTGATGAGGCAAGGGAGATAGAAGAACGTGAATGGAGAAGATAACAGCTCTCCCATTCTAATCAGCTGCTAAATGCAAAAACAATCTAATGGACAACTTATGCTAAATGTAATCACAGCTTTAAGTGTTCTGATTGCCCAACACGATCTTAAAAATTTCATACTCTGACACAAGAGTACAGTCCACCGAAGAGATTAGAGATGGTTTGTATGTGGTACTACTGAAATCAGATTTAACATGAAGTATGGTTCTGAAATAAATGGAAGAGCAGTATGATAACGCGAGTTCCTCAGGCGTCAAAGACAGCCATCCTCTGATCAGAAACTGAGGAGTCATAGACGTTCGTGTTCTGATCAAACTGAGTAAACAAGCATGATCAAACAGCAATGACAGCGCATTCAATCACAACAAGCATTCATCTATGTTGTACATAGATAAAAGCAAGCTGCTGCTATATTATATTGAAGCACAATACAGAATAGCAATTACAACCAAAAATGACGGCGTCAATGGGATGCTCAAATAATGAGTCTCATGGACAGAGCAACCACTAATATGTGCTCGGACGATCTATTTATAGATTTCATCCGTGTATTAATTACATTGAATGCTTGTCACCTAATTATGAAAGCCGTTATACTTGGAAGTATATGGCTTTTGTGACGACTGTACATAATGTATACGGTCAATAACTTAGCATCGTTGATGCGAACGAGGATGTCGCAAATTTTCACACTTCGCATTTTACGTGAAGTGGTTTTCTCTCACTTCGCAAATTTTGGGAAGTGACTGGGAACGTTCCTCATTCAAAATAGACGATCTTCGGCATTTTCTCTCTCTTCGGGATTTTGCGAAAAAGCTAAGGTGCCCTTGAAACAGCTTAACTTATGAAAATAGATGACCTTCAAAAATTTTCTCTCTCTTCACATTTTTTGGAAAAATGTTGTTGTATCTTCGGCATCCACACCGGCTATGGCTCCAACTAGCTTGACTATGACAGCCTCCCAACCAATCTACGCTATGGCTTCTCCAACTAGCTTGGATATGGATGCAAGAAGATAGTCATGAATAGTGGTGAGTATTCTGATGGGTAGGATCCACTCTTCTGAATCTCTTTTCTCTACTTAGCAACTAAACCCAAATGACGACTTAACCTAAAAGATAAAACTCTAAACTAAATCTCCTCCTCTAAGGCTTACCCTACTAGAGAATGGAGGGCCTGGATTAACTTAACTTGTTGCAAGATCAATACTGTACAATACAATGTGAAGTAACACAGTACATGAAACCCCACAAGGGAAAACACTTAGAGAGAAAGATAGGCATGTATTGCAAATGAGGTTCTTCCCAAAAATGGACTTGGAGTGGTGGTCACTTACAGAAATGCACTGTGGAACAAGTAAGCCACATAGACTAACTTAACTTCAAATCACACTGGTGCCATGGGACAAACCCCCAATAGATCTTTGTGACTAACTTTTACTTAACTTGAAATTACATATCTATGTGCACTGCACATGGCAATTTAAACTTAGAACTAAATAACTTAAGCCAGTACGGATATCGTAAAAGCCTAAACTTGTTGGGCAAGTTCTACGTTTAAATCCTATCTTGCTTGTATTTTTTAAGATGTTCTGCAGGATGGCTAGAATATTCCTTGGAATATCAGCCTACATTATCCCCTCCATTAAGAACTTGGCAGTCTCATGCCAAGTGCAATGTTAAGACCCCGCTACTTATGGTGATGGAGGAGTCAAAGTCGATGCAACTTGTAGATGTAGAACTTTTTGTAAAGTGCTACTCTGTAGGTAATGAAGTTTTGAAGAAGTACGAGCATCTCCAGAAGATTTGAATTGAATCAAATTGGAGTTGGCTCGTTGATCGCTTGCTTCCAATTGCTCACGCAGATGATTCAACGGATGATGTACATGAGCGTAATATTTCTTGAGACATGATGTGAATGCTACACAAGGGGTTACTGAACAGCGGTGAGAGGAAGATGGAGTGGGTGTGAGAGGGGGTATTGTAATCTCGGAAGTGGTGAAGGTGGATAGATGGATGTTGCTGGATGGAAAAATTCCTTTGCTCATTATTGTCTTTTGAAAGCACTTTTGTCAACAAAAGTTTTTCATTTGACGTTTCTTGCAGCTGTTTGATTTTTTATTTTATTTTTTTATTCTAGGCCCTTCCGGATTTAATCACTTGGCAGAGAGACCTGAAGAAGATGATGAAGAGGTAGCAGTCACTGGAGAAGTGCTGGCTACGAGATCCATGATAGAGCTTCTGATGCTTTTCTGGGTTGTTTTATTGGAAAAGCCTTGGTTTTTGCATCTATAGGACTTATTGTTGTAATCATAATCAGAGCATAGCTCAAATAAACAGAGAGATTAAGTTTGTTCTATTTGTATACTATTATCATGTCTCATATAGGTAGCTCTCCATCTTCATCACTCAGTGAAGCTAGAGTCATTGACAAGTTCAATGGTTCTAACTTCTACATTTGGAAGTTAAAACCTAGAATGACGTTGATAGGTAGAGATCTTTGGGATGTAGTAGAAGGTGCATACCTGAAACCAGAAGACGGTGATCAAGCAAAGACCTGGAGGATCAAAAATCAGAAGGCCCTAACATGTATCACACTCAATCTAGCCGACTCCCAAATATCTCACGTTACCACGTGCAAAACCTCTAAGGAAGCACTGGACTTGTTATCAAGTCTTTATGAGACTCACGATGTGACCACGATATTACATCTTAGAAGGAAGTTCTTTACTCTTAGCATGTCTGATTCTACTGCCATCACTTCTCACATCAACAGCTTCAAGTCCCTATTAGATCAGTTATCAACTGTAGGATGTTCTATTTAAGATGATGATGTCGTTAGGACCTTGCTTTCTTCTCTTCCAAAGTCCTATGAGCACTTTGTGGTGATGATCTCCACACAACCCGACCTCACTCTTCAAAAGGTGATCGGTCATTTTCTTCAAGAAGAAATATGGAAAAAGACTAGCAGCCTGTCCATCAAAGACATATACACCAAGAAGAAAGACTATTCTAAGGGCAAGAATCAAGTGCAACAGCAACAGCAAAAGCCTCACACTCAAGGTGAGCATGGTGGATCGTGCACAAAGCTTTTCTGTAGATATTGCAAAAGAACTAATCACGACATCAAGGAGTGTTGCATCCGCATCTACAATGAGGCAAAGAAGCAGCAACAACAGCAGCAGCTAGACTCCTCCAACACGGCAAAATTCAAGGAGTCAGATACACACTTATTAGTGGCTTACAATAGCAGCAAAGACTGTGATAGCTGGTACCTGGATAGCGGTGCTACCCAACACATGACCTCTCGCAATGAATGGTTTACGGAGTACACAGCTTAAACAGAGACCAATTCATCTACCTCGGAGATTCTAGCACCATACGCGTGGACAACAAAGGAGCAGTGAAGATCAGCTTCAACAATGCTCTGTCTATTTGTGTTCCTAACGTCCTTCACGTTTCTTAGTTATCAAAGAATTTGTTATCAGTCTCTAAAATAACTGATGAGGGCTACACTGTTACTTTCTCATCTGAGCAGTGTACAATACTCAAGGAAGATACTACTCTGACTACATGCCCTAGAGTCAAAAATCTTTACGTACTCTCTAGTTCAATTGCATTAGCTAGTATCTCTAATGAAAATGTAAACGACATTGCTGTTCTATGGCATAGTCGATTTGGACATGTGAATACAAGATCACTTTCTTATATGCATTGTAATAATTTAGTTGATGGTTTGAATTTCTCATCTTCATTAGATAAGAAATCTTTCTTTTGTGAATCATGCATCTATGGGAAGCGCTCTAGAAGCAAGTTTCCAAAATCACATTCCATCATAACAAAGCATGTATTAGATCTTGTACATAGTGATCTTAGAACCATCTCCAAGTATAATGAATATCGAAGAATTCATCTTCTTATAGTCAGATAAAATTTGTTTTGAGAAAACAAAATGTGAGGTGGCTCCCGAATCAAGTACTACTTTTCGAATTTTTGAATTTGATGAACAACATAGATCAACACAAACATATGTTGCTAAGTTTCTTGTCATCCTGTCTTCTGCTGCTCTGGAGCATTCTGCTTTGTCTTTGACAAAATTTGAATCTGAAGGTTCACTTCGATTCTGTTCCTTTTTGTTTCTAGGATTTTGATAATAGTCTATTGCTGCATGACCGCATTTATGACAATTAATGCAATCAGTTTTTGGATTTAACCAACACTTGCCTTCAGTATGACCCGATCTTTTGCATCTGTTGCAAATCTTCCTATCACCAGAATTTTTCTGTTGTTTTTCTAATTGTTGATCATTTGTCTTGGATTCGTCTGAACGATTTTCATTCTTCTTAGATCACTCTCTCTTAGATTTAGACTTTTTAGAAGATTTATTCTTCTGAGTAAATAGAGCATTTTTTGAATCACCATTATCGTCATAGCGTTCGCGAGCTTCTACTTCCTCTTTAACTCCATCTATTGTCTTTTAAAGTGTCGTAGTCAAATTTTTCGCCAGTAAAGTTCGAGTTGTGTGGAATGACCTGGGTAGGGCTCGAAGAAAATAGCTAAGCTATTTTTCCTTTGAGATTGCATTTTCCATGTCAAAGTTTTGCAAAGAAATAAACAGATCCTTTATCTTTCATACGAAAGTGGTCAGGTCTTTGTTGTCCCATTGTAGGTAAGTCAATTGGTCTTCCAAGAACATGATTTGATTACGAGATCGAGTCTCATTCTTGGTTTGTAATTCTTCCCACAATTCTTCACGTTCAAAGTTGATGAAAGATCTAGTATTATGTTGTCATTCACTGAAGACGCAATAATTGCTATAGCTTTGTCATTTTTCAAACTCCATTCTCAAAGTTCTTTGCCAAGAGTAATTGGCTTCTCTTCTACTAGTTCTACCCATTGCCAAAGACCTTCGTCCTTCAGTATGAGTGAAGTCTTTAATTTCCAAATTAAATAATTTGAACCTTCTGTATCCAAGGTCGTACTGATCTTAGACTGAATATTGCTGATCGAAGGCATTTTCTAATCTTCCGACTTTCAAATAAGTTCCAGATGCAGTTGTTGATGGATGTGTGAAGGAGGTTGAGAGGGGGTGTGTATGCTCTGATACCACTGTAGGAGTTCTGATACCACTATAGGAAAAATACTAAGAATCCTTCCTCAAAGAACACGATGAAAGTTTGAATAAATCAAACTAATATCAGTTTTCTCAATCGGATTTGTTTATGATCTATGTACTAATAGACCAGTTTTTACCTTGATTGAATAAAGCATGCAAAATTAAGAGATATATAGCATGAGTGTGATAGATAATTTTAGACAAACAAGATAATTGATAAAATCATTTGTTGAAAAACTTTGATCAAAAATGAATTTTTATGATTCTGATTCTGAATCTTCAGTATACATCTCTTGATGTCTTTATTATCTGTTGTGTCTCTATTGGTATAACGAGTAGTGCACATGTATTTATATTGTCACAGAATAAGTCTTTTGGCCTTTTACTTCGGTAACAGTCGATCTAATTGTTAAGACGGTTGATATGAAAAAAATGTCATGTTTCTAGACTCGAATTGTTTTTGTTCGCGAATTGTTCACAATAGATTTTTAGGTTCACGATAGTTTGCTGTTTGTGACAGTTTTGCGACAATTTATGATTCACGAATGTTTCGAGTTCGAGATTGAACGAATATCAAAATATTTTGCGACAATTTATTATTCGCGAATCTTTTGAGTTTCAACGAACCTGTTAGCGAATCTTTCGAGTTTCAACAAGAATAAAAATGATTTGAGTTCGAGTTCATTTCTCAACCTTTGTCAATTAAACTGTGCACTTTGTTAGTAAAGCCAAGATTTGTTTGTTGAGGTGTTCTACAGAACCTTCCAAATCACCATCCTGGCAGTTGAAAGGCAAGGCCCCCTTGAATCTCCAATCCATGATGTGCTTGAATGCTTTAAAGACTATACGATCGAGGATGTCACAATCCAATTACCCCAAGCTCAACATGAACCAAATGGTAATTCACCCTATGAAGGCCCTACCTGCACCGTCACTCTATCCTTGAGTGAGTCAATTGAAACTAACGAATACATTGTCCACGTCGGGACTCATCTCAATCGTGAACAACACAGATGGCTTGAAAAGCTACTGCACAAATATAGACATGTCTTTGCTTGGTCCTATAAAGACATGAAAAGCGTCTCACCCCAAGTAGTTGTGCATCATATTCCACGATTTCTGTCTCCGAGACAAACTTTTCAAAAATAGAAAAAATCAGTTTTTTGCATCATATACTCACTAACAGAATTCACAGACAATTCAATGAAGCTTAGAATCATCTCCACGATTTCTCTGTCATCTTTGCAAATTCTGATCAGAAACATTTTTGCACTGTCAAACATTTTTCCTCTTTTAGTGCACAAAAAAACACTTACAAGAATTCGTTGACCCTCAGAACAGTGCCTCAAAATTTGTGAACCTCATTAGAAAATCGTGGACGCTGAGCACGAATTTTAAGTAGCGTTGCAAATTCATGACCAAAAAAGTCTATATATACACCTCTCCTCTCCTCCCCACGAATTCATTCTTGATTCCTGCTCTTGAGTTCATGCTGAAATTTTTCAAAATTTTTAGACTTGTTAGAACAATCTAGAATCAATGCCGCCATGGCCTCTCTCTCTCTCTCTCTCTCTCTCTCTCTCTCTCTCTCTCTCTCTCTCTCTCTCTCTCTCTCTCTCTCTCTCTCTCTCTCTCTCTCTCTCTCTCTCTCTCTCTCTCTCTCTCTCTCTCTCTCTCTCTCTCTCTCTCTCTCTCTCTCTCTCCGTGGTCGTAAGACCCCTAAGCCTTATTCAGGGGACATTTTTATGATCTCTATCAAGAATTATGCTGAGCAATTTCGCCTGGCCAAAGATATTCTGACAAACCTTGGTTTTGATCTCTCACACTTCCTTGACCAGCAGAGTGAGAACCTGATCCGAGCTACCTACTCAACATATTTGGATGAGTTACACACATTCAAAATTACATCCAAGGGTGGCAGTTCTACCATCATCAACATCTCTCTTGAGCATATCTAGAGTATTGGATTTTCTAATCTGGGAGAGACGATCCATGGAAAGGGCACGAGTTATGATGCCAAATATTTCATCAAATTTCTGACAGAGGACAACAAAACTAGTGCCTGAACCAACGACGGGATCGCTATTCATCTCCTTACCAATGCCCATCTCAGGACAACATCAGAGATCCTCGTTGCCATGATCGAGATTCATACAGTCAAAATGGATCGCATCCCACCCAGCGATCTTTTCTCCTTGATGCTCACCATGGATGATCCCACTCAAAACTACAAGTGAGCGGAAAAGGTATTAGAGAAGTTATGCGGGGCTTTAAAAGCAAGGAAACCAACCACCAAATGTGGATATCTCCTCCACATGTTGGTCACCAAATAGTTGGGACATCGAGCGCCTGTTGCTATCAAAGAGCTCGAAGACATCTATCCGAATACTAGAAAGCGCGCCACCCCACAAATATCAGCTGAGCTTGTCTCACCCGCACCACCAACAAAGAAACAGAAGGGCAAGACACTCAACACGGATGTCGTCATCTCCCCTGATATCCTATTCAGCGATATAGGAACAGAGTATGCTGAATCCGACGGGAACTTGAAAATCTCTCAAGTCCCAAAGGAGGTTCTGGGGCAACAAGAGGCCTTACTCCAACAAGCCCAACAACGTCGACAAGCAGTAGCAACAGTAGTAGGCAGTTCACTCAATGCAGACACTTTCGGTTCTGGTTCTGTGGACAAGGCCGTAGCAGATGCACAAGCCGCACATTTTGCTATGAAGGAACAGTTGGAATTGGTGGATTTCAATGACTTCACACCACCAGCTATTTATGAGAGAACTCCAATTCCAATGGTGGCCTATCAAATATTGGTCCAAAAGCTGAAAGCCACAATGGAGCAGCACACTAAACTTCAACAGTCATACACTGCTTCCATCGAGGCCTTGACCTAGCACATCACCACCCTAGAAGAACAGTTAAAGGCAGCTGCCTAGTCAATGTCATTTGTCCATGCAGAGCATGCCTAGTTCCATGATTCAAGGCACCACTTTGATGGATTCAATGGTGGAGATGGGGCAGGATTCCAGCAGCCTCCACCTGCTACTCAAGGCTCATCATTTCAAGCCCAACCCCTGGGGCAAGGAGCTCAAGTGCCAACCAATCCACAAGGCTCTGATGGTACCGGCTCCCAACACTATCTTTTTCTTTCCTCCGTTTCTAACTCCATCGACACCACTAACCTCTTATTTATTCAACATCAATTTTTTCCTTAATCACAAAGAATTGTTGAAGCTAACCTGTCCCCTCCTCTCTCCCTCGAACCTGATCCACAAATTCAGCATGCCATTGCCTCTAAATCACCAACCATCTGGCACAGAATCATGCCCACAGAACCGAACAAGGAGTTGTGTGCATCTCAAGAATTTGTCAAACATTATCCAACCACAAAGGAACGCAACAACTACATATTGCCAGATCTGGACCAGTGTAAAACCCATAAAGAAGCATTCAAACTCCTAGATCCACAACCCCCCTGGCACACCAGCTCTTCCTATAGAACAAGACCTCCATGGCATGGTATCTCGAAGCACCCTCCTACATGCATACAAATTCCTATTATTATCTGGTAGCGAGGCGAGAACCATTTCATGCCACCAAGGTCAAGAATCGGATTATTTGTCCCAAGCTCACGGGCGTCGATACCGGCAACTTAGTCGAAGACATGGTCACCAACTGCCATGTATTCTACCAGAAGCACCATGACAATCCAGATCGCGACCTCAGATATTTTGTAGAAAATTGCGGCCTGGTAGCATTTTTGGCAGAACTGAAGGGCTTTTGAGATCGAGGGCTTTTCCCAATAGCCATTGATATCAATAAACCACTATGCATGCAAGAAGACCACATCAACGTAGCAAGGCTTTATTATCACGTTGCCCTTACTTTGGCTCTGCACGTTGATATGGTGGAGCTATGGAAAATCCACAATTTTCTACAAGAGGGTATGCTCCATTACTACAAACCCAAGCCCTTCCTGAACAAATTATGGTGGCAAATGATGGAGGGCATCAACAACAAAATTTCCCAATCCCAACAGCAACAATCTCATCTCCAAGAAGCTCAAAAAATCCAGGACGAAAAAGCTTCGATTGGTGTGGAACCACCAATCCAATAAGGAGGGGGATAATGTTAGCAACTGTGCTAACACAGAGGAAAATGCTAACACAGAGAAAAATAAAAATAAAAATAAAACTTCGTGGCATGTGTTTTGTAAGCCCATGTATGAGTATCTGTCAATAAACTTCCACCATGGCATGTGTTTTGTAAGTCCATGAGTAGAAGCTCAAAATAATAATAAAATAGCTTAAATTTAGATTTAGAACTTAGACTTAGGAAATTTAAGCTTCGAAATATTTGTCTTAAGTTTTCCTAAGTTAGAAACTTTGAAGTTCTAAATCCTAAATTAGAAGTTCTAGAATGGCTAGAAATAAGTTAGCCTCATAACTTAGTGGATACTTATGGAAGACCCTCCTTGCCATAAAAGAAGAGGCATTTTCCTTGTAAATAGCACTTTTGAGATTATGTTAATTGCTCTCTCTTGAGATTATCTTGCTATTTCACTTGTGTTTCCTTTGGAAAGGTGCATAGCTTGAGGGAAGGTGCTCGGGCCTCCTCTTGTCTCCTTTTCATCGGTTTCTATATTGTGGCATATTCTTATTTGCTATTTGCTTAGTTAGCCACAATGTCGTCGGAAGCGATCTTCAAATGGAATCATCAAATAGGATCGTCGGAGTAAATTTTTTGATTGATTTTTTTTTGTTTGAAGTGTTTGACGGATGCAAAAATTGGGAAACTTGAAACTTTTAAGAACTCAAATTTTTGACTGGCGGTGCAAGACAGCAGTGCGGCGGTGGGTTTCCTGAGATTCTTGGGTGAGTTTGCACAGATTTGAAGCAATCACAATCTGACAAACAATATAGAATGCGTGCCTATGAGAAATAGGAATTGAGGATAGTAAACAACACAAATAAAATTGAACAGAACTGAACGACGAGCTGGTAAAACAAGTTCTATGGATCAAAATGCAAGAAGACTGCCAATGGCCAATGACGCCAATGTTTGCAAAAGCATCTTCCTGTCTCTACTTTTCTATTAGCGTCGTCTTCATTCTCTATTAGCAGCTACTTGACAGTGATTCTGCTAGTTGAGACTTGGATAGCTGAGATAGTTTTGCAAACAATAACATTTTGTATCTTTGATGGAGGATCGATAATTTTACAAGCATCTCAAACAATGCATCATATACTCACTTTTCATTACATCAAATCACTCTTTTGTTGCTAAAGTTTCATTCACACTTGAAGGAACATTATCAAAGTTAACGGTAGTAATAAGGGCAATAAAAATAATACAATCATCAACTTGTAATTGCTTCTCTCTTCCTTGTATTTGAGCCTTGATGGTGCCATTTGGACTTTGATACCATGTTAAAATCAGAGGTTATGAACCTCATTTGGATACTAAAACATTGAAAAAGCATCAATGGTTTCGCTTATATCTAATAAATAGAAAACTATTACACAACTCTACCTATTTTGCATCTAATTGGCAAGAGCTTTTGAACACCACAATCAAACTAGAACTAATTAATTTTCACATCCTATCACACATGTGGAAAGTATAGTACTTTGTTCAGATTCAGATCTATTCATTAGACACAAAAAATATCACATTCATCATGCATCAACTCCTCATGAAAGAGCAAACTTGCCAAAATCACCATCTCTTGATAATCTCTCAAAGTATGTACAAAATGAGCTCTCAATCCATATCAAATGATCTCGAATGTGAGATTAGGGTAGAGTGCCATTAGGGTAGACCCTAAACTTGGCTATCAAAGCCTTAGATCATGCATAATTACCCTCTTGGTAGCTCGAGTCAACTGACTTACAAAAGTAGGTGGCCGACCTCATCAAAAATCCCTATAATCTAGGAGCATGATTTATGGACTTAACATAATCATGAATTTCACTTATAAAAATGGTGAGTTGATTGCATCTAATCAACTCATAACTAAGTAAACAAGATGAGGACACATTTACAAATATAATGAATTGGAATATAATTCACTTTAGAAAATATTTATTCAACTGATTCTATTTCATTATCAACAGGCAAAAAAAAAAACGCGTGGATAATCCATGCATGGATAACTTTAACCTAGAACCGGCATATTGTACCGGTCTAGTGAAGTCGTTGAGATAACTGAATTTGCATGGATTATCCACGTGTAAAACTATCGTCCACCGCTGTCAAGCTTCCCTCCCAAACAGTTGCCGGAATTTTCAAAATTCAATTTGGCGTGGATTATCCACGCGCATAAATTTTTGGCGCTGTGCTAGAAAGACACCGGTGGACTTGCTGGAGGTGTGTCCAAATTTTTTTGGCATGGATAATCCACGCGTGGATGTTCCACACAAACAAAATTTCGGAAAATTGGCTAAGTGCTGGGTGTTGCATAGATACTCTATGGCTAAGTGTCGGGTGTCGCGTGGATACTCCGTGTGGATAAACATAGAGTTTTCTAGTTGTGCTATTTGCATCGTCTTTTAGGTCAACCAACGAGCTATGCAAAAAGGAAATACTACGAGTAACATAATCCTTTCTTAAAGACTCGTTTTTAGAATAAAACCATTCTTTTCCTAAGATTATGTCTACACTATCCAAATTCATGATATGAAAATGTAGTGAATCTAAAGCGGCAGTCGAGGAACAAGTTGATCCCACCCTGACGCCATTTTGACCACATACAGGTGATTACTTGGCACAGTAGCCACCTTGAGCTTCTGCACTAGCATTTATGAAGTTATGTGTGGAACCATCATAAAAAAGAATAGTCACAGCTTGGTGTCCTACGATTCTATTCATACGAATGAGATCATGAGGCCAAAAATAGCCATATTAAAACAACAATTCTCGCAATTATTGCCATCCTTAAAGGATAAAGCAACAAAAGAAATACAAGAATTACCTGGTGATTTAAAAGATTTAGGTTGCTCGCCAGATTTCTTTTGTTTTTTCTTCGGACATTCTTTCGAAAGATGCCCCTTCTCCATACAGGAGAAGCACAAGCCACCGGTTTTCGCCTTGTCATAGTCTGTACGATGCAACTTGGCACGCTTTTTCCTGCCTTGGGAACTCGTGTCCATCTCGTCTATGCCCGACTTCTTGAAAATTTTCTTTTCTTTTTGCTCAGCCTTGGGCAAACTTTGCTCTTTGTGAGAGGCAAAATGGGCGTCATTGACGATTTTTGCAAAGCAAACTACATCCTTGATAGTCTGCAGTTGATTATGTCGCACTTCTAGCTAAAATTCTTTCGGAAGCCCCAAAATAAAATGTAGTTTTAATAGGATAGGATTGATTTGCGAAGCGAATCGGGACAAAAATTTCCTGGAATTCTTGGATATAGGCATCTAACGGCCTAGTAGCCATCTGCACGGTGGCAAAACGTCGCCAATGCCCAAAATCATCCAACACCGGAAGAAAAGCTATTTTAAAGGTTTCTTGAAAGGCATTCCATGTAGAAGGGGCACCAACCCTCTCCTTTAGATCCTTCCACCATGTGAACGCCTTACCGTGTAAAAGCATGAGAGCAGAGGCAATCTTTGTACTATCAGGTGCATCGTGCATTTAGAAATGACTATTTTATCGATCGAGCCATGATAATACCACATCGGGAAGCTGGTCCTTCTTTTCACCCAAAAAGAATTTTTGATTGAACATTGGATAAAAAGCAGTGGACCGTGAGTGTGTCGAAGAATGCCACTCTTGCTTGGCCGCAACATGCTTGGCTTGCATGTCCACGATTTGGTTTTGCAGCAAGTTCAAAGCTTGAATGTGCAGATTAGTATCTACATCAAGAGGAGGTGGTGGTGCCTACCTACATCTTGAGGCCTAGATACTCATCATGACCTGACCACCAGTGGAAAAACTCTTCATTCTCTAGGAGAGAATGAATGCCAAGCTTATGGAGATCCACCTCTATATACATAGTCCAGGTGCGTCATCTTCGTCCATAGGTGTCACGACACACGGTAATTGTGCACATTGACGCAGGTCCATAACAACGAGTCATTGTGTGCCAATAAAACATTGACATGTGGCACCCAAGAGAACTATAACTCCAGTTCAACGTTCGGTCCCATAACTGCGACCATCACCTCAAGTTTCCTGTTGCATGCCCTTATGGGTATGTAATAGTATGTGTGTGTTTGTGGGTGTGCACATTGTGTGTTGTGTGTTGTGCATGTATTTGTGTGTATGTGTATTTGCATGTGTGTGTGTGTGTGTGTGTGCGCGCGCGCGTGTGTACTTAGGGTAAGGGTTAGAGTGGGTCTTTATGGATGTGTGTGTGCGTATGTGTTTGGGATGAGCTCAAAGCTCGGAAAATCTGGCTTGCGTGCTCCATCCCACTTGAGTATAGATTTGGGATCACTTTGTTTTTGGAGCATGACCAAAATGGGTTGGAATGTATTGTACATTCTGGACAGTACATTCTGTTAGAGTGGTCTAGAATGTGTCAAAAAAATTTCAAATGCCCTAAAAATCACTTAAAAGACTATGTACTAAAAAAATGGATGATCCAATTTGTCTGAACACTACGGATGGTGGATGTACTTTTGGTTTCATGGATCCAACAACATTGATATGAAATCTGAAACAATGAGCACTATGTTGATTAGCTATTGCTAGTTTGTTAGAAGCATATGTTAGAGGCACACTAGGTCACTACCCGTGACACACCGAGCTCAGCCTGGTCCAAGTGTCCATTCCGATTATTGATCATCACCAATCTAATGGCCTCAAGTCGTGCTGAGCTCATGTGTTAGCTCCACTGGTGTCTAACAAAAGACAACAAAAAATTCTCGAGCAAAAACATTGCCCGACAAAACTGAGGCGGTCTCGTTCAGAAATTGATAGAACCAAGAAAAAAGAGTAACCTTGTCGATGATGTGCAGCCAAACGTTGATTGCAGATGGTTTGCATTTTAGTCGGACATCAATTGCGTATAGTTTGTGTATACTAAAAATCTCGATATCTTTACAATTCCCAGGACTACTTTAGGGTTCCTGGCTTGAACGCACATTTCTCTATGCATACTGAACTTCTCGGAGCCTGATTTGTTGATGTGGGTTCGTCTCGACGTGAAGCATTGGATGGAATAAACGGCATGCAAGATGGAGCCCGTTCAGCGATATTGGACCACTTCTCAAAAATGCCAAAAAGTAGTCCATTCACTATGCCCTTCCCGGCACAAAGGCCGTTTTCAAGCATATGACGTTGAAATTGAACAACAACTAGTCTAGTGGGTTTGTGTTGAGTCCATGAACCTTTAGACACCTACTACCATCCGAGGTTTTGATTGTTTTTTAGTGAATATGACCGATTCCTGGCTCGGTAGGCCTAGAATCCCGAGACTACGTTTAGGATTTCTAGTTTGGATGCATTTTTTCTCTATATTCTCTCTCTACCTGAGGGTGTGTGCTCCATTTTCTCTCGCTTTATCCGAGAGCAACCTATTTTTGTACTTAGTTTTCCGTCAAGTGACTTCTCAATATTTGAAAGATAGCTTTTGATAGCTCTTTGGTGGGTAGATGCATGCATATGTGCTCTTGCCTTGAAGATTGTCAAGATAGATTGCCTTGAAGATTGTCAAGATAGATTGGCAGCTACAATCAAGAGATAGTTTCATGTGCAATCACACACCCCATTTTTGCTTCCATTGTAATGTTATTGTCCTCCAAAACTACCTAGAAGTCCACTAAAGAAGCACCAAATGCGAAATGAAATCTACTCATCTATTTTAACTTGCATCTAAATCATTAACAACTTACAAGTAAAGCAAAAAAGAAGATACTATGAAAAATTATCGAAATCTAGCTTCGCTACTTTGTATTTTCTTGTACGAGAGAAAATCTCAAACGTGTGGAGCGTGTTCCCACGTGTGTAAAATAGTGAGAACAGATTAATCATGTTGAGGTGTCATAAGGTTTTGTAGTCAAGCATCTTCAAGTGTTGGCAAGAGTCTAGGGGTCCAATCACAAGTGAGATTTTCATGAGAAGGGTCCAATAGAATCGTGACGAGATGCATCACTCATCCAATAGGATGTAAGAGGTTGTAAAGAAGTGGTCCATTAGGAATTGAGCATGGACTACCTCGTGGAACTACTAGTATGCTTAATCCATCCATTTTGTATGAAGTTTTCTGAGATCAATGAGATTTTGGTTTTCGAGTCACATTAGTGTGTTTTTTTCTATTTGAGGCTAATTTGTTGCATTCTCTCTCTACCCAAGAGCTAGCACTTTTCAAGCTTAGTTTTTTTTAAATACACTTCCCACATGGGTGTTTGTACTTGCTTGAGGATTGTATCCATGTTGTAGTGTGTCTTTGCCTTAGAATTTGACATAGATCTTGGATTTCAGTCTATAGTTGATCTAAAGTGCCAACACATCACTTAGGAAATCATTATCACACTCACAGGATAGTCCACATGTGTGAATTTCAATAGATACCAAATTACATGTTGAAACTTGCTTTTTGGCTACAAACTATATTTAATTTATTATTAAGGAGAACAAAAAGATAGTATTCAACTATCCAAGAAGCCCATGAAAAGGCCACAAATGTTGCAATGCCATGTTGAAAGTCTTGCATTCGTGGGCATTTTTTTACAGTAAAAAATTACTCATTTGAAATATATTGGTGAAATTTTTTTGTAACAAGACAACTCAATTTAATCCTACCATGTTGTGTAACAGTAAAAAGCAAATCTTTGAGCCGTTGGAGGTGCCAAAACTGGCACACGAACAAAACACAAATTTTCACATAGATTTTTATGCATTTCATATTTGAAACATAAAATAACTCACCACGAATATTGTCCAAAATGATATGTAAGAATTTGTTAGATATATAAATTACTGAATTTTGACATCCAAACATGTCAGAATCCAAAAAGTATATAAAATTTTATTTGAATAGTTTTTTATTAGAGGAACTCCCCATTCTTAAAGACCTTTCAAAAGATACTTTTATTTATTTATCTTATATTACATCCACATGGACCAACAAAACATCCTCCAAATGGATCTTAACTCTATGGGTACAAACTCCCATAATGTACATAGACTCTACTTGTCCATTGGGCAAAAGCTCCCATAGTGTAACCGAAGTTAAACAACATTGCGAATTCTTATGTGGTATCCCTTCAAGAGCCCTTCTTAAAATCAATAATTAACTATTTTAGTATTTTTGTTAGTTTTAAGTGTTTTGGGAAAAGTGATGTTTGTTTGATTGATAGCCTTATCTTCACGATGTCTTCCACTAATTGATGTTATTAATAAATTAGAGATACATTGAACCATCTATCAATCCATTAAAAAGAAAGTCATTTGAAATTAAAAAATCTTCAAAGATAAATTGTAGTTGTTTTAGAGTCCAAAATACTTTCTATCAATCTCCCAAAGATAGATTTTGGATTCCATATTCAAAATTGAGATTCATTCCACCACATGTCCAATATGTTGAAATGTGCATGTGCCATGTGATAGTAACCCCCCCCCTGACATGGACATTTTACAAAAACTTTCATGTACTATGTGTCAGTGTTTCTATTGCCTATCCACATGACAAAAAATTTGAGACCTCCTAGTTTGATCAACACTTGTGGAAGGAATCCGGTAGGTCGGACCACACTTTGATCAGCCATTCGAAGCTGACAAGTGGGTTTGGCCAGCTTGTCTCTCAGATTCCATTCTAGCATGAGAGATGTGGAAATGATATTGACACCAGAGCCACCATCGAGAACCACTGAAACTTCACGTGATTGGTGATGGGTAGCTGGGATTTTAATGTTGTCACGTTCGCTGAGTGGATTGGTTAGATGTAAGGGCATTTCAAGCAACTCATCAGGACTGGTGGTGTTATTGGATTGGATTTGGTGAATTTTTTTTTTAAATAGTGTCAAAAAATTGCAAAAAATAAATCTACAACAATATAAAATAAAAATGGCGAAAAACGGATTTATTTTCCGCAATACACTATTTTGAAAAAAAAAATTGCGGAAATGAATTTCCGCAATTGTTTTGGCAATTATTGCCAAAAAAAATTTTGTTGGCTAAAACTGAAGAAAATATCACCAATACAATTGCAAAAATGTCTCCAAGTTTTTGTCCAGAATTGCAGATTTGTTTTGCAATTTTTGGGCAGTCTCAACTATTTTAGAGACAAATTTTGGCTAAAATTACGGAAATAAATAATTGGCCTTGAACATTTCTTATAATTTTGTAGTGTAATCCGCTGTGGAGCTTGATGTGCAAACAATTGATGGTGTGAGGTTTAATGGATTCCATAGCATAAAGCTAGGGATTCAATCCGAGTCCTTACTAGAAAATGTAACACTTTTAAAAGTTAACAAGGGGTCTCAACTTCTATATATATTTTGGCATAGTTTGTCAATTTGTCAGCTAGTTATAAGGACTTAGATTGAACTCCTTTTTGCTCAACGTGTACAATATTTGTGTAAGGAATCCAACAATCACAATGTGAAAGTACTGTACTTTAGGACCATAAATGGATAAAGATCCACAAGAGTGATTGGATGCTTGCTTAACAACCTATCAAAAAACTAGACACAAAAAAGTTGATCTAGATTGGCAGTTTGACAAACAACAAGCATTAACAATCAAAAGCATTGATCAACATTGAAACCTGAGCCCACACGTGTGTACTACAGGCTGTAGTACGGCCTTCAACCTGAGAAACAAGTAGAAATTGATTTGTTTTCATTTAGATCACAAAAACTCAATGTACATAGTGAACTAGCTTGAGATTGCCAATGAGCTCCAGAAATTTTCTATCTACTCACTATGGAGAGAGGGAATACATAGCAAATTCGACTTTCTTCTTGAAGTTAGGTGGATTTCCAGCATGTAATAAGGCAGTTAACTCACTCTCCTTGACCTAAAATGAAACCCTAGTCTATTTCCTATAGTCATGCTTGGTAGATAGCTAGTTAGTCAAATTGTCACCTTAAATCTAGGATTTAGGTCCTATAAACTAGGAATCACTACCAAAATGACATGACCAACCCTATGGACTTGACCTAACCTACATTAGGAGTGGATTTCCACGTGGCATCTTGGCCTCACATGTGTGGAATCCACTTATGTACAAAATTTACATTATACTACATAGTTTTTGATCAAGCTAGATTTGCTAATTTTTGGCAATTCTTCACACTCCTCCTCAAATTTAGCTTGATCTATCTACAACTCTCTTGCTAGATGAATGAATGCTTTTAGAAGTGTCTAAAAAATCCAGCTACAAACAAGGAACTTTTGAGACTCCAATATAGAATGATGTCCATGAAGGATCTTTCACCACCTCTTAGAGGATCCCTTACAAGATGTTCACACTTCAAAAAGTGTACATCATGCCAAGCCATAGATTCCAAGGCATTTTGTGCACTTGAAAATACATCAATGAAATTATCAAGTGCATACATATTGTTGCCAAAGACAACTTGCCTTGCTTGATCCATATGATTGAGCCTAGATGACTCCATCTTGATACTCATGGTTCTTCTTGGAGTCCTCGGGTGTTGAGCTTGATCCTCCACTTGACTTGACTCTAAACCATCAATGAATTGAATAAGGTATTGATCCAAAGGTGCTTCTTCAAGTTTACAAATCTTCCACTCTTGAAAGATCACATTTCCACCATTGACAAATTCTTTGGTTGAAAACAAGTAGATTCTACAATCTCTACTTGAAGAGCAAAACACTACCATTATTCCTATCATTGAAATAGTATAATCTTTGGTCTTTACATTGGAATGATCTTGCACAAAGCATGTGGACACAAAGATTTCCAAAGAAAATCATGTTTCATCTTTTATGACTCTATTCAAACTATTACAAAAATAGTTATCCAATGAAATTGCTTTATCAACAGCAAATGTAGATTTCAAAGCATCCCATTTCATTGTCTTGTCATACAAAGTAGTAAACACCATGAATCTTAAAGGTAAGAAACAAGCCACCTCATGTCTACTACTACTTTGCAAAAAATATTCAAAGATAGTAGACTCTCCAGTGCTCACCACCCTTGCAAGATGCACACTTGAATGGACAATTTGCATGCAATTTGATGACTCGGCCATTGTCATTGAGGACTTCCTTGGAACTCTCATGCTTTGAAGCTGATCCTCAAGATCTTCCTCCTTTTGATGCTCCTCCTCAATGCAAGCAAGATCACACTTTGCCAAGATCTCCTCTTGAGTGATCTCCTCCTTTGCCAAGCTCATTCTTTCAAAAGCAACACTAGCTTCCAACTTAAACAATCTTCCATGTTTAAATCCCTTTGCAATGCAAACATCATTCTTCAAGATGAAGCAAACACCATGCTTAAAGTGGACATCCAAACCACTTTCTAAGAGTAGACCAACACTAAGCATATTCTTGGTGATTGATGGTACATAAAGGACATTTTCTAGATCCATGCATTTTGAGGATTCTAGACACAAAGAGATGGTACCAACACCATCTATCCTAAACTCTTAATCATTTGCAGTAAAGACAAACTTTTTAGCAGCATTGAAAGAGTGTAAGATTGAGAAAAAGTCCTTTTCACAAGACATGTGGGAGCTAGCCCCACTGTCGATCCACCAATTGTCTCTTGAATTGCTATTGCTTGTTGGTGAGGATGTAGATGCCATCAAGAATACATCTACATCCTCATCCTCCTCCTTTGCAAGGTTTCCTTGTTTGTCCTCCTCCACTTGTGCTCTTAGCATCTTGTAGCATTCAGATGCATAATGCCCCTTCTTTCCACAAAAGAGGCATTTTTGCTTTGACTTGTCCTTTGAGCTTGATGCATCATCCTCTTCTTTGGCCTCCTTTGGATGATTCTTCTTTCCATTGGTCTTCTTTTTGCCCTTGAATGAGAAATTGGCTTTCTCATCACCATCTTGCAAAGACAAGGAACTCATCCTAGATTTTGCATGGAGCATCCTACACTCTTCAGCCACTAATACACTGTGAAGTTTTTCTATAGTTGGCAAAGTGTCTTGGATGGCAAAAATTTAGACCAAATTTGCAAAGTCATCTCCTAGACCATTAAGAACAATTTGTACAAGCTCTCCATCATGAATCTTCTCTCCAATGGAAGCCAACTCCCTATTTAGAGACTTGATTCTGAGCACATAATCGTGTGCACTCTCCTCACTTCTCTTCATGCTTTGCAAAATCTGATTTCTAAGCATGAGTACTCTTGAAGGTTTACTAGATTCATAGATTGATTTTAAAGACTCCCAAGCCTCTTTAGCACTAGTACATGCTGATACTTCTCTCAACAAATCATTGCTCACATTCATCTTCACACAATGAAGTGCAAGTCTAGATCTCTTCTTGTATCTAGCTAACTCCTGTGCACCTAGAGGTTCATCTTCATCTTCAATCAAGAAATCATGAAGGTCTTGGAGCACCAAGAGTGACTCCATCCTAACCTTCGAAATAGCATAATTTGTAGAGTTCAATCTCTCACTAGCTTCTAGAAGGTATGCTCCAGTAGATCCCAGTTTACTAGTGACTTCTACAAACAAGAAATAGATTTGATTGACTTGAAACTCACAAAAGTTTCACACTTGCAGTGTTTCACTCAAATTTGATTTTTAATCCAACAAATGGACTTATAATCACAGTTCTATCACTCCCTCACAAAGCTGGAATGAAGATAAGATGAAGTGAAAACTACTTTCAAACAAATCTTGCCAAGAAATGGATTTGATTGTCTCTAGAAACTCACTAAGGTCTCTCTCTTGTAGTTTTTCACTCAAATTAGATTTCTAATCCAACAAATGGACTTATAATCTCAGTTCTAGCACTCCCTCACAAAGTTGGAATGAAGATAAGATGATGTGAAATCTACTTACAATCAAATCTTGCCAATTTTGGCTATTTTTGGAAAAAAAAGACTTAATCTCTTTCTTCCTTCTTGGTGTACTTTCAAGACCTGTTTTTAACCTTAATAGGACTTGAACTCAGCCTAGATTAATTAGATTCCATGAAACAAATTCAAATCTAATCAATGGCAAATGATCTTGGTAGATTATCCTAGGATCTCCACCAAAAATTACACCAACAGCTCACAAATTGAATTTTTTTTGGATCAAATGAATACCATGCATTAAATGCAGATTTAGAGGTGACCACACATGTGGATAGTACGGATTTGGACCCCTACCAAGTTTGGGATCAAATCTCCTCACCAAAATCAAGATTCTAGTTTGCCCTCTCAATACTAGCTTTTAGCACCAAAACTTGCCAAAAATGGATTTGCATTAGATCAATGGCTTATGCTCTTGTACTTGGCTCTGATACCATGTGAAAGTACTGTACTTTAGGACCATAAATGGATCTACAAAAGATCCACAAGAGTGATTGGATGCTTGCTTAACAATCTATCAAAAAACTAGACACAAAAAAGTTGATCTAGATTGGCAGTTTGACAAACAACAAGCATTAACAATCAAAAGCATTGATCAACATTGAAATCTGAGACCACACGTGTGTAAGACAGGCTGTAGTACGGCCTTCAACCTGAGAAACAAGTAGAAATTGATTTGGTTTCATTTGGATCACAAAAACTCAATGTACATAATGAACTAGCTTGAGATTGCCAATGAGCTCCAAAATTTTTCTATCTACTCACTATGGAGAGAGGGAATACGTAGCAAATTAGACTTCCTTCTTGAAGTTAGGTGGATTTCCAGCATGTAATAAGGCAGTTAACTCACTCTCCTTGACCTAAAATGAAACCCTAGTTTATTTCCTAGAGTCATGCTTGGTAGATAGCTAGTTGGTCAAATTGTCACCTTAAATCTAGGATTTAGGTCCTATAAACTAGGAATCACTACCAAACTGACATGAACAACCCTATGGACTTGACCTAACCTACATTAGGAGTGGATTGCCACGTGGCATCTTGGCCTCGCATGTGTGGAATCCAGTTATGTACAAAATTTACATTATACTACATGGTTTTTTTTATCAAGCTAGATTTGCCAATTTTTGGCAATTCTTCACACACAGTGCCATATTCAAGTATACATACAAACTATCTCTATTGCAAACATTTGGAACAACTCTAACATAGCCTACACATATCAATCACTTATAATTAGTACAATTAGAGGATTTCAATCCAAAATTAAAACAACAAATTAAACCACCCAATCAAATGGACCAAAAGAGAGAAAAATTTCTCTTCATACACAATAAGGTGAATACAAGGCTCGATTGCATGCGCATGTCAAATTTTCTGTTAACATACATTGACATGTCAAGTGTCTTACACAATCTCTTAAAATAAAAATTATAAAGGCAATTTAGGCCTTCAATAATGTTACGATCAAAATCGTATAAAATGTTACACTTGTTATGCTGCAATTTTCAGGAAAATTGATAGCCGGACACTTCAAAACGCTTCAAAATCTGATTTTTGCAATCAAGAGCAAAGATCGAGCCAATATTTACATCATGAAAGGAAAATTATGTTTGAACAAGAAAAACAAACTTACTCAAATTTGTATTGAGAACAGAAAAGTGATAAGGGTGTACCATTGTCAGAGATGATCTGTATAGCTTTTGAAGGCCAATTAACTTCAGAATCTTTTGAGTCCCCCGCATTTTAAACTTTTTACATGGCCTTAATAATAGGGCATTCTCTCGAACCACATGTTGTAGTTTAACACACCAGACCCAAAAATAGTAGGGTTAGCATTTTGGAGGGAAAGCCAAGTGGCCAAATAAGGTTTGGACCTATTATAAAAGGATTTAACTTGTGGAGAGAGTGATCTTCTCGCTTCTCTATCTCATTTCATGCTTATACATGGTTCTCTTGGGTTCTATTATCCATTGGTGCACTGTCTTGGTGATTGCTTGCAATTCTATGTGTAGAATGATCATTTATTGTTATTTTCAGATACACACGTGTGAAATACAGTAGCTTGCTAGTTTTGTACAAACAACAATAGTACTTTATCATTTCATTTAAGTTTGATCAAGTTCTATTAGTGTTTGCATCTCATTTTGTGTGTAGATGCTAATGTTTTCTACATTGGTGAAATTGGTAGTGTATTTCTCTTTCTAACCAAAGATCATTTAAGTAGATTGGATCTTAAGGATCTAAAATCTTTCACATGGTATCAGAGCTTGTGTTTCAGATTATGAAGGAGAAAATCAGATCTATCAATGATTTGGTGAAGATATCAAGTCTAGAGCATGCTAGAGAGGATTCTACATCAAAATCGAGTTTTTTGCTTTTGTAGATTGGATCTTTTGTAGATCAAATTTCAAAACCCTATATAGGTTTATAAACTTGATCAATTCCGATTTTTGATTTCACATACTGGATTTGGCCGATTCTTGGATCATTGGATCAGCCTAAGTGGTGGCTAATAGATTGCATATCAAATTTTCAGCATTTGTATGTAGATTTGGAATAATCAATTTTTTGTGATTTTGTCAAAATCCTAATTTTGATTGGATCTCTAGATAGTGAGGTTGCTGGACTTCATTTGAGTGTGTTTCAATCTTAGGAAGTGGCAAAAGTCATTAATTGAGGATAGATCATAGATTGATCAAGATTCCATGATTCTATGTGTTGATTTGCTTGGTATAAGTGCTAGAAGAGAATTTTTGAGATAGTTTCAAATCTTGGTGATTTCCTTTAAAAGAATTTGTTGTTGTTCAAAGGAGTGCTTTGTGCATTGAAACAAGTTGAAAGAGAAGATCAAGTCATTGCTACATGGCAACCTCAATTGGAGTCATGTTGGAAGCCAATGATAGGCTTACCTCAAGCAACTATTCATTGTGGAAAGTGAGGATGGAAGTGATGAATGATGTCCTGGATATTGTTGTAGGTTTCAACCGAGAACTAGACTTGATCACTGAACCAAACCGAGTAACCGACAGAAACATTTGGATTCACCATTAGCCAAATCCATTGGCTGAACCATTGATTGTG
This sequence comes from Diphasiastrum complanatum, assembly GCA_029204225.1. Taxonomy (NCBI): domain Eukaryota; kingdom Viridiplantae; phylum Streptophyta; class Lycopodiopsida; order Lycopodiales; family Lycopodiaceae; genus Diphasiastrum; species Diphasiastrum complanatum. The sequence continues at coordinate 38,805,116 of CM055111.1, read as the reverse complement.
AACCATTGATCGAGCCTACAACTTATATCTCAAGCGAGTCCTCTGGCTTATCCAACAGCCGAGTCCTTGACTTCATCACTGGTCGAGTTCTCGTGTATTTCTGTAGGTATGAAATCACAAGCTTTTTAGAAGCACTTTGTGGGTAGAAACATTGAGTTTCTTCAGCTCCCTCTCAAAGTGTGGTAGCCTTGTGATTCCTAGACTACCTCTCTGTCTTTCAAACATTGTCTTATCTAGAGGCTTTGTAAGGATGTCGACCACCATCTGATTGGTTGGAATGAAAACTGTCTGCAACTCGTTTCTCTCAGCTAGATTCCTAATCAAATAATACTTAATAGCAATTTGCTTCATTCTTGAGTAAAACACATGATCTTTTGTTAGATGTATTGCAGATGTATTGTCCATGTGTAGGACTAGTGGCTCGTTGGTGCTCTCTCCCAAACCATCTAGAAATTGTCTGAGCCATGTCAGCTCATTAGCCATCTTGGCTACAGCAACATACTCTGTAGGCCCCTCTTAGAAAAGTAGAGTGAGCCACCTTTTGATGGTGACCTCTAGTGGAGAGTATTATTCCACTTTGTAATTTGTGAAATGTGGAAATTCCACTAGGATGCCACTTAAGGAGCTCTCTTGCTTATTTAAGAGACTCCCTCTTTGAGTAGAGGAGCTTTTTGTGAATTGTATCAACTCCATGCTGAAATGAGAAGAGTCTTCACGAGTTTGGTACAACTATTGAGCTCCTTGATCATGCTTGTTTCTTGAGTAATGCATTTATGATATTGCCCTTCCCTCCTTTTGTGTGTGGTTGTGGACTGTAGAGTGGATTAGATTTGCTGTTTTGTAGAGTGGATTAGCTTTCTTGCTTTCTTGTGGATTAATGTAGGAACCAGCATTCAGGTAAACTAAATAGGCTGGATCTGTGGTGTGGTTCTTGCATATCTCTTTACAGTCCAGTTCTTGATGTTCTTGGGATGTCCAAGAATCTATAGACTGGTTGGTTTTTTGATTCTTGGACTTCTAAAATGCTGTAGATTAGTTCTTGTTTCTTGTTTTGCCAATCTATGCAAGTATAGCTCAATGTTAATGTATTGCAGGCTTTGATTCAGTCCGTTTTAAGTGTAGGTAGCTGTAGAAACTACTGAACGTTCATTTGGGCTACATGCTGATCTGTGAATGAGCGTTCTTGGCTTGCATCTATGTAGAATGTAAGTGCGCTCAAGAGAGTTCGATCCTGAGTAGTCCTCTGACAGGCAGGACAAAAACAATACTACAACGTCATCCCGCTCCCTTCTGTCTGATTTGGCATTGTAATATGAAGAACACATATAACGAATGCCATGATGTCTCATAACAGGTAGAAATGGTTCTGAGTAAGAAAGGAACCAAATCGAAAGTGAGAAACAAAAGATCCTCTGGAGCAGGGGATCTGTCAACATTTGGCACCGTTGCTACTTGAAATCCAAGACATTCTACATAAAGAAGAACCACAACCTTGTCCACGTTCAGATCCATGCACACAAACTCCAAATCTTTCACTACATATGAGATTATTCTAACTGGACAGAGCCACATAAATGGCTGCATCATTACCCAAATCCACAAATAGACTCACAAATCCACTATTAACAAACGCCAACACATACCTGGATTTACTCCTCCTCCAAGCTTCCGCTCCTCCCGTTCCTCACGCTTCAAATCTCAACCGGAGCCTAGCTTCGAAACTCAACCGACACTTCTGCTCACATCTCAACCGACGCCCTCCGCTCACATCTCAACCAACGCTTCCCTTCAAATCTCAACCGACGATTTTTTTCAAATCTCAATCGATGATTTTTTTTTTCAAATCTCAACCGACGATTTTTTTTGAATCTCAATCGACGTTTTTTTTCAGATCTCGACCGACAGGTTCACATCAGATCTCGACGGACAGGTTTGCGTCAGATCTTGACCGACTAGTTCGCTTCAGATCTCGACCGACGGTTCGGGGTCCAATCTTGACCGACAGAATTCCTCACCATCTCAACCGACCAACTCCATGCCAGACCATAGAACTTTCAAACGACACCTCTGAATGGCATTTCGACTGAACCACCATCTCCCGAAAGCCTTAGAGGCTGAAAAAAAAAAAAAAGACATGAACACCAAAAAAAATTTAAAAAATAAAACTCATACCAATAGAAAGCCCTTTTTATACTGAGTCTCCACCTTCACTTCCTTCAACACCAAAAAAATCCAAAAACACCAAAAACCCTAAAAAATCCAAAAACACCAGAAACACATACCCAACACAAAAAAGACACAACAATACCCAATGGCTGACAATACAAATCCTGAAATCCTAGAAGATTATCCATACGAGATCAGGTCCCCTGTAGCTGAACAAATCAGACGTCAAAGGTTTTACCGAATGTGGGCCCAAATACACGAGCCATCCACAAACTCATTCGAGGGACAAGAATCTGATAGAGTTGAGTCTTCACGAGCACGAGCCTATTCTTATGGTGCTGAACCCTCACAGGCCAGAATTAACCTTAATGGAGTCTCTGCTACCCACACTGCTCATCATGAGAGACGTACACCCAAGCTAGATCTACCAAAGTTTGACGGTACTTCGGACCCTCAAAGATTTTTGCAAATCTTTGAAAATGCATGTGATGTGTATGGCGAAACATCTCCCGATGCTATGGTCAAACTGTTTTCGATGACCATGATCGCTAGAGCACGTGATTGGTTTTTCAACCTTGATCGTGAAGATAAGACAGACTGGTCAATCTTGAAAGAGTTCTTTATCGAGCGTTTTAAGCCCTTTCGCTTGATTGAGAGTCCTTTTGTCAAATTGAGTAACATCAAGATGGCAAAGGATGAACATGTACGAGACTATATCAAGCGTTTCAAACGTCTCAAAAGTCAAGTACAAGAACAACCCTCTAAACAGATGCTCATCATCTGGTTTTTAGTCGGCCTTCCAAGATGGTGGTCTGTATATGTGCTATGGACTCCAAGGTCATCCAAGTAAATTTCAAGAAATTTTTGTAGATAATCTTTAAAAGCAGATTGCATTACTCTTTGGAACGAACTTGGTGCATTACAGAGTCCAAACGATTCTGGTTCTCCTGGTTCAACAAGATTCATAGGTTATGTCCTAGCTGGGCCATCGTAAACATCTTTCAATTCTGACACTTGTTCTTCGGGTTCACAATGTGCTTTTGGTAACATGATGACCACATCATCCAGTGTATAGTGTTTAAAATGCTCAGGCATTTCATGTTGAACTTCATTTGCTTGTTCTTTGTCAAAAGGATTTGTCTTGGATCTTCGCTTAGCCTTTTTAGCAGGAATTGATCGTGGAGGTGATGACTTCTGAGAAGATAAACTCTTCTTCGAAGGTGAAGACTTCCTAGACGGTGATGTCTTGCTAGAACTCTGACTTGAGAAATCTTTCTTGACTTTCCCTTTGCCTTTATCCAATAAGGGTGGGCACATTCTTTGAATCAATCTTTTGAGGAGGATTTTTTCATTTCATGTTGCTTGGCTTGTTTCTTCGTCATTGAACCTGTGATCCTGTCTTCCTTCAATATAACTACTTTTGGCGGTTTTATTGTTGGTTCATCAGGAATATTACGCACTCCAAATATGGTCGGATCCATATGATTTAGAATCTACTCATCAGTAAGTTCTGCATTGTCATCATAAGTCAAGGCATGACTCACAAGAATGAGTTCATCTTCAATCAGATCTAGTATAGGCTTCGTTGATATCCAAGCTACATTCAACACATTCAATGGAAAAGTAATCGGTGTATCCAAAGTTTGATCCAATAATGAAATCTCGTTCAAATCTGATTGATTATCTTGTTGACACATATAATTTGCTATACAGTCAATTGTTGCAAGGTCTTGATTCCAGTTGACAGTATCGGTTTGAGGGTCATAATGTACTCCCCAATTTTTTACTGGTCAGTCACAAGTATGATCCGTTGTTGATGAATCATCATCCTCTTTTTGAGCCACTGGTTCACGATTTTCAAAAGTGATTTTTCCGATACCCCAGTTATGAATTACTTGTGCAACTCGTAACCATGGGCGTCCCAATAGGACTCGGTAGACATTTGGTGCTTCCGGTAAGTCCATTACTACGAAAGTAATGACAAACTGTACTTCGGCAATTTCTAACAGGTATATCTTCAACCATTCCTCGTGGACGAACTGTCGTTTGATCAGCCAGCTTAATGGCAAAAGTCGCAGGCTTTATCTTTGTAAGGCCCTACTTTGCACATGGCTTTGTAGAAATCAAGTTAACTCCCGAACCGCCATCTATCATGGCTGCTTCATTAGAAAATTGTCTATGCTATATGGGCAGGGTGATATTTTTTTGTTCACTTTCCCAAGCTGCTCCGACATGGAGTACTTCATTAGATTCTTCAAATCCAGCACAAAAAAGTGGCTCTTGATGGACTTTTGGTTAAGCTTGAGTTAACTTTTGTACTAATACTTCTTTTGCTTTTGGCACCAACTTCAGGAACTCTCCCAACGAAATATTGATCTTACTAGACAAAATATTCATGAGCAGTTCTATTTGCGGCACTTCTGGTTCAGTCATCTTGAAGGGTTCTTCATGATGATGCAAGTGAGCATTCATATATGTACGTGAATTATTCAATGGTTGCACTGGTGAAGAATGAACTTCGGCTATTGCTCTAGCAGCTTCAACTGGGCATACTGTTGTTGAATGATTCGAGGATTGAAGTTGCAAAAAGCAGTCTCATGATCAGGCGAATTATACAAATGACATATACTGATTTCCATTCGTTTTTTTAATTGAGGACACTCATTCATTGTATGATTTCCTGTACAAATGGAACACCAGACATTTTTTCTAGTAGAAAAAGTCTTTGCAAACTTCTCAGGTTCCTTGTTCGCTTGTCCATGGAAATCTTCCAATGCTTTGATCTTCTCATCAAATTGTGACTGCAACTTTTCCATCTGTTTCTGTTGGTTCTTCCCGAGTTTCTCGAACTCATTGAAAATCATCTCTATAGTAGCATTGACATTCGTTGATGCAATAGTGGTGGATGTTGTAGTGGTCTGCCCTGTTGTATAAGGCAACATACTGATATTCGGCTCATCATCTGAATCTTTATCCTCCTCCCAAATTGCATTGTCCATAGAGTTTTGCAAAATTGCGTACTCATTTTGGCATTTCAGCTCACGTCTAATCCTTTTAGGTAGACCTGACAAAAATCACAATCATGGCATTTTCGTTAATCAACTCAGGTTCGCACTCAGATCTGAGGCATTTTACCCGTTCAATGTAATCTTGAACCATTTTCCTCTTTCCCATTTTAATTTTACTTAAAAGTAAGAAAGGGTCTTCCATAAATTTTCAAGGTTTGAACCGTGTGATAAGGGCTTGTTTGACAGACTCCCAATCTGTACGCTCACTTTCATCTTTATTATAGTACCAATCTTGTGTTGTGCCTGTTAAGGCCATAGGAAAAAGCTTAAGTTTATCCTGGGAGAAAACTTTGCCATAGACTTCACAAGATTCAGAATAGATCACTGGATCTGTTAATCCATTGTATTTGAGTAGATCCAAACGGGGTGCTCTCCTAACAATGATTGGATTGACTTCTTGAGGAGCACCTCCAGGAGCAGCCATTTTTACAGATTAGATCAAGCAGACAATGAGATTGGATCTAGATTTTCAGTCAGGAACTATCTCAGATCAGATCTGCTAGATCTCTTTCACTTGACGAGAATCAGATTCCTATACCGTGAAAAAGATTCCTAAGATCAACTGATCGATACTTCTAAAAATGAAAAATTCTCAAAATTAAAATCAGACTGAATCAGATTTGACCCAAAATTCGACAGAGACTTGATTTGAAAAATCAAAATCTAACAATAGAACTGGCGAAGGTTCCTTAGGTGAAGGTTGACTGAACGAAGATTCAATAGTGCTATTTTTGGTAAAAACTCTCTGATCAGAATTTTCTGTCAAATTCTATGGAAATAACCTTCGCCGAACTCTCAGACTGAGAATCTAACACAAATAAAACTAGGGTGGAACTGGCGAAGGTTCCTGGCGCATAAAATCGCAATTTATGTAGTTTGGCGAGGATAAAAATAGAGATTTTTCATGATCCGGATAGAATGAATGTTTTTCGAACTCAAAACTAGTAAATTACTATAAATAGAATAATTTGCAAACTCGATGAAGGTTTTGATGCAAATCAAGAGTAATACTGGTATTTTTACAAAAAAAAGACTTTATTGACAAAAATATAACAATATGACAACTGATCCTCTAAGGAACCTTCTATTTTTTATATTATTCTTTGCCGACCTGACAGTAGATAGATCTGAATCACATCTATGCACACTGAATCGGACGAAGATTCTTTTTCTGTATTTTTAGGGTTTTGATTTTTGATATTTTTTGGTGGTTTTTCTGATGTTTCTGGAAATCTGCTGGGAAGGTATATTTGCCCTTCAAACTGAAGGTTCAATGATCAAAATTGAAGGGGCCTGCAACTCGCCGAACGTTTCCTGAAAGAGGGCAAAAGTTATCAGTTTTGATGATGATTTTTGCCTCCTTTTGACCAAAATCTGGCAGATTTGACCGATTTTTGTTGTTTTTTTTTATATCTCAGATCCAAATGGATTTTAAGATTGGTGATCTGAATAGCTTTTCCTGTTCTACAATCAAATTAGATTTCAAACAAGTAAATCCACTCAAATCAAGCAAAATCACTCCCAAACTAATCCTAAATGCAGATTTAACACTATTCATGCCATGACAAGATGCCTAATGCAAGCTAAGCATCAACAAACATGCTGCAAACTGAAAAACTGGCGTAGCTCCCCAACAACGGTGCCAAAATTGTAGTGGGTTTCTTTCCTTGCCTATCCTCAACCCAAGATCTAATCAATCTAGCATCAAGGAGATGAAGTTAGTTGTCACGAGTAGGTTCGTTCCCATGAGAGCAATAGTATATTTCAGATTTCAGCATGAATGGAAGATCCACATCCAACTCTAACATCCATTAACACTAAGATCCACAATAAAGATAGCTTATTCTTTCTCTCTCTTCCTCTCTCTCTCTCTCTCATAAAAAGTATAAAAACATGCAATCCCAATAACTCTCAGATCCAACAATTAGCAAACACAATAAAAGCATGAGAGATGGAGGAAAAGTGATAGAGAGCAAGGACATTCCTAAATCCAATTCACAAGAGAACCAATCTGCTCTATTGAAATGAAGATATGTACATGTGTAGGAAACTTGAGTTGGTCCCTTCTTATAGTAGAGAGGAGGACCCTAGCCTCTGAATCCTATTGGTCCATTTCTGCCTCCCTAATTATTCAAATTTAAAAAAGAGTGGGAACCATTCAAAATTGGAGGGAAACCCAACTTTATTCACTAACTTGACATTTAGGCCCTGCAACATTAAAAGTCTCGCAAAAAGCTCTAAAGTCCTTTTATTGACTTTCTAATAATCAAATAACTATGTGATCATTAGGTTGGACTTACACATGCAGGGTGCCAAATCCCTCTCACTTATTAGCTAGGGTTACGGTTGCCTTGGGAGATCCGCAAACTCTCCAACAACATGGTGCAATCTGAAGGTTATATTATCGAGGGTAAACACAATCATGTGTGTAAACTCCATAAGGCAGTTTATGACTTGAAGCAATCTGCTCGAGCATGGTTTCAAATGATCAATAATTTTCTTATTGATCATGGCTACCCACCTAGCTTTTCATATTCGAATGTTCATTTCAAGACTCGTGCAACAATCTTTTATCATTATCACTTTGTACATGGATGACACATTGCTCTTTAGCAACAGTATCAATCTGATAAAATAAGACAAAGCAAAGCTATCTTCTGAATTCGACATGACCGATCTGCGCGAAACTCATTTTTGCCTTGGTATTCAAATCCACAGAGACAAAAATTTAAAGTTGGTCTACATTACTCAATAAAGATACATCTACAATAGGTTAGTCAAATATAATCTGATTAATTGCAAATTAGCTCTCTCACCAATGGAACTAGGTCTCAAATTGTCAAAGAGTTAGAATTAAAGTAGAATCACTGTGTTACTGTACTGTGGGTCCTATCAGTAGATAAGGATCAGTTGGCCTCACCACGAGGCGAGTCGATGGGACACGCGTCCCGTCAACGGCAACCTGGGTCATGCATGGGTTGCCTGAGTGAAGAACTATATGTACAGTGTAATTTCATTTTGAGAAATATAGTTGCTACATGAGCTTGGTGTGGATAGTATTTTTTTGTCTGTATTAATATGTAGCATGATCTGTGTCCTGTTAGAAGCAAATTCTAAGTTGGTATTAGAGTCGTATAGGAAGTGTACATAGTACAATGTTGTTGTTGAAGAGAGCTTCGAAAGAAGAGTCTTCTGAGAGTTCGGGATTTATGGCGGGTTGTAGATGGAAAGTGAAGCACTGGTGCACAGATTCTAGCACACAGAAGCTTGCTGAGCTTGAGATTGTGTGAGGATTTGGAGACACGAGTTGTCAGTTGAATCAGAACCTTAGCCAAACGGAATTTTGAAATTTCGAAGGGAGGTTACTTGGCGTTTGCAGTCGGTATGAGTTCAAACGGACACTGTTTTGAGAACGGTTTGAAGCATCAGACTCCTAGCAGTAGGGTGACTTCAGAGGAAGAGGATTGGCCAGTCAGAGAGTTGTAAACAGTCAACCAAGTTCAGTATTTTCAAGGAAAACTCTGGCCTAGGGTTTGGAAGCACAAAAGTTTGGATCTTGAGTTGTAGGAGACTATTTTCTGACCTTTAAAAGTAGGATCAAGGGCACCCTAGCACTAGTAGTAGGATGTAGAAGGCCACGAGTAGCTGTAGCCAGGTGGAGGAGTTATCTGCAATCTCAGAGGGCAGCCATAGCCAAAGCATGGAGAGGAAGGGCCCGCGACTGGTCACGCGTACCCAATAGAGCTAGTTCACTTGCGGCTAGAAGAGATCCGTGTCTCTAAGGGTGCATTTCAGTGCCCAGGAATGAGCAGAACCATTGGATAGTGACCCATCGCGATGGACGGCTCTTATGGATATCCCAAAGCACAATAAAGTTCGTTGGATGGAGGGCCACCGTCAGATGTGGTTGAAAAGAGCTTTGAAGGGACTTGAAGGCCATTGAAGAGAAATTGGCCATTCTACTTCAATAAAAAAATTTCACTTTGAAATAAAAGTTGGGTCCCAAGTTTATGAAAGGTGAAGTTTCTTCACTCTGAAGAAACAGTTCAAAAACTAGAAAAGTCCCTATTTTTGGGTCCTTCATCCGTTTTGACCCAAACGAAAGGCTATAACCTCCAAACGAAGGGCACCCGGACTGTACCTACAAGTACGTTACCGCAAAATAGAGTTATTGCAATGGAGAAAGTGTTCGGAGTGCGCCAAAGGTAATTTCATCATTCATTGGGCAGAGAGTTGGGAGCTGGCAACAGAGTGCATTTCGAAAGACGACGCCGATTTGGCTTTCAATTTGGCAGAATCCAGTGTTCCATGCGAGAACCAAACGATTGAGATTCAATATTACTTTATACGTGAGATGCTGCTGAGTCATGAAATTCATGTTGTTCATTGTAGTATGGAAGAACAACTAGCTGATATTTTCACTAAGCCACTTGTTAAAGAAAAGTTTAATAAGTTTAATAAGTTCACAATCAGAAAGTATTGTAGTTAGCTCTCTATCAAGCTTTCAAGCTTGAACTCTCTTAAGCATTCTAGCTCAGTCTTTTAGAGATTTATTTTAGAGTTGTTATTGCAGTATTGCTTATCAGTAGAGTCGCTTATTTCGGACTTATTCTCAATTACTCATAGATAGCTTTAGAGTGCGGGTTTCTATTCGTTATTGTTTTGCGCTCATTAGCATCTGATATTGTTTTTATGAATCAATACTATTTCTTTATTGTGTTCAGTTTGTGTCAGAATGCATGCATCTCTATATTGCTTTTGTAACTGGTAGAAATTGTCTGAGAATTCAATACTTTATGTTTGGCTACGTAATCACTTAGTATCTAGCAAAAGTTAGTTGCTAAAGATTGGACGTGATTCCCATCACTACTACTTTGTTCAATTTTTGATAGGTGTAGTCATGCATTGGAAGTAAGAAGTTTCCATTATTCCATTACTCACCTATTTCTGACAATGTCATGAAGTTTGCGTTGGTCCTGGTAGGTTTGCAACACCTTGGCAAAATGGATCTTGTAGTACTCGACGCGCTTCCCTTGTAGATTCTGGGGGACCAATGTTTCTTCTTCTGCCCATGCTACTAGTTGATCAAGAGCAGCTTGGATGGCTTGCACCTGCTGGTGGTCTGCTTGTTGGACTTGTAGTTCTAGGGCTGCCCGTTGAGTCGTGAAGTTGGCCTGGGCCCTCTGCATTTCAGTTTGCTCCTTCGAGACATTACGCTCCAATTGGTCGATGTAATCCTTGAGGGATCTCTCAGAGGCTCTAAGAGATTCTCGTTCTTGTTCCAGCGCGGTCTGTTTCAGTACCAAGTGTTGGCGATCAGATCGGTAAATTTTTCGTGCGGTCTTTTCTTGGTCTAGCTCATTCTGAAGTTTAGACATGAGCTGCTGGTGTTGCTAAGCTACTTGTTCCACTTTCTTTAGATGGCCTGTCAACTAGTGGACCAGCGTCTGGCTCTCATTTCTCTCCTTTTTGCTCTCTACAACGTTTGCCTCACCACCAATTGATCATGAGACTGCTCAATAGCTCGTTTAGAGAGCATCTGGTGGAGTTGTTGCTAGAGACCCGTTAAGATGGTCCAGCAACCCAGAGCCTGAGTATCCCAGCTAGCCAATGGCGACAGAGTTACGATGGGTGGTGGAAGAGATGTGGTGATACAGATGGTGGTAGAGATGGCGGTGGATATGGTGGCGTTAGCAGGGGCGACAACAGGGGTGGTGAGAGTGGCGATGGTGGAAATAACAGAGGGGTGAACGGGAGATTAAACAAGTGGAAGAGTGACCAAGAGGGGGAATGAGGTGACGATGGTGGGTCCACTGGATCGTGCATAACTACAATACCCTGCCGCTGTAATACCAAGTTAAAATTCTGATAGGATCTAGTTCAGTATGCATATCACAACAATCAATTACCATAGCCACTCCTCACAAGCTCTCAAAGATGGCATAACAAAAGTTAAGTGTATTACAAAGAAAATTGTACATATACCAAAAGTCCCAACATCCATAGCCAGTGACAAGTGTCAACACACTAAAATAGGCACCTATTTGACTAATAGGCCCAACATGGGCTAAAATACTGACAAACTCAAGACATGCCCTTGAGTATAGCAAATGTCGTCAAAAACTATACTGTATAGGCTAATTTTCCTACGTGTAGCAAATTGGCTAATCCAAGTAGCCGACTACGGGACAAGTGCTCGACTGATCATCAATGATGGGTCACATCTCGGTAACAACCAAATATTGAAAATCTAATTAATTGTATATTTATGACAATATTACATTTGAAGCTTATACAACTGAATTAGATCAAACCTGATTTCTAACTCTACCTACCTATGAAGAATTGGGAGGATTACTCTTACAAGAAGAGCAACACTAAGAGAATGTGACCCATCGAAATAGAGGATCAAGATCTTATTACAAGAGGACATGGTGAAATATTTGGATGTGGAAGATACCAACCATCAAGAGGCAATCCGAATTGGAGTTCATTAAATCACTTTCAAGAATGATCAAATGATGGGACAAATCCTAGTAATTGGCATCAAGGCCAATTATGGTGAGACAAAAAACTTGGTAATTGTTGATATTACCATAAGCTTGGCCGTTGGGAACGTGAGTGTTTGAAGAAGCAAAAGGAAGCAGCACAATGCAGGGGCAAATCGAAGGTTGGCAACGATGTGGATGAACATCAATTTAATAATGATCAATATAAAGATAATATGAAGTTGTAAGCTCAAATTTGTTCACTATGGCATTGATAAATACTAATGAAACTCAGGACAACTAGTACAATAATAGTGGAGCATCCAAGCACATGACTTCCAAGAAGGAACGGTTTTCAGAGTTTAGAAAACTCCATAATAGTGATGAAGTTGGACATGCAAACTACATGTTATAGGATCAGGAGTGGTGCATGTGAAGCTATAGCCAATGGGAAGATAAAGCAGATAAACAATATGCAATATGTACCTAGTTTAGCCAACAACATATTGCTAGTTGGAACAATGTCAGATGAACATTTGAAAGTCGATTTTGACAAAGACAAAGTTGATTTTGACAAAGTCAAGTGCCTTGTCAAGGGCATCAAGAATTAGTACAAGGTGATTGTTATAGGAGCAAGAATAAATGGAAACAATTTGTACATAGTGAATGCAAAATCATTTGATCAGGCCATGGTATGCACAATTGATAGCCAAAGTGATCTTTGGCATCAAAGATTTAGTCATGTTAGTGTTCAAAATCTACAAATTTTGAAGAAGAACAATCTTGCAAAATGCATGAAAGTTATTAGTGTGTTTTAACTTGACTTTCTATCGAATTTTCTTACCAACCTAGCACACAATGCAATTTACCAATCAAATTCTAGCTCTCTCTCACCTCACTATATCCCTAATTCTCCTCCCAAAATAGTAATTTCATAAAAACCCTAACTTTTCACACATTTCATTTTTAAGGCCGCATTTACACATCTTTTGAAAGAGTTTGAAATAGCCACAATATCTATATGCCTTTAGTTAAGACAAAATGTTCACTATGGGATAAACTAAAGTGCACATGTACATCAATAAAGCTTCATTAACCAACACTGGTGAAACCCTAAAATACAAGAGGACCAATAGGATTCCTTAGAACACATTTTGTCTATCACTGCCAACATTCTCTTGCGATTATCATGTACAATTTAATTGTCAACATGTTGCCCACTGTATGAATTGCTTGGTGAATCTCTGAGGGCGTTTTCGCACACAGACCTAAGGCATGCCTAATTGTCAAAAAACTCAATGCGGCAAATGACTTGGCATAAAAAATGATGACTTGGGGTAAGAGAAGATGTCGGGGCACTGGCCCCTAGTATCTGCAATATTGTAGGGCCACTATTTTTTAGGAGATCTGGAGATTTGAATTTTTAGGTGGGAGAACATCATGTTGGTTTTTATTGGATAGAGGAGAGAGAACAAAGGCCCACCAAGCCTATGTTTTGAAGGGAGACTATCTACTCTTTGGGTGAAAGGTGTAAATCCAAAGTAACTTTCATAACTAAAGACATTTACTCAATCTGAAGGGTGCTACAAGGTTTTTTGCAATAATAAACTTTCAACTGGTAAGGCTAAAATAAAAATGCACCTCTATGAAGGGAAAATAGGTTGTGGAGGGCTAGGAAGGTTTCAAAATGCAAGCCAAGAGATCCACTATGCACACTTGTGTGTAAAATGGGGATGAAGAAAGACGCAAAAAAAGGAAGCAAATGAGGGATATTGTGAGAGATGTGTGACTCATCGTCACTATTACCCCCCCTTGTGTGTGAAAACACCCTCATTGAAAGACCTTTACAAGCCTCAAACTCATTGTTAACACATTGCAGGCACGCTCATGCTCACACTTTACATAATGGATGAAAGGTTGGGTTTGTGGACTTGCATCTTCCTTTGGCACACAATGTAGAGTGTCATTTAGCTCCAACCGATTGGAAGTATAATTGGGGAATGAACTTCTCAGCGCTCTCTTACAAGATAAATCATTAATATGAATAAAATTAAGAGGAGGTGTTTAGGTAAAGCCATCATTAGACATCTTCTTTATCTTATGAAAATAATTGAACAATATTGAAACTACCGAAATTTCGTTAAAAACCTAACTTTTCACACTTTTCATTTTGGAGGTTGCATTTACACATCTTCGGAAAGAGTTTGAAGCAGTCAAGATATTTATAAGCTTTTAGTAAAGCAAAACGTTGATTATGGGAGAAACTGAAGTGCAACTCTCTGTGTGTGTGTGTGTGTGTGTGTGTGTGAGAGAGAGAGAGAGAGAGAGAGAGAGAGAGAGAGAGAGAGAGAGAGAGAGAGAGAGAGAGAGAGAGAGAGAGAGAGAGAGAGAGAGAGAGAGAGAGAGAGAGAGAGAGAGAGAGAGAGAGAGAGAGAGAGAGAGAGAGAGAGAGAGAGAGAGAGAGAGAGAGATAGAGAGAGAGAGAGAGAGGCTTAACTCCTTAATGTTGTTAATCATGACACTAGTTGAGCATCAAGGTTCTACAAAAAGTAATGGCTAGCGACCTTTTATGCCTTTTATGCTTTGAAAGAGAATTGTAGGTTTGTTAATAGCGATAAAGCTATTACAACATTAATGTAGATGTCTCTTTTAGGGAAGTTCTTGTTACGAGTTGCATAATAATAATAAATTAAAATTAAAATTAATCCCTTTTTGTTTTTTTTTCTATAGTGAATATCTTTTAGGTCACTTTGTTTGGTTATCTTTTGACTAGAATATATAGGGATATAGCTGGGTTTTGGGTTTGACTGATCAATTGGAGCGTTTGTTGAATTGGTACGAAGATTCAATAGAAAGTTATGTGAAAACACTATTAACAACTTTCCTTCTTTTGCTTCTCCAACACGCTACAGCTGCAGCGTAGCACCGACTTACTAAACATCCTTTTCTAAGCAAGCCAACATTTCTAATAAAGAGAAGGAAGATGCTCATGCAAGTGATGAAGAGGGATCTCTTATGGTCTCGAGTTTTTCCTTATCACCTTTCAAGAAGGATGGTTTGTGGTATATTGACAGTGGAGCTTCCTCACATATGTGTAGCTCCAAGTATGTTTTTTCATCCATGTCACCTTATGAAGGAGCCAAGAAGTCCATCTACACAGCAAATGATCATGATGTGCTATTGAAGGCATAGGGACCATTCCCTTAAAGCTTTCTTCATCTTGCTTTGTAACTTTCATTGATGATTTCACTAGATTTACTTGGGTATATCTTCTAGCTTCAAAATCTATGGTGTTTGACTATTTCCTAAAGTTCAAAGCTCTAGTTGAAAAGCAATTTTCTTACAAAATCAAGATTCTTAGAAGTGATGGAGGTGGTGAGTACACTTCCAATAAATTTCATGATTATTGTGAGCTTGAAGGCATTAAAAGGGAGTTTTCTTGTGCATATACACCATCTCAAAATGGGGTGGCTGAAAGAAAGAATAGAACACTGTGTGAATGTGCCAAAACCATTAGAATTGAGGCATCTTTGTCAAAAGACTTTTGGGGTGAGGCTATCAATTGTTCAAACTATCTTTGCAATAGACTCCCTCATGTTGCACTTGGAGGAGAGTCACCATATGAAGCACTCTATTTGAAGAAACCTAAGGTTGAACACTTAGAGTATTTGGATGCATATGCTTTGTCCATATTCCCTTGGAAACGAGAAAGAAGGATGAACCTTGTGCAAGCAAAGGAGTAATGGTTGGATATTCATCCAACAAGAAAGCCTATCGAATCTACATGCTCTCTACCTCTAAAGTAATTGATAGTAAAGATTTAGTTTTTCATGAAGAAGAAAAGTCCAATCTTGGAGGGGCCGAGATCAAGCAACCTCAAAATCTATCACCTATTGTTATTGAAGACAATCAACATATGGAGGAGTCAAGATTTGAAGATGGAAGTCCTCAGATTTTCACTCCTAGAAGATCCATGAGGGAGAGATCCGAGCCCAAGAGGCTCACTTATGATGACAAAGGAAAACAAGTGGATCTTGATTCCACTTATGCTTATTTTGTTTCTCATGAGGAGCCCAAAGATGTTCAAGAAGCCCTCAATACCAAGGAGTGGTATGAGGCCATGAAGATTGAATATGATGCCTTGATCACCAACCACACATGGGAGCTAGTGGATCCACCACCTTACATGCATATCATTGGATGCAAGTGGGTGTTCAAGATCAAGTACAATCATGATGGCTCCATCAACAAGTACAAGGCAAGATTGTGTGCTAAAGGCTTTGCACAAATATATGGCCTTGACTATGAAGAAACCTTTGTTCCTGTAGCAGAGATGGTGACAATAAGAATCATAATCTCTCTTGCCTTATTTCTTAAGTGGAAACTGTTTCAATTTGATGTCTCCAACGCTTTTTTGAATGGCTATCTTGAGGAGGAGATATACATGGAACAGCCTCAAGGATTTATCAAGGATAAATCTAAGGTATGTTTGCTATTTAGAAGTATGTATGGCTTAAAGCAAGCACCTAGATCATGGTATTCAAGACTCAACAACTTTCTACTTTCATTAGGATTTGTGCTTAGTGACTATGATCCTTCTATGTACTTAAAAATTGATGGTAGTAATATTGTCATTCTCCTCATCTATGTAGATGACATTATTCTTAGTGGAAGTTGTTTGATGCTAGTTCAAGAAACCAAAGATGCATTAGGAAAAGAATTTAAAATGCAAGATCTAGGAGAAATCCATTACATTTTGGGCCTTGAGATTGATTTTTATGAAGAGTATGCTTTTATTTGTCAATCTAGATATGTCTTTTCTATGTTGAGAAAATTCAATATGCAAAGTTGAAAAGGTATAGATACTCCCATGGAGCAACATGTAAAAGATCCTATTAAAGGTGATGAAAGATCCTTCGAGGACATCACAGTTTATAGGAGTCTTATAGGCTCTTTAATTTGGCTTATTATCACTAGACCCGATTTGAGCTATTGTGTGCACAAATTGAGTCAATTTATGCAAGATCCCAAGATCCAACATTGGAAGATGGCCAAGAGAGTTCTAAGATATGTACCTTCTACTCAAGATTATGGTTTATTGTACAAGAATGAAGATCTAATAATTGTTGGCTATTCAGATTCCGATTTTGCAAGTGATAAAATGGATCGAAAGTCCATTAATGCATATACTATCTGTCTTGGAGGCAATCTTGTGTCTTGGCTTTCAAAGAAGCAGGATACCATATCTCTATCATCTTGTGAGGCCGAGTACAAAGCACTCACTACAACAACTAAAGAGGTGCTTTGGATCAAGAGGTTAATCATGGAGCTAAATTGCATCAAAGAGGATGATCTTCCCTTGATCAAATGTGACAACATATCGGCACAAGCTCTTGCAAACAATCCTATTTTTCATGCAAGAAGCAAGCATATAGAAGTGGCACATCATTTTGTAAGGGAAAAGCTCATTGGAGGTGAAATCAACTTAGAACATGTCGACACATCTTTGTGTATTGCTGATCTTCTCACAAAGCCACTTTGCAAAAGTGCCTTCTCAAAGCATAGGTCTAATCTTGGTCTTATCTCAAGATCAATGCTTGATCCACATTAGATACATTTTTAGGAGGAGTGTCAAAATATTGAAAAATGCTAAAGATGAATTGAGCTCTTTTGGTTTAGTAAAGACCCATCTTAGAATAAAATATTCAAGGTAGGTAGAAGTAGAAACTCGAGCTATCATAGGAATTGCCATTTGTACTTTACATGCCACATTTAATGCATGAAAAGACTATGTGGCACAATTAGACATAGTGAGGTGGCTTGGATAAGTCTAGATAGCTTGAGGTGTGGATCCACAACTCCAATTCAACTTCAAGTAGGAGAAGAGTCCATGGATCTATATATATGTGATGTACTCTCATTGAGAATATGACGAAATTTGTGTGTAATGCAAATTTGGAGACAAGCTCTTTGTGCCCTCTCTCTCTCCGCAAGTTTTGTGCTTTCTATTTTCTCTCTCTAGTCGAGTAGAGGCATTTATGATGCTTTGTCTTATGTTTTGCCGACAGATCTTGCTTGTAACACAATAATATTGCTTGTATGATCAGCTTTCCTATTGACAACCAATGCTAGTCTGATCTTTATGGTGTTATTGTGCTTAGGAGATCAAAAATACATGTGTAGGGCATCCCACATGTGTGAATTCAGCAAGTTGTTGAGGACTTCCATCTAGAAACGAACAGTTCGCGAACGCGATTAATTAATTGTCTGCACAACCACAAATACATCAAACATTTTTTGACTCTCTGTTGACACCTTAATTAGCCGGAGTGTAGTTGTTGTACTACTCTGATAACATCTCACCTGTAGAATGCATTTCATTCGATTCGATAGAGACCAGATTGTTGTTCTAAAATTATTAACATTACACTCTCCAAACACAAGTAATACTGGTTACTTTCTAATGTCTCTCGACAACCAGATAACACTCGAAACCACTTGTCATAACTGTACCAAATATAACTTTCTAACGATGTCCTCTGTGGGAACGACATTATTTACTACAAAATCTATATTAATCTTGTTGGTGTAGTACGACATATACCGATTTTTGGCGCCGTTGCCGGGGATAGCTTAGGAAAGTTATAAGAAATCTGACACATCCATATCCATCTCTAGTGTATGTCAGGTAGAGAATCCCGATTAGAAAGATACCATAAGCTTAGAGAAAATTTTTTACGAAGACAGAGTGAGAGTTTGAGTCGAAGAAATCTTGACAAGATCATTGCCCAGTTACTTGAACTTCTAATTAGCTTCAGTATGGAGGGTCCTGCTGCACGTTTCACTTCTATCTCAAAAATTATGTATGATTATTTTAAAGGGACTACTTCCGATGATGCAGATACCTATGTCTTGCAATTTGAGTCAATCTCTAATGCAAATAACGAAGGAACTGATGCAGACAAACTACGAATATTCCCTGGTTTGCTGAGAAAGCAGGCACGAATCTTCCATGGTCTGCTGAGAAAGCAAGCACACATATGGTACAGTCAAGTTGAACCAGGCCGCGTAGGAACCTGGTTGCTACTGAAAGATGTGTTTCTGAACCAGTTTAGAGAAATCGGTTACAAATCTAGGATTCTTAGACGTTTGAACAATGTTCAGAAGAAGACTAAAGAATCTCTTCGAAAATATACACGAAAGGTTAAAAATCTTATAGGAAAACTAACCGGTGTATATCCCATTGATATGCAGATCGAATGGTTTTTGGCTGGTTTACCACCAAAGATTGATCGGTATTGTAGACAAGGAGACATGACCTCCTTAGCAACAATAATAGCTAGTGTCGTAAATTTTGAGACCTCGAAACTAGCACAAAAGCGACGCTCAACGAAAAGATCTTGTAAGTCTAAGACTGATTCTAGTGACAACGATGACAATTCAAATTTTGACTCAAGTACCAGTTCTTCAAGCTCGGAGTCTGAAAGCAGTGATTCATCAGAATTAGAAGCTGATAAAGGAGACAAAAGAAATAAACGACGATCCAAGCGAAAGGATGCCACGAAAACCATCGAGGATAAGTCGTCATCTTCTAAAGTCGAAAAGCTTTGGAAGAGTAATATGGCTGACCTTAATATAAAGTTTAATAATTTGAAAGTGTAGATTCTAAAGTTGCAGACAAAAGACCAAAAACATCTTCTTCCAACTCAGGAATGTGGTGTACAAAATGTGAAACTTCTAGACAGATTAAGGAAGACGGCACCATTGTGAATGTCAAGTATATTGAAGATCCTGCCTAGGAGGTACTTTTTATTTCTCAAAATGATGCGACTACTAACTATGTTTAGGGTACTGTAGCATCAGCCCAGCAGGATAGACCAAACTTTGTACCAAGAAGACATAATCCTCCTGAATTTGTTGGACCAGCAAAGTCTCAAACCACGACTAAACCAGTGTCAGGCAACTACTACAACTGTGGAGAGCCGGGACATTTTTCACCTGACTGTCCTCAGCCACGAAAGCCGAATGATTATGTACCGTTATGCTTGAACTGCAGGGAGCCTGGCCACAAGTATCCTGACTGCCCTCAGCCGTAGAAGCTGCGACCTAAATATCAGTATGTAGCAACGCCAGCTGCTGCAGACTCGAAAGTAAAAGCTTCAACTAATGTTGTTGTGCAAATTATTGATGTTACTGAAGGCAAATTGGCGAAGACAAAAGACCAGTCTTGGGCAAGTGACATGGAAAAGATATACAAAGTCACAAGAGAAGCAAAGGCTCCTCGAAACCTGAATAGAAATCTTCAACGAAGCGCAGAAAATCTTCGAAGAAGAAATCTTCTAGCAAGATGACGAACAAATCTACGACTAAAGAAGATCTTAAAGATGACTCCGACTATGATCGCGATGTTACAAAATTATTTGCAAAAGACATCTCAACAACAACACTGAACTTCAGTCAGCTGCTGCAAAGAAGGTGGTCATGTTCGAAGAAGTGGACAATGAAATCACGAAGACTAAATTGTCTAGTGTTGTTATCGACAAGCCAATCTCAAAATCGAAGACGAAGGACTATGACATCGTGACTGATATTGGATCTCTTCGTCCGAACATCACTTTTGAGTAGCTATTGGCAGATAACACTTATTACATAAAGCAACTGAAAGGTCTTTCTGCCTCTAAAAAGAAGAAAAAAAATTCTTTGCCAGATGTTGGTGTTTTGTCTATTGATTAAGGTGATCTTGATGCACCTGAAATTGATGTTACCATTGCGGGATGCCTGATTGAAAAAGTGCCAATAGACTCTGGTTTCAGCGTGAACATAATAACAGAAGACACATCTCATGCTCTGGGACTGACTGACATTCAACCGACACAACAAAATATCAAGTTAGCTGATTCGACGCGACGAAAACATGTTGGAGAATTGAAGGATGTCACTGTTTACATTCAAGTCAAGCCTTTCACAATGAATTTCATAGTTATCAAACCACTTGGTTTGTCATCTTATTTTGTGTTAATTGGATATCCCTGGCTTTATCAATCAAATGCAAGTGTTCATTGGAAATCCAAAGAGTTGAAATTTCAGACTGGTGAGACCAATTATTGAGGTAAGCCAGCAGAACAAATAATTACTAGGAGTTGTGACAAATATGAAGGTGAAACTCCTTTGTCTGACACCAATTTTACCTCAGAAGAATCTTCTTATGCCTTAAATATTTTTTCTAATGCATCTGACATCGAAGTGCAATATTTTAAATGCTATGAGAATACTAACGAAGAAGAATTCTTCGATGCCTGCAACACTGAAGCGGATGTTTTGTATGAAAAAATTAAAGTTGCAGACATGAACTCAAAAGAGTCTATGATTCGAGTGACGAATCTGAACATGAATTTGGTAATAAGAACCAGGCTGACGACAAGAATACATATGGAGTCAACCATGCGTGAAATTCATGGCCAGACCAAGGGTATCATTTTACTAGATTCTACTGAACTAATTGAATTTGCACCTGGTAGATTTGTGCATGTTTTGAAGTCACTTGGAGAATCGAAATTAGCAAAATTTACTGAATTGTTGAAGGAGTATCAAGATGTTTTTGTCCTGGTCGCTCGGCGATTTGTAAGGTATATCTGCATAATTTGAAGAGCACCAAATTGATCTTAAGAAAGATGTTGTACCTGTTCGACAGAGACACTATCATCTCAATCCAAAGTACTCCCTCATGGTTAAGGACGAACTCAACAAGCACCTTAAGGCAAGTATTATCTATTCCGTCTTAAGCAGTGAATGGGTTTCACCCATTGTTGTTGTTCCAAAGAAGAAGACTGGCAAAATACGAATATGCCGGGATTTCTGCAAGCTCAATGCTGTCACAAGAAGGATAATCATCCTCTGCTCTTCACTGATCTCATCTTAGATCAGGTTGCTGGTCAAGAGCGTTACATTTCTGTGATGGTTTCTCTGGCTATAATCAGGTTGGAGTGCAAGAAGAGGATCGTTCAAGACCACGTTGTACCATGGATTGGGGCACTTATGCCTACAGCAAAATGCCCTTTGGTCTTTGCAATGCACCAGCGACCTTCTCAGCAAATCATGATGTTAATTTTTGCTTGCAGCGATGTCGAGATACTCGTTATACCGTCATCCAGAGAAATGTTTTTTTTTGGTATGAAAGAAGGAATATTACTTGGACATAGAATATCAAACAGAGGAATAGAA